>JAVIWC010001773.1:2400000-3028044 GCA_031894815.1 Creontiades dilutus | reverse complement strand
CCAACCATCCCTAACCATCCCTAACCATCCCTAACCAACCATCCCTAACCATCCCCAGCATGAAGGTATCTCTCTCTAAGGCATTCCCTCCTGGTTGGCTCTCTGCTCCTCTGGTAGCGACGCCGTGCGGCGTTTGCCTCGCCTGAAGCTGAGCTACCTCTTCCATCCACCAAGGGGTTTTGGGGCTTCTCTTCAGCGGAGGGGCCAGTATCCCCACTTCATGGTGTAGTATGTGGGTGATTGTGGCCACCTTCGCATCTATTTCATGTCTTCTGGTAGCTGGCCAGAGAAGCAGGGGAGCCATGCTTGACATTTCAGCCGAGACGAGTGATGACATTACTGCTGCGGGGATGGCTTCTGTGCGGATACGCTTCCGGCTGTTGGACCATTGGGTGGGGCTTTCTCCAAGGCAGGCAGTGAGCAGTGCGTGATCGCTATGAGTTGCTTGCAGTTCAATCTTCAATTCCAGGCATTTGTTGTACAGTGGAGGTGACATTGCCATGATCTCGATAGCAGAAGATCCTTGTGGTCCTTCAAATGTGATTGGAGAGTCTTCAGAGTTCAGCAAAACCAGATCCACAGAAGTGAGGAACTCAAGCAGCTCTCGGCCTCGGTGGTCTAGGCTGCGGTCACCCCAAGCAGGGTTGTGGGCATTAACGTCTCCTCCGATTATGATGTTGCAGCCTTGATATTTTCCAGTGATCCCTAGGAGGTGGTCAGTGTAAACTGTCATATCATGATTCCTCTTGAGATAAACAGAGATGACAATGATCTCTTCGGATCCTAGTTGCAATCTGTCCCATGCCATGTCTTCTGTTGTTTCTGGCAGCAGCATTGCATTCACCTTGCTATTCAAGATGTATACAATTGCGTTAGCATTTGGGCCATGAAAGATTGCTTGTGCTGACAATCCCATTCCTTTACCAATGCCTTTCTTCCATGGCTCTTGTGCCAACAGCAAGTCACACTTTTCCCTTTCAACCACCACTCTGAGCTCGTCTTGCACAGCCTTGGAGCCATGCATATTCAACTGCAGCACTTTAACTATCGGGGCCATAGTTGATGCTTGCCCTTAGCCGTATGTAGGCTCTCCGATGGGCTTTGCAGTTCGCAGATGCTGCATAATGGGGGCCCCTTCCTTCGTTCGGCCGTATTGTATGGTGTATAAAGGCTTGACTTCATCTGCATTCCAACTGCTTCCCAGTCTGTTTCTCGACAGGAGCTGCTCTTTGAGGGTGGTGCTTGTGAGTTCAGCTGGGACACGGAGTATCAGGATACGGGGATTTTTTTTTGGGGCTTGCTTCACGCAAAGTCCCTGAGCATTAAACTCGGGTAAGTTGAGGATCTTATCTTGGTCTGCTGCAGTGTCAACCTTCAGAGCTTTGCAGTGGTGCGGATCTCTCGGATCACTAGTCCTGTTTCCCTGGGATTCAGAGCTTTTTTAACTCTAGTCATGAGCTCCTCACTGCTAATGCCATTTGGGAGGTCAAACAGCAAAAGGTTGCTGACTTCTAAGGCAGTCTCCTTAATCTCTTCTTCAGAGACTGGTTTACGCTTTGTGGTTTTTGTGGGCTGGTTAATGTTGCTATCTTGATCCGCAATTGTCACATTCATTAGATGATTTTCTTCTGAAATACATGAGTTTTTCTGCAAAATCACCATGGCCGGTGGCAAATTGGGCTATGTAGAGGTTTATTTCCACGAATTTGCATGAGAGCCTCTGCATCACGTCTGGCCTCAGCTTGTATGTATGTCGACCAGTGGAACTGCGGTTCCAACGTTCTTGCCACTCTGCCAGCCCCCACTGCTCTGTGTCTTCAGGTTCACTACATCCAGGGATGGGGCTGCTCTTCCCATGGCTAAGGAGCCGTGCCGCAGCATGGCTACGTGCTCTAAGATCCATTGGCATCTGTCCTGTCAAGACTTGGAGAGCTTCGGTGGAGGTAGTGCGATATGCTTTTGTCATGATTATCAATGCACTTACAAGCGCGCTCCAATGTTGGAACTTTGCTTCGGCTGTCCATGCTGGGCAGGCGTACAAGGCTACTGCCTCAAATAGGGCTTTATACATTGTCCTACGGGACCAGTTTCCGCTTTGAGGGGTTGCAGCCTGGACTCCTGTGAGGGCTTGAGCATGGCTTGCGTTAACCATCAGACCATTGCTTCCCTGTTTCTACGCCATTTTTTGGCTGTGCAGGGGATTTAGCGCTTTTAATCTTTCCTGTCTGACGGTTGTGCTCGACTCAACCCCCAACGCTATTTGCCACTGCCATTCCCAGCAGTACCCAGGATGGGCCTCGCAGAGGCTGCGTTGTCGGGACAGAACCATCCCTAACACTCATCTGATTCTATTGTTGCCTGGACGAGGCGCATACGTTTTTTGTGTATTCCCGTGTTGAGCATTTCCCTGTATAATTCGTTTCTTGTAACACTATCATACAGCCCAGAATTACCAATCATAAATCCAGCCTGATCCTTTCCTATTTCCTTTTTGGCAAATGGCAGGAGCCTAAGGTACAGGATCCTAGAGAGAATCTTATATGCGCACGCTAGGAGGGATATACCTCTATAGTTTCCACAGTTGTATACATTGCCCTTCTTGTGGATTGGGCAGATAATGGACTGGTACCAGTCAGATGGTAGCCTTTTGCACTCCCATATATCGAGGATCAAGTTATGAGGGTACTTAACCAGCTCTTCACCAGCATTCTTGAAAAGCCCTGCCGTGAGACCACCCATTCACATGAGTTCTCCTGGCCCTCAATTCCAAGGGTATCTATCAATAAAAAAACCTGAGGAGCTATGCGTTATAGTTTTTACGGGAGTCAAAGTAAGTAGCACTCCAAAGCTTAGTAGAAATTCAAATCATGAACGCGTGTGGATGTTTCACAGGATACAGCGATTATTGAATTTCAGGACACACACAAATATGGTCAACTGATCAATCCAAATAGGTATTTTGGTTGAGAACAGATTTACGTGCTCCATTCATATCTCCTAAAATTCAATAATTGCTCTATGCTGTGAAACACGCACACTCCAAAGCTTAGTAGAAATTAAAATCATGAACGCAAGCCAATTGAATAATAAACCCCAGTGAAAGAATTTGCAGCGTTTACTTTGCTAATTTTCTTAAATAACAATGGATTTCTCGCCTTGAGGAGGCTTGCTGAATGAAATGAATGGCTGCCGCACTCTTAGAATTAAGACTTGATGACTCTGTTGCAGCAGATAGGTAAAGCTTGAAGTCTACGTTACTGGAATGGCAGGGAATGCGGTTGCATGATTGGGGGAGCAATGTTTGAGTCACTGTCTCACGGTATTATATTTGCAATGTCTCGGAATCACTGGGTACACGCCTATACATGTTACTGCTGTGCACCGACGTAAAAAAGTACTGTTCACTGTCCACAAGGGGGTCTCACTCACACCGACTGTTCTCTTGTTTGGCGTAAAAACAACTGACACAGAGCATAGGGTTGAGCTGCCCTTTCCTCAGCTCTCTCAGCCACTTGATCATCCAGCAGGCTCCCTGACAAGAGGAACAGAGCTGCCAACCCCAGGGGCGCCTCTTACCAGAACTGCTGACACCTTCTCCAATTCAAATTCAACCAGGGGGACAGCCAGGGGAGGTTTACAATAATAAATGAAAAACTAATCCAACTTTTGTTAAGAAGAGGGGCACAATAAAACTCTCACAAATGGTTGATAAATCTTTATTTGTACGAACACATGGCTCCATATATATATATATATATATATATATATATATATATATATATATATATATATATATATTTCAGTAATTTGTTTATATTTTTTTTAGTCAACAACTGAGATTTTCCAAACAAAAAACAAACAAAAAAGTATTGTAGTACAAAAAAATATTAGCTCAACTAGCAAACTATTAAAATATTTTCTTGTATTTCATTCATTTTTCTAAGGGAAATTTTAAAGTCTTACTCCCCAATATGGTTCAATATTATATATCGTACAAATATCACAAGACATGAATATAGTGACAACTTTGTTCTTGATTAGTTTCTTAAAGATATCCATTCAGTTGACTTTGGTTTTCAACAGCGAATATTACAAATGTTGTTGCACTAAAATAACACACTTTGGAGTTGTCTCAATCTTGTGTGTATTAGGAAAGAAATTTACAATTTATACAACCCAAAGCTGTACAGGATTATGACGTTACAGTTATGTACAGAATTTACACGTTGATCACAGTTCGACTGTGTTTATTTCCAATAGTCGAAGTATTTACGGAAGATCATATCAATGTTTGGAGGGAATAATAGAATAAGAGAATTGGAAGATCGGGAGATAAACTGAGAAGGGATAGGTGTAGTACACTTGTTAAATTCGGTATTGGTTATCTTGTAAAGATGAGTTTGCAAGATCAAAGCTGCATGGCACAAAAGCATCATAACCTGACACGGAATAGGTCTGTAGATTGAACTGTGCATAAAAGACGGAGTAACATGGAACGTTGTCTATATTTCCGCGAAAGTAAAGAGTTACACTGTTGAATCGATTTTGACGGTTAGGTCATCATCAGTAACATACAAGATGGAACGTTGTCTATATTTCCACGAAAGTAAAGAGTTACACTGTTAAATCGATTTCGACGGTTAGGTCATCAGTAACAAACATGAAGTTCATGTTTGTTACTGATGATGATCTAACCATTGTAATCGATTTAACAGAGTAACTCTTTTACTTTTGTGGAAATATAGACAACGTTCCATCTTACTCCGTTTTTATTTGAAATGTTTTTCCACAACTTTGTCGCGAGTGACTTAGTCCGGAACTGTGCATAATTGATGAATGAGATCAAAACTCCAGACGTTATCATGTGAACCCATCTTAAGGGTGGGATGAGCCTTGAGCCTCAGAAGCAACTCAAAACCCGACAACTTCCCAGTTTAATGACTTCAAGATTTGTTCAAGTACTTTTTGTAAAACAAACAAAAAGTATACAAAGTTGCAGTAATGTAACATGGTAGCAGGAGCGAATTTTTCTAAGCTACCATATTATATTTAAGATGATTTTTCTGAAATTTGAGCAGTAAATTAATTTTAAAAATCCTCTTATAAATAATATCCTGCTAATAAAAGAAAGATATAGGATTTTACAGTTTCTATAGTTTTGATCACGGATACTAGAATACACGGTAGGGGTCATGAGCTCAGCGCTCGGGGAAACCCCGATGACAGTGAAGTCACTGATACCCTCAAGCGAGACCGCCTTCTTTCTACGTTACCGTTTTAAACGTAACCTACGTTTGTAGGTCCTTGGATGATTGAATGGTGGGTAATATGTGCAAAACGAAAGGTATGCGGGTTGAAAAGCGAATTGAAAATCGTCGGAATATTCCAATCTCTTATATTTAGGTATAATTAAATACTTAACACAAAACTTAACTTTGACAATTTTCATACTACAGTGGACTGGACAGATGACTTGAAAAATGATTCAATGGAACTCAACTCACAATTTTTTTGTACCTTGGCGACTTGTAGAAGCTGATTAGCGTTTCCTTGAGCTTTTACTTAGGTAGGCACGGCGGTTTAGGTTTTTCATTCTAATGAAAGTTCGAGTTCTAGCCAGCAAAAACATGGGACCAGCAAACAAGAAGTTGATGAAAGATTTCAATTGTTGAATTGAAATTCCAAGAGTTGAAATGGGTACGTCAAAAGCATTGTTTATGGTGGTAACAGTCTCTCCAACATGCTTTAACTTTGGAAAAGTATACATGCTCGCTTGTCCTACAGTCTTAGTTAACAGGACACAACAGCTCCCACCTTAAATCCAACATTTTCGATTTCATGTATTGTATTAACAAGTACATTTCGATGAAGATCTCATGGAATTGACCGCTGGATATCTAGTCTACAGAGTTAGAAAGTAAAATCCACTTGAGGCTGCGAGGAGTTTTTCCCACGAATTCGAGAAAAAAAATTGGCTAAAAACTTTATCACAGGGATGGCTGATGAAACCAAACAAAGACTTCTTTGAAGATGTGAAGGAAATGGAAGGAATATTTATTAGATTCCACGGAATTGATTCAACAAATCAGAAAGGGTATTCACGACACAGGCGGAAGAAATGAAGCAGAAGCTTCAAGCAGATTATCACACTATATAAAGACGAGCTTATCATCACACTATATAAAGACGAGCTTATCATCACACTATATAAAGACGAGCTTATCAGAGTATATCGACGTTTCAGGGGGTGGTAACGCTGAGCGGGTGGAATTCTCGCCCCCGTCTCCCAGGGCAACTGACCTGCTCCCCCCTCCCCCCGACCCTGCCAGTGAAGGAAGGAGGGCCCCAGCGGGGGGAAGCGTCTCCCAGGGCAAGCGACGTGGTCCTCTCCTCGGGGATTTAGGATATACGATTTTTTGACTTTGCATATTGTTATTATATTCCCTCATTGTGTTATTCACCTATTTCTTTTTAACCTGCGTAGCAGGGCCATTAAACTAGTACCTATATATAAGAGATTGGAATATTCCCACAGTTTTCAATTCACCTTTTCAACCCACATACCTTTTGCTTTGCACATATTTTCCTTCTTTCAATCATCCGAGGACTTGAAAACGTTTAAGACGGTAACGTAGAAAGAATGCGGTCCCGCTCGAGGGTATCAGTGACGTCACTGTCATTGGGGTTTCCACGAGCGCTGAGCTCATGACCCCTACCGTGTATTCTAGTATCCGTGGGTTTGATTAGCACAGAATAACATTTTTTAGAATAAATTAGAAATGTCCCATTTCGTAATTTATAAACCTTTTTCTGGACTAACAAAGACAAATTCAGAAAAAGAAATTGATGATATCTACCGTTTTTGATGATTTTTTTCTACTCCATCTTTTGGAATGCATGATTTTTAATCTAGATTCTAGAAAGAGATATCGTCTGGAATGAATAAATAAATATACATACATATGTAAAAACATTAAACTTGAAGAATCACTTAGTGATGCCTTAAAACGGATTTTTACTTAATAGAATTGCCAACGATTTCGTTTTAAATTTGTAGATTTTGTCGATTAGCTTCATTCGTTTGAAAACTCTCTACAGGATACGATTTATCACTGGTTTATAACAAGCAAAAGCAAAATAATGGGCAGAAAAGCTGAAATTCTGCAACTTATGATTCATAGATCAAACATGTATGCAGTTTATACTGCTGCGCATAGATCTCACTAAATAGACATCCAGATGAAGAGTTTAAGACTAATCCCAGCTTAAGAGAATGGTCGAGTCTGTAACATGAATGAAGAATGGAGTTTGCGAAAACAAAAAAACTAGATTTTCTCTTCTTTTCACGAAGGTTGTCAGATGGGGCTCCAAACTAACAAGGCTAGGAGAGCTAGGGAGGCAGTGCCCCCTACAAAACGGCTGTTTGCTTGATCGTCCCCTTTTCAGTACCTTGCATCGCTCCTTTTCTCTCTATAATTGTTTCCCAGCACCAACACCAACAACATCATCAATATTTTTCAAAAATGAAAACTATGTCACAAATAAATGAATAATTTAATAAAGAAACGCATTCGAACAATAAAAATGGATAAATCAACAAAACCCGGTAGGTAACCGACTGCAAATGAACAACCACAAAAGATAGGTAAGGTACTCAAGCTCAGAGCCATATTGTTGGTTTCTTGACATTCTATTGTTTTATACTGAACAGTTAAAACAACAACAAATCTTGAACGTCTCTGGCTCAGCTCAACCTTCAAAACCCCAATAAAAGCACGAAACCTCAATTTTTCAAAAATTGCTTAGGTCTTTCAGTGAATTTTTTTCTGTTAAATCAATAAAACAGAACCTTTCCGATTATCTTTTAATTATTCACCGTGAATTTAACTTTTCAATGACCTACAGAATTCAGAGAAACCCTCGGAAGAGAGAAATTAGACGACCAATTGCTAGAAAGACGCAAAAGACAACAATCACAGAATGTGTCCTCAATTCTCCTCAGACTGGAACATTCTATTGAGCTGAAATTTATCGTGAACTGTTTCCCTGAATGTCCATTTACCAAAAAGTAAGACATCTCAGTAGACATGTATTTTATGATCTGACAAACACTCAATAGAAAACTAATCCCTTAGTTTTTTCAGTATTGCATATAATTTTACGTGTTAAACTGGATGATTGAACGAAGCAATTTTAAAAATCAGTCAACTAAAACAACAACTTGGGATTTTGAGCTGCCATGAGACCCAAACTCAATAGTACCCTCCCCGTTTTCTTCAGCATAGGGAATATCACAAAATTAAACCTTTAATCGTAGTTTTAGGACACAAACTGTTGCGATCTGGTTGGATACAATTGCAATGTGAACTGTGTTACAACTGAACTAGACAACTCTTCTCATTTAAAACACAACTATACGGTTGATGATGGTAAACTAGACGAAATCTGCGATCCAGTTGTTGATATTTTTTACGAAAAACGGATAATTGGAGGTCAAGTTAATTCATACGCATGTACATGTCAGAAACAAAATTAGATCTGATAGGGTGATAATATTTTTTTAAATGAGGTTTTGTGAGGAATTGACGGTGTGAGCATTTTCATTATTTCATCTTTCCCATTATCCTATAATTTACGAGCCCATCCCATCCCCTTCTCTACACGTTGAGAAATAGTTTCGAGTAAGAATCCATTTGTGATGTTTACAATGCGTACAAATCAGCCATGATGCGTTACAAAAAACGTTTGGTAAAAGATCACACATTCATTGATGGTTAAAAAAAAACCCCGGCCCATTATCTAAGTTTTCAAAAATTCAAGAGGATTCCAATAACGCAGGATAGAAAATATTTTAGCTCAGCTGTAGAATCGAGGTTAATGACCAAAAGTGCCAACACCCTGTATGAACACATTTAACAAAAAATGTAAGAATATATTGATAAACAGAAACGTCTAGGGTTCTGTTCTCTGACACACTAAGCAGAATTTGGATGGGTTTCACCACAAAGCAGCGTCATGTGAAATAGCTGAACGAACAAATGGATACATTTTCATTGGAAATTCGCTAACAATTCGGGAAATCGGGGAACACCGGCAGGTTCAATCAGCTGCCTCTTATTTGGTACGTACAGGTTACAACCAAATTAATGGACGCCGACGGTTTCCTTCAGGTGGATGTGGAACTAGATATCAGCTGTCAGCAGAGTTTCCCTTTTTCCATATCTGAAATGGCAGAATGGCAAAACGTTTCCTCGAGCTGAATCATGCTATGTAATACATAGTATGTATATTGCAACTGCATAGCAATACAACAATCCCCTCCATCCATCAAGGTTTGTGGAAAGGACGTCCCAATTGCAATTGCCATATTTTCTCCAGTAGGACTCGCCGTCAGTGCTCATTACTTTTGTTGCTAGGCTATAACAGAAAAGTTGTACCATCACAAGAAAGCAGGAGGGCAAAGGGTAGCGATGGGGTGGAACTTGAACCAATGTTTTCAGGACAGGAATAGAGAGTGTTACGTTAAGACATCACGTTAATTCTTCCAATCACTGGACAGTACCTACTTAAAAATACGGGAAAAATAAAACTAAACAAATTTTACAGCCAATGTGGAAACATCGAATCTACGACCATACTCTTGACTTCTAAAAATTATTCCATTATCTCAATGATCATCACTACCATTTTACAAGATAAATCATACATAGTAACCATCCAACTTTTTAAAACATATAAATAAAATAGAATTAACATCACAAAATCAAAGTTGCGTAAACGAAAAATTAAAACAGAGGGTAGGTAACTACAGATTTCTAGTTGAAAATTTGTACAGTGTCTTACATTTTGGTTGAATTTAAGAGCCAATTTGAAAAGGTTTTTTTTAAATTAAAAGAAATATTCTAGACAAGAGAGAATGCAAGGTACTGCGTCACAGAAGCCAAACCTTCTAATAATAAACCTGTTTTTTTTTTCGTTGCAGTTCTTGGGTCAACAATTAGGCATTCTAGGCACAATTTTGGCGAGAAATTCGAATTTGACTTTCTTGAAAAAAAGGGGAACATTTTCAGTATGTTTCACAATAAAATGGAAGGATGATGAAATTCAGAAATTTTACGGTAATAAGATGGTCGTCCAGTACGGATATATTATTTGTAGGTGTGCCTAGATAACAGTTCAACACCATACAGTACGAATATTACTTCTACCGGAACCGCCGTAGTAAGTGAAACGATACCTAATTACTATTTGATAGAGTTTCACGTTTACAGATTTTCCATTTGTCTTTACTGAAATGGATGCTGACTTCAGGTTTTGTTACACCACAAAACAGCAAACTTAGGGTATGCGGGAAGAGACACACATAGAAGATGTAAATACAAGGCAAATGAAGATTTCAACAGTCAACGAATTTCTACAAGATCAGTACAAAAAGTTCTTTCACGTGCCATCTCCAAATCAGCAAAATTCACTCACAATTTAAAATAATGCTGTGACAACTTGAAAAAAAAAATAAATAAAAAACTACAACAGCTTCAAGTCGCTGTTTGAAAACCTGAAATCACTCCAATGCGAAGAGTTAAATATCACCAAATTTTAGAAGCCAATATACATGGATATTTCGGTGAAATGAACCACAGAGTTTTCCTAAAATGCAGGTATCCTGCACAATGTGACAAAGGACGCCCCTTCTAGTCTTATATGTACACATCACAGGAATGAATTATTTTTCTCTCTTCTTACATGAACGACACGAACCAACAAAACAGATGAGTACTGGGTTTACCATCTTTACACAGATCAAAAAGCCCCAGCCATTTTATGACACATTTTCAACCCTTCTTTCAAGTTCAATTCCATTATTTCTACCTATTAATTACTCGAGAGTGCGAAACAAGAATAGTTACTAACTCCTTCTACACAATTCTGGATGATTTTTCTTCTGTTAATAAGTCAAAAAGTGTAGTAAACGAAAAATTAAATTTTCAGGTTGTTCAGAAAGACCATTCCAGGCAGTTAAGTTTGTTTCAGTGCAAAAAATAACGTTCCCCAACAGGGTGGAAATATTTCGATTTCACGAAGCAGTTCTTTCAAGTTAATATTGCAGTATTACAATCTATTTACGTGGAGTTACCACCTATTAAATTTGAATGTGTGGCCTGTTCGTTACACACAGGCGTTAAGGTTGAGGCGTAGGTATAGTACGAAATATGCCAACGGAAAATACACAAAAATGTTCAACCTAATAAGGAATTCGTGAAGTTGAAATATATTTTACCTTTAAAGCAAGCTTGAGTCGAATTTACAGAACACGAGGTCAAACAGAGAGGCCAGTGTTGGATAATGCAAGAATAACAATTACTCCATAATGTAAGTGCTTGTGTAAAAATGTGAGCCCTTCAAAATTCAATGGCTCATTGATATTACCATTAATGGATGTATTTTCCGTATGGGATTCCTTGGTTGCTATTGGTTCAGTACGACCTATGAATTAGTTATTTGCCTAACTAATCTTACAGAGAGCACATCCTGGATTAGATGCGTACAGTCTCATGAATATAATAGCGGCAGTATATCTGAATATAGCAGAGCGAGATTGGGAACTATCAAGTGACAAAATGTATACTGAAGGATAGACAAGCAGCAGTACAGAATAGATTCGGTGAAATAATGGAAGAACTGGCTACATAATGATAAAGAGATTCCAGAGGAAGTGACGACCACGAGAGACTGCCAAGAAAGTTAGTATCTGTACTTACATGCAAGATACATGTAGACTGGATATATCCACAAGGAAAAAGTCAAAAGTAAAAGATTTGTAAAATCATCATTTTGGTACAATGGAATGTAGAAACCTACAGCGAATGTCCGGTTTTTGGATAGATGAGGATATAGTATAACTTTTACTGTGATTAATTCAGAAACTCAAGGGAGGAAGCCCGCTGACATCAGATCATGAAAAAAGAAGGAGTGACATAGTCAGAAAAGTGATGCAAGTCTGCCAACCCCACAACAAGGTACCCATCGTGCTTTCATCCCTTAAACCAAACTCGGAAAAGCCACTATCAGAAAGTCTTAGTTACTCTCCAAAACCTGGATGTGTTTACGCTTTGTCTTTCAGTCAAAGCGGAAAAGAAAAATTTTATGAGTTAACTGAACAATGTCACAGTTGATATTTGAGAATTTAAGAACAACTAACCACAAGCTCTGAATGTAGTTCACAAATTCTTTTCTGTAATTGGGGGCTGGGCTGAAAAAAAAATATATATATACATATATGGCTTTAGCAAACTGAATGAAACCTTTAGCAAACTTAATTAAACTTTTAGCAAACTGAATTAACCTTTTCGCAATTGGAATTAAGCCTTCCGCAATTAGAATTAAACTTTTCGCAAATACATGTGAACCTTTCGTTAAATTAATTCTCTGTACTAAACATGATCAGAGGACATGGAGTCAAGTCCCTCAAAACAATTCCAACCTTTCTTTGGCCCTCTCCGAGTTGTGTCACCCTTCTCTACCCGTCAATTATAGTCATACCAGTGTTCGTAGTTTTTTTGGTGTGTTTGTGTGTGTGTGAGGAACATTGTTTTGGTGATGAGCGACAGCAATTCAAATAGTTCGATCAGAGAACCTTTAAAACGATTTGATGGGACACTAAACCACCCTTTTAAACAGTTTTTTCTGGTTTCCTCCACAATATCTCCCTTTTTCTTCGTGAAAGTCATCGTTTTCACGAAGGAGGGATGGTCGAATTAGTAGTGACCTCCTGTTATTAGAAATCCAACTCGAAGAAGGCGCGGAAGATTTGATTGTAATTGTGAAAGGTTTAATTCTAATTGCGAAAAGCTTAATTCCAATTGCAAAAAGTTTAATTCAGTTTGCTAATGCTATATATATATATATTTTTTTTTTTTATTTAATAAACCACTGAGGTCTTGGTTAGCGAATTGTGGATGAAGGAGGTCGTTACCTCCAACTCCTTCCCAGGCACATTTGGCTGCCTGACCTGAGCACCCTACCGAATCAAGCACTATACACCCAGTGTATAGCACTTGCACCCATTTTCAGGAACTAGACCCAAGCACTAGCTGCTTAGTAATTACAGGGTATACATTGACATTCCAGTCTGTGACGACCTGATGTAGTCGACCCCAGCCAAAGCTGGAAGGTACAGCCTTCCCCACCAGCGAATGAGAGGAGAGTCTTAACCTCTCCCATTTTAATAACCCGAGGACCAATGGAAGCCTGTCCCCAGGTTATAAAACGCTGTTTCGCCAGCACAGGGCAGTAGCAGATCACGTGACACGCAGTCTCAACCTCTGCCCCACAGAACTGGCAGAGGGAGGTATCAGATTTGCCCATTTTGGGGAGATGGTGTCTAAGTAACAAAAAACAATATACTCCAAACATATTAGGCAGGCACCTAAAACAAAATCATGTTTTATTGAGAAAACAAAATCAACAAAAATTTAATTTAAAAAATGGCTTCTAAAAATGGTTAAATTTGACTTGGAAGTGCTATAAATTATATTTTTTGTTGATTTATTTTTTAATAAAACAAGATTTTGTTTTATGTGTAGGTCCCAGTCTCCAATCACAGACAATATCTTGGTACTAAATACTTTACTGTACTCTGTATTTTTTTTTAATTCCTTGATTATTGTGAAAAGGTTGGATTTGACTTGGGAAAAATTGAATTTCCGTTTAAAAAGGTTGACTTGGAAATGCTATATTTGTTTGTTGAACTAATATGCGATAGCCTCGTTTTCTGAGCTAGACAAAAAATGAAACTGACTCGGAGAAATGAAATCAATTTAGAGTGACATGGCCGTAAAAATGGAATAATTCAGAATAAAATGGAACTCGATTAGGTTAAAATAGACAAACACGCGATTTGCTACACCCATTATAGAATAAAACTCGGAGCTTGATTGATGAGAATTTCTTCATTTAGAACGAAAAAAAGCGTACTATCATCGTTAAAAGAATAAGACTTTTATTGCTAAAATTAAACAATCAAAAGTGTGGAGTTGAAAAAAAAATTGAAAAAAAGAAGGTGATAGAACTTCTTTCAATAGGAGTTGTACAAGCGTTTGAAAACGGTTAGGTGGAAGCCAACAACTGACTAACACATTTTCTAATGGATGATGTGGATTTCACGCAGAAATGGAATCAATTTAGAGTGATATATATAATGTGGAATACTCCAGAATAAAATGGAACCCGATTAGGTTAAACCTATCAAAAACCTAAGCTGTGAATCATATTTTATAATGATTATACAATATGATTCAGAGCTTAGGTTTTTTATGAGAATTTCTTAATTTAGAACGAAAGAAATCATGCTTGCATTGTTAAAATTATAACATTGATACTGTTAAAATTAAACATTCGGAAATGTGGAGTTGAAAAAAAAAATTGAAAAAATATTTTGGAACTTCATTTCAATAGGAGTTGTACCTACATGCGTTTTTCACGGAGAAAAACCTGCATTGACACATTGTGTGCAAAACGTTCAAACGAAACGTGTCTTATTACGTTTAAATGGAAGTTAAGGACAGTTTAAGCGAGAAAAATAGCATTGGCTCTAATCCACCACATTTGACCTGTCGCTGTCACGTTCTCTGGCACTCGAAGGGTGTTTCGGATATCGCTTCGGTGGGAAGGTTTGATCTTGAAGATTTCGAGTTGTAAGAAGATTATGTTGCGGGCGTTTCTTCGGGGACGGCCCCTGCGGGAGCAGGGTGCTCTGGATTGGATTCGGTCGCGTCAGAGGTCGCTTGACGTATCGCTTCCTTGTAGCCAGCTGATTTTTTCCTTTTGTTATACCGCACCTACAAAAGGAATAACGGATTTTTTTAGTAAAAGTGATCTCGAAGGGAAAATTAAGACCGTCCATTATCGGATAAGACTACTTTGATAAAACTGTCTGTCTGCAGAGAAGCCCCTATGACTGGGTTTATATGATCATAATTATAAACACTTAAAAATAATGGGTTATGATAACACTTATCATAATGTATGGGTTACAAGTTATTTCAACGAACGAAAACAAATAGTAACAATGGGAGATGTTAAAGGTGGTGAAAAACCAATCGAATATGGTGTAATTCAAGGTGGAACGCAGTCACCAATTTTCTTTTTGATTTTCTTCAATTAGCTTGGTAGTTTTAGCCTGCAGGGTACCTCATACTTGTTAGCAGACGACACGGCGATCTTGTACGAGGGTGACACGTGTAAAGAGGTTTTTCATATCAAATATTGACGTAAATAAAACTTTTGAATGGCTTTGCAACAACTCCTCAAGCTAGAACGTTAAAAAAACTAAATATTTCATCTTTTCCAAATCACCGTCAAAAAATTTATTAGCGCACAAATAAAATTGCACATAAGTGGCTCACAGAGCGTGTGTACTACCTTGCCAGTGCTGGAACGGCTTACTTCAGAAAGGTCCTTGGGCATTATAATCGATGAGCATCTGAAGTGGGATGATCAGGTAATACAAGGGTCAAGTAAAAAATAAGGTTCCCACATTTTTTTCAGGTGTAAGGCATTTTTTATTATAATCAAGGAGTACACCATCTGAAAGCTAGTACTTTAAACTATTTTTCTACATAGTCGCCAGAGTTTTCTATACATTTTTGCTGACGAGTTATCCACTTTTGAAAACCCTCTTCGAAGAACTTTTTCGCGTTATTGTGGTGCAGCCTAACGCCTTTGGTCAATCTTCTTCGACGACGATTTTGAATGGCTTTTTGAGTTTTTTCAACGTTTCGCAGTATCTGTCCAAATTGATTGTCGCCCTTGTAGGCATAAATTCGGTAAGCAAGACACCCTTCCGGTCCCAGAACACCATAGCCATCACTTTTCCTGCGGAGAGCGTCTGCTTAAATTTCTTCGGTGGCGGCAATTCGGGATGTTTCCACTGTCGTGATTGCATTTTCGTTTCCAGGGTAACGTAGTGGCACCACGTCTCATCTCCCATAACGATGGAGTACAGAAATTCTTGGCGATTACCAGCTTTTCACACCGCACACACACCTTGCAATAACCAAGTTTTTCCGTCAAAACGTTTTCAATTGTTTTTTCACAAACTTTAGGAACTTGGCCAGCCAGCTCCCGAAGCGTTACTTGCCAATCCTCGAGGAGAATGCGCTTGATCTTCGCCATGACTTCGTTGGTTACCGTTGACCTCCCGCTCCTTTCCTCGTCGTGGACGTCTGTGCGTCCTTCAGAGAACTCCCTACACCATTTGCGGACGTGTTGAACGCTGATGCAAGTTTCACCATAAACATCTTGCAACTGCCCATGATTTTCAAGAGGTTTTACCTTTTTTCGTGTAAAAAACGGATAACTGTTCGAATCTCACACCTGGCGGTGAAAGCGATTAGGGGCTCCATCTCAAATGGCTGTCAGGCTGGTACTGAGCGTCCTACCAACTTCGCCCAGGAGGGAGAATGAAGCGCAGGAACCAAGATACACGGCGGTGTTGCCGGATTTCTCTTAGCATGTGGCGCGGCGAGTGTACAGCGTTGGGAACCTTTTTCTTTGCTTGACCCTTGTAGCTCTGACCCAAAAACTTCGTAAATTCACCTATTCTACAGGATGTATCAGATAAGGTGCGCAGTACTTCACCGACGTATTCTACAATCAATTTCCAACAAAAACTGCCTCCTAACAATTTTTTTTTTTTTTTTATCTCGCTTAGTTTTTGAGTTATTTTACTTCCAAGATTTTTTTTCTCGTGTTTTTGACCCTGTCTCAGCAAAACGGTTACAACTCACATACAGTATTATGTAAAGCCAAAGTTCAGCATACCGTTGGAAAGTGCGTTAAATTACCTATCTCTCAAGCTCCAAATCGATTTTTCTTGCTCATATCAAGTTGGCGAAAAATCACTCTAGAAAGCAAACTACAAGAACATTTGAAAAAGAAGGTTTTTCAAACGTTCAATACTCTACTCTAATCTGCATTTGATCAGGTGGCTGTAGCTCAAAAAATGTGCCAAAAGATCGGCTTTCAAATGGTATATCAAAAACAATTTTTAATGTTTCATTTAGTTGAGAAAATCTCGTTTGAATGCAAAGAACAGCGAAGCAAGTCGAGGTTTTTGATGCTTGGGTTTCAAATAAGTAGGCATTTTTACGAACAATATTAATCTGTTTTATGTTCTATGGTGCAGTTTTAAATTTATGCAAGCACTTTCTAATACGTAATTACAGTAAAATTTCCAAATGGCCTCCTTTTTGTTGAATGCACAAATGTGTCCTTCCGTGCATTGTAAGGTTGTATTCCCTGGCAGCTTCGGACTAGTTTCCATTGGAGAATCCAAAGAAATATGAATAGAATCCATTTTCCATTTAATTTTAAATATTTATAATTAAATTATTGACAATTAAATATTTAAAATCAAATTATTGAAAACACATTGAAGAGATTGAGGTCAACAGAGGTACTGATTGAGTTTCAACGTGCAGATGACGGACCAGTGAAGTTTTTCAACATGTCTTAGTCTCAACTAGCCAACAAATAGGAAATATCGCATTCGACAAATTTAAAACTGCACCTAAGAAGATAAAACAGATTAATTTTGTTCGTAAAAATGCCTACTTATTTGAAACCCAAGCGTCAAAAACAAACAAAATAGGTAGCAGAATACGTGGGAGAAGTACTGCGCACCTTATCTGATACACCCTCCGTGGGTGCCTTGGCCTAGTAAATTTAATTACGATATACAAAGCTCTGGTGGAAAGTCATAAGCTTTGGTTTTATTGCTTGGGGAAGAGCAGCTTCAACCGTTATAAACCCACTCAAGATTTTACGAAATCTATCTTAAAAATAATTTTAAACAAACCTCGTAGATTTGCAACAATTGATCTAATCAACTTTATCCCCGTATTTTCCATCCACCAACTATGTATAAAAACCTCTCTCTTTCTACCACAAACATCCCGATCTTTTCATTATCCATTGTGCTTGCGCTTAAGGTTTACAACCCACCTCCCTAGCGGTAATACCACTCAAGCCCGTCTATGGAGCACTTCTAGACATATAGATTGCTGCCTACTATCATAACCGACTACGGAAACTCATCTTTTCTGAGATGAGGAAAACTTCCGGTTTCTATCGCTCAGCCTTCAAAAAGAAAATCGTTCCTTGGCCAATCTTTCGCGGTCTTTCAAGAGGCTCTATACAGTATTTATGTGACACATTCCTGAACATGTGTTATTATTTTTATAATTTTGAATCTATCTGATTTCCTTTAAATAATGTGCAACTTAGAATAAGCAACTCCCCCTAGCCGCACAGGGATTTCTCTATGGCGCGGGGGTATATTCCATTATTTTAATCTGATTATCGTAATTAATGTTACTTGATAGCTCGGAATAAACTTTCTTTTCATTTCATTTTCATTTTTTCAACGAATGACAACTGAAATTTCATGGGATAAAATGAAACACTACTTACACATCTCTTGTCTACAAATAGATAACAAATGTTATAAAAAAAGGTTGATTTTTAAAAACTCTCAAAAACCCAATTCCATTGCAATTGTACTGGCTGATTCTACATTACAATTTACTAGGCAGTTTTCACTATTTTCAAGCTCATTCACATTCGTGTTTGCATTATTTTTATATTAAAGTTCTAGCCCACAGGAACAGTGAACGGAAGGGTTACTTACCATTTTCTAGTGATTTTATTCAGTTATAACCAATTAGATCAACAATAACGCGTTTTGGTTTATTAATCAATAATAAACCATTGTAATCGCTCTGGAAAAAAAAATTCTAACCCCCCTGAAAATTTCATGGTTTACGTTTCAAAGGGTGTAGAATCCGAATCTGCAATAAAAAATTTTCCGTCCGTCCGCCGTACGCACGATATCTCCGAAACGGCTGGAGCAAAAGATCTGAAATTTTCAGGAAAAATCCATCTTGGTCCGACGATGCCCCAATTCTTGAGCCAGCTCTCTCACTCAATTTAAAATGCCCTTTAAGGGCTGTCAAAGTTTTGTAAAATCCCTAAAAACCTCAAAACAAGTCGAATCGGCCTAAATATTTACCTATTTGAAGAACATACCATGAGGAATCGAATGAGACCCTCCCCACGTCCGTAGGTCAAACCATTCCCGATGTATGGCCCGATTTATGGTGCCAACATTTGCGTTTTTTGGGTTATTATAGTTTGTTTGTAACCTAGTGATGCCGATAGCGTCGAGTTGTAGTGAATGTGAATACTGGAGGATAGCCGATGTGGATACTTGTAGTTTATAGCCGATACACGGGTTGAAGCATTCTGATATGCATGAAACGCTGATAATATATAGGTAAATATTATTCAATATTATTACTGGGGTTTATTATTCAATATTATTACTGGGGTAAATAAGTATTCTTTCACGTGTGAAACACGCACACTCCAAAGCTTAGTAGAAATTCAAATCATGAACGCAAGCCAATTGAATAATAAACCCCAGTGAAAGAATTTGCAGCGTGTTTAGACCACTTTGACACAAAACTGTGAGGTAATGCATGCAATGCGGTGGTGATGGGTGGTTTGCTAATGAAACCTAAAGGTATCCGTGATGTAATGAAGGAAGAACTGTGTATTCACCCCCACTGTGGTAGCCAGAAATCGAAACTAAGAAGAGGTCCCATGAACGGGCCTTTAACAATTGGAGAGTTAAATTGAGATTTGGCAGAGGGCTTCTCACGGCAGAAAAACTTAAGACAAAAATGGATTGTAATGCGGAAAACAAGGCTAGAAACCTAAATCCTTCGTCTTCAGTTCAGGTTTGAGAAATCTCAACCTTACAACAGTGTATTCGGGTATTCCATAAATAATGAGAGCCGAGGGATACAAAGTGGGTGGGAACCCCATTCGTAGGACTCATCTCGAGATGTTTGGGATTTGTTCATCAGGAATGTTAGCCTGTTATTTACAGGCAGACGGAATATGGAGTCTATAAACGGCTACAGTGATATCTCAGTTAACACTTTCAGTACAGGCGTCTTCCCCAGCACACTGCCGTCTACCCACTTGAACAGAGCCGAATGAATTGACTCATCGCATTTGAAATATCCTTTCATTTTTCTGGCCTTACGCTAGATAGCGTCTGAAGCAAATCGGAAAGGTTGAACACAAATGTCAAGCTTTTATGACCAGAAGCATGAAATGGAAGCACACAAAACATTATTAATACTGTTTATAATCAGTAAAGCCCTCTAAAATTTTATTTAGTGCATTATGTGTCATCTGCACAAAATAAATAACTTCATCTAGAGTAAAAAGTGTTGGAATATGCACTAGGACAACGCCGGGGGTTCAACCTTGCTTGGTCGGGCATGTAGCGTGCAGACGGTGGCGTTGGACGTCTAGAGGCTTCCACATTAAGTGTTCATGGCACATACTCAACGCGAACTTACGACTGACGTAATGTTAAAAAAATGGCTTTAGGAACTCGGTATACAGGATTTAAGTCTCAGTTCGTCGCATCCACTAATTTTCATAAAACAAAAGTAACTTTTTTGTGCAGGATCGTGCAGCTCAATTTTGTTTCCCTTCATTGAATTACACATTCTTTTTGATTTATATTGCAAGTAATGTTTGATTTCGAAGAACCTCTTCTGTTTTTATTTGTCAATCCAACTGATTGTAATGCCCAATTTGTTAATACTACAATACAAAATACATAGTAATCGTTTTTGAAGTGGAGTGCACTTATAAACGCTATCAAAAATTGCCAACTGAAAAGTGGGTACCTTGAAACTCTGAAGAAACGGAGACAATTGTTCGCATGGCATCATTGATGAGGTAGTGGAGCCGTACCAGGAGACGTGGGCAAGCCAACTGTTATTTTCTGATTTGATTAGGATATTGAGAATCTGGAAGTAATATGAAAAGTACACTAGATTTACTTCGTTTGAACAATTATTAGTGAATAGAGAATAATTGTTTTTCAGAACACATTTTTAGAAATTAGTTCATTTCATTCGAAAGTAATTCATTTGCTGTCAGCGACTAGATAAATATTCGTAAAATTTGTCAAACCATTTCTCAACAACAAAAGGAAGAACAAGAAAGAATGATACAAGTATCAGCACATGGTCTGTTTATGTAAAATTCAAAACACAGCACGGGCCCATTGACCCCTGGAAGCGTTTCCCCAAGAGCATATGGCCAAGAAACATAGAGCACGCTTTTGTTAGTTTACTCAACATTCACCTGGAGACGTCCAAGGCCTCAAAATGGTCTGGGACCCAACATTGTCGGTGGAAGGTTGGAATAGTATGGACAGCAAATGAAGACTCAACAGAACTTAATAGCGCTTATGATGACTTGGTACCTTGAGAGGAAGTTTTTTTTTTTTTTTTTTGGTTCAGCAGTTGTAATGCTGCCAAACTAATTCGGCGTGTGACAACAAAACAAGGCTTAAAAGCGGCCCAATAACTGATCACTAACCAATTATAACATCGCAACATTGGGTTAATGTCTTGTAAATAAATTTAAAACTGCGGAATAAAAACGCTGCAAATTCTTTCACTGGGGTTTGCAAATTCAATTGGCTTGCGTTCATGATTTGAATTTATACTAAGCTTTGGAGTGTGCGTGTTTCACAGGTGATAGAGCGATTATTGAATTTCAGGAGGCACACATTTTACAAAACTTTGAGAACCCTTAAAGGGCACTCTAAGTGAGAGAGCTGGCCCAAGAATTGGGGCGTCGTCGGACCAAGATGGATTTTTCCTGAAAATTTCAGCTTTTTGCTTCAGCCGTTTGGGAGAAATCGTGGGTACGGCGTACGGCGGACGGACGGAACATTTTTTTATTGCAGATTCGGATTCTACACCCTTTGAAACGTAATCCATGAAATTTTCAGGGGGGGGGGGGGGGGTTAGGGGTTTTTTTCTTTTCAAGAGCGATTACAATGGTTTATTATTGAATAATAAACCAAAATTTTAGATAACCAGGGAGCTTTCCAACCAATGGTGGACGATTTCTATGCGATGAACACAGCGGAAGTTCCATTTTCCTGCTAATGGGATGGTTGGTTCGTGGAAGTCCTCCGAAAATGTCTGACCGTTTTTCGTAAAATTAAAACTTGACACTTTTGGTAAGGTAGGTCGTGGCTAAAGCGTGTCCCGTTCTAAAAATAAATGGCTCAGCAAGGTAAGAATGGGATCATTGCAGCTCCGCCACCTATCTAACTCCGCTTCATCCCTGCAGTTTGCAATTCTGGTAGTTAGCATCTCCGCCGGAAACACGTTCAGGACCTCGTTTTTACTCCCACTATTGGCAGACGGTCAGTGTATACGGAAGCCTTCAGTTTTCACCACAGATTCCAACCTATTTGTCTAACTAGTCGTAACGAGCATCCAGACCACCAAACTAAACAGAACACTGACCTCCGTGTATCACTGACCAGGCGCCAACTGTGATGGGGATAAAAGTACTGGAATTGAACCTTCAATACTCTCAGTAAAGTAGAGAATGCTTTTCGAAGCTCTCCCGAGGATGCTCCATGGGAGAGCTAACCATAGGGGAAGGACGAGCAGCAATGATAATGTGCTTCTGCTGTTACTAGAAAGTTAAAGAGCGGAGTTGCAACGTTTGATTCCAAATTAACCTTTCACTGGTGGAGATGCGTCCTGCAAGAACGGCATATTAGCCATCTAATTCAACGCCTGACCCAAAGCCAATTTTCTGTTTTCAGACAAAATCTGGTTCCTGGACAAGAATGTAGCATTTGAGGAGGACATTATCTCTAATAAGTTTTAACGTATTAAAATTTTGCTTGCAAAACATACATGACAATCGATCCTATTCTATCATACATACAAGAATACATTAATAATCGTCTTCTGGACCAGGTACAAGCAAGTCATTCCTCGTGGCGGCAAATGCTCACAATGTGGATCACCACAGCTCTACTTTTTCAACAAGTTAGAAATAACTGGTATAATTACAGTGATTACATTCGTAGTTCACTGGTTATTCTCATGCAGCGAGTAACGGAATGAACGCTACAAACTTCGGGGTCAATTCTGCAACTAATTTCCAACAACTTTTGACCAATATGGATTTTTTTTCCAAAACCCCTTAAAATCCGCCTTTTTACCCTTCTTGATTTTTTTGGGGTTTTCGATGTTACGTCACTAAGATGGACATAATTCCCTTGATTTACTTCATAAATTCAAATCTGAGGATGCCGTTGGAAAGAGCATTCAATTCCTCACCTTCTCAATGCACAATAATAAGGGAAAAATCGCGACGAAGTGAAAATGTTGTCATTTACAACGTTAAAAGGAGAGGAATTTTAATTGGTTTTTGAAAAAATGTTATTGGTCAAAAGTTGTGGCAAATTAGTCGAAAAATCAAGCCCCGAAGTTATCAGTAGTACAGGGACACCCTGTACATGTGTTATAGAATCAAACGACACTCACCTTTCCTGGCCACCAAGGACACCCTTGAATCTTTCCCCAGACTACGTCCCCGACAGCCACAACTGAGCCGTCTATCGTCTTGCAAGAGTTCACATCGCTCATCCCCTCGATAGGATCAGCTGCTGGGAAATCCGGCACTTCCTCGTTCACCTGACCAGCAGACTCACTATCACTGCTGCTACTGTCAGCTTTCTCGTACGTCGTTGGCGTCACCCTCTTCAAATTTATTGAAAGTTTTTGCTTCAAGCAGCGCTCTTTGATTTCATCGTCCGGTTTGTCCCCTTTGTGTTTCTTTTTGTGTTTCATTTTATGTCTGTGTTTGCGGTACTGCAATGCGTCAGATTCAGGAGTCGAACTCCGCCTTGTTCTCATAGGTGACCCCAGTGTCTTCTTTTTGGCTTCTTTTTTCGCTTTCTTCATCGCCTTTTTGGCTGCTTTGGCCTCCAACACAGACTTGGGCTTTTCTTCTGCCTCACTCTCACTACCCTGCACTTTGGGAGGTATTTTCAACACCGTCCCTTCACCCTGAGATCCAAATGAAATTTTGATTACTGGAGTCGTTTTGGCTTTCTTGTTACCCTCTTCAAAAACAGTCTCATCCCAGAGGTCTTCCATTGACCCAACACTCCGTTTCTTCCTTAGGACCATCTGTCTATCTTCTTCGTCATCACCTACTCTGCCATGTTCATCCCCTAGTTCTTCTGGCTTAATCCAAAACTCTTCTTCAACTGTGGGAACTGCTGCACTTCCATTACTAATAGGTTTACTGTTCTCCACATTTTCACTATTTCGCTGTGAAATTCGGGGTAACCTCGGGACAAATGATGGACACAATTTGGGGGGAGAACTATTCGGTAAAGTTGAAGGCAAATTGTCTCTTCGGTTCTCCGTAAATAGAGGACGCGGCGGCGTTTTATCGGGAGGTTCCGGGTTCTTATTGTTACTACTCCTAGTTTGATGTGAATTGACGTTTTCAGAGTTCTCATTACAAATCGACTTGCACTTCGAACAAAGCACTTGCCTAGGTCTCAGTCTTACAGTCATTTTTTGGTTTTTCGACTTGGAAGTTACTTTTTTCTGCAGGTGAATGTGGTTAACGTGCTTCTCTTGGAAATATGTGAACCTCTGCCTCACACTGAAATATAATTTTTCCTCCTCTGTGGCAGCTTCTGTTTTAGGCTCGGACGTTGAGTTGACGGCATCATTCAGCTTGCAAGGGAGATATCTGAAAGGCAAAGAGTAATTACAAGTACTAACAAGAAAAAAAAACTCCTCCAAATAAAGAAATAAATTCGATGAACATACTGGTAAGTAGGTAATGCATGTTAACAGCGACGTGTTTATGTCAGGTTTTTATAAGAATTATGAAAACTAGACCGAATTCTTAATCCAACCAACAATCGACTGAGAGTTCTAGTAGGTTGTGCAGCATTTGAATGGATCGGCCATTACCCCCTCCATCATCATAGGTTTTTCGCACAAGAGAGGTTCATTAGACAAAAATACAAAATGTTGATTTAAAAAAAAAGTATTATTATTACAATTACTCCCTCCATAATTGAATTGTAAAGGGACAATTAAAAAAAAAAAATGTTTCAAAACTATACCAAAATTTGTAATAATTTAATTTATGTTGTTGTAATGTTCTTGACTGTTGAATTATTAGAGCTTGTAGAAGGGTCAGTCGACTGCGTTCAAGATCCACACGTTTTTATATAAATACACAACGTATATGACATTTTTGTCACAAATTATTTGTGGAACCAACCCTGGCTGGTATTCCGACCATTCACACTGTGTAATATAACTGCCCACCGAGAATGAGAATAATGATCAAAAAGATCCCCATACCAATCAACAAAACCTTAACATATTAGTACTCAAATTCAAGCTATGTACCTCCTGAGCAATGGGAAAATCTTAGTTTTTTTCAAATTTCATGGATTACGTCATTTTAAATTGCCAAAATGTATTCCACATTGGGCGCTCTGTCAGAGTGTAGTGGCTGGAATCGGCAGTCGATTCAAGCACTCTCTGGTGCCACTGTTTTCATAGAACCCTTCACTTGCCATCTCACACTGCCATTGTCGACAGCAGCTTCCTAACCAAACAAACCTCAACAACTCACACACCTATTTTCCACAATAAACTCCTCCCACCATCATATCTTACGCTGCAGTTTCCATCAGCCATCCTCATACTTATCAAACACAGCAACCTTCCTCTCATGTGGGGACACTGTTCCCTTAGCGACCCTCAGACAATAATGATATCCAACAGACAACACTAGACGCTCTATCAGAGACCAATCCCTGCAGGTGGTTGCCCAGCTAGTAATATAACTATTGCAATGGCAAAGTACGAATTGAAATGGTCCTGGTATCTATGGTAAGTAATAACAATAAAAATAGTTAAAAATTGAAATGTATAGGATACATTCTTTTCCATCTACTGTTGGCTTCTCTTGACATACCTTTGCCGGCAGATGCTGAAACAGCACTGCTGTACTTCAATAAATTTTGTAACGGTGATTTACATGGCCATGAATCACATTTTACCATTGTCAACTCCAAGATCTCCTCCTAAAGAGAGTTTGCAATCCTCCGTAAAAATTGGCTTAGCGTAGAGGACAGAAGATGACTTCTGTAACTTGAGTAACAAACCCTTGTATCTTTCTGACACCGAAGACTACTTAAATTATCGATACGCAGGCTGCAACTTTCTAAAAATATTTAGGTTCAAGATCAGTTCCAAGGAAGAAACTATTCAACTTCCACGGACTTCATGGTGTAGCTTGTGAACTGGTAGCTTTGACACCACTACACATTTTACGTTCATTTCTTCCAAGGATCTTGAGAAAATTCTACGGTGGTTCCACAACTTCTAATCTCAATCTTATGACGATGCAGCACACAGCAATTGGGGCATAGCCACAATGTGGTGGGCAAATGTTCGACATGGGAGTTGCTAGGTACATATTCCTTCGCTGATTATGATTCCCTCGTCGAGATGATACATTTTCAGGGAATTAAACTACCAATTCGTTTCTTCATCTCCCTCCTTATCAACGACAGATCGATCCAAGAAAAATTAAACTGAAGTAAGCCAGAATGAGGCAGGGATTAGGTGTGCCCGATTACTCAGTAGGGAGATCTGAGATTGAGAAAACTGTACGATTCTCACCTTTTCGTCGAGTCCAGGAGAACTCCTTGAAACAACTTGCTCTCCACGGCGTACGAGACGACAATTATATCCTGCAAAGCTTCGTCTACCGTCACTAAAATCTTCGAATTTGTTGTCAACATCACAGTTGTATCTATTTGTGATTCAGCCATATTGGCTGATGAATTTTTAATTTTTTTTCCAGAACGAAGGATGTAAACGATGTCTCGAAGACACCTATCGATCAAGATTATTCGATATCTCTACACGGAAACATGAACCTATATCTATGGATATTTGAATCGTGGATACTTTTGTTAATTCACACTGGGTTGTAACGCAGGAAATGCTTGGTTTGGGTTCATCTTCAATAATAATCGACTAAGAAAAAATATTTTCGACTCCTACTCAAAACTTTGATGGTTTACGTTTCAAAATACTAGAATTCTAAAACAGAATAAGCAAAATTAAAAAATCCGTCCATCCTCCATCTAACGTCCAAAGCTTTTCTCTGGAACTACCAGACTAAAGTTAACTACATTTGTCTTGAAAATCATTCATTGATTCGAGATATTCCAGTTATCTTGGTGTTATGATTAATCTACCGTAAGTAGTTATATCTAAGGATGGAAATGTTTAGAAATTGAAATCTCAAAAATTTCAGTTGTGGATATAAGGGAACCTAGTTTTTTTTTTTTTTTTTTTTTCAGGTAGAAATGAATTCCAAATATTGGATGAGATGACTGAATTGCTGTAAGATCATCCAAATTGAAGTGGCCATGGTTCACCCTTTTCACATCAAATCAATGAAATCAAAAATCAAATGTTTCGCACCTGTAGAATTTAAAACACTTTGATACGATTACTCACTACTTCTTATAGTTGGATACAACAGTGGTGCCCACAGGGGGGGGGGGGGACGCAGACTGCATCATTGAAATTCTTGGGGGGGGGGGGGGGTCACAAAAACATTGGGGGGGGGGGGGTCACAAAAACATTTGGTAAAGTTGATTGAAGCAGTGTTTAGGGTGACAACATTCAAAAATTAACTTCATCCAAGATGAAGAACCTCAAAAAATGTACATTTCTTGTCCATATAGACAATATTGTAGACTGGGCTTGAATTTTTCCCATACCTATTCTTTTAATTTTGGATGAAATAAGGGTTGCTTACCAGTACTCTTTATATTTGGGGGGGGGGGGGTGCGTCTTGAAGCTTGGGGGGTGGGGGCACCCCAGTATACAATGTAGGTAGCTTTCTATTCATTCGGCATTGTTTACTGCATCTATTAGTAACATAAATTAAATTAAATCACGACGTAAGTACAAACAACTAGTACGCAAGACCTGCATGATAAATCAAGAGCTTTCTTATGAATGGAGAACGATTTTTGTCCTTCTAAAACTGAACAAATTTCTTTTCCCCAGAAACGGCTTGGCTGTACATGAAAATCATCAGAAAATTTTGTGACACATCCGCGTCACCTTTTTCGACTAGTTAGTCCAAGACTAAAACATGTTCCATGCGGAAATCTTTAAATTCTCCTTTGAACATTTTCGGAGCCTCTGCAATGGCTTCTTGTTTTTAGAAAGTTCGTTAATAGAATATGGAACGTGTGGTCATGACTGCAGGTCCATGCAGCCATGATCCTTCGTCGTCCTTCAACAAGAAAAAGAAGAAGTCATATCAATATTGTTTTGTTGATACTTTTTCAGATTTTCCTAATAAATAATATGGTTTAATTTAATGTTGCCACCAATTTATTGATAACTGATCATCATTAAAATGGTTTATCTACATTTGCCTCCGAATTTCTCCGACGAAGAAATAATGCTTCAAAACAAGTATGAGAAGTTAAAGCGAAAGGTAAGTCGTTCCAATATTATGTTTTCAAATACTACTTAGGTATCTCAAAGTTCCGAAGAAATACAGGTTCAAATACCTGTACATATTCTGAATTCATTCCTGATTAACATACAAGTTGGTGTATCGTTCATGAGTTGAGAATGATTTTCGGTGGTAAGGAGGCTCCTTGAAACCATGTTGATGAGAGAAAAAACATTTATTGATCATTATATGGGGTGGAATGTTGGATTAGTTGGGTTTATATGCCAAAAGCTCGAAGTGGTATGCCAAAAATTGAAATTGAGTCGCCAAAAATTCAAATTGAGATGCCAAAAATATTAAAATTGATTTGTGCCAAAGGTTCAAATTAATTTGCCAAAATTTTCAATTTGATACTATTCCAAAAATTCATATTGATTTTGCCGAACCACTGATCTGTACGTAAAAGTACCCGTTTTACTTTAAAAATAATTCGGATCAACACCTGTTGACATGTAGATGTGGACTAAAACTCTCATGGTTACAGGCCCCCAGCACGAAAGGTTGTTCGCTTATTGTACTTCCTGGAAGTTTTGCGTTTAATCAAGGAGACTCAGCCCCTTGATAAGGGGTTTGAGGACCTTGATAAGTTGTTTGCTCTGAATGGACTTCATTGGGTTTTGTGCCCTAAAATCACCCTAAAATCTCACTGAGGTGAGGGCTAAGCACTCAAGTATTATGTGGGATGCCGTTTCGTCAGTCTCCTCTCATAACCTGCATAGGGTTGAACTTTGGGTGACCCCTGCGGTGTAGGTGGAACCTTGGAGGTGCGAAGCCAGTTATGAGGCCGACCATTGTTTTTAGTTCCCTACAGATTTTTCCAAGTAGTCGATCAGTAATTTTGGTGTTGGGTTCCGCCACCAAGAGTTTACTGTAGACATGTCCTTCAATTCCTTGGTTGACCTACATATTGATGGTCCTTGTGAAGGCGGTTTTTGGTATACCGACTGCCAGCTCAGAGCCTACAATGGAGTTTGGAACTCCTCCTTGCAAGCTAGTCAGCCTTCTCGTTACCAGATATTCCTTCATGCCCCGGCACCCATTCCAGGCGAACCCGTTTATGTTTGGCTAGGTTGTTAAGGGTTTGCGTGCAGCACCAAACCACTCGTGAAGAGATAGTTGGTGCCATTGATGCTTTTATCTAAGCTTGGCTGTCTGAGAGGATGCGGACGCGGGCCTTTTTGTGTCCCCTCCTAAGGCTCTCAGCAGCAGCTGCCGCAATTGATACGATTTTTGCT
Source organism: Creontiades dilutus (assembly GCA_031894815.1). NCBI lineage: Eukaryota > Metazoa > Arthropoda > Insecta > Hemiptera > Miridae > Creontiades > Creontiades dilutus. The sequence goes on along the minus strand of JAVIWC010001773.1, from coordinate 2,998,309 downwards.
TGGAATACAGAGGTGTGTTACCCTAGTGAATTGAAAAATTCCATCTGGATTTAGCCCCATGTACTCCTGCACCCGTTACTACTTCCATTATAGACCCGTATGTGAACCAGATAATGCCATTGTAGCAGCATCTGTTCTGTTGACATGACATGAGAATTTTCTTCTACCTATTGATGAAATTCGTTGGAGGCTATGAACTGCTTTTGGGCCTATATTGCCGTCCTAAGCGAATAAGTAGTAAGTGATTTTTTGGGCAAAATGAGTTATCGGTACCCTCCCGTTTTGAAGGATGTTTCCTACCGATTTTTAGAGTCCTAGAATCATATCTGCTTGGGGAATGCCTCAATACAAACTTACAAATTCCGGCCTTATGGGGATTCCGTTGATTTTGCTTGGTAAGTACTTGTAAACGTCCTTTTCAGAGAGCACAGCACTTATGGGGAAATGGACCCTGGAAAGTAACACGATAGGGAGCACCCCATTTCCAGCCCATAGGAGAGGAGTCAATTGTCCTTCCTACTTTAAATTGTCTGCAGTTAACGGTTATGAACAATAATCTACCCAATTTAGCAGAAAATTTGGTGTGTTGCCTTAGTTTAACTTCAAGTGTTTGAGTAAAAAATAACATTGATTAGGTTGTGTATTGTTTTGAATATTGACAAAATGGTTATAACTGAATTTTAGTGTCGGCAGTCCCTTGAAAAGTTTGGTTTGCATATAAGTACGGTTTATTGCAACTGTGAATGTTACCATGTCACGTAGTGAATTGTAGAGAAATGACTTGTTGCCTTATTATATTTAGTGTCCAGAATTATTATCTTCTGTTTGTATTGTTTATATCAATTGTATTACAGAAAAAAGCTCTTCAAAGCCTAAAGGCCCCAAGGCAGGAGCCTGAAAGAACAGCGCCGGTGAAGCGACCACAAATTGAGGGCCGAGACGCCCGGGAATACGCCAAGAAGTTGATCCGCAGTGGTGCCATACCCGCCATCAAAAAAGCTCCTAAAAGGGAAGAAATGTCGGGGTTCAAAAGACCTAGAGGGTTGGAGAGAAGGTTTGTTGAACTTTGTTCTTTATTGGGATATACTTAGCAGGGATCTCTGACATATGTCCTACAGTTGTTGGTACTTACATTAAATTGTACAACAGTAGGTTCGAGCGATGTCACATCAGTTGGCATCCTTGGCTACTCAAGCTACCTACAAATTGACAAAAAGACATAATTTGCAATGAAAACTGAAGCTGCTCACCCATCTCTCTCCAAATGTTGAACTCTGATAGGTGGTATCCCAGATTTTAAGTTAATTTTTATTTAAAAAGTGATAAATTTTGTTAATTATCCAAGAAAATAGTTATCAAGTTGTTACGAGCCTTCAAGTTCCCACCTACACTCCGTAAAAAATGTATCTGTACACCCACTTGGCTTTTCACGAATATTGTAGCTGCACCTCGCAACTCTAGAAAAATTGCATACTAATTTTAAGAATGTGTTTACAGAGGTTTCAAATAACGTATTTCAAGTCAAACAATTTTCCAACTAAACAAACCAGGCAAAATTGTGATCAAACTTACACGAATTCATTTTTATACAGGCAAAAAAGTGTTCGTACAGTCCAAAAACACTAGAAAACCGAGCTCAAAAGATGGATTAATCCTTTTTGCTTGATAACTTCCAACAAATAGGACTTCATCTAATCGATGAGTTTCTGAGTCATAGTGGATGGTCTTTGGGAGCACTCGTGCCACGCAGATTTCTGGAGTACATACAATACCATAACAATAAAATATGCGAACAATAACGATAACAAATCACGAAAATTTTTCATGAACACTGATACATAGTTTTTTCCCCATCTTTGGTCTTAGAATGATTTGGAACGGATTTGTATTCGGTTATTGTTTTATCTCATGTTTTTATTAACCCCCACTAACCTGGATCAATTCTATTAGACTTCCCTGTATTGTGAGACGTCCATGACCGTGACTGGAAAAAATTAAAATCCTGTAATTTTTATGATTGTAGACCTCTGGAAGTTGCTATTCCAAGGGGGAGTCTTGATTGATCCTGTACTAATTCACATTGATACCGTCCCTTCTGTTGGAATTTCATGGCCCTTTTCCACCCAGCTAATGACAACAGAATCATTCTTATCACTACCTGATAATAGCAAAACGCCAATTTTTCCGCTAATAACAACCAGAACTAATTGAATGGATTTAGTAGCACTACTGACATTTTTTACACAACAATCCAGTTCTCAGCAAGAAGACGGAAAATTTGATGTAAAGGTTAAGTGCCGACAAAAAAATCTACATTCAAGACCATAATTGGTCCAGTAAATAGAGAGTTATAGCAGCCCACAGGTGACGAGAACTTAGCAGGGCCCATGACCGGTGACTAGAGTGAGCAAAAGGAGGCTCTACCGTTTTTGGTGTTGGAACCCTTAGCCCCATTGAGGTTTGGGAGTTAATTTTGAGCGAGTGGTAACTGGATCTACTTAACTTCAAATGTCTACCAAAAAAACGAAAAGGAAACCGTTGAAAATATTATAGCACTTCATTGTTAATGAAGCATATTTCGTCGCACTTGGTGAGAGAAGAGCTTTTATACAACGTGTGAATCCCTCGCAATTGTCAAATGAGGATGTTGCGTTATAACTAAGGTTCCATCGAGAACGTTTGTCCCTGCTTCAGCACTGTTCAACTGAGTATGATTTTACCTGAAGTTCCTACATTAAGGAAGAGAAGAGTATCAGGAATGCATAAACTTGATCAATCAACTTTATGCACTTCCTTAATCTCGTGAAAATATTTCTCTTCCAATTCATTCATTTCTTCGTATACAGGGTGTCATTTAATGAACGAACCACCCTTGTTTGTGGAGCTATCAAAAAACTTGTTGTAGTAAACCCCCATTATTTTGGCTAAGAATTCAAATATCACACTTTCGTGCATCACGTATGCGCGCAAATGCCGCAAAAAGCGCACTAACCTTCTTAGTTTAAATGGAAACCCCAATTTTTTATTGCACATTCGGATTCTACCCAAAATTTCATGTAAATTTGATCCCTTAACCAATGTTTTATATTGCGCGCAACCGGTTCAGGGAGCATGCAAAGTTGCGCAACTCCAAAATTGTCAAATAGTGGATAGGGTGAACACTCAAGTGTGGCATAAATTCATTGTTTTTTTTTTTTTTTTTTTTTTTTTACGCTGATTCACGTGATGCTATCTATTTCTTTATTCGACTCAATTTTTCCGGAATATTGACATTTGTTTGTTTCTCGTGAAAAATCATCCTTTATGCCAACTTTCAACTCCCAGATTAAAATGATTTTTCACCTGATCACTGAAGGAGGTTTCAATCTCCTATTTTTACATTTTTCAACCAGGCCTCGAAAATTATTGCACGTAACAATCTGAAAACAGGCGCCTAAAATGAAAAAAAAGGACGCTAAATTATTTATTATAATTGTTTATTTTGCGTCCTTTATTTTATTTTAGGCGCCTGTTTTCAGATTTTCCGGAGATCAATGTTCTTGGTCAGGTTGAAAAATATAAAAACAGGAGATTGAAACCTTCTTCAAGTGAAAAATCATCTTGATCTGAGAGGTGAAAGTTGGCATAAAGGATGATTTTTCAAGCAAAATAAAATAAATTTCGGTCATTATTCCGTAGAAATAGAGTCGAATTAAGAAACGGATAGCATCACGTAAATCAGCGTTAACAAACAATGAAGATTCATGTGCCACACTTTAGTGTTCACCATCATCCATAATTTGACACTTTTGGTGTTGCGCAACTTGGCGTACTCTCTGAACCGGTAGCAAGCAATAAAAAAAATTGGTTGAGGGCTCAAATTTTCATGAAATTTTGGGTAGAATCCAAATCCAATAAACAATAGCGGTTCCCAGTTGAAATAAGAAAGAAAGTGCGCGTTTTGGGTATTTGTGAGCATGCGCTATGCGCAACAGTCAGATATATGAACTCCTTGAAAAAAAAATAAGGTGGGTTTACTTCAACAAGTTTTTTGATAGCTCTGCAAACAGTGGAATTAGTATGGGTGGTTCGTTCATTAAATGACACCCTGTATAGATTTCGAACAAAGTATTCATCCCAGAGAATGTTGGTAAACTTCCAGGGGCAACAGCTTTATGCATTCTGCTTAGACGCTTGTCGTATCCCAACAGACTCTGTGACTTGTACGCCTTCTTCCGCATGTCCATTACTGCCCTTTCGTATATTTTTCGACATTTAAATCAACACGTCATAACGAAAACTGGATAGAATAGAATTGTTGAAAACTGAGGCGCAGTTGGCAGTGTATTCGTTATTGCTTGTTTGTGGGAACTATCACACTATATAAAAACCAGCTTATCAGAGTATATCGATGTTTCAGGGGGTGGTAATGCTGGGCGGGTGGAATTCTCGCCCCTGTCTCCCAGGGCAACCGACCCGCTCCCCCCTCCCCCCGACCCCGCCAGTGAAGGAAGGAGGGCCCAAGCGGAGGGAAGCGTCTCCCAGGGCAAGCGACGTGGTCCTCTCCTCGGGGATTTGGGATATACGATTTTTTGACTTTTAATATTGTTATTATACTCCCTCATTGTGTTGTTTAGTACTCTACCTCCTGTACACACGGGACTTACCCCAACAAGAAGGCACAACTGTTGCCACCTTTGCAGATGATACGGCTATCCTCTCTGTTGGAGATGATATAGAAGCTGCAACTACAGACGTCTACTACTGAGGTTTGTAAATGGACCAAGATGTGGAGAATGAAGCTGAACGAATCAAAATCAGCCCACATTAACTTCACTAACCAAAAAGTCCCAATCTTGGATGTTGAGATCAATTCGAATAAAATGTCGCATACTGAAGCAGTTAAATACTTGGGTTTGACACTTGACTCCAAATTAAACTGGAATAAACACATAGAAAAGAAGTAAGAAGAACTTAAAATCAAGTACCAAAGGATGTATTGGCTAATGGGAAGGAATTCCCATCTCTCTCTTCACAACAAACTGCTTATATATAAGCAGATCCTTCGCCCTATTTGGACCTATGGGATACAGATCTGGGGCTGTGCCAAGAAATCAAATATTAAGAAAATCCAAACCTTTCAGAATAAAATACTGAGAAGTATAGTTGGAGCCCCTTGGTACATGCGAAACGATGATATTCATCGAGATTTGAGGATTGAGACAGTCTATGAAATTATTGCAAAATACGCAAGGAAGCATGAACATCGCCTCCACAAACACGTGAACCGGGAGATGCTCTACGTTTTGGACAACGAAGGTGAAATTCGACGTCTCAAGCGAAACAAACCACTGGATTTAGTTGTGCTGCGTGAATAGAAGTGCAATCGAACTCAGTGCTAATTAATTGAGCTATATAATAAAGGGCTAGATTTTGCTGTAAACCTACCCTCTTGGAGTGCACCTTTATTGATATGTAAAATTGCTAGATGAAATGTATTTGATTTTTCAGTCGCAATTAATTAATCACGAAAAAAAAAATTGTGTTATTCACCTATTTCTTTTCAACCTGCGTAGCAGGGCCATTAAACTAGTTTGGTTATAGATTCGGAAGGTTATGTATTTGGCGGGCACCTGTTGGGAAGGCCACGTCCAATTCGACACATATCACATCCCCCATTTCTTCAAGGCCACGGGGGAGGGGGGGGGGGGCTCAAAACCGACCTCCCAGGGTCTGTGAGGGGGTTCCACGTTGCCCGTAAGTGTCCGGCTATAACTCTCTAAAATACTCTCAGTAAAGAATGTCTCCGTACACCCCAGAAATGTGTCAATTTTTTAATTACCGAGGCCGGCTTATTCGGACATCTAGGTTCCAGCTGATATATAACATTGTTTCTGATTGGAAATCTCGAACACAAGAGCCATTTGTTTTAGAAAAGGAGAAGAACAGTCTCCACCAACAAACTGGAGTTCATGTGAATTAGTACAGGATCAATCAACACTCCCCCCCCCCCCCCCCGCAATAGCAACTACCAGAGGTCTAGAATCATAAAAATTACAGGATCATCATTTTTTCCAGTCACGGGCGTCACATTGACATCTTTACTTAGAAAGACACACTCGACCAGCTATTGATGATGAAATCTTCATTTTAATTTCCGCAGTAATTCTTTCGAAAAGTTGGGGACAACTTACAAAAAATTAAAGTTAATTAAATAGTCCTGAACCCTTTAGTAAAGGCTCTCTTCTTTAGAAAACCAGAATAGAAATGAAGGTAGATACTAAATTACCATTGAATGCTATGCTAAACTGTCTATCTTATTAAGACTCTGTTTTATATTTGTTTCACGTAAAAACGTCTCATTATCTAGCCACTTTTTCTAACTAGCAGTTATCATTATTTCTATGTAGCAGTTGTTACTGTTTGATGCGATTTCAGATTGGAAAGAAATACAGTTAGTGGATACCAACCGTTTAGTGGGAACAACGATCAGGAGCCGATAAAACCAAAACCCAAGGTATTTATAATTTTAAAATTCAAATGGACCTAGCTGGGCCCATTCTTTCGAATGTGTAATTTCGTGTAAATGATAATAGATAATGTTTAGAAATCATTTCATTAGCCTTCACTTCACTAATTACGGTAATGAACCAATAAGTAAGAACAAAATGCGTAATGGCTCAAGCTCTTGCTCTGAAACCCAGGGAGTGCATCCAGACTGTAAGGGACAACCACGAAGGGAACGCGAGACAAAAATACGTTTCTCTTAGCAAAATTCAATATTCAACTACCAATATGCAAAGAAGATCAATTTTGTCCGCTTTCTCGGCTTCAAATCGTGAAACAAATTACTCATTCCTACCTTCTACAGAACTTCACTAGTACGTTCGTAAATACGTTTAAAAAAATGATCAGACTTCAGAAAACCGTGATTTGCAACAGTTGAAATTCATATCTGCCCAGCAAGAATCATCGTGGAAGTGAAAGCCCAATCCCATCTTTAACCCAAGCAGGAAAAAAGACAAAGGAAGCAGAAAAGTTTATTACTTACTCACATCCGCAGAATCTACCTTTTCATAGTAATGAGGGTTGAACTTGCAAAGCGTGGAACGATTTCTGCTTACCTTTGTGGTTTGTTGCGTCCTGTCAATAGTGGAATTGGGCTTCCTACATCACAAATAATCACTCTTTGCTCCACCAACAATTTTGCGAACTCACGTTTTATAGTACTTACTGTATTCATGGCGTATTTACAGCTAATACAGTTCAGTCATAAGGGTCGGGACAATCAACTGATAACAGGATAAGAGTGGATTTTGGGGATTCTTGCGCACTCGAGCATTCTTAGCGGAGGAGCAGAGAAATATTTTTGCGCTCAGGAATTTTGCGCGCTTTATTTCAGGCGCTCATTGGTTCATCCTTTGAAGTTGGATTGAATCAAACTGCGTAAAACGTGTGTTTCACTCCAAGCTCCGCCCATCTCGCGCAGAACCGCATTGTTGCTCCTGGATAGCAAGCCCCCCACCAAACTCACGGCTTCACCATCCACTCGACCGTCTTGAAGCTCCGTTGGCCTGTGAATTTGAAACTCTTCTGCTCTTCACTCAGGATTCATATGAAAGTTGAGCGCTGCTATAACTCTCTATTATCAGGTATCTTTTTACTTTTGGACAGGGGGTGCAGATGCGCCTATGCTTCTTTCAGCAGCCGCTCCTGTATCCATCTATTCGTGATAGGCAAAATTGCTTGGGACCAAAACAACAGTCAGCTGGGTAAGTAGGCTAAGTAAAGAAGCCTAAATTGTGGGTTTCAGATCATTTCAAAAATCTTCTGTTAATCAGTTTTGTCATAAAACAACACACTTGGAGGCTGCTTTCAACTGAATTCAACTTCTTGATCAGTGGTGAAAATTTCACGGGTCCCTGTGTGATGGGTGGCGTGTCTGAACGGTCTCCCACGTATTCTACAACTCAATTCCGACCAAAACCTTTCTTTACACCGCTTAAAACGTCCCTTTTCTACATTTATAATTTTATTTGAATCACTTATTTCAGAAATCCTATAATTCCAGTTTTTCGCATTTCGAGATGAACAAGAAAAACTTGCCAGTTACACTAGTGCTAGGAAAGTCTGGTGGTCTGTCGGTCTTCGCCAACTTAAAGAAGATATAAAGTTGCTGATGAACTCTTTTACTTCAAGCTGACCTGACCCTATGTGCTGTCGCTTAGTAACTGCTTATTTCAAGACCAAGAAAAACCGGCAAGGAGGGAGTTAACGAGATACCAATAAGATAGTAGTATTGAGAAACTAATCGCTCGGAACTCATTTGGACTGTCATTCAGTTCTTTTGACCAGGGGAAAGTTCTTTGTTTGTTGAGCGTGAAGGCCCGAGAGAGTCAACATTCGATCCACAAAAAGAGATGCATATGCGGTAGTCAATTTTAAGTGAAAAACTTTGATTTCGTCATAAAAACTCACATTTTTCGGATTTAAACATATATTTTCTCCATAAAATTCGGTTTCAACAAAAAAAATTGAATAGTCCGTTGAAAAACTGACCTTTTGGCTCGGATTTTACTTCTACAAAAACTAATAAGATTACAGCATTGAAAAAATAGGTACTCTTGGAATATTGACAAAATGTCGTTGTATCGAAAGGAAGATGGAGTGGACTCTGCCCCTCCCGAGGTCTAAGGCGTTCAGCCAGCAACACCCAGAGGTCTGGAAGCTAAACGGTTCCAAATATAGCAGTTTCAAGAAACTGGACGGGAAAGCTGCCCCTATCTATCTCAATCCCCACAACTATCATTGAATGCAGTTCAAAATATTGCTAGATACTTGCTTCTTTGCTTGCTTGCTTTACTTAAGGGTTCCCACAGATTCTTAAATTCTTTATAATGTATGATTTTCATGTTAGATCATTTTAAAATTTCATTTCCCCAGCCGCTGTACGATATGCTTGCCAAGATGGACGATGAACAACATGTAAAAGAAAAGGCGCAAGAGAAAACGGTTGGTAACACAGTTTGCGTCCAAGGGAACAACATTAACGAGCTCATGTTGAGAAAAACATTTGCTGACCTCGGTGACATCGTAAATATCACTATGGAGTCTGAGAAGGGGTATGTTGAATGATATAATTTTAGCTATTATTCTGGTATCCAGAAGAAATTATGCATTCCTATATGACCAGAAGAATGAAATCACACACACACACACTATATATATATATATTGTAATTAAATTTATAGAAATTTCACAGACAAAAAGATGAGATAATAATTTTGATATTTCGATATGAATCTTTTTCAAAAGTAGAAGAATAGTGTTTTTTTTTTTTTTTTTTTTTTTTTTTTTTTTTTTTTTTTTTTTTTTTTTTTTTTTTTTTGGGCTGGATGGTGTCTTGGACGTAACCATGTGCAACTTCAGGGTTTAGCTAATTTTTCAAGTAACTTCCAATCATTAAGATTGAGGCCAGGAGGTCGCATCGATCCAAGCACCCACCGATGAGCCCGTTCGGACTGCTGCAACAGTCAGGATCCTGGGTCCTCTCTTTAGGGCGTGCCTAGCCTCGGGCACAATCCCTGGGAGATGGAATCAAGCTAGGGTCATCTTTGTGCCAAAGCCAGGGAAACCCTGGTACAACCAGGCTAAGGCATTCAGCCCCATCTGTCTCACGTCCTTCAATCTGAAGGCGCTGGAAAAACTTGTTGATAGACTCTTGAGGGAGAGCTCCCTTATGGAGAGGCCTATACACTCGAATCAATTTGCTTATCAGCAAAGCAAATCCTGCGAGGCAGCACTGCACCACCTTGTCACCATGGTGGAAACTGTGCTGTCTTCAAGGGAATTTGCAATAGGCATATTTCTGGATATAGGGGGGGGGGGGGGGCCTTTGACTCCACCTCAATACCATCCATTATAAGGGCTACTCAACGGCATAATGTGAATGACACCATATGTACGTGGATAGAAGCAATGCTAAGGAGTAGAACTATAAAGGCGGAGCTTCTCGGGGAGTTGGTGGAGGTGTTGGCAGCCAGGGACTGCCCGCAGAGGGGAGTACTCTATCCATTGCTTTGGAACCTTGTTGTGGACTTCCTATTGGAGAGACTCAATACACTCGGCTTTTATGCTCAGGGCTACGCTGACGACGTGGTCATCCTGGTTAGAGGACTATTCGTTGGAGTGGTCTCAGATCTGGCTCAGTCAGCTCTGAAAGTGGTGGAGAGTTGGTGCAGTACTAAGGGCCTAAACGTAAACCCCAACAAGACTACACTTGTAACCTTCACTAGAAAAAGAGATCCAAGAGGCCTCTCTGAACCTCTTCTCTTTAACTCTAGGGTGACCTTCCAGCGTGACGTTAAATATCTGGGAATATACCTAGACTCAAAATTCACATGGAACAAACACCTAGGACGTGTTGCAAATAGATGCAAAGGATCTCTCATGTGTGCTAAATGCACATGTGGAAAAATATGGGGACTACAACCGCAGGTGTTCCTGTGGATATACACTGCTATCGTTAGACCCACAATAATATACTGTTGTGTTGTGTGGTGGCATAAGGCTAGTCAGGTGGGAGCCCAACAAACTCTCACCAGCATTCAATGGCTAGCCTGCTTAACCATCACCAGAGCAATGCACAGCACACCCACGGCAACTATGGAAATTCTAATGAGCTTGCCTCTGGTGGATGTTTTCATAAAAGGAGAGGCTATGATGGCCTTCCTGAGGCTGAAATGGAATGGCTCTTGGCAGAAGACTTCCCACCGAGGCCACACCTACATTTTGGAAATCTTAAAAGAACCACTGCTTGATATGATGACCAATACCATGCCCAAAACCTTCTCCCAACCCCATCTCTACACGTCGACCATAACAAGAGATGGGCAATGGGAGAACAAATGCTGCTCCAATGACATCATCTGGTTCACATACGGGTCTAAAATGGAAGTAGGAACGGGTGCAGGAGTACATGGGGCTTAACCCAGATGGAATTTTTAAATCCGCTAGGGTAACACACCTCTGTATTCCAAGCAAAAATCGTAGCAATTGAGGCAGCAGCTGTTGAGAGCCTTAGTAGGGGACACAAAAAGGCCTGCGTCCGCATCCTCTCAGACAGCCAAGTCTCTATAAAAGCATTAATGGCACCAACCATCTCTTCACGAGTGGTGTGGGGCTGCATGCAAACTCTTAATAGCCTGGCCAAACACAACAAGGTTTGCCTGGAATGCGTGCTAGGGCACAAAGGAATACCTGGTAACGAGAGGGCTGACGAGCTTGCAAGAAGGGGCTCCCAAACCCCATTTGTAGGCCCTAAGCCGGCAGTTGGTATACCAAAAATCGCGTTCAGAGGGACCATCAACATGTGGGTCAACCAACAAACCACAAGTAGATGGCTCAATATCGAAGGACATGTCCACAGTAAACTTATGGTTCCGGAATCCAACACCAAATTTACTGATTGGCTACTAGGTAAAAGCTGTAGGGAACTAAAAACAATGATCAGCCTCATAACCGGCTTTATACCCCTAAGGTTCCACCTACACTGCATTTGGGTCACACAAAGTACAACCCTAGGCAGGCTATGTGAGGAGACTGACGAAACAGCATCCCACATAATATTTGAGTGCCCAGCACTCGCATCTCGTAGATTTGAACTCTTTGGGGACCAATGAGGTCCATTCAGAGCGAACAACTAATCAAGGGCCTCAAACCCCTCACCAAGGGGCTGAACCTCCTTGATTAAAAGCAAAACTCTCAGGAAAGTACAATAATCCACCCAGTAGAGGATATGTGTTCGGGAAGCAATGGGCCACATCAGTCTGTAGTGCTTTGTAGTTAGTTGGTTAATAAAAATAATTATCAGTAAAAAAAAAAAAAAAAAAAAAAAAAAAAAAAAAACGGAATTACGTATAAAAACTTTTTAAATTAAAAAGAATATTTCATACGAATAGCATGGTGGTAATTGCCCTGACTTTGGAATCACTGATCCTGGACATAAGCATTTTCAAATGTAAGTCTGCGACGACCAAAATCTATTGATACCTTTGACTGAGTTCGAACTCTCGTCCTTACTACTAAGAGGAAAATACCTGTTGGGTACAACACCCTAACGGGCGGAACTATGAGAGTGATTAAATCAAACCTCTTCATTTGTGGGTTATTTTCCTTGAATATGACAATTCCTATGGAGGGTACTTCCAGATTGCAGCTTTCTACGATGCATAGCATAGAAGTTAGTTTTATGTACAACTCAGCTGATCACGACCTCTTTATGCGTCAAATGTAAGTGCTAAGGAGAGTACATACCAAATTGAAGTTAGTTTTAGGAGCCATTCACCAACTCCTGTTCCCAATGCGAGAGTGTTTCATTATTATTTTATTCGTTATTCTTGTAAGCTATCTCCAAGGCATACCTGTATCAAACCTCTTTGATTGAAAATCATTACCTTGATCCTTTGTATCCTTGAAGGTAACAACTCCTATGGTGGTATGGAGGGTACATTCCCTTTGTACGATGCAAAACCTAGAAGTTAGTTCTAGAAGCAACACAGCTGATCACCTCCTCATTGTGCTTCAAGTTTAAATCCTAAGAAGGCTACAACCTCACCTAAAGTTAGTTTTAGGAGCCACCCTGCAACTGCTATCTCCAGTGTAAAAGTATTTCATTTTTATTTTATTCGTTATTTTCATAAGCTATGTCCAAGATGTACCTACATCAAACCTCTTCCTCTGTGAGTTTGTCCTTGGACAAATCCTGTGGATGAACATGTGGGTGTGAATGAAGCATTAAGTATGAACACTGTAATATAAAACATGTATGGCTGTATACATAATGTAATGCCAATAAATTAAATTAAAAAAAAAAAAAAAAAAAAAAAAAATCCTGTGGAGGGTACATACAACATTGCAGCTTCAAACGATGAATAGCATAGAAGTTAGTTTTAGAAGCAACCCTTGAGTAAGAGAAATAAAAAAGCAAAAGGAGAAAGAGAAGAAATTATATTCCGAAAGCGATGTGTGCTATTCATTCTGATTGTTCCCCGTGTACAATATATTGCTGAAGAATGAATGGTTTTTCTTATCTATTTCAGGAGAGGATTTGTCACATTCGAATACCTTCAGTCGGCTGCAACTGCCATCTCCAACGTAAGAGTATTCAATTATTATCTTATTCGTTATTCTAATAAGCTATGTCCAAGTCGTACCTTTGTACATTTGAAGAAAATCTAAATGCCTTAATAAACCAATTATAAAACATCATCTATGGGTGATTATAAAAAAAAAAACGCAACTTCCAACACTGAAATTGTACGAAAGTGAAACATCCCCATATTTCTTCCAAAATTGCACAGCTTCCAGGGATCCCGAAGAGAAAAACAAAGAACAATATGATGCTCAAATCCAAAATTCCAAATTTAATCAATTCAATGATTTGATGGTGGTAATGAGAAGGATTGGTGGGTGGTGAGAAAATGGAGGTTGTAACCCGCCCTCTTCTTAAGAAAGTGGAGGTTTCTCAAAAATCATGGTTCATTTTCTTGAAAATGAACAATTTTAAGATTAACCAAAAAACACATAAATAAAAAACATGCATACTATTATACTTTATGTCTCACACTCAACTTGACAAAAACATTTTCATATAAAAACAATAACAAGTCTTGTTACTAACAAGACGACAGTTTCCCATCACCACATCCTCCTGTTTTCTCTTGATGCGTCTGTAATCGGTCAGCATACACCACCCTTTGCCGTCCATTGGGAAGCCGGACCCTAAAGATAATATCTGTCAGTTGTGTGCAAACGACCCACGGCCCAACCCAAGGTTGTTGAAGCTTTGGCGCCAGACCTTTCTTCCTCCCAGGATTGTGCAGCCAAACTTGATCTCCTTTCTGAAACCTTGGTGTCTTGGCATGTACGTCATACCGTCTCTTTGCCTCTCCTGTCACCTTTCCCAATGTCTCCCGGGCTACACCATGGCCTTCATTCAATTTGTTTCTCAATGACTCCATGTAGTCCGTGGTTCTGACTGGGTTTGGTGACATCCCTGAGAGTAAATCAGCTGCCAGGGTGGGTGCTCTTCCATAGGTTAGCATGGCTGGTGAATATCCTGTAGCATGATGAATGGATGCCCTGTAAGCGAGCAATGCCCATGAGAGGTGCTCATCCAAGTCTCTCTGATGTTTTTTTGTTTTTACGAAGCATTTCCATCAGTGTATGGTTAAATTGCTCTATGCCCCCATTGCTCTGTGGCCCGAGGGACTGCATTGTCTTGGGACAACGATCTGTGTCACCTGTTCTGTGTCCCATTGCCTCTTTAGCACTCTTTCCTTGAAGTCCCACATGCCCTAAGGTGCCTTGGCTGTGATCCCATATTTAGAAACTTCCTGCCAATCTGGTCGTTTCCCACTTTGTACCCACTGGCGGACTTGGGCAACTTCAAGATCCTTTCCTTGCTCCTCATCCCAGGCAATCCCTGCCTCTAACCGTACTCCCCTCACATTAAAACTTCCGTCCTTTTCTTCTTGCCTGCTACAATATTTGCATCTGTGGAGTAGGCAGGGCCTGCGAGATAATCCATCTGCATTGCCATGTTCTGAGCCTTTCTGATATTGCACCTTAACATTGAATGCCTCCAGTGTCTCCAGCCAACGAGCCATCTGCCCATCAGGCTGCCAGAAATTCCTCAGCCACTAAGGCTAAGGTAAGGAGGCGTGGTCAGTGCGTACAGTCACAGGTGCCCCACTGTCCAGCCCATAATGTCTGAAATGTTCCAGTGCCAACTTCATAGCCAACAATTCCTTCCTTGTGACACAGTAATTCCTCTCAGGGCGTCGCAAACCTCGACTGAAATATGCAAGTACCCTCTCAGCATCTCCTTGTAACTGTGACAACACCTTTAACAACTGCCTTCTCACTCGCGTCAACATCAACAATGTATGGCTGGTTTGGTCTGGCATGGCCAAGTATTGGTGCACTCGTCAGGGCTTTTTTCAAATCTTGGAAGGCCTTCTCACACCCTGTGCACCACTCGAAGTGTCCCTTCCCTCCAGTCAGCTGATACAGAGGTTCGGTACGTTTGGCAAAATTTGGTACAAATGGCCAGTAATGGGAGCAAAACTGTGTGCCTCTTAAGCTGAAGTTGGTGTGGGCCATGTAGCTATGCGCTCTGTTTTTTCTGGGTCCGTCTCCACTCCATCAGCTGATATTACGAACCCAAGGTATGGAATGCTGCGACGGAAAAGCTCGCACGTCTTTGGATTCAGTTGGAGTCCATAGCATCAAAATAGTACAAACAGCTCACACAGCAAGGCTATCATCTCCTGAAATCTGGCTGCATCAACTCTCACGTCATCCAGGTACACTCTAACACGTCCCCTTCTCTCTAGGTGATGCAGTAGATGATTCGTTGCTCGCTGGATGGTTGCTGGGGCGTTGCATTGGCCAAAAGGCATTACCGTGAACTGCCATAGTCCCCGTGGTGTACAGAAAGCTGTTTTTGGCCGATCTTTTTCTTTCATTGGCACCTGTCAATAGCCATTCTTTAAATTGAGTGATGTGAACCATGAGCTGCCCCTTGTTGCCAACAACAGATTGTCAATGTGTGGCAGTGGGTGTGCATCCTTCCAAGTCACCTCGTTCAACCTTTGGTAATCAATGCAGAATCTGGTTGACCCATCTTTTTTGTTGACTAATATAATGGGGCTGGCCCATGGACTGCTTGAGGGTTCGATCACTCCTTGCTTAACCAACATTTCATCTACTTCTGCCTGCTGGTGCAATGGGATCCTCCTTGGGGCCTGCTTAATGGGTACGTCAGGTTCCACTCCCTCAATTCTGCCAAGCCTGTCCCCTTTTGCAGCAAAAATATCTTAAAACTCTTTGATCAGACTGGTCATCAATGCCTGCTCTTCGTCCATCAGTCTCTCCGATGCCCTCTGGATCAGCTCCTACACATGTGGTACATCCCTGTTTTCGACCCTCTCCCCATTTAGTTCTGACAAACCCTCCTCCCATCCACCATTTTAATCAACTTTTTGGTCCTGTGTTCCATCATCATCCAGTTCCAGAACAGCCACCTCCCCTTTGTTGTCCCTCAACACCATTTTCACCAGCTCCTCTTGGCTATTGTTGCATGATTCCTCCATTGTGATCTCTGCTGCAGCCACATTGATCTTGCACTTTGTTTTTGCAAGAAAATCCAATCCCAAGATACAGTTGTCACTGATATCAGCTACCAAGACTGTATGACTTTTTGGTTTCCCACCACCCAGCTCCACCTGTACAGCCACGTTACCTTCAACAGGGAACTCCTGCCCTGTCGCTGTACGTAGTACAAGTCCCCTTCCTGCTTCTACTTCTCGTGGGTGTACTGTCACCACCCCACGTCACACAACAGTCACCATGGCACCAGTGTCAACCACCATCATACACGCTTTGCCATTGATAAAACCTCTGACAGCTATTGAAGATTTGGAGCTGAGTCTGCAGATAATGGGTGGAATCTCTGTTCTCTGGCTGTGGGGATGTTGTCCTCTACCACTAGTTGTAGTCTCCCCTCTTCCTATGAATGTGGCCCGTTTCCCAGCTGTTGGTTCTTCAGACAATTGTAGGAAGTGTGACCTGTGGCATGACGCGTCCAACATTGCACTGAGGGACAATACCTAGCTATATGATTTTTGTTGTTGCAACGCCAACATCCACCATAATTTCGCCTTGGTTTCTCCGCTCCTGCTGCTCTAATGTAGGCCTCACTGTTTTCTACACCACGTACCATGGCATGGTTGATGCTGCTGTTGGCTCGTTGGAGGTTGGCATCAGCTTGCAGTGCATATCCTACAGCTCCTCTTAGCCTAGTGGTTGGGTAGGCAAGTACCAGCTTACAAAGCTCAATGTTCCTTATGCCATCAAAAAACTGCTGTAAGGCTATAACATCAATGGCTGCTTCTGTGCTACCTGGTAAAGCCCTCCTTGCCAAAGTCTCCAAATCTGATGCAAAAGCTGTCAGGTCCTCATTGGGCCCCTGGATTCGGGCCCTCAACTGAGCCATGTGCAGGTGTTCCCGACCTGTTGTCCCTTACATTTGTTCAAGAGCTACCACCATCTGTGCAAAAGAGGCCTCTGGCCCCAGGTTTGACACTACAGCAGAGCTGCGTCGTACAATGCAGGTACTAGCTGCACAGCCTTCTCTTCTCCTTCCCACCTGTTACTCCGACTGACCCTCTCAAGTTTAGCAAAGTAATCTCCCCAGAAAGCAGAGCCGTCATATCGTCCACGCTTTATCCTCGTCTTCCCTATCACCACCTGTGGCTGCCCTCCCAGGCCCTCACTTTCCCTCGTTTGGCTATTCTCACCTTGGCATGCCCTCACTTCTTTAACCATAAAACTCCCTCATTTGAACGTTGATGCTGTATCTAGATCCATCTAAAGCAAGCTGCAATCTCCTTACTTCAACTGCGAGATCTTGCACTTCATTCACTTGAGGTTGGATGCCATCTTCCTCATTATTAGTAGAGGAGCCACTACGTTCCATAGTCCCTACAATCCGTCCACTTCTCAACCGTCGACCATCCACGACTGGGTTCGGTTGATCCCTATTGTTCTCGTTGTCTTCCATGACCAACAATCCCACTTCTCACACCACTGTTAGAAATTATACACGGAATAAACTGTTCAACTTGAAATTATATTCAGCGAATTAAACACTCCAACTCTTTTCTCACACTCAACTTGACAACAACATTTTCATATCAAAACAACAACAAGTCTTGTTACTAACAAGACGACAGTTTCCCAACAATACAATTCACTTCGATAATATGCTATAAAACAATATAATGTAAACACTTCATTCAGTCTTCAACAGTTCCCATGAGCTTACTGAAACCTCAGAGGTATCTTCCTTACTCTCCAAGGAATCCTTCGCTTTGGGGTTACATCTGGTGCTGTAGGTTGCCACTTCGGTGGAGGATCCGGTGATGAGAAACCATGGAAAGGAGGAGAGTTGGGTGTTGAAACTTCAGGGGGTGTTTTTGGCAGTGGTATATCTGGTGGCCCAGGGGATTTGAGGTTCAGAGTTTTCGCTATCTCCTCAGATGGCTTAGGTTCCACTGGTACACTGTGTGGTAAGAGCTGGTCAACATGGCGTGTCCATTTCCTGCCTTTAACCATAACTTCATAGGTCTGACTTCCCAAAATCTTCTTAACTATACCAGGCACCCATTTTGGATGAGGTGGGTCTCGGTAGTCTCTGGCTAAGACATAGTCATTTTCCAAAAACTGTACACCTCTTCTCCCCCCTTCAATTTGACGGTCTTGACGATTTTCTGCCTGTTCCTCATATGATGGGCATAAACGATCAAAAAGTGTGTATGGCTTACGTTGTAATAGCTGGTATGCTAGGGTGTCTCCAATACCAGAATAAAAATTTATTGAGGGCTTCGTACAGATCACATTGCTCTTCCTGTGCTTTCTGTAGACAGCGTTTTACTGACTTAACCGCACTTTCTGCCGCTCCATTGGTACTGGGATGGAATGGCGCGCCCACACGATGTTGAATCCTCCATCTTTGTAGAAATGATGAAAATTCTGTACCTGTAAACGCTCTTGCGCCATCAGAGGTCACGGTTCCTGGATGCCCAAACCTAGCAAAAAGTTCTGATAGCTTGGCTACAGCGATTTTGGATGTGCAGTTGCTAACCATAAAAGCTTCTACCCACTTCGATGTTGCATCAATGACAACGAATGCATAAATATTCCTGAGTGGGCCCTAGGAGGACTGGAACGAAATTTAGCACAGATCGAGCATGATGCAGCAGTCTTCTCAATATCCATGTCCAATTTTGGCCACCAGAAAAAACAGCGTGCAAAAGCTTTCATATTACTTGCTCCCATGTGAGTGCTGTGTAGTTCCTTCAAAATCAGTGCATGTAACTTCTGCGGTATTATGACAGGGTAGCCCCTCATGATGCAACCTTGTTCAGTAGTTAGCTGATGAATTCTTCTTGCATAGGGAGTAATCTGCTCTTCATTATTCAGTGGAATTCCTTGTGAGATGGCTAATACCACCTTTGACAGAACAGGGTCCTCCCTTGTCGCTCGGCTTATTAGTTTCCAGTTCAGTTTATAAGGAAGCTCGTCCGCCACACATTGAACATAAGAAATAATACTTTCTTCAGCTTCACTCTGAATTTCAATGCGGCTCAAAAAGTCTGCAATGTTTTCAGCTGATCGAACGCATTTTATCCTGAACTGAAACCTGGTTAGAATATAAGCCCACCTTTGAAGCCGGTTGACAGCATATATGCTTATATATAATTATATATAAGGCCCTTATTATCACCAAAAATGTACATTAGGGGGCGGTGATCCGTTGCCAAAAGAAAAGGTCGCCCATATAGGTAGTCACGGAATCTTGACACTCCAAATGTGATTGTGAAAGCTTCACGTTCTATCTGGGCATAGTGGCGCTGAGGTTCTGGCAAGCGTTTAGAGGCATATGACACCACTCGATCTACCCCATTTGGATCAGAACAGCTCCCTCTGCAATGGATGACCCATCTTCGACCAACCTGACGGGTAGATTCGTATCAAAATGGACCAGAACTGGCTTCGAGACCAACATATTCTTAACTTCTTCAAAAGCCCGTGGATGTTGATGATCCCAGTGCCATTTTACTCCTTTCTGTAGCTGATGGTAAAGTGGATCTAAAATTTCCGCAGCTTTGGGGATGAATTTTATGTAGAAAGTTAACGTGCGGAGGAATGATCTTAACATCATCACATTTTGAGGAGGAGGAGCTTCCACTATATCCTTAATATGTTCATTAGTTGGATGGAGTCACTCTGCATTGAAAATATGTCCCAAATGTTATCAATTGTTTCGCAAATTCACATTTTTCAACGTTCACTCGAAGATTCGCCATCCAAAAATTTTCAGAACTTGATGCAGGCGTATGTCATGTTCCTGCCTTGTTCGTCCTTTTATGTATACGTCATCCAACAGTGAACCCACACGATCTATTCCTTTCAGTAGTTTATTTATATTTTCCTGGAAAATTCCTGGTGCTGTTGTGATTTCATATGACAGTGTGGTATATTGTTACAGGCCTATGTGAGTGATTATTGTCGTCAACTCTTGTGAATCATCATCTAGCTGCAGTTGCTAATAGGCATCCTTAAAGTCGAGCTTGGAGAACTATTTGGATCCACTGAATGTTGCACAAAGCTGCTCTGGATGTGGTAGACTGCAAGCTACTTGTTCTAGCGATTTGTTCAAAGTGAGACGATAGTCCCCACAAATCCTCACAGAGTTATTCTTTTTAAGAACAGGAACGATTGGGGTTGCCCATCTACTATCTTTAACCGGTATTTTTTTGAGTCAACGAGGCGATTTAGTTCTTCTCCGACTAAACTTTTGAAAGCAATTGGCAGAGTACGAGCTTTCATAAAAATTGAGATGGCACCTTTTTTTTAAATTGCAATGACACCTTACGATGCGAAAACGCTCCCACATCTGGGGCAAAAACAGTAGGAAACTTATCCAAAATTTTACTCACATCTGACGAGGCGTTTGTTGTAGGGCCCAAGTAGTTAACGTCATAATTGGGTTTAGTATATGATTTAATAAAAATATGAGTTTTTTAACTCATATTTTTTGTTAAATATACGAATTAAATGATATACTAAACATCAAGGTTAAGATAGAGCCGCTTAGGGAAACTACAGCGCTCATACCACAATGTAAAAACTGCCAAAGCTACAATCACACACATAGGTACTGCCAAATGGAACCAAGATGTGTAAGATCCGCTGGAAAACATGGTACAGAAAAGTGCCCTGTCAGTAAATACGCGCCCCTAAGTGTGTAAACTGCAAGGGGGACCACCCAGCCAACTGTAGGGGTTGCGAGGTGGCAAAGGAGCTCCAGAAGCTACATAATAAGTCGAAAAAGCCTCACAGGAAGGCCCAAGTCACTAGCAAAAGAGGAAGCACTGCATCTGCTAATGTAGACTTCATCCAACCTACTAAAAAAACAGGGACTTATGCGCAAATAACGGGAGCTCATGTCCCTCAAAAGCCCAAACTTACTGCCAAGGAAATGCTTTCAAAGGTGCTTACTAGGCTGGAAGAGCAAAATGAAATAAACAGAACCGTGCTAACTCGTCTGGAAAAACTAGAATCTAAGTTGAGAAAATGTCACCATCTAATAAAAGCCTACGCATTGCAACATGGAATGCAAATGGACTAGTCAAGCTTATATCAGAACTTGAAATTTTCCTCGTGGAGGAAAAAATAGATGTGTGCCTGATCTCAGAATCACACCTCACACGAACATCATATATGAACCTGAAAGGATATGACACTTAGACTGCAGTGCATCGTGCTTGTGGAGGGTCTGCCATTCACATTAAACATAACGTCAAACACTCAGAAGACATCAATATAGAGGAGGAGGGCCAACTTACTGGCCGACAGACATCAACAAAGTACCCGATCTCCTGAGTTTTTCATCACAAAGGGTCTTTCAAGTAGTTATATCCATACTGAAGACAGCTCGAAGCTACTTTCCGGTCATTCTCCTGTGGTCATGACAATAAGCAAATCAGTCATCTTGAGAGAAGAAACCCCCAGGCTGACCAATAATCGCACGAACTGGGACCAATTCCCACAAATATTCGAGCAGAACATTAAACTGGCAGTCCAAATTATCACGCCTGAGCAATTAGAAGAAGAGGTGGACATACTAATTGAAAATATTCAACACGCAGGGTGGGCAAGTACCCTACTAGACTGTAATAAGCCCGTGTATCACGTAAATTACCCACTAGAGGTAAGGGAACTACTAGTATCAAAGTGACGAGCCTGGAAATAATGGCAAAGAGAACGTACACCCATTAACAAACAAAACCTTAACAAGCTAAGCAATGAATTGAAATCGTTGAATAAAATCGTTAAAGATGAGACGGTTGCCTTCAAGTTGCATGCCCTCACAGCTGAGAGGGACACTTGACTACTCGTTATTTAAAGCAACTAAAGGGCTCAAGCAGCCAAAAGCATCAGTGCCACACATCAAGCAAGAAGACGGATCATAGATAGATAGATAGTTTATTTACATCATTTTACACGTTACATTCTTCATTTGAATAATAACTGACGACCGAGCTGGATAGTGTAACACTGTGGCCCAGCCCGGAGTTGGTTCTTACATCTAATTTTTATAAAGTACGTTCCTATAACACTATATTTACACCACATTAATTGTTCAAGTTTAGATTTCACTTCCATAAAATGATGTACTTACTATACCCGCCATTTACATGGCTGCTAATTTTATTTATTCATTAATTTTAGTTCATAAAGTACTCATACGGGTTATCTCTTAGTAGTTTATAGGTTTCTTTTTTGAATAGATGCTGACTGTTTATCTTCATGAGATTTCTAATTTTTTTCAAAATCTTCATTTATTATTTGCAGACCTCCGTATTTTGTTCATTTGAGCAAATGTATTTTCTACTCTCGGCAACTTGAGTCTGTAAGATTTTGATTGCCGCTGTCTCACATCAGCAAAATATATATTTTTGTGTTTACGGATTAGTTTTAGCATATTAAATGTGTACAATTGGTGGACGGTTAACAGATTCAAATCATGAAATAATGTATCACTGGGATGGCGCCTGGGCTTATTGAACAATACCCTTAGGGTAATTTTTTGGATCTTAAAAATTTTGTCAATTAGGTACTTGAAAGTGTTCCCCCATATTACAATTGCATACTGTAAGACTGACTCAAACAGCGCCTGATAAATATTGATCTTCAGCTCATCTGATAGAAATTTTATTCTTTAGAGGGTATAGGCATATTTCCTTAGCTTTTGACACAGATTTTGAATGTGGTGGGTCCATTTCATTTGAGAATCGAAAGTCACTCCTAAATAAATTAAGCTATTCACTTTTTTGATTTTTGAACAGTCACACGGTAAGTCATTGCAGCTATGTAATGTCAAAGGGTCACTCGATGTTGATTGTGGGTCTGCTTTTCTTGCTATGTCCATGAAAACCGATTTCGTAGTATTGATTGTACGCTTGTTGGTGTTCATCCATTGTCCTATCGCCCTCAGATCTTTCTCGGCATTTTGATGGACCTCCTGCCATGTCTGCCCGGAGTTTACTAGGGCAACATCATCAGCAAACATGTAAATTTTCCCGGAATATTTTTGTGATGCAAGTTCATTTACATATAGGGAAAAAATAATTGAAGTGCCTTGAGAACAGCCATATTCGTGGATTAAGGCAGTTTCGCTTTTTGCTTTGCCAACGAGGACTGCTTGTTCTCTGTCACTATTATATGATTTGAATATCTTCAGTGCTAGTCCTACGCTGGAAAGAACACAGAGAGGTAAGGCGACTCAAGAGGACCAAGCCGCTGGACCCAGTTGTGACCAGACGCTGGACCTAGTTGTGACCTGACGCTGATTAGTGTTTGTGACTTGTAGTGGTCTTAGATAATGAACTACTGAACCACAAAAAGTGAAATTACTTCATTATAAATTAAGTTGCTAGATGATTTCTAATTTAAATCAGTTTTAACAATAAATAAGTGGAAAAAAAATAATAATTGGGTTGCCATTTCAATTGCTGTGCTCCATCACGTCCCAATAAAGGCACTCCACCATCCCCAATTACATTGAAAGTCATCCTGTGTGTTGTGTGATATTGAGCAGTCAATTCTGCCGAAAATTTACCCTGTGGAATGATCGGTTTTCCGATATAACCGACTAGTCGGACGTCATTCTTCAACAAAATCACCGCAGGGAAATTCCGTTGGAAAAAATCAAATGGCAGGACATTGTACTTTGAGCCAGTGTCGATTTGAAAATGAATCACTTTATTTAAAACTCTTAGTTCAATGTGAAATGAGTTTGCTGTGGTCTTAGAAATCTCCGGCATACAAAAGAAGGTATCTTTCCAGTAATATTTCGTCAATATGGTCAACAGTATCACATTTATGAATTAAAAAGTTATGGCCAGACTTTTTCTTGAACTTCCTGGTGGAACAAACATTGGTTTGTCCTTTCATATGACAGGAATAACAAGTGTAATCCTTGAAAGCACATGGGGCTGCATGCTTACGTCCACAGTGGACACAACAAGGGTTAGGATTACTATTGAGGCTTATTTTGTTGTTTTGGGGGCCTTTTGCTTTATTACTGTATCTCTTGGCTGTTTGTTGAGGGGTATGTCGTCGAGAATAATTCAATTGCGCCTCTATAGTTTTAGACATTACTTGTACCAAGCTGCGTCTTCCAGCTCGTTCCGCCAAAACAGCCTCTTTCCCGACAACCAACTCTACCATGTCATTAAACGTTAACGACGAGAGTGATGCATCCTCTTCAAACATCCGATCTTGAATGGAACCCTTGTCAAACCCCGAGACAAATATATTCCGTAGGACAATCTGAATTTCAAGTCCTAACTTACAATTAACGGCTAACCCACGCAAGCGAGCAGACCATGAACCCTGATTCCTCTGGTTGCTTCCTGGCAGAATAAAATAAATGTCACGCATCAAAACATGATGCTGAAGAGGCAAAATGTTCCTCCATGAGTCGCATTAACGACTTGAAATTTTCCAACTCAATCGTTGTCGGAACACAGAGGCTTTCCAACAACTTGAAGGCAGCCTTACTCAATGAAGTCAACAGAGTGGCTTTCCTCATCATGTCATTAACTTCAGATATGTTATCGCGAATGAATGTCTGCATAAGCTGTGTCCGGAAAACATTATTGGAATGATCAAAATATAAACGGGTCGATGGATAATTCATTGTGTCCATTATCAACACGTGTTTCATGAATTCCTGGCAAAATGCCCAAAACAATAACACAACGTAAAAAATGGTAGAATCACAGAATAGGTAACGCACCTCTTATCACACCGTCGCCATATTGAAAAACCAGATGTCTCCTATCTATAAAGCCCCACGCCTTCGATGTATGTTCTAATGTGTTGTCTAGTTTGCTGGTCTGGATGCTCGCTAAGCTCGCATCTCAAAATCAAAAAAATATCCTATATCAATCCTTCTCGTAAAGTATAGATCAGTTGGAAAAAATAGATCAGAATGTGTTAACACTGTGCACTAGGTCGTGAAAATCATTCCAACATGACACTGGTGTCGTAATATTGATATCATTTAAATATCGGTGAAAGTACACATCAATGCAGAAAATTGTTTTCAGCATTCCTAAATTGTAGCTCTATGGATAAAATCAACAAATTCAAGTCGTCGTCGTTTATATAGATAAAAAGCCCTTTTCTTTATAAACAATAGTTTTTGTTGCTCAAGCATATCCTATGGATCTAACCGTCAGCCATGTGAGAATTCCTTGTGGGTGTTGTTTACCTTCTCTTAACTCCCTTACTTTCAATTTCTTGAGTACCAAAGATTTATTGATCCATGATATTGGAAACTGTTTTTAAAGTAGCAGGGATGGTTTTTTCCTTAAAAAAGGCAGTTTCCCTCTTTAAAAAAGTTGATTTTTCATTGAAAATTTGATAAAAATGCAGTCAAGTCAGGACATTACCAATAAATAATGTATACGTTTTTGTCCGAAATTGTCCCTTGTAATGGTACTCAATGGATACTAAACTTAGAAACTTTGTTTGTTTTAGTTTAATGGATCGGTCGTTGAATCGTCTGAGCTCTCTGTGACGTATGCTAGGAGGCAACCACAGTACAATTTGAACGCAGATCTCACAAAGAACTCGAAAATGTGGAGCAATGAAGGTAAGGCAATGATGGAAAGTCAATAATCACCAGTTTTCTACCAACACTTTACTTATGATCGGTTTATCAATGTGGTGTGTTGGTGTGTTTACCAATCAACTTTCATCTCTTAGTTAGGTATCCCATAGGTTAGATTAGGAGTGAGGTTTCTCTTACAGAATGTCAACTGTGGAAAAACAGTTACCGGAACAGGAATGATTTCTCCACTAAACAGTGTTAGATCCGTGGGTGGAACGTGAAGAAACTTTCTGCTTTTTGCAAAACTGGGTCTACCTTACATTAAAAGAAGATATCACTCACACCAGAGGGAGTCTGCAGCTGTGAGAAGCATTGAGCCTGAGAAAATTGAGCATTTCTACAGATTTATTTTAATGAAGATGGTAAGCCTGTATGCTTCCCCCCTTCACCTAGTGCGTCCTCTCCTTCCACAAAGTTTATCAAGATGGCTTGCACGTTGTGTTCTGTTTCTCTTTAAAATTATTAAGTGAATCATTATTAGAATATACTTCTACGTCCGGAATATTGCGCATTCGTTGAAATTTCAGATAATCTTATAAACAAAATATTATCTTAGGCTGTAAATCAGAGTGCTTTACGCTTCTAACAGACTGCTGTGGTTATGTGGAAATCTACTCATAAAGACCATAGAATTGGAGTATGAAGAGAATTTCGTGATTGGCAATCCTGAACTGTTTCAGTCACTCCGGGTTTCAATTTTCCTTTCTATCGATTCTAATAAAAACATCGCCGTTTACTTTGAGAGACGAAAACAGATGAGGAACTCAACATCATCAAGAGTGTTAATGTTTACTAGACAAGATCGAACTGTGTATGGCCTCCTTTCATGTTCAAGGAATTCAACAGTTTCCTCATCCGAAAAATCCATTTCAACGTCATTAAACTTTTTTATGATGTGGAAAGAGACGTGGTGGGAGACAGCAGGCGTCCCGAAAATTCTTGCAAACATTTTGTTGCAAGGAGAAACTCTTGGTACAGAAAGAAACATAGACATCACAACGTACTCTGGCCCGAGCACCCAGTCGAACAATTAAAAGTTAGATAAGTGTTAGTATACCAACTTGTAAACATTTCAGCATCCTATCCTGTACGACTAAGGATATAATGGCTGAAACATGAGACAGTAACAAGCGCAATCATTGCTTTTGCTTGTTTTTCTTGTAAATACTATGTTCAAGTTCTTGACTGCTATTATTGCATATTTTTAAAATTAAGTGGAGATCTTGA
This sequence comes from Creontiades dilutus, assembly GCA_031894815.1. Taxonomy (NCBI): domain Eukaryota; kingdom Metazoa; phylum Arthropoda; class Insecta; order Hemiptera; family Miridae; genus Creontiades; species Creontiades dilutus. Next base: position 2,971,290 of record JAVIWC010001773.1, on the reverse strand, counting down.
GAGTCAATCAGAGGTCCATAGAAAACTGCAATTTCTTCGCCAACGCTTCGTTCTATCCATAGAACTTCTTCAGGGCTTGAAGGTGGTGCTTAGAGGCTAAAAACGTATATCACTTACATGCGTCAGGATGACAGAATGTTTCTGAATTCTGTCATCCTGTCATAGTTATCGTGATGCATGTACGTGATATACGTTTTAGCCTCTAAGCACCATCTTCAAACCCTGAAGAAGTTCTATAAATAGAACGAAACGTTGGCGATGAAATTGTAGTTTTTATGGACCTCTGATTGACTCTCAAGATCTCCACTTAATTTAAAAAAAATGTTTCTATTTTATCCTGTTGAATTTCGGTTGTTCTATGCGCGGTTTTCTTTTTTGAGTGTACCTAGGAAAGATTGTCTGTCGTTGTGCAGTCCTAGTTGTGGTTGTCCGTTGATCCACATACGAGGCAGAAATAACAAACCTTTTGCAGCGTTTTTTACTTTTTCAGTTGGCCATAACCGTATTACTACCTTAAATTCATTTTTTTTTGTGGATAATCAATTAATCAGCGCTAGGTAGGGAAAGTGCGAGTTTTCAATTTAGTGACTCTCGAGGTAATAATGAAATTTCAATTTTCATTTGTTATCAGCTCACAGAACTGGGGACAAAAGAGGCAGCCAAGACAGAGAAATAGTGCAATATGAAAATTTCTTCGATTGAAACGTGCTCCTCTCCTGGCAGTTACATTACTTGTAATTATTTTAATGTAATAACTGTACTAAAATAAGAATTATTCTATTTATCTGTAAATATAAAATAAAATAATAAAATAAATCGCTGTTGTTTTTGTTTTGATAGCAGTAATCTAGTGATGTAGTGAATATGGACACAAGTGTTGTTGTACATCGGGAGTGGTCTGAGCTACGGACATGGGGAGGGGCTCATTCGATTCCTCATGGAAAGTTATTCAAAAAAAGTCCAAATTCAGGCCGCCCTGACTTTTTTTGAGGTTTTTGGGGATCTTACAAAACTTCAACAACCCTTAAAGGGCACTTTAAATTAAGTGAGAGAGCTGGCTGAAGAATTGGGGCGTGTTGGACCAACATGGATTTTTCCTGACAATAGAGAGTTTCTGCTGCTAACGGTTGCCGATTTCATGGAGAACGTGAACCGCCGATGATGGCCGACAGCTCACGATCGTCCGCGAAGGTTGTCTCACAGCCGGTAGGCCGTGGGGGGGAACACCGCGTTCGCACTGTGTGATCGAGTCCCCCCACGTTCTACTCACTTCCCGCCCTAACGTTTGGATAACCTGAAGAAGTTTTCAACTGATAACACATTTCGTTTCTACATCTTCTTTCCAACATCATGTTCCACTACAAACTTACCTACCTTGATTTAGCAGATCGATTTGTTAGGGAGTAATCAGTATCTTTTTCACTTTTTGACATCTGGAATGGTAGCAAGTAGGAGTGTGCGGTGTAGGGCTAGGGTATTCGATGTAGATACCTACGTACTTACATTGGTGAACAAGCTTGACGACACTCAAGTTCTTCATTAAGTTAACAAACATAAATATCTACCTTACGCAGAGCTCGTCATCCTATGTATGTTCTAATAAATTACGACGTGACTATGTTTCTACTCAGCTATGCTAATTCAAAAGCAACTTACTGAAATGAGTGTGGAGAACTACGAATAGAAGCTGCATGAAGATACTCCTCAAATACATTTGCTAACACGCTGTCCGTTAGGAGATCAGTGTTGTATTAATATGTACATTAATGAAGTCCACAACTTCTCCTTCCATAATCCAAACTTGAAGATGAGCAAAACGTACAGTAAAAAAACTCGACACAACTGGGAGACATGAACTAAAATTGCGGAGCACAGAGTCAGGTTATGAATCTAATGATAGAAAACACCACAGAGGAACGCCGAAACCGTCGGGAGATGACGTTGAAAGTTAGCACCAACTCGATTGTGCCTAGATTCCCGTTCACGATGAGCGAACACCGGGAGAAGCAGGAACTCTCTATTTTCAGATTTTATGCTCCAGCCGTTTGGGAGAAATCGTGCGTACGGCGGACGGACGGAAAATGTTAATTGCAGATTTGGATTCTACACCCTTTGAAACGTAAACCATGAAATTTTCAGGGGGGGGGGGGGGTTAGAATTTTTTTTCAAAGAGCGATTACAATGGTTTATTAATGAATAATAAACCAATACTCACACTACAGGTCCGTTCGTTTCAGAACAGGCGAATGTTTCTGACGTATTTCTTGGTGAAATAAGGGAAATACAATATGTAGTTGGCCGCTTGGATTCACTACCATAAAATTTATATAATTTAATGAAAATGGAGGCACTTGAAACAAATGCTGTGGTTTAACAAGTGAACTTGGATAGAGGGAGCTTGACGTAATGTTAGTTATGAGAGACCTTTCATTCTCTAGCAGCAAGATTTCATAGCGGTTTTGATCATTGTATTGCAGAGTATTCAGCTTTTAGTTGATTAGTCAACTTTTGGACTTAGCTGTGAAAAAAGTTGGTTTTAATTCGGGTGATCAACATTTTGAATGATAATAATTTAAAATCAAATCGAGTTTAGTGCTAAAACGTTGCTAGATGCTGTTTATTTTGGTCTTCGTGGCCTGATTCAGAACTTCTAGTTTTCCATAATTTACATGAAGTAGGGGGCAGCGCATGTTGATATTTAATATGCACTCAAGTTGATGCTGTCAACTTTGAAGTGCAAGTGGTTGAATACAGATGCTTTGATCCAGGGGTACTAAATACCTTATTAGTTGGGCAAACCATTCATCCATTTATCTCGCTGATGTTTTTGAGAGATAACTCCTGATTCTAAATCAACTCGCTATGGACAGCGCTGATCTGCATCTTATGCACTTCATCTTGAATTATGTCTAACCTCTTTTCCTGTTTATCAACAACTTAATCTTATAGTATTTCAGTTTTGTAATTAATTATGTTGTGGGCTACCTTCCATAGAACCCACTGAGGCAACTATAATATTTTGAGGTAATAGGTTGAGCTCAAGTTGTCTCAGGAGACGTCGGTGCTTAGGTTTTATTCAACGTACAATGCAGGTTTAAACAAAAGTACCAACTTCATTATCACACTATATAAAAACCGTCTTATCTGAGTATATCGACGTTTCAGGGGGTGGTAACGCTGGGCGGGTGGAATTCTCGCCCCCGTCTCCCAGGGCAACCGACCTGCTCCCCCTCCCCCGACCCCGCCAGTGAAGGAAGGAGGGCCCCAGCGGGGATTTCCTCTCCTCGGGGATTTAGGATATACGCGTCTCCCAGGGTAAGCGACGTGGTCCTCTCCTCGGGGATTTAGGATATACGATTTTTTGTCTTTTAATATTGTTATTATCCTACCTCATTGTGTTGTTTAGTACTCTACCTCCTGTACACACGGGACTTACCCCAACAAGAAGGCACAACTGTTGCCACCTTTGCAGATGATATGGCTACCCTCTCTGTTGGAGATGATATAGAAGCTGCAACACGCAAACTACAGACGTCTACTACTGAGGTTTGTAAATGGACCAAGATGTGGAGAATGAAGCTGAACGAATCAAAATCAGCCCACATCAACTTCACTAACCGAAAAGTCCCAATCTTGGATGTTGAGATCAATTCGAATAAAATACCGCATACTGAAGCAGTTAAATACTTGGGTTTGACACTTGACTACAAATTAAACTGGAATAAACACATAGAAAAGAAGAAAGAAGAACTTAAAATCAAGTACAGAAGGAGCCAGTATTGGCTTTGGCTACCGGAAGAATAAAATCACACACACAACGTACTTACATACCTACATACAGTTAGGAAAAAAATGAAATCAGATTAGTTTGGCAAAATCAATTTGAATTTTTGGCATACTATCAAATTGAAGATTTTGGCAAATTAATTTGAACCTTTGGCACGAATCAATTCTAATATTTTAGGCATCTCAATTTAAACTTTCGGCGACTCAATTTCTACTTCTGGCATACCACTTCGAGCTTTTGGCATATCAATTTATACTTTTCACAAATCCCAACTAACCCAACATTCCACCCCATATAATGATCAATAAATGTTTTTTCTCTCTCGTTTTACCTATACATTTAATGTAATCAAGTTTCACTTCTTATTTCAATATCTATAATAGATCTTTAGTAACAAACAAGTGACAGGTAGGTATTCATGTTTGTATCCCATTCTAAGCTGCAGTTAATTTATTTGTCAACCTCTTCAATAGTTGCATCAATAACGTTCCCCATGCAGAGAAAACAGGTGGCCCACCACACTAGGAGCGTACTAGTGAACTATTATTTTCAAAACGCTCAAATCTTCAAAGTTTCAATTCGTATTAGTTATTTGACATATGTCTTCTGCACATTAGTATTACACAATTGAGGAGTTGTTTCTCTCCAATCTTCACTCATGAGTTCGAATACTTTCACGGTTAGTGGTAGCTGTAACATTGAACATTAGCTGTAGCCAAATTTTGGTAAAGTCAGTAAGAACACAAACATTATTGTGAAATGCCTACCAAGCCAGAATGAAAACATCACATTCCCCAATGTTGCACATTCATGTCATCTTTAAAATTCAATGAACTTTTTCCTCAACTGGTATGCAAATTTGGAAAAAGTTAAACCCATTTTGGTTTATTATTCAATAATAAACCATTGTAATCGCTCTTGAAAAAAAAATTCTAACCCCCCTGAAAATTTCATGGTTTACGTTTCAAGGGTTGCAGAATCCAAATCTGCAATAATAAGTTTTCCGTCCGTCCACCGTACGCACGATTTTTCCCAAACGGCTGAAGCAAAAAATCTGAAATTTCCAGGAAAAATCCATGTTGGTCCGACAATTCTTTAGTCAGCTCTCCCGTTTTAATTTATAGTGCCCTTTAAGGGTTGTCAAAGGTTTGTAAAATCCCTAAAAACCTCAAAAGAAAGAATTTGCAGCCTTTTTTTTCTCGTGTTTCCTCAATTATCTTAATACACATACGACCATGACTATTCGAGTTCATGCCTTTCCACACAATTATTCACAACAATCAATTCAAATAAACCACTTCATCTATTAGAATAGTCCATGCTTCACCCTGGATTTGAACTAGGGTTGTGACATCGACATCGATATTATCGAAATATTGATGTTTTGCTTCGATATTACGATGCTTTGCCATCGATGCCACATGTTCGATAATATCGATATATCGGCTCTGATAACATCGGTTTGGTTTACTCTTTGGTTCACAGAAAAAATTCCATCTAGTTTGCTCGCTACCTAACGTGAAACAAGAGAAATATTAAAAATTCTTTGAACTGACTTAGTATTAGCGAATTTTCGGAGAAAAAGAAACCACCTATTGTTCTCCGTCTAAAATATTTAAAATGAGAATTTTCAAAAAATTGTTGCATCAAAATCCGTTCTAAAGCATCCTAAATCCTCTGTCAAAAGACACCAAAAACACATTCCAGACGATAACGGTAAAATTGAGATTAAAACTCAAATTTGCACAAAAATCTACCTAGGCTTTCAAAAGCCCACGTTTGAAGATGAGCACAATCGCCTCGCTCTAAGGGGAGATTTGGGGCATTTCAAATGGGGAAAAGTTACCCGTTTCATAAAGGTTTTTTCACTCTGAACACGATGGTGAAATCGGATTGGAAATATCCCAATCAGTTCAAATTAGAGCAGTTTATAGACGATAAAACAAGGTAGATTGGCAAAATTCGCCAAACAAAATTCTTCAGCTTTCAAAAACTTTGAAATGAGATATCTCAATTGTCGGGTATTGCGTAATTTTTCCTCCTGCAAAACTAGTTACTTTGAAAATTAGCATTTTTCGTCATGCTGCATGACTGGAACATTTTTTACCATCTTCTTCAAAGTTGAAAAACCTATAAAGTGAGATAACATTCCCCAAAAAATAAAACTGTCGATTTTGAGTCAATATTCCTCATAATTTTACTCCTACAGATATTGCATCTGGCAGACTTGGCGTTGGTCTTTTGATAAAAACACCACCACTTACTTGGAGACATCTTTATGGAATATTCACTCACAAACGCTGAACGAACGAGCGAACAAACAAAATCCTCAGAATACTATCAACAAGCGATCGGTAGTAGCGTGTAATAAGGACACTGTTAACTAATAAGGACACCGATATCGATATCAATATCGATGTTTTCCCTCGATGTCCCATCCCTAATTTGAACCAAGAATGACGAAGGGGCAGTGAAATAAATTAGACGAGTCATGCAAACACAACTCCCTCCCAAAGGAGTTGCATTCATGTTTTCAACATTTTATATTTTAAGAACCATGTTGTCTTAAATTACAAACTCATACACCTATGTTTTGTGATAACAACAAATGATTTGTAGACCCTTATTTTCTAATAAAGTGTTACACAATTAAATCCCCTGGAATAATGTTGTTTTCTCTTCATTAAAATGTACCTAATAAAATTTATATACATGGAGGACAATGTGGTTCAATTCACATAGCGTCCATTACAATTTCTTCAAGATAATTTTTTTTCCTTCAAACGTTATTTACAAAGTCGGGGAAGGTAAAAAAAAAAAAAAAAAAAATTTAAATGAAAAATTAAAAGATGAAATACAAGAAGACTCATTGTTTTCTTAAATAATGCGTCAATCTCCCTTACCTTACCGTGAAAGTTTCTTTTTTGGTTCATCTTAAATTCACATTTCTTCGAATCGAAGAATATGGAGCACGTATAGTCATTACTAGAGTGAAATAAACGGGTTGATAGGTTGGACAGAAATGAAAAATTAGCGTCAACGTCGACAGCAGAAGAAATAGAATCAATTTTACGAGAACAGCACTTTTACGATTTGAGAATTGAAGGAAAAAGTTGAGTTGATGATTCGATTCAGTGGCACAGTGATAGGTTGAGAGAATTTCGGAAGTCGTGGCAGAGAATACTATATTATTTAAATAAATTATGATGATTATGCACCATGGCTGCCGAAATTGTCAACATCTCAATACGGTGGAATTTTTTTCTGCGTTATTTTTAAAGGAACTTCAGTTGTCTTCTCCAATGACTTTTTCATATCCGTGCACCTAAGAACCCCTCGATGATTAGGAAACTCTACTAATTTTTTCAATAAAACACTAAGAAGAGGATATCATGCAATTGAGTTGAATCGAACAAAGTAATGACTATTGGCTACCAATAAAACGTTTTGTAAGTAGTCTAAACAGGATGGCTTTACATTATTTGGAACAAAAAATAATAAAATTAATAAAACATGTATCATAAAATTAAGAAATTAACCTTTTTTACCCATTTCAACGAAGAAATATTGATTTTTTTTTTGTTTTTTTTTTTTAACTTTTTTCTGTTTGTAAAAAGTTCAAAAAGTGTATAATATCGTAAGATTTTTTCTTCTATTCTCTATTTATTAAGGAATGAAATGATACATTGGCTTATACGTAGCTGAACAATTACAAGGAAGTAGTGTGTTTCTTCCATAAGTTTAAGACTTAAGACAACAAAAATACTCTTCGCCACCAATGAAAAGAAAAGGACAGGATATAACTGTAATAACGAGTCCTTGAATGGGAAATTGGAAGGGCTCAACCGTCCGCGGTTCGGAGTTTAGCTATTCAAAATCAAATCATCAAAAAAGCGTCAATGAGTGGTGAAGACTTAAAGTCAGGAGAAAAACTATAGAGCTAGTGGTTTGAATACTGGTTACAGGCAAAAAGAGAATGCAAACTGAAACAAATTTCAGAAGGACTACCGTGGATTTTCTGGACAACTGATTGTTGCTGTACTTCTCGGACCAAAACGGAACGTAAACTGGTAGGCTGTGACAATGAGTATAATTATCGTCGTTTGAATACAACATACGGTATGTAGATGTGTAGATGTGCACCTACCAAAACCGTGATGATCATTGAGTTGAGGAACCCCGAATTCTAGTGGGCTTAAGGAACAAGATTCTATAGCATAGCGAGGATGTAAAACCGATTCTGACATGTCATAGGCGTGAATTAAGACGTTTGCCTAGGTTTTAACGAGAATATCATATTCGATAACGTGTTTGGTCGAACGAATGAAGAAAACAAAAAAATCTACCAAACCAAGAGTTAAAAACAACATGTGTGTCGAGATACTTTTCTCAATTCAAATAATTTGTACAATGCATCGATATTATAAATAAAAACGAATAGTGAAGTAAAGAGAAATCCATTAAACGGATGAACAAATATCTTCATCAACGAAGAGCTTAGGTAAGTTGAGTAAGAAATATCTGCGGTGGTTGAGTCACAATGAAGCTATGTACATATTTTATTTGTGATGTGAGGATATCAACTCTAAATAATTTGTACGAATGAAACTGGCTTCTGAAATGAACGAACTCCTCTTCCACCTTGGGCTCTGTGTCCACAGTTTCTTTGAACATTGTTTGGATAGAAAAATTGTGCGTTTAGTTATTCTGACTTCAGAAACATTCTATTTTCGGTTTGATGACACTGAGCAGAGAATCTAGAAAATACGAGCTAAGACTATAAACGACTACAAACACGGTGCTTAATGTACATCACAGGGCCGAATACCAGAGAAATGTCACCAGAAACTGAGTTATGGATTGTCGACTTCCCAACTTACAAAAGTTCAGAAACAAAATAAAGAATGTGACAGATATGAATTCGAGGCATTCAAAGGAAGATATCGCATTTCGGATGTTAACGAAGTAACAACAGAAGATACAAATGGGAGTGGTGGTTCAAAGATTTTCTGGTGGCAAGACTATATCAGATAGCAATCAACAGAAACATGACGAAATGTTGGTAGTTCTGTAATAGTATCCCCATGGAGAGACCTTGGATATGGAGCATCAGTTAGCATGGAAACCCAAAATGCTACAACTGCTACTGAGCATATAAATTGTTGCGTGAAATAATTCAGTGATCATCAATGCAGAATGGAGTGAATGGCAATGCACAGAATTTCAGTGGCAGCTGATTCTTTCAGAGTGTAACAGGACTTTAAACAATTCTATCAAGATCACTAAAGAATTGGAGGTGCCTGGGTGGCTTACCGCCTGCTCAGGTATACTAGGATTTAAGATGAATCTTGGCTCTCGCAAATTATCCATGTCCAAACAGTTAATTGTACAGTCCTGCGAGATCATTAACGTCACACCATCTTCATAATTATGATGACTCAATTACTTCAGATTTCTATAGAAGCTACTTAATACCCAGTCGAATTGTGATTTGTGCGAACACGTCTTCAGAGATGTTAAGTTAATATTATCAAGACTGGTTGGCAGGTTTGAACGATTTTAGGGTGCTGGCGCAAGTGTGGAACAGCAAACGTTGGTTGCCTACCCAACTGTTGATCCCTGACATTCAGAGTTTGAACATAAGTCATAAGAAGAAAAATTAACTACTGTGCAATAAGATTCATTACTCGAGGATCAGACAAGCTTGGCTGTACCATTAAAGACAAGCAAAGATACCACCTGCTTCACCTAGTTCTTTGTTTCTTACATGTATTGGGAAAACGATTCCCATTAAAAGGTTTTAGAAGATTTCAACCACTCAACAGACAGTTTCTTAAATTGAACACAAACCTTATGAAGCTGTGGTGATATCTAACTGATATAAAAAATCATGGTCGTTTCACAAAAAAAGAGCACATCAACACATAATGTATGCTGCAAATTCTAATGTTACCGCTGGAGTAGTCCCAAAATACTGCTTTTCGATAGCACAATAAGTCCCACACATTTAGCTAGGACCCACGAATCTTGGAAACCCTTATTGAATTCAATTAGGCTAAAACGCAATTCTTACACCCAAAGTCTCAAAATTCAGAGAACACAATCTCGACATCAACATGTTGGTTTTGATTCGAAAATGTATAAAACACATGAGGAAAATCATCATACGGTTCTACGTTCATCATAAAATAAATTAAATAAATCAATGTGCAGAACCTAAAACAGATTAATCGTTATAGATTTGGATCCATTTTACAATGTACTTGATTAAGAAACGCAAATGCATTGGATTTCGCCACATCACGGTTTTTGATAGCGCAACCTTCCGGTTAATTCTATTTGCTAACTTTAAATATCTGTCTATATGAAAAACGAAATTAGTTAAGAACACAAGTAATAGTGCAAAAGTTGACATATCAGCGGAACATAATGAAAAGATTCTTAAAAATTGATTACAATTTGAATTGTTTTTACTTGTTTTTTTTTCAAGACTTCGTTAAATTTAGACTGTTCCCCTCAAAATTTGATTTATATCATAGCAAATCGTTAAAAAAAAAGAATAAAAAGAGACTACCTTGAGAGTGCTCATCTCCGCAAGGATTTTGTGCTAAAAAAATGGTGTTTCTTAAGTTTGGTAGTATAATTAATGGTTTTTTAAAAACACTCATTTTGAATTCGTACCTTCAAAGATACAGCATTCTTTACGCACAACGCTTGAAAAGAAAAAAACAGCCCGTTTGTTTTTTAACCGTGTTGTTAAAAATTTTTTCGTTTTTTACCTTTTTCAATTTACTTCCACAAAAAATGTAAATACCTTTTTTTTTTGTAATACTTTACAAACATGACTCCACCTCATCCATTATCACATTGCAAATGATCATAGACCCCTAGAAAACAATCGTTCCTACTTCGAATTATTTTTTTCATTTATATATATATATATATTTATACTTTTTGTGATGCTCATTTTTTTTAAGTTTTCTCTACACTACCAGTTTAAACACTATAGAATAAATATACAGTAAGGAAAGTTTCACATACAGTTTAATAACGTCCACTACGCTAAAAAAATTTAGCTTTTCAACGTGTCCCAAATAATTTTCCTCATTTTATTTTTCAAGTGGCTCTTGGGCAAATACTGATCTGCAAGGGTTTTGCTTTGTTTTATACAAGTTATCAAAATAACATTAAGAATAATTAAGTAATTATGTTACGAATCAAAGAATTGCACATTCATTCAATATAGGACATAATTCATCTTTCTTTTTTGTACAGTAAGTAAAATTAGGGATTTTTTTGACACATGTTTAAAAAACTACATACAATTCGACCTAAAACGCGCGCAGGCGCGCTCGCACTTTACAGTAAACTTGTTTCTTAAAAAAAAAAAAAAAAAAGAAAAAAAATGCAAAAAGTCAGGGAGAGCGATTTTTGTACAGAATAGAGGAACGGAGGGGATCATAATTTTTTTTATATCATTTTTATTTTATTTCTGCACACACACACACACGAGTTCCTCATATCTAAGGATAGCCCACAGGTCACACGTTTTTGCACACACCATTGTTCAGAGCACTTGCACTTGTGTTCGACTGGTCAAAGAACTGAAATAAAAAAAAGGAGACGACAATTAGTTTTCGTTCGTAAGAAAAAAAGAAGGTCAGATCGACAGTTTGGGGGTCATTTGCAACAATCAGGCGAGAACAAATGGAATTGGATAATAGGTAAATGGATAATCGATTTAAAGAAATATATATATATATATATATATATATATCGAATATAGTGACTATATACTTTTTACAAATCTTGGTAATGGTTTAAACGTGAACCAAAACCAAAAATCACTTTTCTTCTAATTTTTGACAAAGATTCGCGAAAGAAATATATATATATATATATATATATATATATATATATATACCCCTCTTTCCTTTTGTCAGGACTGAGCGGCAGGGGGGATGTGTTCCAACAACCCAGTTGCTGAAGACGCATTGAGCAAAACGTTCAACGTGAGTTTTGTTTGTTTTCATCATGTTATCTGTCGTTTCGTGTATTTATATATATATATATATATATACACTGGCACAGGAACGAGAGACTGGATCCCGTTATTTAATCGTCTGAGTGGCTAATGAAATTCAACAGAATTGAAGTGAAACTTACCACAGTAAAAAAGCTATTGTAATAAAACGAGAAGCTTCCCAAAATGATTTAATAGCTTGAAACAAAGCTGGCGATGTTGTGTACACATTTTCTGAGTCGAATTAACGTTTTTCTTAGTTAGGGATTTTATATACAACAACGTTTTCGAGAGGTGCTACAGGCAAGAAACAATTGGGAACATTAGGAACAGAAAAAGAATGTGAGAACTCCGATTCGAGTTTTAACAGTAGCGACAATGCAACTATGCGCAGTTATAGCATAATGTGTATGACTTTCGTTTAATCGAGTGTTAACAAAAATCTATGTCATTTAACTTATGTTTTTCGATTGGTTCCATTGTAAAAAAACACTGGCAAACCAGGAAAACCTTGAACTCAACTCGGAAACCTTGAATTCCGTTCGAAAAACCTTAATCTGACTCGGGAAACGTATAATTAAACCCACGTCATCTCACTATATTTAACAGAAGCTAGTGGGTTTGTCTGTCTGACTGTGGGGGGGGGGGGGGGGAATCTGTCTGGCAACTCCGTAAATAATTAGATTTTCAACGAAATAAGAGTGAAAAACTAAGCTTTCAACGCGGTTCCTACTTTTCTCCAAAAAATTAAAAAAAAAAATTATTCTTTTATTTGATTTGTAGGTCAAGTACATTCAATCCCCCTCCCAACCCTCGAATTATAACAAGCAGCAGTATGAGACACTAAAATTTTGAATGGAACAATTTTACCAAAAGAACTTGTGAGAATTGCATAAATTTAGGGACAATGTTGTCTTGCCTTTTTTCAAGATGACCCCTTGTTCTCACCCAAATCTCACTTTTTTCATAAAAACCAATATTTCCGCCCATTTTCCAATTTTTGAAAATCACCACAATAATTTCCTAGTTGAAACCGTTCGAAAACGTATTTTATTTTTTTAAATTATTTACTTATTCATTTTTTACACTTGACCATTGTGCATATGTTGAAATTAATTTGGCAATGATTCGGTACCTAAAGGTTTGTGCGACTGAGGATCTCAAATCATTTTGGGCCGAACTGCGTTCAACTGAACGGCTCTCAGTATTGTAAGAAACCAGTGTCTTCGCAAACCTAACATAAATAACTTTCGTATAATCAGAATCGACAATTTTCGTAGCTGCAAGTACATTATAAGTAAAATCGTACAAAAACATGAATAGACAAGATGATACAGCGGAAAGAAGAGGTAGTCAAAAGCTGTGACTGCTTTGAACTAATCCTGACTGGTAATGAACTCTTAAACGAAAAAAAAAGACAGTGGACGAGTTCTCTGGCTAAACCAACTCCTCATAAATAGCGTGGTCAATGGTGAACCGTGCTAGACAGGTCAAACAAACCTTTTTTTGTAGTAAGATCTGTGCGGTTGAGAGCCAGCATTATGAGCGTTTCTCACAATCTTGCCCGAAAAAGTAGAGATTTTTGTTAATTGGGGCAATTGATTTAGGCCTGTTTCGGTTAGACTTTTATCAAAGATGGAAGCCTACAATGAACATGCATCTTCACACGAGCGGCCAAAATTGCCAACAATGGCAGTTCTTTATCTGATTCCTGGGAAGTATGATTATTCTACTCTTTATATACCTTTTCCTGATGGAACTTACGATGCAACGTACGATGGTGGAGTTTCTATTTTTTTCAATAAGAAGAGGCCAGGAAATCGGTAAACGAGTTGGAATGCTTTCCAATTCTTAATAATGTGATTTCTTACCAATCGCTATGATTTAATTTGTTCTCGATTAAATTCTTTCAGGGTCACGTAAGCAGTAACAAACTATTGCAAAATTAACTGCACAGTTTTGCATACTAAGTACAAATACTTGGATTTCGGGGAAAATTGTCGCAAAAAAAAACACGCGAGAGAAGAACCTGCTTTCTTCCTCGATTATCAATTTCTCCCGATCAACTCTGTTTCGATGTAACACTACTCCCATAATTCAAAACTCTAATTTTTATCCCGATGTGCAATGGCAGTGGTGTCCCCATCAAATAACATCCTGAATTGAAGTATATTCTTCGATAGAAACTATAGAGATGGTGCTGTAATTGTTCTTCATTTTCATTTTCAAGAGAACAAAATATCAATTTTGTTTGTCTACCTCAATAAAATTACTCTTAGTACGACCATTATTTTATGTCAATTGAATCTTCAAAAGCATCCCCACGGAAAAGTTTTGACGATTGGACTTTTAACGAGGCAGCTGGAGCATCTAACGGCTACTGTGGGGCATCTAAACAATATCCCATATAGTGTTGGTTTAAATTTCACCAGTCTGTCTTTGTTTCATTCTTTATCAAATAACATCTTCAGCAAAGTTATAAATGAAGTAAATAATACTTAATTTTCCTACAAAGCCTATCCAAAAAGAAGCCTATCCTACAAAGCCAAATTAAGAGAGGCTTTCTGTGACCTTCATCGAGAAGTGAGTAATAACGTCACCTTATTATTAGGTAATTTCAAGGTTTATTGGCAATTTTCTCAATTCATTTAGGCACGCTGATGTCAAAACTTGATAGGAAACTTCTGGATGTTGTGGAGTTCACTTACAACCAAATTTTCGTAAGCTTGTCAGATTTTTCGAACCGAATTCAACGCCCTTGATTGCCATTGCTCATAAATTCAATTTGAACAGAAAACTGGCAGAAAACCAACGAAATAGGGATAGGGTTAGGCATCCCCAATAGTTCAAAACAAGAATATGTCATGAAATAGCATTGCTGCAGAAAAGTGAATTATGGCTGGTGAAAAGTGAGTTAGTACCAGTTAATGAGGGATGGATCAAACGATCAACGTATGTATTGTAAACAATTTATGCAAAACATTTATGCCAAAAGTTACTAACTACGGGACCAGACAGAGTCTAAGCCCTATAAAAATTTCGAATCATTAAGAACCTACTCAATGCCAGGATCTACAAAATACAGCGCTCTGAACATGACCTATTTTTGGCAATGCCGGTGCGTCATACATTACGTTATTGCATCATCAAACCTGATTGTCTCTTCATCAAGTTACTTATTTGAGTTACGTTTACGGCCCAAGTTCTCCTCTCAGACTTCAATTTCGCTGGGGTTGTAAACTAATTATGATTCTCGAAGTTGAAGTTTTAATTTTGGACAGTGTGGAGTGAAATTTATTAAGCAGTATAAAACCCGTACGACGTAACATCAAATGGTGCGCAGACAGTTGATGAAACAGTGAAATTAATCTGACCAACGTTTCAAGAAATTCATTTTCCAACCATCATGAACTTTCAACCAATGGAGCTCAGATGGATCAAAGATCAGGAAACAACCTTATTCAGAATTTCAGAAGACGTAAATACCTTATGCGTAAGCCCTCAATCTTAGTGAATCATGGAATTCAACACTGTGCGAAGTTTGGGTTAGGAGATAAGAGGCGCACGTAATGACAAATGAACACAGAAGAACATAGCTGTCAAAAGTTTTCTTTGCTGGTATCACAAGTTTAAACTCGTACCGTGTACCTTCACGTCCGCTAATTGAACGATGCAAATAAAAACCTACAGGTAGCTGGACAGAAATGAGAGTTCAAGAAGAAAGAAGATTAGATGAATTGCATCACGGATTTTGTCCATTTTGGTCTTAATTGCAATGATCGAAGTACTCAGATACAACCATCTACCCATCATATAATACAAATGATAAAACGAGTAGCAGCAGACATGAACGAAAGAGGTCTACTTTTGAAGGAGGCTGTACAGTTTTTCTGAAGAGTGAGAATGCGCCCAAAGCTACAAGATGCAACCACGAAACAGCTTAACGTTGTAACATCCTGCACGAGCTGCCTTTTTTTGTCAATCATAACGTATCGTTCAAGAAATTGCAGAGCACTTTCAACCATATTTCAGACTAATTTGCTTCTCAAGCTTTGGCTAAAATGTTAAACACATGTAGTCTGCACTCCAAAATGAAGGGTTAATCACTTCGTGGCTCAATGCCCACGGATTTTGGTAATAATTTCGAGAGTACTCCCAAACGTCAGCTGAATGGATTTGGGATTCTCCATGACGGAGATGGAGATGTTGATCTTCCTCAAGGGGAATACTGCAGGTGCACAAATTAAGACTGGATAGATACATTCTGAATCTGATCTCTCACATAGGATATGAGACAAAATTCAGTAAATTTCCTTGGGTTCCAACGACTGTTCATGGCTCAGAGAGAGATTTATAATGAATATTCATGTCATCGATAGATGAGGATAATGTCAGGATACGAAACCCGTATCACAAATATGAGAAATACAATTTCCCCACTATGTTTCCATACATTCCCAAAGAAGTTGCCAAACTAGAAGTGTTTTTTGGAATCCATTTTTATGGACAGAGAAGATGGAGAAATGCACAGAATGTGAATCTGGTTATAGCTACCCCATCTAACTTGTACCAACCTTGTAGAAAGAATCTTGTGACGATAACCCTGGTTGTTGACACTCAGGATGTGTCTAGAGCTGTTAGGAGAAAATCAAAAGGCGCCAAAGTAGACACCGTCATCCCCATACACCATACAGAGACTTTCGTTTCACTCATCTGTTCAGGAACTTTAATAGAGCTGAGGAGGCCTCCATGATATAAGGAGATAGCTCTTTAATGGAAAAATAGGAGGAAACTTCTATCCAATGTGATGGAATGGAAAAGTTGCCTTATCAAAGAGCACCTTTGAGCTACAGAGTTTCAGGTTTATGCTCGGAATTAGCATTTTCAGGAAACATAAAGGATGAACTATCTATATCCATGAAATATAGATCAGCACTATCTACGACTCTCTTTGCAGGATGTCACCAAAACAGCGATCTGTGTAAGCAACTGATACCAAATCGCGCTAACCAACAACAAGTTCCTCTTAATTAAAACAGTAGCAATACAAAGAGAATGGGAAATTACAGTAACAAAACTTTGTGAAATAAGTACCTTGGGAGGAATGCAGAAATGAGGTAGGTACTTCAACGCCCCTCAAAAATTAGTAGTATTGCATGTTGAAGAGACAATCACTGCTTACCAAGGACAAACTTTTAAACATTACACGGTCAACATATTCAACATGATTTTGACCTCGTTAGGCTAGGTAGCTATCCATATACAGATCCGTGAACAGCAAGTTTTCGACTTACAGCTGGTGATTTCTTATCAGAGTCCTGGCTAGTTGGGGTGTTCCCCTGCTGCTGAGGAGGTCCTCCAGGGGGGACAGGAGGCGGCCTGTCATTTCCAGGCCCTCCGCCGGGACCTCCGCCAGGGCCACCCCATGACCCACCACCACCTGGACCGCCGGCTAAGGGAGAGTCGGAGAAGGAATGCGGGTCGTGCTCCAGGGAGTTGCTGGCGTCATACTGTGTGTTCTCCAGTCGGGTTATCAGCCGCTCGTCCTCGTCTCCAAATTCCCCGCCCATCAGAGATGGCTCACCCACGACCATCACGTCCTGCGAAACAAGAAAAGTGACATGATTGAAAGAAAGTGCCAGTCATGCAACTGTGTTCATGGAAGGATGAGGAAATTGGCCTGCGACTTGAGGCTAAAGAGATTCAGGTTTATGCTCAGTGGTAGCAGTTTAAAGATAGATTAACTATATATATCACAAGTCAACTGGCAGTTATTGTTTGTTACTGATGACTACCTAAACATCGAAATCGATTCAACATTAGAGACTTTTCGCAATGCTGAGTCTAAATGAATGGGAAGGGCATCTAAGCGGCAATGGTTAGAGGTAAAATCATTGAATGAATCCAAAAAGCCTATTCCTGGCTCAAGAGAAACTGAATACAGCTCCAAATACAAGTGCAGCCTTCCATAACGACATGATCAGTTTTTTTTTAATTGTCATAAATGAGGACCTGTCCACAGGCATAAAACACATCAACAATACACGAATATTTCGAGGTAGCACAGTATGCACATTGTTTTGCTCTGTGATCTTTCGTAACTTGTAGAGTGGTGCAGTTTGCATTAGGGTAGCAGTATTTTGGAAAATGGAAGAAGATCCTTCCTCCGCAATCTAAATGTAAGATACACATCCTGGTTATTGATGCTAATGAGGTTGTAGCTATTGTAACTAAATTAGACAATTTATAGAAATATACAACGTTCCTTATTTGACTTCAGTTTTCTTCTTTGGAATTAGGGGAATATAACTTAGCTCGTTTTTTTTTTTTCAATGTTAGCAGACAGGAAACTCAAAATTAACCTAATAATTTTTCCTGGCAACATGTTGTGTAGCACAGTGGTGATATTTTGAGATATATTGTAAGGTTATTATGACATAGACTTGATTGCACAATTTCATTGCAAAACAGATGTCATCAAGCAAAATTAGCATTATCAAGAAAATGAGAAAATCCGCATTGGAGTCGAACCTGCGAGGCGAGGGAGAAGTTAGGCCCAGGAGATCTCTTCTTGTTGGGAGCTGGAGGTGCGTTGTTGGCTGCGCCTCCAGACTGTGAGCCTTTCCGTTTCCGTCTTTTATTGGCCGGTCGTTGGGACTCTGCTTGGACATGAAAGAAATTTGTGGCTATGATATTTATATCAGAAAACATCAAGAATATAAGCTACACCCTACGTACCAAACATATTGTTTTTCATTCACGAATTCGATAGAAAAAAACGCTGGAAATTATCATAGAGATTTATTATTTATGTACAAGATACCCATTCTACATTAATCACTGATTAAGTGTATATTAGACGTGGTCTGTGACACTCTACAGAAACGAGTGTCCCAAGCTTCATCCAAGACAAATTCATTCTTGGTTTTGGAGCCCCACTCTTGAACCATGAAGGTAATGAATCATCAATTTGGACTGAACGTTGGCGGAAAGCCATGGCCCTGCAGGGGAGACAATTCACACTACCCCAAGGAGCCATAGGGCGCAGATTTGTCTCGTTACTATCAGCAGAAATACAGCTTGTGACAAATGAAAATGAAGCATCAGAACGGATATTCGTATTCCACAGTCCTACAGAGAGAAAAAATGATAAACTCAGGACCAGACATAAGAAGGCTGTTAAGCAGAAGGATGGACGAATGGGTCGAAGGCAGAATCGACGGACTAATACAAGAAGCTGAGCGCTGCGATCGCGGACTGCGGACACGTCCATAGCAACCAGACAAGGACCACAAGATACGGGTGTTCACACGTCTGGTGCACAGTGGAGGACTGCAGGAAGCGACCAGATGGGTCACAGATCAGGAAGGAAATGTAGGAGTTCTACAACCTGAGTCTAAATATGTTAATGTTGAGTTAAATATGATAAATGTATGAGAAATGTTTCAGTCCCTACCTAGTTACATAGTTTTACACAAATAACTCAACATTTATTCGACTTTTCCTTGAACCGCGTTTCTACGTATTTTGGTTTTCTGTAAGTTAAAAAAAATCTATGATAGATACAGGTCCCCCGATGGCCTTAAAATGAAGGTAATTAAATGTCCTACAACTTCATTCCTCACAAGTTTACTGTAGAATGACTATTTACACCAATATATCGGTCAAAAATAGACCAAAAGTTAAAATTTTCACTTTTTGGAAAAATTTGTCAATATTTGCAGAGCTGTATCTCTGGAACTAATGGAGCTACAGAGTCCAATTACGTCTCAAATTGTAGCAAATTTTATCTAGTTTAACAAAGGATAAGAGTATTTTCTCATCAAAAGGCTCCTTAGGTGACTTTTTTGCGAAAAACTGAAAACAGTGCGAAAATTTCGTGGTTTTTCGGCTGTAACTCCCGTCGCTCGCGGTTTTCAGGCCTGCAAATCTAGATTCGTACTATCTGGGTGAACCCTAACAACATATTCAAAAAGGAAGTTTACAGTACTTTTTGCAATGTTTGGCAAAAAAATTGTCTAATATGACTGGACTATTAATTTTGTTTCGTATTTTGTATTTCACACAACAATGTAATACCCCGAAGTGTAATTATACCGATTATTACCAAAAATAAGAGTTGCATTGCTTATTTTTGCCCTTAAACAAAGGAAAACTTTAGTCAACAGCACGGCAGTGAATGGCGTGAGGGGATCGAGAAGGGTGTGTAGGAGTGGGGGTAGAGTCGGGCGGGCTGGTGCCATTCTCTTCACTGCCGGCGGGCGTCTCTGCCTCTTCTAGTGTATTCTATTTTCTGTGGATGTTGCCCAATATGAAGGTGCTGTGGTGTCAAAGTTGAGAGAAGTGGCTACACGACGTAAAGCCACTGAGCTTGCAGCCAGCGAGCAGCTCCTGGCAACACTACCCACAAGGCAGCGAAGAACCATTCGAAGGACAAGAAAGGCGTCCCAATGGCTCAGCGTCCTCCCATTGGCGGCAGAAAACGTTGACTTGTCAAAATCCCAATTCCGCGATGCACTGTCCATTCGGTACGGATGGGAATCGAAAGGGTTGCCAGAGTGGTGCGACGGATGTGGGAGTCCCATGGACATGAATGGAGGCCTGATCAAACAGGTACATGACCTCGTCTGAGATGAGTTTTACGTGACGTGACGTGTTTTTTCGGAGAGTTCATATTGATGAAAAAGTTTGCGACCTCGATGCTTGGTAGTGGACATGAAGGTCCATGGCACGTGGGACCGTGAGAGACCTGCGTTCTTTGATACCTGCATTATAAACGCTGACGCAGTCTCTTACTCCTCCATGGATTGGCCTACTGTCTCCCGGCATGCAGCCCAAGCCAAACACGCAAAATACGATAGAGTCGCTGAAGACCTGAGAGGGTCTTTCACACCACTCGCTGTTTCATGCGATGGCGCATTACATAAAGAATACGAAGCCTTCCTCAAGAACGTTTCCTTGCGCCTCGCCAACAAGCGGTCGAAATCCTACTCCCAGGTGATGATGTGGGCACGAGTGAAAACTTAATTCTCGGTTCACCAAGCAGTTTCCATGAGGCTAAGGGGCCCTAGGACTAGGACTGGAGGACGGAGCAGCAATTTGGCTACCGGAAGAATAAAATCACACACACGCACACAACGTACTTACATACATATATATATATATATATATATACAGATAGATATTTACGAATTTGACATATAAAGAAGACAGAAGAAAGAGTACAGTTAATATTTCGGCTATTGCCTTTTTCAAAACTTTTAGGAGAAACGAGAATGATACAACAGGTCGTTGTTGTGGGATTGGTTGCTTGATTTCTTCGTTGATGCTTTTCATAACCAACCGGCAACAACAATTGATCTTGGGGTTGTATCCATTTTTTCTCCTTGCCTCATTTCCCAGCACGTTGCACTTTATTGATTTAAATTGAGCCCAGGTGGTTTGTTGGCTCCCAAAATTCGTACGTGTGCCCTCTCTGATTGCTGAAGAAGCCGATCATTCCCCTTTGGCATGGTGCGTAAAACTTTTACGCCATAGCAGTCGTCGAATGAGGCTTGATGGGTCTGAGCGTGGAGGGCTACAGGAAGCTGCCGGCTCTGACTTACTGAGGCCCTATGGTTATTCATCCGGATGTTGAGAGGCGTCGTGGTTTTGCCAACGTAAAAAGCTTCTGGGGACGAACATTTCTTGCAGATGAGTTGATAGACACACATCCTAGATTGGCACTCTGATGAACCCCGGCACTTATATGAGTTTGAGGAGGAGAAAGTAGAGCTCTCAATCACCAGATTGCACAATCTACACCTTGGCCTTCTACAAGGATGTATCCCTGGCTGTTGAGGTTCCTCTGGCTGCAGATTCGAGTGTCGATGAGACAAAATCTCGCCAATCTTCTTCCCTTGCCTGTAGGCAACACGTGGTGTCTCGGAGAAAACTTCTTGTGTCTGGGGATTTGAAGATAGGATGGTATGGAGCTCTCGGAGTATGCCATTGATCTTTTGTGCTCCGAAAAAGAATGTTGTGACCAATGGCACTCGTTCTGAAGGAGCAGGCGGATTTTGTCTATAGCGGCCTCTTGTAGGGATCATTCTATCTTGAAGGAACTTTCGCGGGTAGCCCCTCTCTGCTAGCTTACCTCGCAATCCAGTTAAAAAGCGCTCTAGATCATCTCGATTGCTACAAATCCGATGCCCTCTGATGGACAATGATCGAGGGACAGAGCGCTTTGTGTGGGGGGGATGGCAGCTATCGTAATGCAAGTACAATTGTTGATTGGTCGGCTTGACGTGTACTGATGTAGAAAAGCGTCCATCCACCATCATCATGTCCACATCGAGAAATGTGGCTGATGTCCTGGAATAGGCCCACGTGAATTTCACTGAGAATTGCGAGTTGAGCTCCTGGAGGAATATTATCAACTCATCTTCTTCATGAGGCCATATCAGAAATATGTCATCAATAAATCTTTTCCAAAGGAGAGGAACTTTTTCTCTTGATGACAGAAAACGGGTTTCTAAGTGGGCCATGAATAGATTGGCATAAGATGGAGCCATGCGTGTACCCATTGCCGTTCCTCTTTTTTGTAGATACACATTTCCACCAAATTGAAAAGCATTCATTGTTAGCACATATTCTGCAAGTTTCACTAGGAAACTAGTAGAGGGGGTTGTCACAGTGCGCTGTTGGAGGAAGTGAGTGATTGCTTGAAGCCCTTCTTCATGGGGTATTTCTGTGTATAAAGAGTTGACGTCAATAGTTGCAAGAATTACATTTGATGGAACATTTGAATTTTTTAGAACATCGAGGAAATGGTATGTATCTTTGATGTAGGATGGTTGCCCCTGCACAATAGGTTGGAGGTACGAATCTACATAAGCAGATATCCGTTCCGTTACACATCCAAAACTTGCAACTATTGGGCGGCCTGGAGGTGGTTGGTCAGGGAGAGAATAAGGCTTATGAATTTTAGGCAAGAGATAGAAATCAGGACATTGGGGCTCATCTGGAACTAAGAGGCCGATATCGTTTGAGCTTAGTCCTTCTTTTCTTCCATTCCGTTTAATATATCTCCGCAGGTTGACAGCCAATTCTTCCGTTGGATCACTATCCACCATTTCGTAAAACCTGGTATCACTCAACTGCCTCATTGCTTCCCTTTCATAATCCTGACTGTTCATGATCACCACTGTTGAGCCTTTATCGGCTGGCATGATCTTGATGGATGCGTCCGACTTCAAGGTTTTCAATGCACAGTGTTCTGATTGAGAAAGGTTGTCTCGAGGCTTTAGAGAATTTAGAAAAGTTGAACTAGACGTGCGTTGTATTAATTGTGAGATATACTGTTCAAGGGGGTGTGTTGCAGGTAGTTTAGCTTGGCTGTTGAGTTTTGGATCAAAATTTGAAGGGAGTTTGAATTTCTGTAGGGAAGGGTGTAAATGTTCAGTGGTATTTTGGTCTAACTCTGAGTTTGAGTTATTGTGCCAGTAGTATTTCAATATTAGACGCCAACAAAATTCTTCAATGTCTTCTTGAAGTTTTATGTGATCTGGTTGTGGTGTTGGGGTGAACGTTAGGCCTTTTGCTAGCAAATTAGTTTCAATGTCATTTAGTGGGCGGGATGAAAGGTTACATACATTTGAAGGGGGGGATGGTGGATCAACAGATTCTCCAGGACTTCCAGTTTTTCCTGCTCCGATATCTCCTCTTACAGGAGTAATGACATGTTCAGCAACTGGTACACTTCCTTCATGGTTGCTTAATTTCTGTTGTGGAGCTATGTACTCTCTATACCCCGGTGGTCTTTGAGGGATCCTTATTTGTATCGATTGGCCTTTCCGTAAATGTTCAATGTACAGAGCTGAGAGCTTTCTTAGATGGTTTGATCGAAAAAAGTTCAACATTTCATTTGCATTTTTAACGATCGCATTTGCTTCATTAGCCAAGTCTCTACTAACTAGCCTCACTACATTTAGTAACGGGATTAGTTGCTCATTCAAAAGTTTCCAGTGTATGTTTTGATATTGGTGAAGGACTAATTCAGCGTAATCATTTGAGCATTGCCTGGAGAATGATGTGATGACGTTTCGCATGGCAGGAGGTGCAGCATGAATCGGGAACTTTAAGGTCAGCCCACGTGGCAAGATACCGATGTGGCTTTGGTACCGCGCTATTTTCAATGAGAAATAACGGATTAAATATATACAGGGTGTCCCACGAGTTGTTCCCCCCCCCCCTCCTAAAATCGTCCAAACGGGAGTAAGCAAAAAAATTTTTTTTTTAGTCCTCATAATTTTTTCCAAGGGTTTCAAATATCATACTTGCGCACCCCGCGCAACTGCGCAATCTTGCGCAACTGACACTAACTTTCTTATTTTAAATGAGAACCCTAATTTTTTATTACAGATTCGGATTTAACTCAAAATTTCATGAAAATTTGACCCCTCAATCAATTTTTTCGATTGCTCGCAACCTGTTCAGCGAGCACGCAAAGTTGCGCAACCCCAAAATTGTCAAATAGTGGATGATGGTGAACTCTAAAGTGTGGCACATGAATTTTCATTGTTTTTTAACGCAGATTCACGTGGTGCTATCCGTTTCTTGATTCGGCTCAATTTTTGCGGAATAATGACCTAAATTTAGTTATTTCTCGTCCGTTTTTTTAAATCATAGGCGCCTGTTTTCAGATTTTTACGGGGATTAGTTTTCGAGGTCCGGTTGAGAAAGGAGGACGGAAAGGAAATGGATAATTACCTATGAAATTTCATGTGCAAAAAAAGAAGATTTTTTCACGAGAAATAACCAAATTTAGGTCATTATTCCGGAAAAATTGTGCCGAATCAAAAAACGGATAGCACCACGTGAATCTGCGTTAAAAAACAATGAAAATTCATGTGCCACACTTTAGAGTTCACCATCATCCACTATTTGACAATTTTGGGGTTGCGCAACTTTGCGTGCTCGCTGAACAGGTTGCGCGCAATCAAAAAAATTGATTGAGGGGTCAAATTTTCATGAAATTTTGAGTAGAATCCGAATCTGTAATAAAAAATTAGGGTTCTCATTTGAAATAAGAAAGTTAGTGTCAGTTGCGCAAGATTGCGCAGTTGCGCGGGGTGCGCAAGTATGATATTTGAGATCCTTGGAAAAAATTATGAAGATTCAAAAAAAATTTTTTTTGTTTACTCCCGTTCGGACGATTTTAGGAGGGGGGGGGAACAACTCGTGGGACACCCTGTATATAGTTAGGAAAAAAAATGAAATCAGATTAGTTTGGCAAAATCAATTTGAATTTTTGGCATACTATCAAATTGAAGATTTTGGCAAATTAATTTGAACCTTTGGCACGAATCAATTCTAATATTTGTGGCATCTCAATTTAAACTTTCGGCGACTCAATTTCTACTTCTGGCATACCACTTCGAGCTTTTGGCATATCAATTTATACTTTTCACAAATCACAACTAACCCAACATTCCACCCCATATAATGATCAATAAATGTTTTTTCTCTCGTGACACATTATCTAGACACGGCATCTCGAGCCTCCTCATCTTGTAATCGCATTAAAAATGAAAATACTTGGGCCGCCACGCAGTCTACCTCAGACCTCCCGTTGAACAGTCTCTGCACCCTGACTGTTGACCTAACCGATTTTTCAAATGGAGAGCGAGCTGACGATTGTACAATAATCTGAGTGGTCATACAGATTCATGGAACTAATGTCTACGTGAATAAAAGTTTTAAAGACTACCCTTTCACATCCAAAGTGTTTGGGGTTTCGATTTTTTGAAATGATTAATCCTTGATAAATATAATCCCTTACATTGATCAAGATTCCAATAACACTCGCGCACCCAGCTAAATGTTGGATTCTGAGGAAAAATCCTATTTGTACCTCAAGGAAAACTTTTTTTTTCTTGGAGGATTACAAAGGTTCATTATTGAAAATAATAAACTAAAATTAATCTCAAGAGTTTATAATTATTCATGCACACAATATAATGTTAGGATTTATCATGAAAACAAATTCGAATCAATGAGGTTAGGGTAGTTAAGGGTAATTGGCAATTTCCTGCATCACCTGAAATTCGATCATTTTCATGAACCTAAATCTTTTGTTCAACTCCACCTTTCAACGGATTTTTTCCCCGTAAAAAACCGTTAATTTTATTCTGATGATCCCCTCTGTAAACCAAAAGATAAGACGACGTAAAGACTCCGTATGTCACTGCACCAAGCCACAAGTTGAAGAACTGCCATCACTTTTATGTGGGTGCAAAGCCATGTGGATTTCTGTGGCAATGAACCTGCTGATACTCCTGCATGGAGAGCAATTGGTGATGGCTCCTTGGAGATTTCGCCTAAGTGTAGTAGAGATCAGGCCTCCTCTATTTGAGGCCATGCTGGGGATGGGCGTTCCAATGAAGCTCGTTCACTTGATTAAGCTCACAATGGAATCGGTCGAGTGCTTTATATGAGTTGGGGGTGAGCTATCGGACCCCTTCACCACCTACAGGGGCTTAAGGCAAGGAGATGGCCTGCCTACTGTTTAACTTTGCATTGGAAGGCGCCATTAGGCAGTCCAATATTCAGGTTGGTGGGTCAATCTTTAACCATACAGCGCAGCTCCTAGGATACGCTGATGACATCGACATCATAGGTAGGACTTTTGCAGCCATGAGTGAGGCTTTTGCAAATCTGGCATCTGCAGCTGCACGGTTTGGACTGGAAGTCAACCAGTCAAAAACCAAATACATGCTAACCAATGCCACAGGAAGAGGACCCGAATGCATTCAAGTAAACAGATGCACATTCGACACTGTGAATGAATTTGTCCATCTCGGATCTCTTGTAACAAATGATAATGAAGTGGTAGCAGAAATGCAGCAAAGGATACAGGCGGCCAATCGATGCTATTTTGGGTTAGTTCCTCAGCTCAAAAGCAGGGTGATCTCCCGAACAAACAAGCTGCGCCTGTACAAAACCTTGATCAGACCAGTCCTTACCTATGGTTCCGAGACATGGACCCTTACCAAAGCACTGGAAGAGGACTTGCGCCGTTTTGAAAGAAAAGTGCTAAGGAGAATCCTCGGTGGGACCTACGATGTTGAGGAACTCGTCTGGAGACGTTGAACTAACCAGGAAGTCATGGAACTCTATAAGAGAAAGACGTCATACAATTTATAAAGTCGGGTCAGGTCGGCTTCGGTGGGCCACGCATGTTGCCAGGATGAGCCTAGAGGAGCCGCCCTTAAAGATCCTCGACGAGAAAATTTACGGCAAGCGAAGGATAGGGGGCCCTAAACTTTGCTGGTTGGACTGCGTCAACTCAGATTCCCGCTCCATCCTCGGGACAAGAAACTGGAGAGCAGCAGCACAAAATAGAGAGGACTGGCGGACATCACTACAGAGGAGAGATAACAAAGCGCTCAATTACCTACCGCAACTCTCCTCTCCACCACTCGCTTTTCTGAGCCCCATCCGACAAGGTAACCCTTTTCTCAATATATCACTGTATTCAAATCAAATTGATATTAATATCCAATATCCATCCTATTAACCAAACTCCTTACCTAATAACACTGCGGTGCTATTTCATAAAAATAAACGATAGAAAAGAAATACTTAAATCGTTTCCACCTCGGGGTTAATATGAGCCCCGTAGTTTTTCTTGGAGCAATAAATACAATTATTGAATAAATAAGTCAATTGTTACCAAAACCTTGTGCATAATCATTTATTGGACCTTATATATGTGTATGTATAATACACCTAGTAATTAATAAGGTCAAAAAGGGGAATAATATAAAGAAATCGTATCAAGAAAAGGTAGAATCGATACAACAATTCTTTTCAAATATAACAGAGTCCTGCATAGATCCCCTCTATCTATCTAGGTTGATGTTCTATCTGCTATTTACGAGTTCGTCTCAGTCAGGATATAATAATGAGAAGAAGAGGTAATATAGGAGTAGTTGAAGTCTTCCATATTCTGGATGTTGATCCTGGAAAGCTACGAATCGACCCAATGGACAGATAATGGATAGCCAGAGCAGCTATTGCAGCCCAAGAACTCAAAAAAGAGGAAGAGCGAAAAGCAGCGAAGGGACTCGAAGAATTGAATGTGGAAGATGAGGATGACGAACCTGCAGATGGAGCAGGGGGCTCCACTTACTGCTACCACAATGGCCCGAACTCGAAGATGCTCGAAGCTGTATCTTCAGTGAACCACTTCACCCACTTCTCCTTGGTCTCTTTTCAAATTTCTAATTTTAATTGAATCCTAAAGCTTTGTATCTGGTTTATCAAACAATTTTTTCTAAAATTTGATTTTTTGAAGATTTTGTTGTTGCAAACTACCCCTAAATGATTTATCAATATATTTAGTTCAGCACCATACAATATGGTGTGATAATGGTAAGGTCACAATAAACTTACCAGGAGGCGCAACCATTCTCTGCCATTTTTGGAACAACGTTGTTTTTAGGCAATCCCTCGGTGAAAGGGCGTAGGCCTTATGCCTGGACATTAGTTCCTGCATAGGTTCTAATATCACACATAGCTGAAAAAACAAAGGAAATAATCAGTACACCACAGTGGTACATTAAATATAGGACTGTACCGTACAATGAATATAACAGATTTTGGAAAAAATGCATAATCATCAAATGGGTTCTGCACCAAAGCAATCTCTCATCAGAAGTTTTGCTACGCAGGTAGCAGATAAGTTGAAGACGCCCTTTTTAGGCTGCATGGGAAACGTAACTTGCTGTTGCAAGTTAGTTCTTGCAGTTCAAGAGACTCCCCCAGCAAAGCAATCGCATTGACCTTTCTAATTGCTATTCAAATTGTATTGGTGACTTAATTGGTTAACAGACTATATCCACATGTTTAGAACAGTACCATAAACAGAAAGGAAACATCACACACTAGAGATTAAGAACTATAGTATGAGGTTTTAATGAAAACCGAGAACATTCTGCCCATACAACATATCAAGATCTGAAACTTGAAGCACCGTAATGGGTAAAATCTAAACAGTTTAAACCAATGGTGAATTGTGAACCTAATTAAACGGGGAAATAATTTGTTGACTAGTGAATGGTGAGGTGCTCATGTTCAGCAAACTGCCTCCTTCACTTCGAATATGTTACTCATAAATAAGCAGCAATGCAGGCGTTAACAAATCCCAACTCACATAACTGTAGAGTCTTGGTTTTGTTGTTATATTTTATAGGGGATATTTTGATGAATATTTTAATCACATGTGATTTTAATATGAACGGGAATCCTATATTTTCTCTCTATGGATTTACTAAAGATAGTATAAAGTAATTTTTAGAATAGTTTACAAAAATAATTTAGGGATGATCATTATCTAATATTCAGCACATGCTACTCTCAATTAATCAACTGAAGTAGGCCATATTTCACATCTAAACATGTCTAGAATACCAACATTTGTATGTTAATAAGATTGAAAGTTCAGTTTAGATCTTACGGCAGTTTTTCCTAAAATGGATGTTGAAGACAGACCGATTTTGTTCATTTCTTTGCTTAAATTGAGTGATATCTTGTTATGGATAAAAAAATACTTGAATCAGGGCTCATTTCAAAGAGGGCTCATCTCGGATTTTTTCCAGATTTTCGGTTTTTTGAGAAAACTGGTTCCAAGGTCTATCGATTCGTTGCGAAAAGGGATCAACTCGGGTCTTGGTTACTCATTATTCGTTGTAGATCCGATTAGAGTCGTTTCGAAAAGGACTCATATCTTTGAGACGGGCACTTTTCGAAATGAAGTGCTCGCTCTTACAGCCGGTAACCTTGACTCACCGTTTGTTTTCTGAACTTTGGTCACAATATGTCCCCTTTATCTCTCCCAGCTCTGACTCCCACCTTGTGCCACGACAGTTTTCGATCATCTTTTGCAGATCTAATATTTATTTCATCATTAAACGTGAATGATTCATCAAGTGATTCTGGACAAATGGAAATGGTCCCCAAAAAAGAAGAAAAGGTGTTTGAAATGAGAGAATAAGCATTCTTTAACAATATCAATGTTATTCTAGAAAACTACCAATTAATGATCTCAAGATGAAGGACCTGAAGAAGCTCGCGAAATACATTCCCAAAGAATGCCAATCTCTTGAAAAAATGAAATTTTTTGTATTTACATTGCTTTTGATATTATTTGTTTTTTGCTTCTCCTGAAAAGTTTGGTTTTCCAGACATGAGCCCTTTTCGAAATGCCCGATTCAATTGGTGTTTCTTCAAGATTGAACTATTACTGAGGTATATTCTACTTCAACACATATCTGGATAGGCATCCAGTCAACCATAAATAGAAATATTAAACTTCTGCATTGAAACTTCTTAATTTCTTAGGAGCTGTCTGGGTAACATCCGAAGAACGAGTTTTGGAACTGAAGGCCTCACAGTTACTCTAATTATGAACTAGAGGATCCAACAAAACTAAAGGTTAACACAGCTAAAGAACTCACCCTGAGGTAGTTAAGCGTAGAGTTGGTGATGCCTTGTCTAGTGATGTTTTTGCTGAGCTGGTCCAACATGGCGGGGTCCTGCTGAGAGTGCATGCTGACAACGGATCTAGGAACGAGCTCCCTGTGCGTCCGGACGGCCAGGTGCCAGGACTTGATCCTCATGAGATCGTCGAAGGTGAACTCCAGGATGAGGCGACCCTCCGTGCAGACCTGGCAAGAACCACTCTCGTCTAGAGGTGCACGATCGGACCACTGAAGGGACAACAACCCACCCACCGGGCCAACAGGAAAAGAGAAACAGACAACCCCAACATTTAGTATCGTCTCGGAGACACGACACAAATGCAACTAATTAGATCAAATTGAGTGTAACATAGCCGAAAAGAGCGATTTTTCGAAGGAATTCCAATATTTCGTCAATTAATACACATTTTTACATTCAATTCAAACACAAACTACACCGGATGGTAGTAGATTTCATAGGAAATTTCCCTGATGCAACCAGTAAATAAAAATCATGTATCACATTTTTCAAGCCATAAAACGAGTCTTGAACGTAACGTCCTAAGGAGTAAACATTCTAAATTGCAGCTTGAGAGTGCAAATAGTGCAGAAATAGGAGCATTTCAGCTGATCCATGGACTTCTGCATCTCCAGGAGCAAGTTCTCAGGAGTATGCTACTAAACTGCAGTTACAGAATGTAACTCGTAGCAATTAGCTTTAGGATCATCTCAGCTCATCTGGGGCGTATGCATCGGCAGCTAGAAGTCCTACGGATTCTACATACTGAATTGCAGCTTGAAGGTGTAAATAGCGTAGAAATTAGCTTTAGGGGCCTTTCAGCTGATCCGTAGCCTGTCCATCATCAGGTACGTCCTACGGAGTCTGCATACTAACATACATCTGAGCAAGGAGTTAGCGTAGAAATTAGCTTTAGTAGCAAAGAAGATTAGCACTTCATGACGGCTCATGCTTAAATTTCGAGCGTTAAAGTATGATAGATGTTGAAATATAAAAGGTTAATAAAGAACAATACATCAACTAATTTACACGCCTGCCAATAAGTACGTTATTTGAGGTTGAGGATGGCAATCAGTGTCAGACGTTTTCAAGTGGGCCTCCTCGATGTTAAACCTTTCTGTTTTAGGGCACTAACTAACAGTAATTACAGAATTTCCAAGTTTTCTTATCATTCCAAAGGTACTAATCAGCATAATTCTTTTGTCATACCTTGGTACCATGGAAAAGGACAACTTGCACAGTACACTTTCTATCATCACCTTCCAATTACAGGAGTAACCATGTGAAAATACGCATGAGGTTACTTAACTCACAACCGAAAATCGCTATGTTGTTTATAGATTATTAGAAAAAGTATGCATTAATAAATTAACTGAAAAGTCCACTCGAAACTATTCTAATTCCTTTGAAAATTCGCTTCAAGTTTTAAAATCACATCCAAGTCCTCAACTCAAGTGGAGTTGAGATCTTTGAATCAGAAAAGGAAACACATGATAAAAATAGCAAGAAAACTAGCTTATATTGCTACATTAATTAATTTACACACATCACAAACCATGTAGTCACTTTTTATAAGTTTCGTGTCTTTTTATTTGAACTTTGAAGGTTATATTTTTCATCCAGTAAACCAGGAAATCCGGTTCCAGGAAATAAGGTTCTTTAAAGACGTAGAATAGATATACTGGGTAGGCTAGTTCAAATGAGAAATAATGGATTTTCAATCATTCTCAGCACGAACGGGGGATACTATTATTTAGGACTTGATTAGCAGTGATGTACGAATACCTGCAGTTATATGGAGATATTATCAAAGCAATTTTGATCAGATAAATTCTTAAAGAAATCACATAAAAGTAATTGTATAAGAAAACTGAATACTAGTGCAGTAATGTATTACTGTAGCGTATCTCTAGGTTTTCTAAGATTTGTACCCAAAGCAAAAATTTCAAATAAAATTCGAACTAAGGATGAGTTTTTGTTGTAGGTACTTTAGGGAAAACTGACAGAGGAAGTTGGGATACGAAATAAGGGTCAGAGATAGCATGCTTCTGCATATTTCTTAGTATATACTCCACACAATGAAAACTGATATAAGTGCAAACTTTTAGAAATAAAATAGTTGCGATTTGTTTATAATATACGGTAGGTATAATACCAAGGAAATTAATAGCGTATCCATTACGAGCTGAGATTTCAGCAACTTGAGTAGTGGCAACCAAATATATGAAACGGGTGGTAGAAAAGACGTTCGGATTTGGTCAAATGCCAGAAGTTATGAAAGACCGAGAAAGCAAAGGAAATAAAATGGGATGTTACTCGCATTATGGAGGTGAATTTACGCTTTGTTTGGGAAAGAGAATTTATGGGAGGAGAAAAGCGGAAGTAATGAACGCGATGGAGTAATTGATGTTATGTTTTTCTGTGTAAAAACCAGAACTATGAAAAGTAGCTGGAACAACTGAATAGGCTGAATTTACAGCAACACAAACGAGGGAAAAAGTGTTGAGAATTCGCTAGTTAATCTATGATGTAGTAGAATCCTCCTTCGGGAAAGAATTTTGAGGAATCCCTCTCATGTTGAGGTCCCTTTGATGCATAACGGGATTTCGCCAAGCTACCACAAGTTGGATTGTTCACAAGTGAACTTTTGCTTATTCAAGCAAATATCGTAATTCTCGTCCAGGTGTTATCTTGGATGAAAGCGCGTCCGATAATACGATGACGAAATGCTTCCATACAGGATCTTCAGTAACAGTCACATCTGCAAAGGATCTGCTGGGCATAACTTCTTCCAGACAGCAAGAGTGCATTGCAGAAGTATTTTTAATAGTGGGTGTGGGTAGTGGAGTGACCACATTCATTTCGAATCTCTTAATTTGGAGCGTTATATCTGTTTATTCATGTAGAGACGTTTCGTCCCGCAGCGGAGACTTCCTCAGTCTATCTATGTGTAACAACTAGCATACTTGAGGCTTTGACATGTTGGTGGCAACACACATATATTGTTGTTGTTTACTCTTAGCTCTGTATTTTTTGTCAAGCTTTCCACTCCTGCCTGTCCATGTATTCAAGATGGTCATGGTATAATTTGCTCAGTTGTTAATTCACAACTACGTCATTTACATAAATAACTGTTTTAAAAAATTTAAAAATGGGAAGAGGAGCTGCAGCTTAAATTAATTTCACTGAATGAGTTAATGAAACTGAAGCTCCTCTTCCCATTTTTAAATTTTTTAAAACAGTTATTTATGTAAATGACGTAGTTGTGAATTAACAACTGAGCAAATTATACCATGACCATCTTGAATACATGGACAGGCAGGAGTGGAAAGCTTGACAAAAAATACAGAGCTAAGAGTAAACAACAACAATATATGTGTGGTGCCACCAACATGTCAAAGCCTCAAGTATGCTAGTTGTTACACATAGATAGACTGAGGAAGTCTCCGCTGTGGGACGAAACGTCTCTACATGAATAAACAGATATAACGCTCCAAATTAAGAGATTCGAGAAGTATTTTTATACGTGATACACAACCTTTTTGCTATGTTCAAGAAAAATAACCCATAGCCGAAGAGGTTCGATTAAATTGGCCTCATAGCTCAACTCGTTAGAGTGTTGCAACTGAAGGCGACATTTCGTCACGGTAGTAAGTGCATGAGTTCGAACTCCGCCAGAGCCATATTTTTGGGGTGTAACAGTTGGCGCTGACAGTATGACCCGAAATGATACGAAACAATGATTAATTAAATCCCTCTCGATCCAAAACACTGCATGCATCACATTCTCTGATGCAGCGTCTTTCAATTCGTCAATCATTTGCAACTAACCACACCGTGACAACGAACTGCGAGCTTTTGATCAGCCAGCTGTCTGCAATTTCACTTCCTCATTTTGACCAACCCCAAGCCAGCTTCCTCAAGCTAATATTCTAGGAAAAAATCCACAGTCGAAGACGTTTGGTTACATTGGTTTCATAGCTCAACCCGTTAGAAACTTCCCCTTGCTAATAAGGCCACGGGTTTGAACTCAGCCGGAGGCATCAATATTTTTGGGACGTAACAGTTTTAAGAAAGTGATAATGAATCCGTAAATACAAATCATAGTCCTAACCTAGTTTCAGCTTTTGTTCAAAAATCCTGTTGGATGTGGAGAGAGGTCACAAGCATTCAAGTCAGCCAATATCCTGCAGTTTCTATGGGCCGAAGAATGTTTAACTTTATTTTGTACTAATGGTCGTTACTAGAAATTACTACAATTACTGAAGTTACATTTTGTACTAATGTCGTTAGACATTACTAGAAATGCAAATGGTTGGGAAGGGAGCTAGGGATTGTTGGACTGACTATATCCATACTATAACCAATCCGCATGCATGTGACCTTCATGATTCCCCTGATCGGGAATCCGTTTTCTTTAAATCAAATACACAAAACACATATCAGTCGAATTGGGCTTACGTAATACAGTAAGCCACAAGAAAAACGCAGCAAACTCCAATATATGGTTCATTATTTCTGTAATGATCGTCGCCGTTGCTGTGGAGGGTAGTCTTGCACTTCCTGAAGAACTTGGGTAGATCGGGAAATAAATTGTTGTAGTTTGTTGTGAGTCGAAGGCTGAAGACGGAATGAATTAGCCCGGTCGGGTGCGGCCTATTTATACCGACCGGGTCTAATGTGATTGGTGGACCAAACAGCGGAGGGGGTTGCTGATTGGTCCGCCTAACGACTCTCTTGATAGGCCCTGCCCCGGTGCCCATCACAATTTCCAACAGTGAGGCTTTGTAATCGCACGGTAAAAATTGTTTACAACCCCACTAGAACTTTATCATTTTACCTCTAAAAGTGCATAGATCTCAAATCTTTAACTATCCGTATGGAGTACGGCCTTAGGATTGATGTAAAAAATATGTACTTTCGCACAAGAACTCCACCTTGGGACTAGCTGGTCACAAGCCCGTTCCACTTACACACATAAATGCAATGGGCCACAAACCAGGTCAAAAATATGGGTTTTAGAAGTTTTTACGGACATAGACAAGTGGAGAGTCATTTCATAGTAGATTTGAACGCAAAATGGACTGGGATAGTTTTTAGAATCAGAAATTGGTAATATTTGCTAATGGTGGAATTCTACGGATCTAAAACTCAACACAGTCGAAATTTACTACATCTCAACGTGGAAAAGAACAAGATTAGTGATAACATAGTGGTGATGCTAGGGTACACATTATCAACGCTGAATGTCCCTAATTTGTCGATAAAATGTTGCGTATCAAAATGAACATGAAGTAATTTAAAAATTTTCCATGGAACAGGTGGAATAGGACGCCAAAAAACTCAATGTAGAAGCCCAACTTTGATCAGGTCATCTACAAAATGCTTAGACTGCAAATCAATCCACCTGTTACCAGATAAAAAGTAAATTTACTTCTCATTCGAGGATTCTGGGCCATCTGGTGACAAAAAATTCTTATGAAATTGGATACATTCTATCTTGAACGAAAAGTAGGAAGACGGTTCGAATAGCGTTCACCTTAGGATAAACATGAACGGTTGAGATTCTACGTCTTGTTTTCTGAAACATTTGGGCTTCAGATTTTTCCTCATTTATATCTGTCCGAAACAAGCTAATTTCAAATATGGGAGGCCAAAATCCCTGGAGAAACGTTTCGTAAAATGTAACCCCCCCGGCATCATCGCTAGTTGTGGAAAAGAGGCAAACGGACAGAAATATTGAAAAATCCAAAAATACAATATCCTTATAACTATTAAAACAAACAACACAGTTCCAACAAATGGAATATTTTCTTCATTAAAAAAAGTGACTTCAATATAAGGTCCAGTTGATTTGATTTTTCGGGATGTCGTTAGGACCAACGAAAAGTAGAAACCAAGTTAGCTGAAAAACCCCTGTTTCAAAAGAACCTACTTATTTCTAACGCACGGTCTAAACTAGCACCCGAGGAAATTTGCTGTGTCTAGGGGTTACTAACATGTAACATTTAAAGCAGATACGGCAATTACCAGTCGCTAGCCAAAAAAGGGTGGAAATTCACAATTCCAAACGGTGAACTTTTGAAATTAATCGTGGTAAAAAATTCCAACATTTAGATCAAATTTAGTATTTTTCTTCAAGGAGGGAAAATGTTTATCAAGCATATGTTCAGGTAGAAGTGGTAAATTATTCTGTATTATTTTCGCTAATTAAAGACGGGATTTGATGTTGCACAATTTCCATCCGATAATTTAGAAATAACAGCTGTTGGGATAGGAGCAGCAAGTAAAAATAATAAGTAAGTATAATTTACAATTTTTTCACAGAATTGCATAAATCTTTTCTTTCAAACTGGTAGTTTGGACAAACGAATTTTCTGGAATTGACGATTTTTTTAGAATCTATCGCAGTTTATTTCATTTAGTGCATTTTCTTACTAAAATGTGTGGTGAAGACGTGAAAGCTAAAAACCCCAAAAAGTTGGATGTTTTTTCATCTTAGCTCATCTCACAAAGGACTTTGGCAATAGGTCAACGTGGTTAATCCCTGGGTGCGTAGTCATATTGGTTCTAATTACATTAAAAAATATCAGAATTAGCCTGAACTATGTCATCAGAATACCTATTATGTTTTTGAGAGCCAACACTCTCTTCACCAAATACAAGAAAGAAGATATGATTCCGTCATTTTTAAAACGTGTCGCTGGGATTACAATCTGCGAGTTCGTAACTACGTGCTTCAATGACAATAAAATGTAGTATCCCAACCACCGGTAAAGCAGTCAAGTACTCCAGGTATTGTCTCATGAAAGTAGGGAACTTTATCGAACTGCATCCGACTGTAATGTTGCTATCAACGTAATTCGGCGTTTCTGATAGTACCGCCAAAGAGAACGGGGGTCTCACCTTGGTGAACATGGGTTTCCCGTGGTGCGTCACCATTGTGCACTGATCGCAGTCTAACGTGATGCTCGTGTTGTGGAAAGATTCCTTGGGGTGCTTCAGGTTGTAGTACAACTCCGTTACTCCGCCTTCGAATATACTCCGGAAATACCTGGGTATCAGCGTCCTGCCGATCGCTGAAAAACAATCGTTCAAATAAGTGTCTACTTCTATAACCTGCAAAAGTACAAGGGAATTTCAAAATACAGTCATTTTCTTTGCTCACTCATTTCGTAATGTGCCATTCATTCTTTAACCAACCTTTAGACAGACTTTAAGGAATACGATAAGAACCTCTAGTGATCCAATTCATGTTTTTAATCTTAATCTTGAAAATTACAAAGGGAGCTCATGATTCCTGATGCTGAAATTCTAAAAGTGGAATCCCATGAACAAAAAGGGAAATATATTCCCTATATATTTAACTGATATTATTCAACGGCCAATAATCTAAATAAGAAAAAACTAAATTTGAAAAGTTGGGAGGACGCCCAGGTTTACCCGGCTCCAGCATTAGGGATTTTGGAAGTTGAGGATGATAGAGGAGGAAGAGATTGAAGAAAGGAATTGCTCGTATAAAGCGACTACCATTTGAGGTAAGAGCCCCAAAGGAAGCGGGTGGTGGTACCACAAAGTACTCTGCCTGGGATGCTCAACTCAAGAAACTCTGTGGCTCTTTTCCAGCACCACACCATGACACTGTCAGAGCTATGACCGCCTCTTACTACACGGACATTGCTAGCAACAAGTCATTCCTATTATATTTATTTATTTTAGACCTCCAGGTCCGCAACATGTCTACGCTGCTACTGACAATTCGGACAACCAGGATTATGTCAGAACCAATAGGCTTGATAGCAACGACATCCGGCTTTTTGCCCCAGTCAATCGGCATGTGGTACTTTCTTGCCCTTTCCACATCCCAGCCGCTGATGACAAAGCGCCTGTAATCTGGTAGGCAACTGCTGCCGTGCTGCTGTTACAGGTCCTAATTTTAAGGAAACAGGCTACCCTTAGAACATCTCACCCCAGAAGAAAACTTGATGGCACGAAAATGTCAGTAGTTGCGGGCCTCAGTAGTCCATTCCACCCACAGGGGGGAAATGTGGGAATCAGAGCACTATCGAATTTTACATAAGCACACACACACCAATACACAAAAACACATTTTAAATAAAATTATATCTACGTATCTGAGTAATCTGATACAGCATATACCTACTGTTCAAAAAAGGCAGTTATGAGATATGAAAATGGTATTTTTTTATTATTGCCTTTAAGGAAGGCAGCAATGAGGAAGAAATCAAAGAAATATCTTACTAAAAAACATTCTTCCTTGCACTTGACTCATTCATCATTAATTAATTTCATGAAAATTAATGGTTTACGTTTCAAAAGGTGTAGAATCCGAATCTGCAATAAAAATTTTTCCGTCCGTACGCCGAACGCACGATTTCTCCCAAACGGCTGAAGCAAAAAAGCTGAAATTTTCAGGGAAAATCCATGTTGGTCCGGCGACGCCCCAATTCTTGAGCCAGCACTCTCACTTAATTTAAAGTGCCGTTTAAGGACTGTCAAAGTTTTGTAAAATCCCTAAAAACCTCAAACAAAGACAAGGCGGCCTAAATTTGTACTCTTTTTGAAGAACAATCCACGAGGAATTGAATGAGCCCCTCCCCAGGTCCGTACGTCAAACCATCTCCGATCTATGGCCCGATTTATGGTGCCAACATTCGCGTTATTTTGGTTCATTATCGTTTTTGTGTTGATATCAGTAACCTAGTGATGTAGTAATGTGGATACTGGAGTGAACTCCAAAAGGTTTTGTAGCGGATACACGGGTTGAAGCATTCTGATAAACATAAATAAAAGGCTGCAAATTCTTTCACTGGGGTTTATTATTCAATTGGCTAGCGTTCATGATTTGAATTTACACTAAGCTTTGGAGTGTGCGTGTTTCACAGGTGATAGAGCGATTATTGAATTTCAGGAGATATACATAGAGCACGTAAATCTGTTCTCGACCGAAATGCCTACTTCGATTGATCAGTTGATAATATTTGTGTGCCTCCTGAAATTCAATAATCGCTCTATCACCTGTGAAACACGCACACTCC
Organism: Creontiades dilutus; assembly: GCA_031894815.1. Lineage (NCBI taxonomy): Eukaryota > Metazoa > Arthropoda > Insecta > Hemiptera > Miridae > Creontiades > Creontiades dilutus. The sequence continues at coordinate 2,931,899 of JAVIWC010001773.1, read as the reverse complement.
AAAGCTTAGTGGAAATTCAAATCATGAACACAAGCCAATTGAATACTAAACCCCAGTGAAAGAATTTGCAGCGTTTTTTCTGATATCTCAAACATAGCAGAACCTGCATAAAGTAATCATTCCAAGAGGGATGTAATACCGTAACATGTTACATGTTATGAGAACTTTGAAAATTGTATAAGCAAAACTTTCCTTTTGTTTGCGAGTAAGAGTCCAAATCCCATTTACATTTCCGAAAATTATAGGAGAAAATCGTGAATCGAAAATAACAGTTCCTGTTAAGCTTAGCAAAAATATGAGTACCAAGCATTTTGAAACTGGATTGTGAACTGAAGCTTTAGATCCCTGATCTCTACATTTATTTTGTCTCCCATTTGGATGTTGTATTTACCATTCCTGAGAGAAATAAAACTGATTAAAACCCCATCTTCACTTCCAATACAAGTAAACAAAAAATTAACACGGTTTTTCTAATCTAATGCAATAAACTATTTGGAAACGGTAGACTTCTATGTCCACAAGACCAATAATATTCATTCATAAGCTACGGGTGCCCACGGGGGGGGGGGGGGGGGGGGGTTGTGAAAGTTGATTGAAACAGTGTTAATCGTGACGACATTCAAAAATAAATTGCATCACTAGATGTAAATATGGTTTGTTTTTCCATCTGAAAATGTGTACAAATGGCAATGACAGTGCTCCGACAATGAACCGACTGGGTTTGAATTTTTTCAATACCTATATAAATCTGCTTTTAGTTTTTTTATATTTTTGTTTTGGGGAGGGAGTAGCAACTTACATTGCGGGGCTGGTTCTTAGTTGAGGGGGGGGGGGGGGGGGGTTGTCATTAAGCTCCTGCATAAGCTAAAACTCCTTGAATTTAATAACCACAGACGTTCTTATTAAGATTGATCGCATTACATACAGGTAACATTCAAAAAGATGATCTATAAACAAAAAAAAGTTGCTATTTTCTGAATTTATAAGATGCTACATTTTTTAAAGTGCCTGACAATTAGCTTCATGAAGCAATCATGAGACAGTTGAAGCAAAAAATCATCTGCCTCAATAAATTTCCAACAAATAGAAATCAAAGTTCCAAGCGACATTTATAAATGTAAATATCCAATATGAAATATTTCATTATGATCAAATGTTTTACTAACTGTATCTCTTTGGTCCGTCCTCTAGGCAGAACGTGAGGGTAAGGGTGGCGTCGTCTTCGAAAAACTCCGTCGCAAAGGCGTCCCACCACAGGTTATCACTTTCCTGTAAAGAAACGAAGGAAAACTCAATGAAAATCACCCGAATAGTCCATGGGTGGGTTGTACGTGATGAACAATTTGAGGATATCGGATATTCATGAATGAAGTAGAACATCATAGAATGATTATGGAGGATGATACTTTCTGTACGTACAACGAATCATACCTCCAAGTACAAAATACATGAGTAGTCAATAGTATGTTATGCATGTACACCCTGCCGTACCACAGAGAACTAGCAAATATACAACATACCACTACAGCCTATGGGCGAAAACTCTTTTAGCATTTTTAGGGCAATGGTTTTTCTAAAGGGGAATTATAATTTAAAAGTTGTCGACAGCTGCTGGAAGGCGTCCTCGTTGTAGAAACAAACCTATTGAATCAATGTCCATGATTCAATACACAATGTATGAGTACTCAATAGTATGTTAAGAACACTGCAATTAATATACTTGTGCAAACAAGCAAATGTACAACATACAGCTTTAGCCTATGGACGAAAACTGTTCACATTTTTATGCCAATTTCAACGCAAAATTCTAACCCCTCCTGAAAATTTCATGGTTTACGTTTCAAAGGGCGTAGAATCCAAATCTGCAATACAAAATTTTCCGCCCTTCCGCCGTTTATAACATTTATCAGTGATAAATATGATACGTGACTATCACAATTTTTTAATTCAAACAAATGTAGTTTCATGATTTTCTAACCTCCATCGTGGGGAAGTTTTAGTAAGTTTACCCTTCAAAACTGATTTACCAGACTGAGTACATCCTACCCTGTCATTTTGGCACTATTGGGAAATAGTTTTTTGATAAGAAGCCGAGATATCTGACATTTCAAATCCCGCCCTGTGGGGTGCAGGTTGCGATAAGGACGTCGACTGTAGGTAGTTCAAGGCACTATCAGACGGCAATTGACTACTTGACACGTGAAGATTTTAGGGTTAACATTAATAAATAAACTGAATATGACAGTTAATTTTATTCTCAACTTTTGATCCTTCAACTAGAATCAATTTTTCATTGAATTGAATAAGAATTAACCTTGTATTCAGATAATTGCTATTAACTTGTTTATTAGTGAGCCAATTTATCCTTCAACATCAAATTATCTGATCTGATGAATTTTTGATACGTGGCTGATCATCAAATTCCAATTATGCACTTTTGGGGGTTTACGTTCGGTTGATCAGACTATCTCTAATTGTTCTCCGTTTGATTTTGTAAATGTTATACACACCACTTGAAGACCAAACATTGAAAAGTCGATCCAGTATTGAGGAAAAACATACCGTGGTGTCAACGAAGTTTTCAGAAAAAGGTTCACGAAATCAATAAAAATGGTGTATGTATGTACGCCATAACACATATTCAAATGTGAGGGGAATACTTGCCCACAGTGACAGGTTCAAATCCTAGCAGTGGGATTCAACAGGTGTTGGGTAATTCAGTTGCATGTACGGAATAACAATAAGAAACAATGACTTGAACTTATTTATTTGTTGTTATGAAGAGCATTGTGGTTTGATACTAGCTCAAACCAAGATATATCTTCAATAAACACCGTTAATAACATTTTAATTAAGATTATTACAACGTACTCAACGTACTCACATAAATTGAAAATTTAAGTTAAGAGAAGAGTTTAGCCACCAGCAAAATATTCCGTTGTAACTCAAAAGTTTCTCTTGAGAAAGGGCTCGAAGAGAGAGTGAAGATAGTAGGCACTATATCAAAACAGTTTCAAGTTGTATAAAGCCCTATCTGCCTTCGAGATTAACGGACAACTAGGAGGCACGTCAGCCTCTTACCTTAACTTTGTAACTCCTAGAAAATTTGTTTTCACCTTCCCCGGGTAAATTAAGATTGGTGTCAGTGGGTACACTTGGGAGGAAAATTAGGAAATATCGCCAAAAAGCCGAACGGTTTAAGATTCTGTATGTTGAGTGTTAATATAGGACTTTGGATATGAGAATACCAAAAACTCTTCAATCAGTGAAAACTTTGAAGTGTAATTGCAAATGAGACTAGATCCCAAGTTTTTGCATCTTTGTCAAAAGGATAAAGTCGAAGTGTTTCTTAATAAACAACGGATAATGTGATTCAGGTTATAGCTTTAAAGCAGTAAACAGAATGATTTAAGTTGACTGCTTCAAGTTGTCAGAGTCACAGGCGTGACAAGATCCAACGTTTTAGCATTCTTGTCAAACGATGCAATCAAAGTGATTTATAATAAACTTGAAGTAAAAAGTAACCTGATTCAAGTAAATCAGGCCTAAATATCTGATATCTCAATCCCTATTATGGTTGGACATACGGTTTATCGATACAAAAGTAGTTAGTCTCTACGTTCTACTAGAAACCCAAAAACCCAAATTGAGCAACAGAAACTGACGAGACAAAGTAAAACACCGACCTACTGTCCGCGAATACATAACAAAAGTTAAGACAGGTTCAAAAGGAGTTCTAGACAACGAAATTCCATTATATCAGCCGATTCGAAGTTCTTTCATCTGTCAAAGCTCCAGCCTTTGGAGAGAGCGAACGGACCAACATAAAGCAGTCAGAGTGGTCTCAATCGGTTCATGATCAATCGGAGATGATCATCGATAACGAACATAATTACATTTGCGTTTTTACCTAGAATATTTTCGATGTTCTGATTTTTCAATATTCCAGCCCGTTGATTAATTTTTTTTCTTGTTAGAATTATAAAGGTTTATTTTTGAAGAAAAAAATCCATAATAATAAATAAAAAGTTACTTAGAACAAGGGTTCGGTCATAAAATTGTTTCACAACAATTTGTTTGCACTCATTCCAATTCAATTTATCATAATTACAATTTTACCTAATGAATGGAAATTCAATCATAAGATCATGGTAGATGGCTGGTTGATGAAACATGAAACCATTGATGAAACACGTCTTGCTATTCACCTTAACTTGAAAAGAAAGAAGGTTTCATTAAATTTCAACCGCATTCTCATGGAAACCTTTTATATGATATTGGTGCTAAGAGAAGCTGGCAGTTCATTTTGAGACTCTATTCCAAATTTCGCTCGACAAAATGGTTCACAAACAAAATGGCAATACCGTGAATGTAATCCAAGAATTGTGGTTCGACCAGATCAGAGATCAGAGTTACTGCGCGCCTGCGCTCCAACCATGGATTGTGTGGTGCCTACTTGCACCATATCGGATGCGAACTTTGTTTCACTGAGAACAACAGAGCGATTTGTTGTTGATTTATTTGAGAGGTAGACATTAAGATTCAATTCCTTTGACTTTGTACTTTGATTTGTTAATTTCATTGTTCAATCATGGAACGATTTTCAAAGAGAGAGATTTTCAAAGACTGGCGGTTCCAGAGAAATGCTTCGAACGTCAGATGGAGGATGGATGCATTTTTTAATTTGTTTATTCAATTTTTGAAGTCTGGTATCTTGCAACGTAAACAAACACATTTTCTGGAGGAGTAGAAAATGCTGTTTCATTATAAAATTTCATTATTAAAAAATAATAATAATAAAATTTATTTTTAGGTAGCATTGGAATTTTCGTTGTTTTTCCGGTCGGCTTCACGATTATTTGTCATTTTTAGTAAATTTCAGGATTAAACAATTTTCTCAAGAAACGAAGTATGGATTAGGTACAAGGTTAATTGCCGACATTAACGAAATCCTCACTGAATTATCCTCTATTGTGTAAAAATTTTCCAGCGTTCTATCGCTCTCGAACGGTGACTTTTCTCGCACAATGAATGTCACCCAAGAAACTTGAAAGCGGCGAGGGAGGGAAGGGACTCGGACGGTATGGCAGTTATATTTTCAAAGACATTTATCACTCACTCGTCGAAGAGTTGAGGGGAGTTTCCGTTTTATAGCCGATTTATTCCTATTATTATCACGAAGCCTTTGAAGTTCCTTCGCCACCTCGCACCCTTGATAGTTTGTCTTTGCAATTAATGCATTTAGGGATTCTCTGCTTTTCTGGCATTTATTTGCATTGTGCTCACCAGCGCACTTGATACAACTGGGAACCTGATACACTTCCATTTGGCAGTATCTTTGGGTATGGTTAAAAGATTGGGACTTTTTACATTGTGTAATTAGTGCAGAGGTCTTTTTCAGGGGCTGAATTTTAACCTTCAGTTTCACAATATGGTTGATTTCATAATTTTTTTTGGTTATCATCCGCTTTATCGAATGTGGGCATGTAAAGAGGTAGTTTTTTCGAAACAGTAGCTGGAGTATTTGCTCATCTAGTTGTTTTTCTTTTTCAACAAGGCATCTATAATTTTAAAATCCTTATTTTTAAGATCCGCTGTGGGTGGGGAGGAATAATGGAATCCGCGAGTTACCACCTTAATAGGACGATCACGTTTTTACCAAAGTTGGATGACATAATCTAAAAATCTCCAAAATCCCAAGAAACGAAGTATGGATTAGGGACAAGGTTGATTACCGACATTAACGAAATCCTCACTGAATTATCCTCCATTGTGTAATAATTTTCTAGCGTTCTTTCGCTCTCGAATGATGACTTTTCTCGCACAATAAATGTCACCTAAGAAACTTGAAAGGGCCGAGGGAGGGAAGGGGTTAATTTGGACGGTATAGCAGTTACTATATTTTCAAAGACATTAATCACTCAGAATCACCCCTGTTTTCCCTTTCAAAAGAGATAGAAATGGGGCCTTGCCCCTCCCCCGGACCACTGCCTTCCACTACTTTCCCGCCAACTTTCCGAAAGTTGTGACAGCTTTAAATGAAACTTTCTTCGGGGGATCTTTCCGCGGAAGAAACTTCCTACGAATTAGCTCCCTAGACTTTTCCCCCCATTTTTCGAGCGAGTGTTGCGAGCTATGCGTTGAAGGCCGGTTTCAACGTACCGCTGGCCCAGTGGATGAGGCGGATTCAAATGTTCAGATTTAAACGTGAATGTAAGGTTTTCAAAGAGTGGTCGGCGAGTATATCTATTAGTTGCCGTTTAATTTTTCAGGATATGTAGAATACGAAAATCGAATTTAGAAAATTCCGCTGCCCAGAGCTCATTTCCGAAACAAAAAGACCAGAGTTGATGAAATTTGAATTAAAAATCACATTTATGGTCTAGATGAGACTGAATTCTCATCACCCTCAGTAAAATCCTTAAGGTTCGTAAAGTGACGGAATGGTATAGTTGCCCCTTCTATGGAGCTGAATGCAGTGATGCTCGCCACGCTCAGAGGATGACACAGACGCTTGAAAACGTCTGATTCATCTCCCAAGGCGACGTATTCTAAAATCGGGAAGGGCCAACTAACCATATCCATCACACTCTCAGGGTTTTGAGAAAAGCCGGGGGGAGGGCGTGGGGGCTGAATTGAGAATGACTCTCATTCACGGGGAGGGGGCTTGCAATAAGTAGGGCATAGGTATGACAATTAATAAATTCATAATTAATGGCATTTAGTCTGTATTTTTAAAAAATAATCTCCCCTCAAAGGAGGACGGGTAAAGAAAAAGGAGTTTACCCGACACTTGTCTTTGGGATTTGGGAAATCGAAGAAGATACAGAAGGGAAAGAGGGATGAGAGGAAGTGACACCCCCCCCCCCCCCCATAAAATGTCCACCAGTTTAAGTAATAGCCCCGGATGACGCGGGTGGCGATACCGTGAAGTACTCCTGACAAGACGCCCAGCTCGGGTAACTCCGTGCCACTTTTTCCGCACCACACTCCGCGTGATTACAATTCCAGATGTACTATTCTTGGATTTTTACATCGTGTACGTGTACATATACGTGTACCTTCGTAAGTATTTTGATATCAGTTTTTGTTTCGTACAAAGGGAGAAGTTAAGGTAATACGGAGTCATCCAACGATCTTTGTGACATATAAAAGTAAATTACACAGTGATCAGCTGAAAGAATTTTATGCCTAATGTTGTTCCTAAAATCGATCCACCGTGCTGAAATATGAATAAGGCTATTTTTTTGGCACCTACCTTGCAACTGGAAGTTTAGATAAGAATCATGTACCTGGATGATTTAGGTAGATGAGTTTACCTGATACAGAAATGGTATTCATCTATGCAACAATTTTCAGCGTTTTTAATTCGTAACCGACTTAATTCGAAAATAGTTTCCCTGAATTGAAACCACTACTGTTGCTCTACGATTATCCGTTCGCTCACATATCGCAGGTCTGTCTTCAACACGATGAATGAGAGTTGATACTAGAAAGTGGATGGCAACAGCCACAGAGCAATGGATACTGTATAAGAGCCATAACACTGTGCTTTATCATGAATTCAGTCGAGTAACAGGTGGGGGTGGGGTACGATTAACCGATTTTTCCCAAAATCGATTTTTATGTAAATAGATTATTTAATAACGATTTTTTGAAAATTCGGCGGATTTTCTCAAAAGGAAAATTTATTTTCAGAACGTAGAATTAGAAAAGAGGAGGATTTCGATATTAATTAATTTTTTTCACTTGATGTTTTTAGAAAGACTTTTTTTACCGATACAAAAATTGTTGTTTTTTTTTCTCTAAAAACAAGACACCTTTTTCACTTTCAATTTTTTTCATAACAATGAAATAAATACATAAAAAATACAAATAAATTTTATAGAAAATCAAGTTGATTTTTAGAGAAATTGATTTAGGTTTCGATTTTGAATTTGAAGAAATTAATCAACACTTGCACGGATTTTTCATCCTTACAACCTACCTAACTTGAACTTGGACATGCGATTTTTTAATATCGATTTCCCACCCTTAGTGACAGGTCTTGCCCTGCTTTGACAGCGTTTTAATTCTATCTCGTTAAAAGTTGGTATTTCTACTCGTGGGTTTCTTTTCTGAATGTACTCAGGAGGCATTGTCCCTGGCTGTACAGTCTAGTTATGGCATGTACCTCGTTTTATTATTTCTAACACAGAAGTTGTTTGTGTTGCAGGTAATTTGCAGAATTTTAATTACTAAACGCAACGAGCAAAGAATGGCAACACTGTAGCCTCCAATTCAAGTCTTCTTCGTGCGTGCGTAATCGCACGGATTTCCTTCCACGTTTCCATCTGCAACCATTCGAAACGAATGAAAACCTCACTTTGCGCAGAGAAAGAAGTGCGACACTCCACGTTAGATGTTTATACAGGAAACAACATGTTTATGCAGACTGTTACAACAAAGAATTGGATTTCACCACCGGTTGAGTAGCGGGGGACCTCTTGTATACGAACTTTGTGAGAATTGGGGTTGAGCTCCGCCCAGCAACTTTTAATGGGGTGGTGACAAGGAGTAATTAAATTTCAACGCTTCTAGTAACTGTGGAGGGCTTTCCAAGATCAAGGGCAAGCGTAACGAGGCCAGAAGGATCCTACCAACACTGGATCAAAAGGAGGCCCAACCTTTTGTCTGGGAACCCTTGACAGGTGGAGAATCCACCTCGTCATATTGAAGCGTACCGTAGTTGCAGTTATTGCAGTTACTGATTGATTCGTTATTTTGGTTCATTAATTCGATAACGGTTGATCAAGAACACACGTTGTAACCAGTTCCGTCTACACAAATTGACATCCTACTGTCCATGAGGCAATGGAGTGGTATAGTTGCCCCTTCCATTTAGCTATGTGCGTATTTAATGCTCCGCCACGCTCAGAGGATGAAACAGACGGTTTAAAACGTCTGATCACCCAAGGCGACGGATTCTAAATCCGGGGAGGGCCAAGTAACCATATCCATCACACATCTTTGAGACATCATGAAGTCAATTTCAACATATACACTCACTAAAGAATGTCTCCATACACCCCGGGAATGTGACATTTTTTCAATCACCCAGTCAGGCAAATTCGGACATCCAGGTTCCAGCCCAACATAACATTATTTTTCTGATTGGGAACCTCTAACACAAGAGCCATTTGTTTAAGAAAAGGAAAAGAACAAAGTCTCCCCAAACAAAATGGAGTACATGTGAACCAATACAGGACCAATCAAGGCTTCCCCCCCCCCACCCCACTGTATTAGCAACTACCAGAGGTAGTTCATAAAAATTACAGGATCAGCATTTTTTCCGGTCACGGTCATGAGCGCCTCACAATACAGGGAAGTCTAATAGAATTGATAGAGGTCAGCGAGGGTCAATACACACAAGAGAAAAAAAAATAACTGAATACAAATCCGTTCCGAATCATTCTATAACCGGAGATGGAAAAAATACTATAAGTGTTCAGGAACAACTTTCAAAAACAGATTTCTTAAATAATTGTCATGATTTGTTATCGTTATTGTTAGTGTTTGGTTTTTTATTCAATAATGAACCATTGTAATCGCTCTTGGAAAACACAATTTCAACCCCCCCTGAAAATTTCATGGTTTACGTTTCGTAGGGTGTAGAATCCGCCGTACGCACGATTTCTCCCAAACGGCTGGAGCAAAAAATCTAGAATTCTGAGGAAAAACGCTGTAAATTCTTTCACCGGTGTTTATTATTCAATTGGCTTGCCTTCATAATTTGAATTTCTACTAAGCTTTAGAGTGTGCGTGTTTCACAGTTGATAGAGCGATTATTGAATTTCAGGAGATATGCACACCGCACGTAAATCTGTTCTCAACCAAAATACATATTTGAATTGATCAGTTGATCATATTTGTGTGCCTCCTGAAATTCAATACGCACACTCCAAAGCTAAGTAGAAATTCAAATCATGAGCGCAAGCCTATTGAATAATAAGCCCCAGTGAAAGAATTTGCAGCGTTTCATGCGTATCAGAATGCTTCAACCCGTGTATCAGCTACAAAGCCTTTTAGGCTTCACTCCAGTATCCACATTACTACATCACTAGGTTACTACGGCGAAAAAAAAAAAAAAAAAAAAAAAAAAAAAAAAAGTATCGGGGATTGGGTTGGTTTAGCTACGAACCTGGGGAAGGGCTCATTCGATTCCTCATGGAAAGTTCTTCAAAAAGAGTCCAAATTTAGGCCGCTTCGACTATTTTGTAGGTTTTTAGGGATTATACAAAACTTTGACAACCCTTAAAGGGCACTTTAAATTAGGTGAGAGTGCTGGCTAAAGAATTGGGACGTTGTCGGACCAATATTGATTTTTCCTGAAAATGTCAGATATTTTGCTCCAGCCATTTGGGAGAAATCGTGCGTACGGTGTACGACGTACGGCGGACGGACGGAAAATTTTTTATTGTAGATTCGGATTCTACACCTTTTGAAACGTAAACCATCAAATTTTCAGAGGGGGTTAGAATTTTTTTTTCAAGAGCGATTACAATGGTTTATTATTGAATAATGAACCAAAATCAATATTGGTCCGACAACGCCCCAATTCTTTAGCCAGCACTCTCACTTAATTTAAAGTGCCCTTTAAGGGTTCTCAAAGTTTTGTAAAATCCGTAAAAACCTCCAAAAAAGTCAAGGCGGCCTAAATTTGGACTTTTCTTGAAGAACTTTCCATGAGGAATCGAATGAGCTCTTCCCCAGGTCCGTAGCTCAAACCATTCCCGATGTATGGACCGATTTATGGTGCCAACATTTGCATTATTTTGGTTTATTATTGTTTTTGTTTTGATTGCAGTAACCTAGATTTATGTGCTATATGCATATCTCCTGTAATTCAATAATCGCTCTATCACAGGTCTGTGAAACAGGGACACTCCAAAGGTTAGTAGAAATTCAAATCATGAACGCAAGCCAATTGAATAATAAACCCCAGTGAAAGAATTTGCAGCGTTTTTTGTTATGGAATAATATGTAATCCAGGCGGCACGAGTGCTCCCAGATACCATCCAATGGGACTCAGAAAGATGAATGATTAGATGAAGTCCTATTTGTTGGAAGTTATCAAGCAAAAAGGAGGGCCCACTAGCGATTAATCCATCTTTTGAGCTCGGTTTTCTAGTGTCTGGACTGTACGAACACTTTTTTGCCTATATAAAAATGAATTCGTGTACGTTTGATGACAATTTTGCCTGGTTTGTTTAGTTGGAAAATTGTTTGACTTGAAATACGTTATTTCAGACCTCTGTAAATACATTCTTAAAATTATTCTTATTTTTCCGAAGTTGTGAGGTGCAGCTACAATATTCGTGAAAAGCCAAGTGGGTGTACGGATACATTTTTTACTGAGTGCAAATTTCGTCCCTAATCGATCTAGCGTGGTAAAATAAAGATATATTATATCCCGTATGGATAAATAAGTAGATCAATCTATTCACACACAATACTCAAGCCCACATGAACATTTTAGTTTACAAGCCCCACTTTTATCCAGAAAGATAATGTCATACTTGACCGAACCCAAAGAAGCTTTGAGATTATTTTTATTCTTGAACCCAACCGAACCGTCGAAATCGATTAACTGTGCAACTCATTATTATCGAGGAAATATATACTCCGTTTTTATTGAAAAGGGTTTCCACAACTTCGTCGCTAATGACTAAGTCTGTGTCCTGCGTTTTGTATCTAAACGTTTACGTTATAAAAACTGGACACTGAACGTCCCTGTAATGCAAGCATTAAATTGAACAATATGTTGTGGTACATGAATAAACTGAAACCAACACTTTAATATGAATATTAAATAAAATATTCAATTATGAATTACTTTCAATATCTACTCTGAAAAGTTTCAGAGTAGAGCAGAAAGAAGATTAATGATGCAATAATCAAAACGTAGCTGACCATTTTCGTAGAAGTCGATAGATAGTGTTATTTACGCTAAAGTGCTATAAGTAAAACGGTTTAATGAATCACTGACAGATATTTTGTAAATAAATTGTAATCGATTTGAATTTGCAGCTTTTCATTTTTCATTAAATGACAGCTTGGCTTTATTCTTATCGATCTCGGTTGTTTTGTTCATACGAATGTCGTACCCTGCAAAAGTTTTGATTTTTGAGAAGAATAGAAGAAAGATTAATGATTCAACAATAAAAAAACGAAACCATTTTCGTAGAAATCTATTAAACATAGATGATTTATTTATGTAAAAGGAGTATCTAATTAAAAAATACACGGCCAAGAAGATGGCACAGCAGCTTCCTCGTTACAATCAAAGTGACACCATTATAAACTAGTTGGAAAATAAAGAAATGTTCAGATGAAAGATGTTGAGGTAATTGGTCAAACCTCCAAAAGATTCGTTGTGACATTTTACAGACTGAAGTAAATGTAATTAGGCACTTGAGATGAAAGGTGATTAGAAATTAAAAATCTGTTTAATAGTTGGTGTGTGACAGGAAGCCGGAAAATGTGAGGGTCATAGTTTCACGATTACACCCCCCCCCCCCCCCCCCAAGTAGGCACTTATAGATGTTTAGCGACAGCAAAAATATGTCAGGCATCAGGGAATTAATAAAATGAAAATATAAAGAGCATGGGCACAAATTACGCTATTTCAAGAATTTCACGTAAGCGCATGCGAAGAGCGTACCGCTTCCACATAATCCCTCAAAATTTGAGCTGAATTCACAGGAAAATGTGAAAATTACTGTTATTTAAGAAATTCCCGTTAGCGCATGCGCAGAGCGTACCGCTAATTATATTGAGATGAAATTCATATTGGACCTATAGAGACCTTATCCGCATATTCCCTCAAAATATGAGCTAAATTCATTCAAAATTGTGAAGTAATGGCTGTTACAAGGAACTGCGGACAGACCAACAGACAGACACGGAGCCAAATTTGTTCAGTGGGCTATGAAACGCAAAATGCGAGTGGGAATTTAGAAATTCGGACAACAAACATATTTTGGCTCCCGAAAGTGAACACGAGGCTTCCGCTGCTTCCCAGACTCGGAAGCAATAATGAACCTCCGTATAATTCGCATCGATTTTCCCCATTGTTACCGTATTTGCATAAATTTTAACCTGATCATACAAACATTTTGTAAATAAATTTCAATCGATTTGAATTTGCAGAGTTTCTCATTAAATGGCAGCTCGACTTTATTCTTATCGATCTCGCTCCCTTGTTCTTATTGCTTCCGAGTCTACTAAAGTAGCGGAAGCATTGTTCACTTTCGGAACGTAAAAATTTTTTTGTCTCCAAAATCAAAAATTCCACTCGCATTTTGCGTTTTAGACCTTTCTGAACAATTTTGGTTCCGTGTCTGTCTGTGTGTCTGTCTGTGTGTCTGTCTGTCTGTCAGCAAATCCTTGTTACGGGCAAAACTACACGAAGTTATAGTTCGATTTTGATGAAATTTTCAGGGATTGTGCGGGTTGGGGTGTAGATGGTCCCCTATGAGTTTCATGACCCCCGGATCAATAGTAGCCTCTGCGCATGCGCAAACGTGAAATCCTTGTTACGAGCATAACTCCGGGAGTTCTTGACTAATTTCGATGAAATTTTCAGGGATTGTTTGGTTTGATGTGTAGATGGTCCAATATGAGTTTCATGACCGCCGGATCAATAGTAGCCTCTGCGCATGCGTGAACGTTAAATCCTTGTTACGCGCATAACTCCGAGAGTTCTTGACCAATTTTGATGAGATTTTCAGGGATTGTTCGGGTTGGGGTGTAGATGGTCCCCTATAGGTTTCATGACCCCCGGATTAATAGCAGTCTCTGCGCATGCGCAAACGTGAAATCCTTGTTACGGGTATAACTCCGAAGGTTCTTGACCAATTTCGATGAAATTTTCAGGGATTGTTCGGGTTGGGGTGTAGATGGTCCCCTATAGGTTTCATGACCCCCGGATCAATGGTAGCCTCTGCGCATGCGCGAACGTGAAATCTTTGTTACGCGCATAATTCTGGGAGTTCTCGACCAATTTCGATGACATTTTCAGGGATTGTTCGGTTTGATGTGCAGATGGTCCCCTATGAGTTTCATGACCCCCGGATCAATAGCAGCCTCTGCGCATGCGCAAACGAAATCCTTGTTACGCGCATAACTCCGGGAGTTGTTGACCAATTTTGATGAAATTCTCAGGGATTGTTCGGTTTGTTGTGTAGATGGTCAGCTATGAGTTTCATGACCCCCGGATCAATAGTAGCCTCTGCGCATGCGCAAACGTGAAATCCTTGCCACAAGCATAACACCGGGAGTTTTTGACCGATTTCGATGAAATTTTCAGGGATTGTTCGGACTTATTAGGTATATTTTATAGTTTGTTCAATAGTTGAACATGCCTACCTTTATTTTCTCAAGTTATGCTCCTGCATAACAATAAATTTACCCTAATTCAACATTTACTTCGCCTAATTGAACGAAGTTGTTTAGTCAATAATAATTTTCAATGATCTATACGGTCATGTTATGGATACGAGGAAGCTATGTGCCACACCCACTTGGCATTTTATCTCTTGCTAGGACGCAGTTCTAGTCTTGGGATGCTTCCCTCGAAACCTAAAAACACAGCCCGGGCCCAAATTAAAACCAATCATTGGCCAAGCGGCTCCTTAATTGGTCTCCCTCTTTTCGAAGCTTCGATAAAGGGGAAGGAGAAGCGAGCTGCAGCTACAAGGGGTCCTGAGGAGCTATGATCCAATTACGAAGTCCAGGAGGGAAACAATGGCCTATGACCGGCGGTCCCGACAATTAAGGGAAGTCAATCCCGGGAAGGGGGCCAGTGAAATGGTCGGGCTCAACATGGGGGAGTTCACAGGGCTAAGAACACAATCGCAGTATTGAAGTCAACCGATTGGCCAACACGAAATTAACAGAAAAGCAATTACCATCAAAGGATACACCGACTAGTACAGTACTACCATTATTTTATATTATTTAAAAGAAATTTCAAGGTGTTGAATCAATGGCTAAAATCTGCAAGAAAACAAATTACATTTCAGAGACCTTCTGTGACGCCAAAGATACAAATAATGCACAAATCATTGTTCGCCACTCAACGGGAAAAAAGTAGAATACGGTACATAGCTTACTATTCTAGATAAGACGAACGTGTAAATCTTTCAGTGAGTTTTAAAAAATTTCATAAGATATAGATTTTAAGCTTGCTCGCTTGCTTTTTATGGCTTTTTTTTTTTTTTTTTTTTTTTTGGCTTGCTTTTTTTGGCATTGTACAAATGATACATTTTGCCATATATTATTTACAGGATTAACTTCTAACATTAACATGTTTCGAAACGATCACATTGTTATTACATTGTTCGGGTAGAAACTTAAAATGAAATCTAAATCATATATGAATTCTAAGAGTGTTGAAAAAATCAAATATATCTTGGTATAAATTTAAATTACTTAGTAAACCAAGATAATTGAACGGATGAATAAGGGAAAACGGGGGAGGGGGAAATGCTTTCAAATAGGGTTTTTCGTTCTTCGCTGTACGTTCCGCCCCTCTTGACTACTTGCTCCAGAGTTCCGTCTGCATCCTCACATGCCTGGCACAACGGAGTGTCCAGGAAACCCGTTCTAAGTTTAAAAGCTGAACATATTCCATGATTTGAAAGAAGTCTACCGATTAAAACAATCAATGCTCTACTCGAGATGTCAACACGTGTGTTAACACGATGTGTTAAACCAGGGCACCAAGGGAGGTGAAGGGTTGATTTGTTTATAAACGGATCCTTTTCCTGAGTTTTTGTACAAATTTCTCCATTTATTTAGGTAAAATGACTTGATATAGAAAATTAAATCTTCCTTGGGCATCTTCAAGGCTATAGAAGCACCTGTAATCCCCCTCTTTTAGCTTAACTGTCCACTTTTCATTATATTCCCCATTGAAAAGGCAGAAGTCTTTGCTGATCATCTTGAAGAAACATTTGCTCCAATCCCTAGAGTCGAGGATGATGGAGATCTGCCGACTCTTACCTCCTCTACGGTTTTAGATGATATACAGCCAGTTACACAAATTGAACTTAAAAATGAGATTCGTGATATTCAAACGAACAAAGCGAGAGGATATGATCTCATTACTGGTAATCTAACTAAACATCTCCTAGAAAAGGCATGAGAATGCTACTGTATCTGATTAATGCAGCTTTGAGGCTAAAATATGTACCACGGGGCTGGAAAGCGGCAGAAGTTATCATGATACTTAAGCCAGGAAAAGACACCAGTTTGGCTTTAGAGAAAAACACTCGAACATAGATCAAGTTCAACGTGTCACTGATGTAATTGAAAATTGCTTAGAAGTGAAACAAGTCTGCGCAGCCACATCCTTGGATATCTCCCAAGCTTTTGATGAAGTCTGGCATCAAGGGTTAGAATACAAACTTAACAATTCTACTTAATGTTGAAATCTTATCTCGCTGAAAGACACTTCAGAGAGAAGCACGAGGGAGAGTACTCCAGTCTCAAAAAGATAAGAGCAGGTGTCCCGCAAGGTAGCCATTGCTCCATCTTCTACATTTATACGCGTGACATACCCAGTGATGACGTCACTAGAATTTCAACTTTTGCTGACGATACTGCCCTACCAGCAGTGAGTGATACAGTTGAGGAAGCAACCAGGAAATTACAGGATACTGTTAACAAAGTCGGTATATGGACAAAAAATGGCGACTTAAGCCCAGTAAACAGAAATCCGCTCATATCAATTTTACGAAAGACAAATAACTACGATTCCAGTCACATTGAATGGAAGAACAATTCCTCATGACATTACAGCAAAGTATCTTGGGATGACTCTAGATGTGAAACTGAGATGAAAGGAGAATTAATTTAGAAAAAATATGAATTAAATATCAAGTTCAGAAAAATATATTGGTTACTCGGCAGGTACTCCGAATTACCATACATGACAAATTGCTTATCTACGAGCAAACTCTAGACCTATATGGATTTATGGCATCCAGTTGAGGGCATGCAAAAAATATAAACATCAAGATAATCCAAACATCTCAAAACAAGATTCTAAGGAGTATTGTCAACGCTCCTTGGTACGTACGAAATGATGACCTCCATCGGGACCTCAAGATGGAAACTATAAGTGAAATGATTCAACTCTTTTTGCAACTAAACATAATTAGTTATTTGAGAACGATTTTGAGAAGCACAAAACTTCATCTGTATGACTAGCAGACCTAATCAGCAGGATTTCTGAACCTTAAATTATGCTATGGAAATGTTAGTACAAATCAACATGTGTGGCTTACTTGTGTGATTTTCAAGGTATTCGTTCGTATCTAGATACACGTTCCCCCTGCTAAAATTATTATTTATACCTAAATTATTTTACATCTGACCGTTTTTTTGGCTAGGATCCAAAATCATGGTATCTCATGCGCGCAGGGTATCTTATGTACATCGCTCATCAACTTAGCTTTTTTCCCAAATGAGAACCCCGAATCTCCAATAAAAAATGGGGGTTCTCTTATGGAAAACCAAAGTTGGTGTGCTTTGTTGAACATTTGCTGTGTATCTCGCGGTCATATTTGAGAAAAATGCTAGGAAAAAACATGCAGATTTATTATAAATAAAAAGTTCAGAAATGAAGATTTTGGCAGAGGGAGGGGGGTCTTATTGGATACCCAGTATAATTATTCAAAACAGAGCTTCAGCTTTCTATAGGTGAACTCGTAAGCAAAGAGTAATTATGGTGGACAGGAATTATCTATATTGAATCAATAAAGTGTACAGTACAAATTCAAAAAGAAACCTTTGAATGTTATAGAGTTTTACTGATTCATTTTTCATTTTGCAAAGAACAACAGAAATAAAAGGGACTATGAGATGTAATCAATCCGTTTACAGAGGTACAGGGGATTTGTAGACATGAGAGAAAAGGAATGATAAGGGAAGGGGGGAATACGAGGATATCTAAAATGAGAGTGGTTCAAGATTAGTATGATGGAGAATGGTATGAAAGACTGGATGTAATGGGAATGTTGCTTGTACAGTGTAATGGGGAGACGATGAGTAGAATTGAAGAGTGGGTGTAATGCGATTGTTTCTAGAGTAGTGTAACGGAGAGTGGAATGAAAGGTGATAAGCGGAATTGAAGAGTGAGTGTAATGAGAGTGTTGCTTGTGTAGTGTAATGGAGAGTGAAATGGTAGACGATTTTCGGAATCGAAGAGAGAGTGTGATAGAAGTGTTGCCTGCGTAATATAGTGGATAGTGGAATTGAAGAGTGAATGTAAAGAGGGTATTGACTGTGAAGTGGAATGAAATACGATGAGTGGAATCGAAGAGTGAGTGTAATGAGAGTGTTGCTAGTACAGTGTAATAGAGAGTGGAATCGGAAGTGAGTGTAATGAGAGTGTTGCTTGTGGAGTGTATTGGAGAGTGGAATGAAAAACGATGAGTGGAATCGAAGAGTGGGTGAAGTGGTAAAGAGCGGGGAATGAGAGAAATGCTAGAATTTGAGAATCTCACATGTGTGGCATTTGAAACAGAATGACTAGCAGACACAATCAACACGGTTTGTAAACCTTAAATCGATCTATGAAAATTTGTGTACAAATGAAAACGACAGACTTATTTTTGTGTTTTTCAAGGTGGTAGTTCGTAACCAATTTTGTTTTTTTAAAAAAGCACATTATTTCTCTATCTAAATGATTAAAAACCAAGTTTCTTCTTCCTGTTGGTAGACTCGAAACAAAAAGTAATTTTGGAATTAATTAGGAACCAATGAAGTGTACTGTCCAAATTGAAGAATGAAGTTTCAGTATTCAGCAGAGTTGTAGAATGTTATTGATTCATTTTTCATTTTCAAAAGAACGACGGCAAATAAAGGGAAAGTGAGGTGTAATAAATCAGTTTATAGTCTCTGAACAGCGTAGTATACCGAGAGAAAATTCGCGGGCCTGTTCTTCGGTTGGAATTAAAGACAATATCCTACGGGAACGGGCGTTAACTCGAGGTGAGAAACACCCGCGATAGAGAGCGAACAGAACAAAAGAGGGGAGTGTGGATTGTGGAATGAGAGAGAGTGTGGAATAGGAGAGAAGGGAATCCCCTCTACCTCCCACAATAGAGAGAAGGAATCTTGAAGGGGGAGAAAAACACGAGTAAGAGGGGAAAGGCTGCCCTGTATAATTTTTGCCCTAGGGGTTTTCCCTTAATACCTTCTATCTCTCTCTTGTTTCCCCTCTATTCCGACCTTCTACCCCCCTTTTACATCTTCTACAATGAAAAAAAAGGAGGGGTTTTTATGTTGGTAAAGGGCGGAAGAGGGGTAACTTTATTTGTGCAGGCAGGACCCCCGCCCCTTCCCTTCTAATCCAACCTCTCTGGGTTTTCGCCTCTCTCCACTTTTCTCCCTCCTACCTTTTTCCTACACCATTTTACTCCCAGTTTCCCCATAAACTTGGTTAATGAGTTTACAGCGCCCCCCCCCCCCCTCCCCTCCCTCATACACCCACCACGTTGTCCCTCTTTTCTCCCAAGAAAACTCGGGAAAAGGAGGGGGAAAGACGTTGAAAAGAGAAAGAGAGACTTTTCCCTCTCCACCAATTTTCCTTTGGAGTTGTTCTTTCTCTTTTTCCTCCAGCTCTGTTCTCATTTTGCTATCTTAAGGGGGAGGGGAGGAAAAACTCTCTCTCCCTCCTTTCAATTATGGGGATAGATATCATCCCGTCTCTCTCGCTCCCGTCGAGTCGAAAATTATTTACCCCTTACCCTACATTTCGCGTGAAGACGCGTTAACCGCTTTCTCCCATCAGACAATCTCCCTAAGGGGGGAGAAGGGCATTAATCCAATCAAAGGGTTAACCCTCGTTTCCCAAACCTCAATCTCCCCGTATATTTGCCAATCTGCGTTTCTCGATGTTATTGAACACGGAATAATGTAAAATTCAGTCACGCAACACTGCTATACGAGCAAATTTTCAATAAAAAATAAGAGGACGATAAAGTTTTAATTGCCAGTCATCTCCAAGCTCTTTGAATAATTCTCTCTGAAGATACTGAAGCCTGTCATGGAGAAGAGAAAATTAATTCTGGACCACCAATTTGGGTTCAACACTCAACCATAGACCAACTCCATAGGATAACATATTTGATAGAACAATGTCTGGAGGGAAGTAAAATTCGCGCAGCTGTTTTCCTTCGACTGATTAAGTCGTACCTCTCAGAGAGGTACTTAAGAGTGACAAATGAAGATGAATACTCCGGGCTAAAGGAAAATAGCAGCAGGGGTACCGCAGGGCAGCGTACTTGGGCCAGTAAGGTACCTGCTGTTCACAAGAGACCTTCCAAAACCAGCAAAAGCTGTCACAGCAACGCAGATGACACAGCTATTCTATCAACAGAGAGCCACTGATAGCTGCAGGACTCAGTGTACACAATTCTTCAGTGGACTGAAAGGTGGCGAATAATGCTGAACGCAACCAAGTCTACACATATAAACTTTACCTATCCAAAAGTGAACCCTACCTCAATTGAAATTAACTCTCAAATGGTACCGTACTGTAATACAGCCAAATATTTTTGTATGACACTAGATGCTAAGCACAAATGGAAAGAGCACGTGAAGAAGAAGAAGGCAGAAATCACACATTTGAGAAAATGTATTAGCTTCTGGGAAGAAATTCACAGCTCCCATTCCGCAACAAAATACTACTATATGAGCAAGTGATTAAACCAACATGGGCCTACGGCTATCCCTTATGGGGCTGAACCAAAAAGAGCACTGTCGAAATCATCCAAACAGTCCAGAACAAAGTTCTGAGAAGCATAGTAAATGCCCATGGTACATTTGAACAAATGATCTGCATCAAGATCTCAAGGTTGAGATGGTCGACGAGGTTATAAGAAAAAGAGCGGTGGATCAAGAAAATCTTCTCCACAATAACATCAACGTCGAGGCCATTTCACTCCAGGAGAACGCGGATGAAGTGCGACGACTGAAGAGGAGCAAACCCTTAGACCTAGTTATGAATCGCTAGTAGAAGTGAACTCTTTCGTGTAGGAAGATAGTGATCTATGAACCACCAAAAGGCAACCAAGTTAATCAAAGTAAAGTAAAGTTTTTAGATGTATTATATTTCTTACAGTTGTAACAATAAAAAATACATAGAAAGATAAAAAATAAAGTTTTAGCGATTTTTATGAAAAGCTATTGACATGAACATTTTTCGATAAATTTCTTCATCCAAATCCATCTAGAAGCATTCTGAAATTACTACTAGATTTTGGCGCATTTTTATATGTTCATGACAGCCGAAACATTAAAAATAGGACTGTGACGATATTACTGTTATTCTTTATTTTTGTTTGTAGAAACACACACTCATGTACATGTATGGTAAGAGAAGAAAATGTGCCCCATAGTTGTTGAGGAGGAGCTGTTCTCATGGGCCAACAACCTCAACTCGAACAAATGTACACTATCGGCTGAATGCCAAACATAAATGTGTGTAGGAGTTGATGTTTAAGAAATGTCCCGTATTTTACGTTGGCAAAACTGAGATAGCACTCAATCTGCTGTCTCTGAATTTTTCTGAAATTTATTTGAAACAACGTCTTTTTATTTGTATTTGAAAAAACGAAAAT
This sequence comes from Creontiades dilutus, assembly GCA_031894815.1. Taxonomy (NCBI): domain Eukaryota; kingdom Metazoa; phylum Arthropoda; class Insecta; order Hemiptera; family Miridae; genus Creontiades; species Creontiades dilutus. Next base: position 2,910,225 of record JAVIWC010001773.1, on the reverse strand, counting down.
TCAAGTGTGCCACGCACCCACTCAGAAGACGACAATCTATCTTTGAAATTAAGACGTTTTCAGCCACACTTATCACCATTTATCACTTAAATTTTCGAAATTTGGGTGAGTAACGTTTACAAGAACTTGCGAAAAATTAGATTGAATTCACCAAAAGTGTAAAATTGATGACGTTTTAGGTAGTTTGGGATGGGAGACACCTACCGCTGAGCAATTTTCCAAAAATACTTCAAGAAGCCTATGACCTTCCTACTCCTAACCTATGAAGCCTAACACGATAAGAAAAAAATATGTAAATATAACCGAATCCGAGCTATATTGATAACTATTTTAGTTGCATTTTTGAATAACTAACAACTATTAATTTTTGTGGCAATTACTTTCTATCATTTTATGATCATTAATTAGAATTACTTGTTTACCCACTCTGCCAAGGATCATCAAACTGTTATGCACTTTCGGGAATCAGTATTGAAAAACAACAAAAATTCATTTGTGCCAAGCACACATTAGAAGATGACAATTTATCACTTTGAAATTGAGTCATTTTCGGTAACGACATTACGACATTCATCACTCAAATTTACGAAATTCGGGTAACATTTATGTAAACCATACACATTTTGATTGAATTCACAAAAGTGTTAAATTGATTAAAAATTTGAATATTTCTGGATGTGATTTTCTTGAAAAAATTAAATCATGTGTTTTTCTCTTCATTTATATTCACGTTCAAATCCATACTAATATTTTCAGATTTTTGAATTCGCTTTTTTTAAGCCACAATAGGTGGGCCTATTGTGGCTTATGAATTCGCTTTCAAATTTATGAATATGAATCCATCCATGTCTGTTACCAATTTAGCAGATAGAACATAAGAAACCCAACAATTACTGTACCTTCGAAGTGATCAATAATTATTTCCAACTGAAAAACTCTTAACTTATATTGATGGAGCTAAATACTTATATTGATTGATGTTTTGATATCTAAATCAATATACATTAATACAATAAGATTGTACTTACATCAGTCCGTTGCTGTAATCTCTTATTGAGCTCGTATATCCGGTAGTCGGGCTGGCCGAAGTACGGCGTATGCCTCCTGGGAACAGGTACACATCTACTTCAAATTAGCCGGCAGTTCACGGCCCCCTTGAAAGGAGGCGATAAGGCAAAATGATCATCAAAAAACATCAATCCATCAATGAAACCATGAAAACATACGTAACAGCTACCGAAAATCGGGATCAAATAGGGACAGCTAGATGAATAGAACACCGGTTATTCATCAATAAATCGTCACGAGCTTCCGTCTTAACCTACTTAAGGTACCGTTAGTTACCACTTTTGTATATTTCCTATTCATGAAAACATCAAACATTTGCTCGGTTCCACGAACTCAATTCTCCCTCCCTCGAAGCTTACCTCCCTTCCTCGTAATCTCATCTATCCCAAAATGGCGTATTTCCTGAAATACTGATTTCCAAGTTGAGATTTTTCAGATTTTGTTTACTTACCATAAATGATGGAGGTTTAGAAAGGAAAAACATCGACTTTGGTTTCGGGAAATTTCGGCCACAAAAAAACCTATTCCCATAGAATGAGCCACGCATAAATTGTGAAAACCTCGATCAGAGAAGGTGGTAGGAGCCGGGTGCTACGGGGGATGCATACCATCCATCTTGCAACAGGTTTTAGTATCCATGCGTTTACTGACAGAAATGCGATTTGCGAGCTAACGAATGATCGTGCTGCAACCCAAGTGGTCTCATTCGAGTCATGGAACAAATTTCTATCTGAATCAAACAAAAAAATCAAAAGTTTGGAGATTTTGATTTGTTAATGGATTAATCCATGCACATACATAATCCCGATTAGCGGGAGTCAAGCAAGGCTGCCGGGCAAGTCCTACGCTGTTCGCACTGTTCTTGAGTGATCTGCCTCCTTTTATGGGGGGGAGGAATCAGACTGGGAGAAAGCCTCTTCAATTATCTAATGTTCGCCGACTATTTGGTTCTGATAGGAGACAAGCCCTCAGACCCCCAGGAAATGATTGATAGACTGACGGAGTACGTTAAACTCCTGAGTCTGACCATCAATTTAGCCAAGAACAACGTAGTAATTTTTCGTGCTAAAGGAGGAAAACTCAGTAGGGACGAGCATTGGTCATTGGAGGGTGAGAGCATTGTGGTTGCCAGGGAGTACAAGTACCTGGGTGTTTGGTTTACGTCCAGCCTTCATGAAAGTGAGATACTAGCGAAGATGAGCATCAATTCGGTCTGAAATTAGCTGTTTCTAGCAAAGGAGATACCCCTGGGCACGAAGTTTAATGTCTTTAAATCTGCAGTGCAGGACACCCTATGCTACGGTTGTCAGGTGTGGGAAGTAGTACCACTAGACAGAAAGTACCACTAGATTGAGAAAAAAGATCTTAAAAAGATCTTCAACCTTCCATCTACCGCACTGAACTATATCCTATTCCTAGTGTAGTATAATTTGCCAGGATATTCACTGAATAAAACAATAGAATAATCACTTTCACAACTTTAATTCACATAATGTTCTCATAATAATACATCACCCGAAAAGACTCAACTCTAGATCATTCTTATCATTGCCTTCATCTACTTCCTCTTATTCGTACAGCCGACTCACCACTCGCGCCATGGATCAAGTACCTACTGCACTTCGGTAGTACCTACTACAATTCGGCCATACTGACGAGCGGTTGGTCTCCAACCGTGATAACAACATAATTTGCACAATGCTTGAGAAAATACCCAATCAAAATCATGAAAATAAGCATCATAATCATAATCACGAAAACAATAATGCAAATCATAACCATCATAATTGGTATTGTAACCACCGCAATGATACCCATAACCACACCTACTCAAAATCTTCAACGACATAATGGTAATAGTTATCAACATAATCGTCATAAAGGTTCATAAGAATGATCATCACAACATAATAGACATTGATACTCATGAGCATAATCGAGCAACAAGTCAACATAACACAAATCATAACTGAGCATAACGTAGATAGTTATTCGCATAATTCTGAACTAAAGGATTCTTCACATAGGTAAAGTATCCTCCGTGGTTATATGAAAATTAGACACCATAATTTTAATTGGGAAATAACTTCAATAAATCAAAATGTAGAACTGATAGCGATTTCAAATTTTACATCACACAAGTATTAATACAAGAATTAACTCCTAGAGGATAACTCCAACATTCTTAACTAAGGCCAAAATGTTCATAACGTAAGCAAAAATCAAATGTGTGTAAAAATATGAAAATTATGAAATGACATACTTAATAATTAATTACTAGAATTATTCGAGTCATCCCGTACCCATATTTTCATATTACTAGGCGAACAGATCCCTGTATATGGTAATTGTGTTACTCGTACTTGAAAGCCATCAATATCCTCTATCACATATCTATCGTTAGACAGTATTTTGGTTATCACATAAGGACCTCTGAATTTAGGAAGCAATTTTTTATTCACACCTGGAGTTACATCCACATTTTTAATCATAACATAGTCACCTATCTCATATTTATGTGGAGGTTTATGCCTCTTATCGTATTGAATCTTATTTGTCTCAGAAACTTTCTCTTGATGCAGAACAGCCTGTTCACGTGTGAGATGTAAGTCTCTCGGAATTTGGTTTTGCAAGGATTCTAAAATAGGCCGTAAAGTGTCGCTATTTGGGCCCTTTTGATCAACACCAAATAGTAATCTCGATGGGGTGGTTTGTATTGATCTACATAATGAATTATTCATAGCGAATTCAATTTCACCTAAACAATTGTCCCAATTTTTTGGTCCTTTACTGACTTTGGCTAGCATTGGGGTGAGGTCGCGATTCACCCGTTCAATTTCCCCATTCGCCCAAGGCGATGCTGTAGCTACCAGAATATGCTTAATTCCCTCATTTTCCAAGAACGTTTTAAATTCCGCTGATGTAAAGCTTGATCCGCGATCTGATACCAGAAACTTATTAGGTTTGCTGTATGACTTAAAGTAAGCATTCAAATGTTTAATTGCCTCCGCAGAATTAGTGGTTTTGCAAGGATAAAATTTGATGAATCTACTAAACCCATCGCGAATTTCAAAAATGTAACGATTTTTTCGACCAGACAATTCCAATGGACCGTAATGATCTACATGAACTACCTGGAATGGTTCGTTCCCCTTCGGTATAGAATGAAGTTCCCCTTCTTTCTTCCCCGAATTAGTCGAAAATGTTATGCATTTGAGACAATTAGATATATAATCTTGAACTTTTTTTTAGCATTAGGGAACCAATAAGTTCGGTAAATATAATCCAATGTCTTATCAATACCACAATGTGCAAGGTCATAAGACACGTACGGATTACAGCAAATTCCATGGATTGTGGAACCAAAAATAAAGATTTATCTTTCAATTTTTTATAAACTAAGCCATTACATTTCGTAAAATTTACTCTGATTATTACTTAAATCGTCTCTAATTTTCCGAATATCAGGGTCACGATCCTGAATAATTGCAAGGTTACGCTCAAAGCTATTTTCATCAATAACTAAAATTCGATGAATACGACTCAAAGCGTCAACATGCTTCATTATAACACCTGCCCTATGTTGCACTGTATAATAGTACTCCGAAAGAGCCAAAGCCCATCTCGCTATTCTGGTATTAATATCCTTCTTCTGCAATGTTAGATTCAAGCTATTACAATCAGTGATAATGGTAAATGGTATTCCCTGTAGGTAGACTCTAAATTTGTCAAGAGAATAAACTATAGCCGCTGCCTCTAATTCAAAACTATGGTACTTTCGTTCTGCGTCCGAAGTTCTTTTACTAAAGTAACTAATTGGGTGAAATTTACCATTAGCTGTTTGCTTTTGCAATAATATACCACCAAAATCGTCAATACTCGCATCACAATGCAGTTCAGTCTCCGCTGTTGGGGAATAAACAGACAAAATTGGTGCAGTTGCCAAATAATTCTTGAATAAATCAAAACATTCTATTTGTTTTTCACCAAAGTCAAAATCCTTACCCTGTTTCAGCAAATCATAAAGCGGTTTGGCCAACATAACAAAATCTGCAATAAATCTACGAAAATTTGAAATTAAACCGATATAACTGTGCAACTCTTTAAAATTCCTCGGATTAGGGTATTCCAATGCTGATCTAATATTATCAGGTGAAGGCCCAACACCATCTTGATTCACCCTGTATCCTAAATAGTCAATTTCGGATTTAAAAAAGGGACACTTTGAAAAATTTAATTCCAATTGATTGGAAATTAAAAGCTTAAGCAATTCAGTTAAAATTTCTAAATTTTGGTCTACATTTTCAGTTGCTATCAAAATATCGTCTAAATAAACTTGAATTTTATTTTGTTCAATTAATGGTTGAAGTTCCTTATAAATAAAGCGCATAAAAAAAGAAGGACCAACAGATAATCCAAATGGTAATTTCACATATTCGAATTGGCCCATGAAAGTTACAAATGAAGTGTATTTCGATGAATCTTCAGTTAATTTTACATTATGAAAAGCATCCTTGAGGTCCAGGATTGTAAAGCAATTTTTACCTCTTAATGAATCGAGTTGGTCTTGAACGTGGGGAATTGGAAAATTTTGCCTCTGAATAAATCGATTTATTGCTCTGTAATCAATTGCCATTCTATATCTTCCAGAATTACGCTTAACCAAAACAATTCGGCTGGCATATTCAGACGCACTTGGTCTAATTATTTTTCTTTTTAATAAGTCATTAATGATATCAGATACCGCTTGTTTCTCCTCCCAAGATAACCTACGAGGTCTAAAAAATATAGGTGAGTGGCCAGGTTTTAATGTTATAGGCATTTCAAATTTTATGGACGGCTCCTTAGGTTTTTCAGCTTGAAAATAGAATTGATCTAATATGTTATCAAGTTTTTGCTGACACACAAAATTAATATTTTCATCCACGTTAATGACAGGTTTATCTATCACATTTATCACGTCAATGTTAAGTATTTCTGACCAAAGCTCAGTAATTCCATCGTTCTTTCAAATCGGAGATATATGCACCGACTCACCTAGCTCTATTTTTATGTCTTTATTGGCAATAAAATCCCTACCTAAAAGACACGACCAATCAATAGTACCATCTGGTACAACAACAAATGTGCATGAAATTCTGCAATTTTGAACCACAATTTGGCATTCATACTGCCCTAAAATGTTTACTTGGCTTCTGTTTACCCCAGACAACGCAAATTTAGGTGAAATAGGTTTTAATTCCTCTTTGTTGGGTAACACTGATCTAGACAATAGCGATAATGGACATCCTGTATCTAAAATAGCTACTAATGTGTAATTTGACAACTTTACCTCGACTGTGTAAGAGGGGACTAATTGTTCCACGTTTTTGTAGTTCACCGATGAAGAGGCTCCCTTCTTCTTCTGTCGATCTGGGCAGGAAGTTACCAGGTGAGAACTTGATCCGCAGGTGTAGCAAGACCCTGGATCCCTCTTTGGTTTTGGACAGTTTGCAGCAATGTGATTTGTAAATAGACCACAATTGAAGCATTTTTTCTTTCCTTCAGTCCAATTTATTTTGCCGTGCGTTTCTCCTGGAGTCCCCTTGACGCACGTCATCCCCCGTGATTTTTTCTCAACTGTCGTCACTCTTCTTTCAGGAATTGATGCATTTTCTAAACGTCGATTTTCTCTACACTTCTCATAAAGTCGTAGTTTTTTCTTGAATTCGTCGATATTCGTGGCACCATACAAGAGAGATTTGTCATAAGGATCGTTGATGCCCGTAATTACGTAATGGATGATAGATTCATCGTCAATCAACCCTTTGGCTAACTCCCTCATTGTCAAAAAGTAGTCGTAAGGTTTTTCATTTTTTTCCATTTTCCGTGCTTGTAACACCTTGTGCTGTTCAGCAACGCTCCAAGTTTCTCTGAATTCTTAGTACAAGGCTTTTCGTAACTTTCTCCAACGATTAATGTTCCGCTCACCATTAATGAATTTAAGAGCCGTTCCAGACAAAGAACGTTTGGCAAAAACGAGTTTTTGAAGATCATTCCATTGGCATAAAGTGGCCATACCTTCAAAATCCTCAATCCATTTAGTGACTGGAACCGTTCCCGATCCATCGAACATGGCTACCGATCCCTCCAAATCACGAAACGAGAAAGGAAACGAGTTTGAATTTAACTCTTTCTTCTTATGCTTAATACGACTTTCTTTAATAGAGTTACTATCGGTATTATCCGATTCGCTATTACTGTCGTCATTGGCCTCAGACGAGTCAAAGGTCTCCTCATCCTGCTCCTCCGCACCTTCCGGGATTCTCGCCCGTTCCAACAACAACGCCGCGCGTAAACGTTCATATAAGTCTTTCTTCTTTCCGGTCTGAACAAACCCTCGTTTCTTTAATTCCGTCTTAAGATCACTCACCTTCAGTTTGTCCAGATAATCCATAATATCATCGAGTTTCTGATCGTCATCCATTGCGTACGAATCGCAAATCATAAACCGAATCGAGTACCGCGTCCGGGATCAAATCGCACTCCGATAGCTCGAGTTTTCTCCTAAATTTCTCTCGAATCCCACTTCTGATAATTGTAGTATAATTTGCCAGGATATTCACTGAATGAAACAATAGAATAATCACTTTCACAACTTTAATTCACATAATGTTCTCATAATAATACATCACCCGAAAAGACTCAACTCTAGATCATTCTTATCATTGTTATCATTGCCTTCATCTACTTCCTCTTATTCTTACAGCCGACTCACCACTTGCGCGCCATGGATCAAGTACCTACTGCACTTCGGTAGAACCTACTACACTAGAAACGGAGCTCGAACATATGTATACAACGCTACTCAAGCTGTACGGCGAATATATAATCCGAATATTGAAGGCTCCCCCTCGGCTTCAGCGGTTTACGCCATCGAACGGAAGCTGGGCTCGTTAGAACGTGGGAAGAATACAGCGTCAATTTTGGAGGTGGTAGACCATTCGGTTGGGAGAAAACTAGTGGATTGACTAGCACTCTTCCAACCATCTCGGAGGGAATACAAATAGAAACCAAGCTAAATCTGATCTAGCACTGTGGTGAGGGCCAGTACCACGAATTATATAGGGAACTGCGTCATGATATCAACGTCCTATCGCACGGACTGGACTTGGAAAAAGTAAAGTGGGTAATTAAGTGTCGAGGCGAGCTGCTTTACCTCAATTACATTCCGTGGACAGCAGACAGAGTTCAGCTTTGAGCTTTATGCAACATGCAGGAGAACGAAAGCACTAAGCACTTTCTGGCATGATGCCCAATACTGAGCTACAGCAGAAAGATCTTTCCCGGTAAGGCATCTCTAAGCCATGAGCGATCTCTAAGCGACTTATACGATTTAACTTAGGGTCACTAAAATTAACATCTTTAAAGTTCAGTACTATGTCGAGAGCCTTATTTTGTTTCATATCTATTTTAACGTTTGAAATTATTTTAAGTTATCCTTCTGAGACACTAGATAGATGATGTTAATTGTTCATTCCTGAAATGCTTTTACTATACTACCAAGCTCATTAATTAATCCCCTTTTCTTTCCAGTATCTACCTGCTTTATACTATCTATTTTTTCTTGAATTAAATCTACGGTATAATTCATTACTTGAGCATATTCGTCTAATTCATCTAATAGTTTCTTATCATTTCTAAGTTTCATAAACAACTGTACGTATTTCCGTTTCAATTTGTCGAATTCAACTGTCCATCGGGCTGTTCGGTCCATCTTTCTTATAAAAATAATAGATAGATAGATAGATAGTTTATTTACATCATTTTTACATGTAACATTCTACAATTGAATAATAACTGATGACCGAGCTGGATAGTGTAACACTGTGGCCCAGCCCGGAGTTGGTTCTTACATCTAATTTTTTATAAGGTACGAACGAGGTAATGTAAGTTTACTTCGGTGGCTCATCCTGACGGAAGCCCGATGGGCCTGGAACATGAGATGTGTAATTTCTATCATTCTCACTTGTATTTTTTCCTTTCTTTCTAGGCCTCTTTTTATTGGAGAGATGAACTTTTCTTCTAGTTTTGTAATGGCGAGGCTGGATTTCAGCGGTTTTTCTATCATACACTATAATCATCTGTTCTTTATTATATTTATTTTTCGTCTTAGCTTGTAATAATTACAATTGTAATAAACAATTATTGTTTATTTTTTATATAGACTTCCGAAGGAATATCAGGAAGATCTTCTCTCGATAGATTTCTGCTTTGAATTACTTTTTCATTTTCTCGTTTATATCTCAATATATTAATTTAGTTTTTGGTTTATTATTCAATAATAAACCATTGTAATCTTTCTTAAAAAAAAAAGAAAAAAAAAAAAAAGAAAATTTTCCGTCCGTCCGCCGTACGCACGATTTCTCCCAAGCGGTTGAAGCAAAAAAACTGACATTTTCAGGAAAAATCCATGTTGCTCCGACGACGCCCCAATTCTTGAGCCAGCTGTCTCATTCAATTTAAAGTGCCCTTTAAGTGTTGTCAAAGTTTGGTAAATTCCCTAAAACCTCAAAAAAAGTCAAGGCATTTTGAAGAACTTTCCACGAGGAATCGAACGAGCCCCTTCCCAGGTCAGTACGTCAAACCATCTCCGATCTATGGCCCGATTTATGGTGCCAACATTCGCGTTATTTTTGTTCATTATTGTTTTTGTGTTGATATCAGTAACCTAGTGACGTAGTGATGTAGTAATGTGGATACTGGAGTGAACTCCAAAAGGTTTTGTAGCGGATACACGGGTTGAAGCATTCTGATAAATATAAAAAAAAACGCTGCAAATTCTTTCACTGGGGTTTACTATTTAATTGGCTAGCGTTCATGATTTGAATTTACGCTAAGCTTTGGAGTGTGCGTGTTTCACAGGTGATAGAGCGATTATTGAATTTCAGGAGATATACATAGAGCACGTAAATCTATTCTCGACCGAAATACCTACTTGGATTGATCAGTTGATAATATTTGTGTGCCTCCTGAAATTCAATAATCGCTCTATCACCTGTGAAACACGCACACTCCAAAGCTAGTGATGTGGATACTGGAGTGAACTCCTAAAAGGCTTTGTAGCCGATACACGGGTTGAAGCATTCTGATATGCATGAAACGCTGCAAATTCTTTGACTGGGGTTTTAGTTTATTATTGTTTTTGTTTTGATAGCAGTAACCTAGTGACGTAGTGATGTAGTGATGTAGTAATGTGGATACTGGAGTGAACTCCTAAAAGGCTTTGTGGCCGATACACGCGTTGAAGCATTCTGATATGCATGAAACGCTGCAAGTACTTTCACTGGGGTTTTTTATTCAATTGGCTTGCGTTCATGATTTGAATTTCTACTAAGCTTTGGAGTGTGCGTGTTTCACAAGTGATACAGCGATTATTGAATGGAATTTTATCGGATAGGTCTGGGTCAACCATAGTACACCTGTCTTAGGTTATGAAGGATGTTGGATTGATGTGATTAAATTGGGGGTGCGCTTGGGTCAATATGAAAAGTAACAAGTAGTAAGTAACCTACTTGTGTCAGCATGAATTATAGCACTTCATCGAATATCAGTATGTACACAAGTGTTCCATTTCGAATTCAATAGTTTCCAGTCATGCCCTGTTCTTCGAATAATTCTGCGCCCCCATGTTACATTTAGTGAAGAAAATACGCTTTCCACCCACCTTGGTATGATTCTTTTGGGGTAAATCGCCTGATATGCTATGTTTGTCACAATGCTTTCCCCTATCAGTAATACCAACATCATCTATCTAATACCATCTTCATCTATCTTAATAGATATTGAAATTGAACTTGTTCCGAGAATTCTTCAAATGGATGGGAATAATGGAATGGGGTAATGAAGGTATGTCGCAGCGCTAACTCAACAGCGAGTGAATATTGATAAGATCGACTTGATGAGATGATTAAATTTTACCGCAATTACCGAAATTGAAGCAAGATCATAGGACTAAGACTCAAAAAAATGACGTTTGATGGATTTTACCACTTCTCCTGTGGTAAAATCTCTTAAACCTCTTGTTTAGATCGAAGTGTTGATCTGTGAGCAAAGCAATTCATATGAGATCATCTCGCACGTTTCCTGAAATTTTCATTAAAAACGAGAGAAAAGTTGATAGACCTTTTTATAACGATCTGCGAACAGACACAGACACGAAACCAAAGTTTTTCAGAATGGTTTAAAGAAGTAGAATGCGTCCTCACCCGAGAGTAAAAACAAAGCTTCCACTACAGGGAGCAAAAATTGGGTCTCTTAAGACGAAATAGGACCAATAAGTTTCTAGATGAGCTCCGGGCTATCAGGAGTACGAGAATATTCGCCACGTTTCAGCTAGTTACAACCCGTTTAATGAGCCGGTTTTGAATGGGCGACGGCTCATTAAAACTTCAACCCTCAACCCCCGCGGAATCCGTCAGTTTTCCGCTATTTTCACACAACCCCCCCCCCCCCCCACCCGCCGTTATAGTTGGGGGCAAAACTTGAGAACTGTAGTAAAACCACCTTTCGAGGTGGTAATTCCTCACTGGAAAGGACCTTTTGCGGTTTTTCCTTTGAGGTTTTCGAACACATATTATCGCCGGCCCCTTACTGCTTTTCAATGAACCGATAACCTGGCAACGGTTAGTGGAGTTTCCTTTGAACACCTGCCACAGGTATGGCAGCTGTCCACATCATAATTTTGTTTATTGATTCACCTCGACGGAATGATGTCCAGATCATAATTCAAACATCTCACTAACTTCTTCTAATTGAGAGGGTAAATGAGTCTGAGTAAAGATCTGACTTTGGAATGACAACCCGTTAATCTGTAAACACCACGCCACCTTTGATTCACAGGCTTGGAAAATGTCAGAGTGAATTTGACGAATGAGTCTTGGCAATTCGTCACCCACTTGGGTTCAGATAGGATTCCAGTTCAACATAGACCAACAGTTTAATTAGCATTTCAACTTCCCTGGGATGGTTTTGAGCTCTAAGCACTTTGAACCACAGGCGTGGGGAATTGCAGAGTGAGTTGGACGATCCCCATCCCACACTACACGTTTTGTTGACACCCAATCGTCAAATCGGGTAAATGAAAAAAATTAGGATTTAAGAAATAGAAATTCACATTTGTTTTCCACCTGTATACCCTTAAAAATGAGATTTCCTAAGCCAGATGAGTATGATGGACTGGTCAGGGAGTCATCTCAATGATTTGGCTTCCAAAAATACTAAAAATTGACGTCCCACCTGCCTACGTCAGTAAACCCTAGAACAACAACGTTTCTGAGTAGTTTTTGGGCTTGAAACGTAAAAAAAGTACTAAAAATTGACGTCCCACCTGCCTACGTCAGTAAACCCTAGAACAACAACGTTTCTGAGTAGTTTTTGGGCCGCAGCAGGACACACCTTGAAACGTAAAGCGACAAAGTTTTGAGAGGGGGTTATTAAATATTTTTTCTATGCGATTACAAAGGCTTACTATTGAAAATAATGAACCAAAAAGTCATTCCAGAATAAGAATAACATTCTATTCCGTCAACAGTGAACGCCCTCTAGAGTAAGTACATATATCTAGATAATACTGATATTAATAACAATGACAGCAGCAAACTCAAATTAACAACAGTGCACAGAAGATTGATTCCGGATTAGCTTTGAAGAACAGTTACAAGGATAACACTTCAAATCGGTTAAAGAAATTCTGCTGACCCCTAAGAGAGAGTCACAACTGATTTACAACACTTCAAAATCAATTCACAGGAAGTTTTCGTAGCGATTTCGTCTTCACAGGCCTTTAGAATCCTTCCTTTCGCGTAACTCGAAGCCAAATGATGATCGACGAGTTGATGTGATTAATTACCCTATGATGAGATGAAAACTGGGAGAAATTGGTAGGTAGCGAACGAGGGGAGGGTCGGGCTACTTCACATTGAAAAGTTTCTCGGTGATTGATTACCAGTAAGGGTGCTTTCGGCCTCCCCGAGAACTTCATGGAATTATGAGACATCAAAAATCGCCTTATCAACTTGAAGACAGTAAAACTTATAGGGAGACGTGATAACATGATTGTGAATCAGTTCACGACGGTTTTTTCAGATTGGCTTTGTCAAACGACCCTGAAGTTACACGACTTTTTTCCAGATGTGTTCTTTTTTTTCCATTAATCTATTTTCAATAATAAGCCTTTGCAATCGTTCAACGACAAAATTTTGTAATCCCCTTCAAATTTGAAGTGTTACGTCTTTCAGGGTGTACAGACTTCAAATCTGCAATGCCCGTCCGCCATACGGCCTTAGAATTGATCATTGATTGATTCCATTCTTTCGCACATGGTACATTTGAGGTCTAATTGGTCCTAACTTCTGGCTAGCCCAATCGACTCATACGCGTCAAAAACCAGTTTCAAGAGGATTTTACTGACATATTCAAGTGGGGTTTCCCAGTGATTTTGGGCGTGAAATCACGTGAGATGTGTTCCAGATCCGTAGAAATTCCTTCAAAGTCAATATTTGCAATTATTGAATCTAAAGTACTGCATTAAAAGTAATCCTCCGAACCTCACAATGACACGAGATATCATTTCCAAGCAATTTTGTACGCGACGTCGATTGACAAGTCCTGTGACCATATTCGCTGACTCGTTTCTTTTCATGATCTTTCATGTTTTCACAATAGTGAGTCTTGCAACTGCAATTTAATTCCTTTAGCAGACAAATTTAAATACCTTGGAATTATATTTGACCGGAACTTGAAATTTAAATACCTTGGAATTATATTTGACCGGAACTTGAAATTTAATTTTCACATAGGAGCCTTGATTTTCGAATTAAGAAAACTATTTTACGTTTTTAAGAGGCTCAAAATTTTCTATCTGTTGTTCAGTTGAGAGCTTTTTATTTTGGACTTGCTTTTTCTTTGATAAATTATGGTATTTTCGTGTGGGGAAGTGCTAGTAAGTCATTGTTGAAGATCCGTGCAAGTTACGCAAAATATTATCCTCAAAATAGCCCTACGGAAGAGTCCGCGATACCCCACTGTCCACCTTCATCGTGAATTTGATGTGCTTAATATAAGACACTTGCTTTTATTTCATTCGTGCTTGTTTGTCTTCAAAAATGGTATTCAGCCTGAACATAGAAGTACTGTTTCGCATACACGCACTGCATTAACATAAAATATTAATTTACCCGAAGTCCGAAATTAACTCATAAAAAATAACGCTTATTATCATGTTTTACGGTTCTTTTATGAGAATAGATTCCGCATGGACGTGTTCAATAGTTATATTAATTTCAAGTGTTTTATGTTGAACAGGATAAAGGAGATTTACCTTTAGTTATTTTTCTTTGTTTATCTAGATAAGTAAGCAGTGTTAAAAATGTTATAATTAACATGGATGATTCTGCAAAGACCAGCTCCACCAGCCACCACAAGTTCTAATAAACTTATTCGGTTGGTGGACAGAAGAAAAATTTTTTATTTACTCATCCAACTGTGTACCACTTTGCAATTTTATTTTCTCTGTCAATAAATTAATCTTCTTCTTCTTTGTGATGGATATGGTTAGTTGGCCCCTTCCCGATTTTAGAATCTGTCGCCTTGGGAGATGAGTCGGACGCCTGCAAGCGTCTGAATCATCCTCTGAGCGTGGCAGAGCAATAATTAATGCATCCACCTGCTTGGAAGGGGCAACTATACCATTTCATCACCCTCACATATTAGCCTGAGCGTGGTTACGTCCATTAGCCCTTTTGTTGTTAATTGTCCAGATTATCCTGCTGCCCCTATTTACTCGCAATCCCCCCCTTGTGGCTGTATGCCCTATAAAATGATCAATTTTGAAATTGACATTCCCCTGCCCAACTCACTGAGAGCCCCCCCCCCCCCCCCCCCCAATGAGAATCAACACTACATTATTCATGCCCCCTCTTCCCCCCCCCCCCCCGGCTTTTCTCAGAGCCCAGGGAGTGTGATGGATATGGTTAGTTGGCCCCCACCCGATTTTAGAATCTCTCGCCTTGGGAGATGAGTCGAACGCCTGCAAGCGTCTGAATCATCCCCTGAGCGTGGCGGAGTATAAGTTCGGAAGGGGCAAATATACCATTCCATCGCCCTCACATGTTCTTCAAAAAGTCTAAAGTTGAAACTTGAGGGCATTTCCCCAACGTCGAAGCTCTCTAAAATAGAATCATCAATATTGCAAACCCTGAGCACATTCAAATACCTAGGAATTCGGTTTTATCATTTGTTGGGTACAGGCCCTGTACCCAACAAATGATAAGTACTACAGGGACACCGTGGCGTATCTGGAAACTTGGCGGCTAATCGTGCCATTCTACTCCCCTACCCACAATCCTCACGAATGTTTCCCCATACTGACCTGAGGAGCAGCGTAATGTGGATCCAACTGAAAGAATGGAAGAAAGCTTTCTACGAACATCCCGCAGGGAATAGGTATAACTCACTGTTTCCTAGTTCTTATATGAAACCGTGGTTTAACGATTTGAATGAGGCGAAACCAAAGGCCTTCTTTAAAACGTTAACGAGGCAAAGAACTGGTCATAGCTGCTGCAACCAACACCTCCAAAGGATTGGGGTCGTTCAGTCATCTCAGTGCAGGTTCTGTTTTAACGAACTAGAGAGCAACGAGCACATCATCTTGGCATGCCCGGCGAATTCATCTGCCAAAGAGAAGCTGTCAAGTGGGATCACCAACGCTGTTGAAAGCCGCTTCAATCTGGACACCAGAATGGCTACGTCGAATGTAGAAGTGCATATCAAACTATTCGAATTCTTTTTGGAAATTGGCATTATTTTGTAAAAGTTTTTGTTGTTGTTGTTATTTTACACATTATTTCATCTACTATGTCAGTTTTTTTGTATTATCTGTAATATTTTTTCATAGTGACCATATTTAAATTCAAATGTAACGGCTGTATTTATCAAGAAGCCAATAAATAAATAAATTTAAAAAAAGTCGGTTGAGAAGGGCTCTTGACCAGCCCGAACTCATTAGGCTTGAAAAAGTTCATTTTAAGGGTGAAAAGTTGAAAATGAGAGTAAATTTAAATGTTTTAATTCTCTTCCCCCCCCCCCCTCCCCCATTCGGTTTTGAAGATTTGGAAGTCATGAATTGTTGTGGTGGTGGGGAGTTTTTGGTCATAAGGGAGGGTTAAGAATAATTCCATACACGGTTCTATTGTGAAATGATAAGCAGCTTTTCTTTGTTTTTGCTCTACTGACTAGGAAAGTGAAACAATTTTGGCTTAACTCCGCACGTTTACTTGGTTCTAATTAACGTATTCCTCACTAATGGCGTCACGTATTCTTCCTCCACACATCTGCTTGAAAGTTGATCATCTAGTTGACTTCTCTGCCACTAACATGGAATTAAGAGAAACGTTTCTTTTCATCCAAGCACTCTCGCAAGCTATTAGAATACGAAATTCTATATTTATATATTACCACAAACAGTTAAAGAGCTTTGGAAAATACGACATCAGGCGTTTTTCTTACCAGTACCTTTCAGGTTGATTGTAACGATATCTGATAGTTATGAATGCACTTCGTTGTGGTGATATTTTATGATAATGCATGTGTACTCACTGACAAAGATGGTTGACGTTTTAAATCAAGTTGGGATTGATAGTTACCTGTAACAAAGGAAAACACACAATTAGAACTTTTTTTTACAACAGGGCAAACACAAATCATTGGAATTCAAAGCACTTTATTTTCCTACAGAATGGGTTCGAATAACCACCCCTCAACACTCTGCTAGTACGCAAGTTTTGGAAAAATGCAAGCAGGAAACATGACATTCTTGACTGACTGGAGTCAAATGACAGAAACTTTGGAGCACATTAAATTGGTTTAAAAAATATTTTTTTAAAAAAGTTTTTTCAACCAAATCATTTTATAAAAGAGAAATGTTCGTAGAACACGAACTGGGGCTGCCAAAAATGTGTCCGCAAAATGAAACTGAAATCTTATCGAAATATGCTAAGTACTTTTAAAAAAGAGCAAATCTAAAAATTGGTTTGATAAAGCGGAATATTACTTAGTGAAAACCCTTTTGCTATAAAATTCATAGTAAAGATACTACTGTTCAAAGTTGTAATGGATAGAGCCTTAAATTTGACTGATGAGAGAATGCTAGGATTAGCTAAATGAAAAAACTAAAGCAACTAAATGAAAAATAACTACGAAATGGCTAATCGCTTAATGTACAGACTAAGCTTATCTGTAACGGACCAATCTTACAGTTGGATTGAGTATGGAAGGGGCTCAAAGTATGAATTTGAGAACCGCTGTTCTGGATAATCTAACATGAAAACACAGAAGCCATAGAAAAATCGAGTTTTTGCCAAAAAGAATGGTTACATTACATTTGGGAAAACTCAGTGATCCGTGTTCAGAAATACATTTTCTAACAAAATCTGTCCAGGACAGACTTTTGTCCACCCTATCCATAGGACGGCCGCAAAACGCCTTTTCCTTCGCACTGCTCCATACAAAATAGGCAACACCTTTTTAATATGCTCATTGCATAAACCCGAAGTTTTTTGGAGTCAGTGAGCGGTATCCTCCAAGTGTTGCAGGTTTATCGTCTCAGCTCTTGGAAGGGACAATTCGTACACTCCATCACCTTCATTGTTATTCAACTCAGACCATGAACACATGCAAATGTAAGAACCGATAGCGACTCTGAAGGAATTATACGGCACAATGAAATAAATAAAACGTACAAAAAAAAGGCCCTTAGAGGCAACAAGAGGGTCGTTGCGTAAAGACATTAAGTTTTTATTGGAGTCTTTCACCCTCCGGAAAGAAATTTACAGGCGCGCGTAAACCATCAATATTCAAAAAGTTATTGAATCAACCAATATGCATGATAAGGCGCCGTTAAAACTCTTTTTACTAAAAAAAGGGAGGCGAAAAGGGAGGAAGAGGTGGAGAGTGAGGAAGGTTTTATGAAGAGCGTTTGAATCGGACGGCTGGTGGAAATTATTTTTAAAAGGTGTGAAAACGCTGAGGCCTATGAAATATTCAATGGCAACCCAAAGTCTATTATACTCCTCGTTGAGTCAACGCGTTCAGCCGATTCACTAAGCACAAGGAATTGTTTTTGGCGAGGGAAGATAACATACGATCATAGAATACGAAGAGTCATACAAATTCGGATACTTCATGTTTTCTCGGTTGCTACTATTACAGAGCAGACAGGAGGAGATGCTTTGCACCCTCCGGCCCCAGAATCTTACACTTTTTACTACCTCAAGCAAATTCTATCAGAGAATCTGAAGCACATCGTGAAGATGGAAGAGAACTATTGTTAATAATTCAGCACCGACTTCATAACACACACTCTTAAATGCTTTAAACATGGCGTAACTGAAAAAACGTTTTTATGCTACGAAAAACTGTTCCTTAAATTTTCTGAGGACTTTCACGTACAAACCGTTGACAGGGTTAAACCACTTATCCAGGTGATTTCTCGTATGCTGTAACAGTTTCCAGAACTGCTACGCGAACGCGGACCAGTTGATCCCTAGCCGTCTGATAACTGGTAAGTCCCCTTTCCATTTTTTGCAGTTTCTTTAATACAACCCAAATTCTCTCTTGATTTCATATCTGACCTATATCAGATTCAATAAATCTATATAAACTCCAATCCGATTTGTTAATCATTGAAAATACCTAATTCACCATTAACAGGTGACACAACCTCGTATCCCGACTATTCCACTTATCCGAGTTTAACCACTTATGGCGGGGGTGAGCACGCGAAGCTTCCCCGTCCGAAGTCAAAGGCATTTGCGCTGTACTCGATGCTTCCCGTCTCTGCTCTGACTACCTCAAACTTGTACAAGAGCAGGGGTTCCCAACTTAATTTTTCCAAGGACCCCTTCCCCTTCATCAATGTACTACAATGATGAGGACCTCCACTATTTCCTAAGCCTAAAATTACCCGCAAAGAGTCAAAATATGTGAAAAAATAAATCAAACGAATGCTATACATACAACTCAGGATTTATTTGTGAAAATACAGAGTACCTACAAGTACATTATTAGTTTTCAACATTCAATTTAAAATTAGAGTCTATTATTTCTGTAATCTTAGGTTCCAAACTTGAAACTTTCACTCTGAAATCCAACAGCATGTCAAGCCGATTCCTATATTTGTTTTTCATGAAGCACTTGGAAGAAAATGCTAGCTCACACCGATAGGTGTTGCCCAGAAGTCTGCTATTTTCTCGCCATTAAAAATGTCGAACCTTATTGCCAGGTTATTCCACTTATACAGGTAGAACCTTATTGCTAGGACGAGGATGAACCTCAGGTATTCTACATATCCAAGTTAAAACTCTTATTCAGCTGATTTCAGTTTTTCAGGTTATTTCTCTAATGCAGGTGGTACCACCTATCCAGGTTGAATCTTAAGCCCAGGTTATTTCACTCATCCAGGTTAAACCTTATACTCGGATTATTTCACTTATCAAGGATGAACCTTAAACCCAGGTCATTCCATGGGTTGTTCTATGGTTTCATTTATTCAGAATCACTTTAACTGTTACTTTATACAGAACCTCATATTCAGGCGATTCCATTTATCCAGGTTGAATCTTATGTCCAGGTTAATCCTGTTATCTAAGTTCAACGGAATTTCCCGGATATTTCACTCATCGGTTGAATCACTTATCCACTTTATTTCAGTTATGGAGATGATAACATTTATGAAGGTTGAACCTTATAGCCAGATTATTCCAAATAACAATTCAGGTATTCCACTTATCCAGGTGATTCCGCTTATCCAAGTTGAACCTTGAATCCAAGTGATTCCACTATATATATATATACAAACTGTTGTGAGACTAAAGCAAACTAAATAACTGTAAAATTTTTACCGTAGGCTCTAGGAAAAAGCATTAGGGTCACGCGGAACGTCAAGTTTTCACACAAACTTAAACAATGTTTACAAACACACAACTGCATTGCGTAGACGAACACATACAATCAATTGCACTCATCCGTAAAGTGACAACGATCAGAGGGGTTTTGAATTAATAATCTACTGCCCAACTAAACGTTTATATCTCTTGTGGATAGAATCTAATTCTTATGTACAGGCTTTCTGGGGCATACGAATATTCTATTTATATTTTATATTATATTTATCCTACTCCAAATTATATGAATAAATTTTGAAGCACGATGGCGTTCCAACTCACGTTTCAGCCCCAAGGTGGCTAAAACTATAATGAAAAGGAATGGTATAAACTGAATTATTTTTAAAATAGAATAAATGACCCAGAATGTAAATGATCGTTTGAAGCTAGACCGTAAGTTTATACTAGAGACGTATTAAGGTCGAACAAACGTTGTTTTCTAATTGAATTTCACATTCCGCCGATAGAACGGGTACGGGGAAACATAAACAATAAACATGGATTATTGTACTTGGAGTAGAGGAATACCACCACAAGAGGAGTGCAATATCGGAAAGGGTAGGGAATGTAAACAATCGTAATTTAAATACCAACACAATTCAGGGTTGTTTAGCCAACCTGACGGATCACTAACAAATATTTAACTCAGCCCTGCGCTAACAATATCATCAACTGAACGACCTTCCTGGAGCATAAATAGGGAATTGGACGAATCCAATTATTGGTCTTGATTGTCGACAAAATTTGATCGGTGCGGTTTCTAATAATTCAATCAAGGGGTGTGATTGCATTTTACATTTTACAGAGGGAATCGGATGAGGAGTTTGATTCGGAGGATGAAGATACTCCCCTGTCGCGGCATAATGGGGATGAGGTGTTGCCTAAGCTCACAAATGATGTAGCCAAGATATTGCGGAAAATGGAAACCCTAATTAGAAAAATTAAAGAACTGGTAAAAGCGGCGGATTTTAACTCTGATAAGCTTGATGATCCTAAAAAAGTGCGGTGACATGGAGGGGAAAATAAAGTTGCTAGCGGAAAATGGAAGCAAGTTTGAGCAGGAAAATCTTCTTTTGCGTCGACGAATCGATGAACTGGATGAGAAAATGAACGATCTTGAACAAGTGTCATTACGTCAAGAAATTGAAACTGTTGGTGTGCCGGAGGTTGCAGGTGAGAAAGTTCCAGAGATTTTCAAGGAAATTTGCAGATATGTTGGATGCCTTGATACACAGCTCACTGATACTTTTCGACTACGTTCTGGACCTCCTGGTGAAATTTGTAGGATAATTGCTAGGGTTAAATCAGAAGAAGATGAACGGGTGCTTATAGACAATTTCACGATCAAAAGGGGTTTTCGGGCTTTGGATATTTCGCCGTCATTTCAGGCCGATTCGTTAGTTTTTCTCAATGAGCGGCTGACAGCGCGTAATCGACACTTACTCTGGCATTCCAATCAAATGCTGCAGCTTACAATTATAAGTATGCCTGGATCATGGATGGAAGGAGAATATACATGAAGAAGGATGATGGTGCAAGGGCTCATCGGGTAAACGGTTATGAAATGCTGACCGAAATTGATACCGATAAAAAATTGTCGAAATTCCTTGGATAGGTGATTCTTATTTTCTGATATTCTTCTGATAACTTTTTATAAACAAATTATGATTGGGGACTTTAACGAAGTTCTGGTTTTGCATAATAGAATACCTACTTATATTTGTGGCACTATAGATGAAGTTGAGAGTAAATTTGCTGATATCAATTCTGTACCAAGTTTGACTGCGTTGAGTAACATAAGAAGTTTAATTAAGAATTTCGATTATTTTAATGCTTTTTTGGATTCAATTAATTTGTCATTCCATGTGTTAATTTTGACGGAAACATGGAATGATGAGGGATTACAATTTCATTTGCCAGGTTACAACGGGCTGATAAGTAAAAAACACACTAACAAGGCGGAAGGTGTGTCAGTCTATGTCCGTGATGATTCGAAAATAAATTCTGCTGAAATTGACGTAATTGATGAATGTAATTCGATCTTCGTAGAATATAATTATAGCAGTTCTAAATGTGCAGTTACAGCAATCTACAAGTCGCACGATAGAGACTCGCTTGTTTTTATTCATCATTTGAGGCAGCACCTTAGTCTTAAATCTGATTATCGTATCCATTTTTTGCGACGCGATCTTAACATTAATATTTTGAATGAATCTCGGGCCTCCTCCGCGTACCTAAATATTATGACTGAGTTTGGCTTCATTACTTTCATCAACGAACACACTCGGTGTGTCGGTGGTACCGAATCCTGCTTAGATCATATTTTTGGGGAATTCCGGGACACCAAGAATGGTTTTGGTACTGTTTACAGTGGTGACCTTACGGATCATTATATGGTTCTCGCTCATGTACAAGTGGACAAATTTAATAGCCATAGTGATAGAAGTGTTGATCAACAAGTTATTAATGTGGTTAATTATGAATTATTATCAGTTTTGTTGAAAAATGAACTATGGGCTGATTTGTATTCTCAGTTTGCCGTTGATGAGGCTGTTAGGGTGTTTTATGAAACTATGGAGAAACGAATCGTATAATCTAGTTTTACAAAGTTCAAGTGCAATAAGGTTAGAATGTTGAAACCGTGGATAACTCCTGGAATTCTTGTGTCTATTGAAAAAAAATTATTGTTGAGGAAAAGAACAAAGAAACACCCAGAAAATCAAGCTCTTCGCTCTATTTTTATTAGGTATCTTTTGAATTAGTGATTAAGAGAGCGAGACAAATTCATTTTTTGATATGGTTGTAGAAGCCCAAGGTAATCCCAACGTACCTTGGGAGGCGGTGAACAAAGCAGCTAACGGACCTATTGCTAAGCAACTCATAAAACCTTTTAAAATTCGGTACAAACGTGGTTCTGTACTAGTGGGTGATAAGACTATTTTAATGCATTTTTTGCTAGTATTGGTAATGTTTTTGGTGATGGTATTGTCGTGCCTAAACGCCTACCAGATGACTTGTTTAAAGGAAGTTTCTCCCGGAGAAAGTTTGTATCTGACACCCGTCGTTCCCAAAGAAATGATTGAGTGTATCAAAACCTTGAAAAGAAGTTGCTCCTTCATGCACTCCGGAATTACCAATGTAATAATTAAGAAGATGGCATCTTATATTAGTAATCCAATGGCTTATATCTTTAATTTGGTTTTTGATTCTGGTAAATATACATCGCTTTTTAAGAGAGCAACCGTAGTTCCTCTGTACAAGGCTGGTGATAGCATGGATGTGGCGAATTATAGGCCTATATCTCTCACACTATCTCTCTCTAAAATTCTGGAGAAATGTATTAAACAAGGCTAGTGTCTTTCCTGGATAAATATAATATTATTTCCAGAAACCAGTATGGGTTTCGTGAGGGGATGGGGACTGACCTTGCTTTGTTTAGGGTAGATAACTTTATAACTCAAAGATTGGATGTTGGTTTTTTTGTTTATGGTGTTTTTTTTTTTTTGGATATTAGGAAAGCCTTTGATTCAGTTTATCATGTTATTTTACTTGAAAATTTGTGGAAATACGGGATAAGAGGGTTACCTTTGGAACTGCTGGTACCTGTCACATCGCCCGCAGACAACTAGAATTAACAATGTTTTCAGTGATGAAATTACTTTGTCTTGCGGAGTCCCACAAGGGACCGTTCTGGGTCCTATTCTGTTTTTATTATATATTAATGAATTACTGAATCTAGAGATTGACGGTTCATTGGTTGGTTTCGCAGATGATACTGTGGTGTGAT
This sequence comes from Creontiades dilutus, assembly GCA_031894815.1. NCBI lineage: Eukaryota > Metazoa > Arthropoda > Insecta > Hemiptera > Miridae > Creontiades > Creontiades dilutus. The sequence continues at coordinate 2,886,390 of JAVIWC010001773.1, read as the reverse complement.
GATCATGGAAAAGATCAATATGAGTTATTAAAGAAAATAAATTTCAACACGTTTTTCATCAAGATTTGGATGGATATTAATTGCTTAAGATTGAATGTGAATAAGACCTCAATAATTAGATTTTCCTTCTCGGAACGAGACTGCTCGGACCACCATCGCGGTATTGAAGAAACCTATTAAAAATTTCAAAGATTATACTTTTAAGAAAACAATTCAGGAATTCATAAACCAATGCGAAGTTTGTCAAACCTGCAAATACGAAAGGAGCCCACTAAAAATAAAATGTAATATAACGCCTACAGCGGTGAAACCTTTTGAGATTATTCACATTGATAAATTCACATTAGAAAAAGCCAAATTTTTAACCATTATAGATACTTTCTCTAGGTGTGCCCAAGCTTCCTGTACAAACTTCAGAGAGGACAGAAGTTGTCAAAAGCCATCGCGCACCACAGGTTACCCACGAAAATAGTCTAAGATAATGGAGCTGATTTAAATAGTTCCTTAGTGAAAGACCAATTAGCGCTACACAAAATCGAAATTCATTCATCAGTTCACAACACCCTGACTCTAAAGGACCGATCGAAAGATTTCATTCGACGCTAATAGAGCATATACAAGTTTTAAACAATAGAGACGAATTTTAAAAATACAACATTTTTGATAAAGTAAACTACGCATTGATAGTCTACAATAATGGTATTCACTCGGTGACTAAAATGACGCCTTTCAAAATAATACATGGTGACCTCGATTAGGAATCCGCTATAGACATTAACATTGAGCAAAGACTTGCTTCAAATTTCGTTCACAGTCATTTAGAAAGAACGATATTAATATATTCAGACATAAACGAGAAAAATAAAAAGGAAAAAGAAAAAGTAATTCAAAGCAGAAATCTGTCGAGAGAAGATCTTCTTGATATTCCTTCGGAATAGAACAGAACAGAAAATTAGTGTAAATGCCGATAGAAAAACCGCTGAAATCCAGCCTCGCCATTACAACACTAGAAGAATGAAATCTCCAATAAAAAGAGGGCTAGGGAGAAAGGATAAAATACAAGTGAGAATAATATAAATTACATTTTCCTTCGTTTTTCCTTCGTCATCTTATTTTTTATCCATTCTGCCATTTACAATACATATAACTCCTCCACCCTTAGAATTTGTCATCTCCTGGAACGGTGATGTCAATACAGGTCCGAGGTGTAACCTGAGGTGAATCATTCAAATTTCTAGATTCAGAATTATTAACAAATTTCCAAATTGAGTAACATGCAGAACATAATATAATACATACAATATAATATGATGGTCCAACAACTAGGTACAATTATATGACAATTGTCAAATGATTGAAAGCTCTTATACGATTTAAGTTAGGTTCAATAAAATTAACATCTTTAAGGTTCAGTACTATGTGGGGAGCATTATTTTGTTTCATATGTATCTTACCATTCGAAATTATTTTAGGTTGTCCCTGTGAGACACAATATGACCTTAAGTGTTCGTCCCTGAACTATACTGCATTTTCTTCGGCCCAATTTAACTTCCGTCTCTTTTTCATTCCTAATCTCTACAGGTTCAAATAAAAACGGAGTAAGATGGAACGTTGTCTATATTTCCACGAAAGTAAAGAGTTACACTGTTAAATCGATTACGACGGTTAGGTCATCATCACAAACAAACATGAACTTCGTCGCGAGTGACTTAGTCCGTATCTCTACAGGTTCTCCTGTTGATAAGATGCCCAGATATTGGTTAATTTCTCGTATAAATTCTATATCGTTATTATTTATTTCTAAATTGACATATTGACATTGTTGTGGAGATCGACCTCGGAAAATTTCTTTTTCACATACACTTTTGTAAGTTTCATAAACAACTTTACATATTTATGTTTCAATTTGTCGGATTCAAATGTCAGTCCATCTATCTTGAAATAATGGATTAAAGTGTGGTCTGTAGTCGTGATTTTTGCAGTTCCTGGTCGTATGGCTAGGATGTCTGGATGTTGGCTCATATGCTTTACTTCGGTGGCCCACCCTGACGTAAGCCCTGGAACATAATGAGATGTGTAATTTATTTGGCTTTGACTTTTGGCGGATTCGATTATTTGAAGTATATAGGCAGTCTGTCATGTCACGACAAACCCACACATGTGATTTTTGTCAACTTGTATTTCGTAACTTTTCAAACCTCATTCGCCAATAAAAAATGCAAAGGCTGAATTGGAATCATTCAGGTCCGTTTCGTTAGAAAGATGAGGAAGGGAGACGGGTGAAACCGAAGCGTTGAGGTTCACCGCACGACCCGCGAGTGTTGCGGGTCTCGGAAACTCGCGTTTGATTTTCACCCGCCTCAGCTGGGCCAGTCTTTTTGCGGCTTCAGATTCGTCTACAACAGTTGAGATTAATGACGGAAACCAGAGGTTCAAACACAAACTGGTTACCCTCATCCCGTATTATCAGCCATACAGCAAAATACCGGAAAAGTGATCATCGAACATTTTTTACTTGTAATTTTGTTATAACCTAATTGTTGTTTGATGCTTTAATCGCACGATCAGGGTACCGAAACTCAAGCTGGCAGCCCCAAAGTTCACTTTCGATTCACAGCGAAGCAGTTGAAAAAAGAAAAAAAAAACCTGATGAAAACAAGAAAATGAAGTCAAATCAAAACTCGATAAATCGTGATTTACTATCACAGTTAATATACACAATTATCTAGGAGTTCACTCTAGTATCGTCTCGGAAGCTAGAAACAATTTTCAACATATAATAAATATTTTGAAATCCATTTTCAATGAGATGGAACCCAAGAATCGACCGTTCCATGTTGAAAACTAGTTTGAAACGACTCTACAAAAAAAGCTTCTCCAAGCTACCCTCAAAAGTTAGTGTGAGACATCTCACTTGAATACGAACAAATTGCTTAACTTAAGGAATAGAAATTGGGAATGTAAAAAGGTTTGATTTAAGAAAGTCAGTTTGCTAAGAGAGGTACGGAGTAAGTACCTTAAACTAGATAGATATTTCACACAAACTATCACTTCACTATTGGTAATGCCTAGATAAATGTACCGGAGAAGGGGTAGTTGACGGTAAACGATTGCCGTTAGAAACTCGTAATTAGTGATAGGACGTTATTTTTCGATATTACGATGTTTTGGCTCCGATAACATCGGTTTGGTTCACGGGAAAAATCCATCTAGTTTACTTGCTAGGTAACGTGAAAAAAAGAAATATTAAAAATTCTTTAAAAAAAAGAAAAAGAAACTATTGTTCTCGGTCCAAAATATTTATAATAAGAATTTTCAAAAAAATTTTTGCATCGAAATCCGTTTCAAAGTATTTTAAATCCATTGTCAAAAGACACCAAAAACACATTGCAGACTCTCCATAGAATTTAGATTTTGAAATTAAATTTGTCACCTCGTTTTGGCGACCCTCCCACAGATATTGCATCTGGCGGACATGGTGCCGTTCTTTTGATAAAAACGCCACCTTTTAATTGGAGGCATCTTTATGGAATATTCACGCAATAACAGTGAACACAATCCTCAGAGTACTAGCAAGATGCGAACGGTAGTAGCGTGTAATAAGGATACTGTTTACTGATAAGAACATCAATATCGAAAACATCGATTATATCGATGTTTTCACCCGATATTTGAGGACATATTGATGCCAAACATCGACATCGATATCAATATCGATGTTTTGTCTCACTCGTAATCCACAAAGGCTGATCTACACTAATTCCGTAATGCATTTAATTTTCACAGGGGAAACCGAGAGTTCGTAGGAATTTTGGTTTCCCAAGGACGAATGAGAAAGGAGCGGAATTTCCAAGTTGTATTGTCAATCGCGAGCGTAGGATAAGAAGTTGGTATATGTGGTAAAAGAACCAAGAAAAAGTTGACCTGGTAATCGTGGAGAAAAATGTGGAATGGTCGGTAGTGCCACGCTACAAGGTATTGAACACTCAACAATGAGCGAAAAATTAGGAATTTTAACAGGGTTCAAAGCCCTGTTTTGAACAGATCTTCGAGAGCAATTTGAGGCAATTACTCGCACCGTGAGATTTTGATGAAAAACATGTTTGAAATGCCTGTAGGTACACTCGGAAGCAAATTCTCCGATTTATCGGACATTTTTTCTCCAACACTGTACGAATCATGATATTGAGAAAATATTGCAGTAATTTGTGGAAATCTGGATCATCGAAGGGAAAACGGACGTACACGTCGCTGTAAGTTTCGTTTCGCAGTTCTCGTAACATCCAGGTAAAATTGTGTATACCTTTTGGTATACGCAAGAGGAATGCAGATATGGTCACACGCTCAACTATTATCAGAACACGTCAAAATGGAATTCCGGTGATGGGAGAGCAGAAATATTGGTTATGTTTCACACTGGATGCAAGTTCACAGGTGACACTGGTCTTTCAATTCTAAGCCTTCATCGATTTAGAATTAAAACTGCAAATACAGATACAAGTATTTTACACTAGCAATTGAAACGAGCAAAAGAGCGCGATTGAAGAAAGAAAAATCCTGTATAAATGGAATATTCATAAACCATATTACGTTCGGTTAGAAAAATAAATTTTCTCGCGAATTGTTTTCCTTCCCGATGGCTTTTCCCCACGAAGTCTCGGTCGGATTTCCCGCTCGTAATTTCCTCCCGGCAACGTGAATCGGAGAGATCACGGCACTAATGACTTTTAAAGTCGAGACTAAATGTCTGCCGGCTGGTTAAGGGGAAACGTAAGCTCTGAGTTATCGTTGCCCCTATTAAGAATATTTAATCAGAGTTTTATACCGTTCATCAAGCTCCCGGTTCCAAGTGGAGCTCGTTTATTGTTTATTGTTTCCGATTCTATAAATAGAAAGAGGAAGAAATGTTTTCGGTTTAGAGAGATGACAACTTTAATGTTGCAAAACTCAAAATTTGTGTGTGTTTTAGAACATTCTGAACAAATTTCTTTTTTGTTTGTGTCTGTAACATGTACACGAATCCTTGACACAAGCACAATTTTGTTCGGCTGTTCATTGAATAGTATCTTACTAACTGAAAAATTCAACTGTTGATTCAACCCAAAAGATCACTCGTTTGTTGAGCGATTTTGACTTCAGTAAGTTGTGACCTTGATGTACATAGAGAAGACTGAAATTGAATAATGCGGTTCAACCCTGATAGATCATAAGCGGCCGAAACATGGGAATGTGCCTTCTCAGATTGAAACAGCGGTAATTCGTTTCATTCAACTCTCATTTTCTTGGAGATTTTAAAGCCGAAACAATCATCAAATGTAGCATCATGTAACGAGGCATGGCGGCTTACGGGCAGATTCTTGTTTCTTAAGACCATTGATGATCTTTGGTTAGTGACCCCTAGCATGAGTGCTGCCTGAGCTTTCCTTAAGGGAAGCAGGGCATCTTTGCCCACCGATTCATATACACAGATGTCCGGCAATCGGAGACCCTTTGCATCTGTATGAGAAGGAGTTATTAGTGGACGTGTGACGTAATTCTTCTACACTAAGTGGACAAACATAGCATCTGCACTTACCTAGGATGCACACTCCCCAATGGTTCTGTCCTATGGGTCAGAACGTGTTCCATGGACTGCTGCTTGTTGATAGGACAACGAAGTCGATTCTAAGAATCCCTTTTCAGTACCCCTACGGGCATATTTTTGTTTCTTCTGAACACTGATGTGATCCTTGGTTACAGACCACTAGATTGAGTGCTGTGTCAGCTTCAACAAGATGTTTCCACAAGACATGCCTTTTCGCCGATCCTGCATAGTCAGCTAATAATGAAATTAATGACAGTTTGAACTGTCCATACAGTTGAGCAGGTGGCTAATCCCCTGTCAACGCAAACCTGTCCATACATCTCCGCCAGATATTCCTTCGGTAATTGCCCTTGAGTTACGGGGTCGAGCCATACAAGAGGCTCGTCCCCTCCACAACAGCCGTTTCCCGTCCGGTTCACGGTAGAGTTGAGGAAGAGATTTCAACATTTATAGCCCGCAAAACTAGTTATGACTCTCCCGCCCCGACTGATTTACTGCGGCGGCTTTTGTTAGGGCTGAAATGAAGCTTCTCGGCCTCGGATCTTTTGACAACATACAAACACTGAAAATGCGTGGAAATGTTTTCAAGACGGGAGATAAACATCGGTTCATCGCTGAAATAGATTATAAGATACACCAGTAGTGGATTTGTCATAGATATGTCATGTCCTCATGGTCACCCCAAAATTCAAAATATTACAAGCGATATCTTCATTTGAATAGCTTCAGAGGAAGTTCGACATTCGCGTGTAAAATTTTGAATTTTAAGGTGGCACAAGTGGTATGAAAAAAAATAGGTATACAAATACAAGAAAGTAAACTTGTAAACGCTCTTTTCCAAAAATACGGACACAAACTTCGGGGGTCGATTCTGTAGCAAAAACTTTCAATCCATAGCAATTTTTCCAAAATATGATTTTTTTTTCCAATCTAAACATTTTTTTTCCTTGTGTGTTCGACCTTACTTAACTAAACGGCGGTAAATAAAAATGTTAGTCCGTCAAACTTTTTATAAAAATAGTTGAACTTTATGGAGGGTATTTAGAAAGGCATTTAGAAATTAATGTTTATACTAAAGAATAACGTATAGAGTAATGTTATTGATTGAACTTAATGGTATTTTTGGAAGCAATTCTAACCCAAATCAGAAATATTAGAAAACATTAGCAATATTAGAAATATTAGCAATTCAAGACCTTCCCACCGGTCTAGTCAAAAAATAATTTTCTTAATTAATAACCGCCTGGGACTTGGCGGTTGAACAGAAATGGATTACCTGAATAATAATTTACGACTCGTTCCATGTAGTTTCTGTTATGTTCTCGACACTTCAATTCTTTGTACTACACTATTTCCACACTAAATTTCACTATATCAAACACGGCAACAGGTGTCTGCAGTTAACCTTTCCGGACGCCGGCCATGTCAACTGTCACTTTGTGATGAGAGTAATGCCAACTCCCCGCTGAATATACCTATCATACCATCATTTGCACGTGCGAAATCAGCTGAAATGAGTAAATTAATTAATTATACTATTAATATTATTAAAGAAAAGATTACTCATATCAATGTTAATCAAAGTAGAAAAAAGAGGCGATTTGTAAGTGTGTTAGGTGATATAATTAAGTTTATAACTGGCAATCGAGACGCCTCTGACGGAGAACGTAACGATAGATTGTTTATTCAAATCAAGAATAATGAAATAAGTGTTCAGGATCAATTCGATTCTAAATTCTCTTCAATTTCAGATTTAATGTCGAACTTTAATTCGACCATTCAAGATATCCACTTCAATAATGAACAAATTAAAAACATATTATTGGGAATTGATAATTTCATCAAAATTAGTTCCAATCAAGCTCTCGCTGATTCCGTAAAAGAAATACTTAATCTTCAACAACCCGTTATTCAATTTTATATTGAAACTATTTCAAGATATGGAGAATTCAATCACCTTCTGTGAATCACATCCAAGTATAAATTACATTCAAGTATAATTGGAACTCATCAATTACCTACTTGAACAACTACCTATATAAGGTGTCACACATTTACGGTTCTAAATTACCTTTGGAAATGAAGAACGAAAACTTTGTAGAAATAGAATCCACCATTCAAGTTACGTGTGCGCTTCATGATGATGAAATTGTTAATTTTCTTAATCTAAAATTGTCCTCAACAGTTCAAAGTCGCACTCTCCTTCATACTGCACATACGTACGCGATTGCGCTTAAAGAAACAACTCAACACGTATCATCAGACTTTTCATCTCTCCTGAACAAGATCGATAATTTGATTTCTCTTCTAAAGCCACTCAAAAATACGATTTCTCAAATTCTTCCTCTCTAAATCAAAGAAATGGCTGATACCTCACAACATCAAATCATAACTATTGTCACTTGGAACGCAAGAGGCGTTACAAATAAGTACCATGAATTAGTTCTGTTTTTGCGGACATATGACGTTGGTATTTTTTTACTCCTGACAGAAACTTAATTGTCTCAACACTTTAATCTTCACATAAATAGTTACCGTGTATACCGAGCTGATCATCCTAGTGGGAGGAGGCAAGGTGGATCAGCGATATTAGTAAAAAATAATATTAGACATGATGAGCTGCCGCCATTTATCGAGGATAATTTTCAAATTCAACTATATAATAACGATCGCAAAATCCAGATTGGCTCCTTTTATTCACCTCCCCAAATGAATTTAGCAGCTGACTATGTTCTTAGCATAATCCATGAACTTCGTTCTCAGTTTCTGTTGGGTGGGAACTTTAACGACAGATATTTAAGGTGGGAATACAAAACACAAGGGGAAGACTCCTGCATTCATTCATTTATCGATTCCGATTAGACGTTCTGTATGCTGTAGACCCTACTCATTATCCATCAAGCGGCTCGACTCCAAGTAATTTGGACATCTTTCAAGGCAAACAAGTATCGGCGCTGTGCAGCACTCCAAGGGTTTCACAGCAGTTGAGTTCTGATCATTCTCCTGTGCTATCTCAGCTCACCTTTGATGGTATTCGATCTGGTACACAGCAACCGCTTGTTGCTTCTCCAAAAGATTGGATTTTATAAAGAGAACTACTAGAAGAACGAATGTCCCTAAATGTCCCTCTTAAGACTACAAGTAATCTTGACGCTGCTGTTGGCATGCTAACTAATTTGATCCAGAATGCAACAAGAGTCCTCGACTCCACGACACTCTCCTCGGACTTTTCACCATTCATTCAGTCCCTCGTGTTTCATCTCTTAAACTCAACAAACAAACAAAACATCCAATCGATAAGACGTTTTTTTGACGGCATTTGAAACTAGCACTGAAAAATGAGGATGATTTAGCAACCTCCAAAGAAATTGGAAGAAGAACCCATAAGATGGTTCGTTATGGCTAAAAACGAAAAAAGTAACAAGGAAATTCGTTGGTTTTCCACCTCAAAAAGTTGGCACTACTTGGTACAGTTCCTCCCAAGAGAAATACGATTTATTCACCAATATATTGAAAGAGCGATTTCAAACCCATCCCATCCAGGATGACGAGTTCAATGCTCACGTTGAGGAAGTTATTGCTCAACCCTTGCCATTGAGCCCATTCTATGACTTCTTTACTCCTAGTGAGGCCAAAAAAGTTATAAATGGGTCGGCTACAAGGAAGTCTCTAGGTTTAGATGGGATAACACGACCACTGTTGAAGGCTTTACCACGTAAAGGCCTTGTTCTACTAACTCAAATCTTCAATGCAGCATTAAGGATGAGTTAGTTTCCAACGTGTTGGAAGCTAGCAAAAGTGGTCATGATCAAGAAGCCGAATAAGCCAAAAATTGATCCAAAAAGTTATAGGTCGATAAGCCTATTGCCCACCTTCTTTCAAACCTCTACGGCTATCTACGTAGACTGATACCATCCTCCCAGTTTGGATTCCAACGATCCCACTCATGTCCTCAACAGCTGTACAGGATAATCGAGAAAATAAATGAAACTTTTGAGCAAAAGGATCTCTCACCAGCATTGTTCCTGAACACTGAACAAGCGTTCGACAGGGTGTAGCACAAGGAACTTCTTTACAAGATCAAGACCTTCTTGCCAGACAAATACTATAGAATAGTCCTTTCATATCTGACAGATGGCTCATTCGTCGTAAGTTCTGGCGACTCTACCTCTGAAAACTGCCCAGCACAAGCTGGTGTCCCACAGGGAAGGGTATTGGGGCCGTTCTTGTACTTGATATATGCTGGCGATTTTCCAACCAGCGATTCTCTCACAGTCTCATAGTATGCCAACGATGTGGCTGTCTTAAGCACTGCAAGAGATTGCAGTACTGCTGAGATCAACCTAAAAGAATTCGTTCATTGGATCCATAATTGGTGTCGAAAGTGGCGTGTGATAGGTAATGAATCCTCAGAAGTCAACCATAGCCACTTTCACAAAACAAACCCGTAGAAACCAATCCTCAATAATGTTGGGGAATGAGCTGATTCTACAAAATAATGTCATTAGATATCTTGGTCTGCGATTAGACAAAACGCTAACATGGGAAAACACAGCAAATTCTTTCACTGGGGTTTATTATTCAATTTCATTCATTTGGCTTGCATTCATGTTTTGAATTTCTACTAAGCTTTTGAGTGTGCGTGTTTCAAGGTGATAGAGCGCTTATTGAATTTCAGGAGGCACACAAATATGATAAACTGATCAATCCAAATAGGTATTTTGGTTGAGAACTGATTTAAGTGCTCTATGCACATCTCCTGAAATTCAATAATCACCTGTGAAACACGCTCACTCCAAAGCTTAGTAAAAATAGAAATCATGAATGCAAGCCAAATGAATGAAATTGACTAATAAACCCCAGTGAAAGACTTTGCAGCGTTTTTTTTCCAAGTGCGATTACAATGGGAAAATATTCTATTTGAAAATTTTAAATTTCGTTAAGACGGAGCATGCATATCAGAATGCTTCAACCCTTGTATCGGCTATAAACCCTTTCAGGAGTTCACCCCAGTATCCACATTCACTACATCAAAAAGATGTTGTTTTTGTTTTGATCGCAGTAATATAATGATGCACAGAATGTGGTTGCAATGTTGGCAGCATAAATCGGGCCATACATCGGGAATGGTTTGAGGTACAGACCTGGGGAGGGGCTCATTCGATCCCGCATGGAAGGTTCTTCAAAAAGGCCAAATTTAGGCCGCCTTGACTTTTTTGGAGGTTTTTAGGGATTTTATAAAACGTTGACAACCTTTAAAGGGCACTTTAAATTAAATGAGAGAGCTAGCTAAAGAATTCGGGAGCTGTCGGACCAACATGGATTTTTCCTGACAATTTAAGATTTTTTTCTCCAGCCGTTTGGGAGAAATCGTGCGTACGGCGTACGGACGGAAAAATGTTTATTGCAGATTTGGATTCTACACCCTTTGAAACGTAAACCATGCCAAAAGCTTGGTCACTAAAGTTCGTCATCGCATCCATCCAACTCAAGTTTTTACTCAATCAAAATTCAAAGATGACCTTGGAGACCTAGAGGCTGCTGTATTTATCCCTCATTAGACCCATCTGGTATTATTCTTCGGGGCTGTGGGGTTCAGCAGTTAATTCTCATGTTAGGAAAATACAGACCCCACAAAATAGAGTACTGCGACTCATTACAGGAGCTCCTTGCTACCTTAGAAGTACCACATTGCACAGCGATCTTGACGTACCGTACGTGGTTGAAGTCCTCCGTCAGAACTACTCTCGGCTACATAATTCAATGGAAATAAACTCCAATAATATAATTGTGGAGCTGATTGATAATTTACCTCCTCCTCCTCCCCAGCGCAGGCTTAAGCGTAAACGTAATTCGGATTTCCTGGGATTATGAACAACACCTATTTGTCGACAAAAGTGTGAAATTTTGTTTTTGTTTTTTACTACTATATGGTCAATGTCATCTGTTTATTTAGTAAAATAGTAGTAAAACACATTAGTAGTAAAACACAAAAACAAAATTTCACACTATTGTCTATATTTCTGTTTATTTATTACCTTTATATATTTAAATAAATATATTTATTTAAATAAATATTTGTAGATATTTATTCACAATTGACTTTGTTACATTCAAGTCGGGTCAGCTAGTGAGCTGTTCCCACATCATCATCAAGTATCACGTTAATTAGGTACTTGCCTACTGTAATAAATTAATTCACAATTGTAATGTTTGTAATGAACAATAAAGGTATTAAAAAAATAAAAAATAAACATTGTCCGAATCATCAGAATATTACTTGTACTTTTCACGATCGATTCCCACACTGAGACAAAACGAATTTGTGTCCATATTTCCTAAAGTAAATTAACTTTTGAAATAAAAAACCAATACTACTATAATACCACTTTCAGATGATTGCCGAAGAGGCAGTGTAATTCATTGTGATAGAAAACTAATTTCAAATCAGGACGTGAAGAAGAAATCCTTAGTTCTAATACTTTAAATCATTGTGGACCATCATCATCATCGTCGTCGTCGGTCATTTAGCTGTCTTCCTCTTTGGAGATTATGTAGAAATAAATCATAAACATGGTTCCGAAATACTGGAATTGAAAGGCATATTTCTAATTTTAGAAGAAGATACAAAAATCCATTATGAGGGACAACCACTTCTTTCAGAAAGTGTATCCCCAGGCTTACCTAAATTGTTAACTGATTTAAATTTCGAATTAAAAGACTCGCAAATGTCGAATACTACTCTTACACTAAAGGAACCTATCTAGCTTCAAAAATGTCAAACTTGACAAAATAAGTCTTCTATAGCTATTAGATTTAAGTAAATACTTTGTTCCTAGTTTTTCGACAGTAGTAATGTATTTTTTTTCTTTAATCATGTTCATAGTGTACCTTATCACAGCCTACTGTAAACATGAAACCAAAGCCTCCACTATCAGTATTTAAAATAAATAAATTAATTTGTGATTAATTTATTTACCCCCACACACACACACACACACACACACACACACACACACACACACACACACACACAACGTACTTACATACCTACATACATATATATATAGTTAGGAAAAAAAATGAAATCAGATTAGTTTGGCAAAATCAATTTGAATTTTTGGCATACTATCAAATTGAAGATTTTGGCAAATTAATTTGAACCTTCAATTCTAATATTTTTGGCATCTCAATTTAAACTTTCGGCGACTCGATTTCTACTTCTGGCTTCCATACCACCTCGAGCTTTTGGCATATCAATTTATACTTTTCACAGATCCCAACTAACCCAACATTCCACCCCATATAATGATCAATAAATGTTTTTTCTCTCTCGTAAAAAAAAAAAAATAAAAAAAAAATAAATTAATTTGTCTCGTTAAAATTTGGTTTTCCAAAATTTTCATCTTAAGGAGGGAGGTGTTCAGTCATCCCTTCCCTACCGGCGCTCCTCGCCACGAGACAACTGAGGTTGGGGGCAGTCGTCGTTCTCAATTCACAAGATGTCGTTGCGCTCTCTTGTACATAGCTCATTACATTTCCGTTTGTATGGTGTGTGTGTGGGGGGGATTAAAAGCGGTCCTTTCGGAAGGGGTCGCCCCCCGTCCATGGATGAGGACGGGCAGCGGGTGGATGGACGGGTTGGGCGTTTGAGGTGAACCGCCGACCCTCACCCGGCTTCCATTCATCGGTTTTGAAAGATGGACCCGGCCTCATCAATCAGGCGAGATCATGAGAAAATGCCCCCCCCCCCCCCCGCCTATCAAAGCGCACCAAACGCCAATCATTCACTCCCTCCCCACCAATCACTCTCTCCCTCCCCACCGAATGATTCCTCATCGCCCCTTTTTCCCTGCCACAATCCTCACCCACCACAGAGATCTCTTATCTTTCCATCATCTATCAATCCTCTTTACAACTCCCATCTAATCTTTCACGTATGTTTATGAAATAATGATCAAATTTGATTCACACATGCAAAAACGCTGCAAATTAATACACGGAGGTTTATTATTTCTGTATTAGGTAGGCCTCCTTTTTAGAAATTAACCTCTCACTTAACTTTTCTAAAAATTGTTAAATAAACATTAAAAAATCACTTCAATAGTCTGTACAACCTCCTAGATCCTTTAAAAGCTTCAATTCCAGCCAGAGGAGGTAGTACAGACTACTAAAAGGCTTTTTCAATGGTTTTTTTTTAACCCTTCAGAAAATATTGAAAAGTCAGTATTTTTGAAGTATTGTAAGAGAAAGATTCTCGAAGTGGAGGAATTGTCCAACTGAATTTTTTTCTGTTGTTTCTGTATATTATTAAGAGACGGTTTTCAAAAATCAAAGACCCGAACTTCGTTTAGTTTGCTCAATAACAACCTCCCTTCCTCAATTCATCTTTTCTCCATATTTTGAGATCTTATCTATGATTATTTCACATATTGCACGAATTCAATATCATAATCATTTGTGTGAATACCACCATAACCATGTTGATTACTGTTCGATCTTCCAGGGGCAAAACTGTCCGCATTCCTGGATTGGTCGATTTCATGAATCATGTCTCATTCCACCCCATTCTACCCAAACATCTACAATCTTTCTAGCACTTGAAACTCCCCTTTTCATTTCTTTACCGTTTCGCGATTGTGGTCCCCATTACTGTTACTGCAGATCAATTACAATTACACTGTAATCAAACTTTTAATTACGACTCACAGTTATTTGTTAAGATTAAACGATTTCACACATTAAAACTGTAACCATAATCATGGTTGTGCACTCCCATGATCGTCTTGACCTAGTTCGTGATTGTGGTTGTAATCATGATATGAATATCATATGAATGTTATACTTGATTGCAATTCTCTGTCATGGCCCCGCATAGCATCTATGCGGGTCAGGCCATCGGGCTGGCTAAACGTCAGGACCAACTAGACCCACTTGAGTCCATGAGCGAAAGAACCGATTTTGGTTTATTATCCAATAATAAACCATTGTAATCGCTCTTGAAAAAAAAAAAAAAAATTTAACCTCCCCTGAAAATTTCATGGTTTACGTTTCAAAGGGTGTAGAATCCGAATCTGCAATAAAACTTTTTCCGTCCGTCCGCCGTACGCCGTTCGCACGATTTCTCCCAAACGGCTGAAGCAAAAAACCTGAAATTTTCTTCCCCAATTCTTGAGCCAGCTCTCTCACTTAATTTGAAGTGCTCTTTGAGGGTTGTCAAAGTTTTATAAAATCCCTAAAAACCTCAAAAAATTTCAAGGCGGCCTAAATTTGTACTCTTTTTAAAGAACACTCCACGAGGAATCGCATGAGCCGGTCCCCAGGTCCATAGGTCAAACCATTCCCGATCTATGGCCCGATTTATGATGCCAACATTCGCGTTATTTTGGTTTATTATTGTTTTTGTGTTGATATCAGTGACCTAGTGACGTAGTGATGTAGTAATGTGGATAGTGGAGTGAACTCCTAAAAGGCTTTGTATTGTAGCCAGTACACGGGTTGAAGCATTCTGATAACCATAAAAAAACGCTGCAAATTCTTTTACTAGGGTTTATTATTCAATTGGCTTACGTTCATGATTTGAATTTATACTAAGCTTTGGAGTGTGAGTGTTTCACAGGCGATAGAGCTATTTTCGAATCTCAGGAGGCACACAAATATGATCAACTGGTCAATTAAAATATGTATTTTGGTTGGGAACAGATTTATGTGCTGTATGCATATCTCCTGAAATTCCGTAATCGCTCTATCACCTGTGAATTACGCACACTCCAAAGCTTAGTATAAATTCAAATCATGAACGCAAGCCAATTGAATAATAAACCCCATTGAAAGAATTTGCAGCGTTTTTAAATTTAATTTTAAAGTCTCTTAATGATATACCTACCTACCATCACCTATAATATATTTATTAAGTATTACTAAGAAATTAGAATTATGTTAAATTAGATACATATTATGTTAAATCAGAATTTGAGTCGGCAACAATTTCATTCAAGTTTACGGAATTTAGGGCTATTGTTTCGGGCAAGCACTGGACTACTTCTAATCTACCTACTTGTAGATCTTGAGAAAATCTCAGCCCGAGCAAAACTCAACGACGAGCGAATGATGGGCAGTCAAAAAACAAGCAGGTCACGTTAACGTACTACCGACGAATTGCTATCTAAAACGTCAATTACCGCGATTACGCTCTGCCAATTTGTTAAAATTATGCAAATAATAACAGCGTCTAGACCGTTTTATCACTCCGTTTCCGTCGCGAACGAGTTCTGGCTAATGAATTAATTTAGTTCCGTCGGATCAATAGAATGGCAAAGATCAAAGATCGGCTGATTCCATTTGCTTGTTAATTTATGCTTCATTACGACGAGTCGCGTGAATAATGCAATCGATCATCGGTGGAATGTTTTTAATCATGAACGTTCGGATTTCTCATGATTGACTGAATGTGTCTCCTGCGCATAGCTGATGCTCGTAAGAATGTGCAGTCGTTTATAACAGTTAGGTAGCGGAAGCGTTGGTTTCAGTTTAGGAAAACGGCAAAAATTAGTTCCGCCAAAATCGAAATTGCCACTCAAATTTTACGTTTTAGAAAATTCTGAAGGACATGGGCTTTATGCATGTCTGCATGTCAGTCTATCCGTGTCCACACCCTTTACCAAGCTGCATTCCTCTAGTTTTCACTTGATTTTAATCGCATCATCAGGGTACGCGCTGGTTAGGCTGTAGATGCTTTTCTATTGATGTCATCAAACAAAAATGACTTCCCCAGCGCAGGCGCGAACGTAAAATCAATTTAAAAAATCATTTGTTCATGTTCCAGTTGATTCAACTCCGAGTGCCGTCAGGAAAGCACGGTTTAATCCTTTCACATCAAATTCAATTTACATCATTAGCTGCTGCGCGAATATGCAATTATTCTAATAAGCTTAATTTATAGTTTTTATCCAATTTTTAAAGTGAGGAAACCATGTTTTGTGTGTATTTATACAGCGTATAGCACCATTAAGGCTATTTTGACATCAGCTTCTGGTCCATACAAAAGGACTAGTAGCGGTTAGTGTTCACCGAATTATATCTGAAACTAACTCATCCGACTGTCTTTGAGACATCTACAAGTCAATCACAAGGTATGGAGACACAGTGATCAGCTGAAATACCTTTTTAGCTAATTTCGTTCCTAATCGCTCTGTCGTTTTGATCTATATTAGTGAACAAATAAAGCGTAGGGAGTTACTTTGCGTAGCATCACTATGATTGTAAGTAGTTAATTACCATAATCTAAAACCAACTAAATAGGAAACAACTAAAAAGGATTAGGACTTCAACTACTAACTGGTGGCTAGAAAATACAGTTATAAAATCCAAATACTAACAAAATACTTGGTTGGCATTGTAGTTAACCATAGACCGTAATTGAGTGTCGTCCAACACTATAGCGAACGCACGTGTAGTTAGTTTGGCTGCGATTGGAAGGGAGGAGGAAACAGGATACCGTGTGATGAAGAAAGAAGAAGAGAAAATCAGACGACGAATGAGGGAGGGACGGTTTAATTTCTCTACTGTAGACAACTCAACGACTGACTACTAAAAAGTATTCGGATTTTAAGCACTTTTGTTCAACAACTGGTTGGTAGTTGCAAAGTTTATTTACTGACTAGCAGTTGGAAAATATAGTTTAACAGTCTAATCATTTTCTACATAAATAAAATGCAGCTTACTACAGAATGTAATTTACTGCTGTCTAACGTAGACGGTTCGGCTGCGATTGCATGGAGAGTGTGAGAGGGAGACAGAAATAGAGGACCGTGTAAGGAAGAAAGAGAAAGAGAAATTCAGACGATGAATGAGGGAGAGGAGGCGGTTGTAACTCATCTGCCTGGGTCAGGTCAGACCTGAGTTACAAACCTCTGATAACAGTAATTATGCCCTCTCTCCCCGTACCACCACCACCCCTCTCTCTCGCCCTCGCGAGCTCTATTTGCTCCCCACTCCGCGCCGTCCTTCATCAGCCATTCGCCTCGCTCCCCCCCCCCCCCCTCAACAGTTATTCCCCTGCTCCCACCTCCTTTGTAGACATGACCCACCCCGCACCATTGCAATCATTATCACTGTCCTCAATCAACTTGAGACTTCAAAATCCCGTAATTCGGATAGGATTTTCAAGTCAAATTGAGAATGTAGTGGGGGACGGGTCAGAAAGGTAATTTGTTAATATTTTTAGGGCTCTGAAGCAAGGCTGTATCAGTCAAGGGATTCCAATTGGAATTGATCCAGAGGGTGTGGGACAACCCAAATATGAGACAAAAAATAACAGAATTTACAGGGATCGATTCAGCAACTAATTTGCAACAACTGCTACATCGCAACATTTATTTTTTTGTTTTAGTCAGCTATTTTTCTGTCCGTTCTATATCAACATTTTTTTTCCTATTTTTGACCTTATTTCAATATATAATTTCAAATTATAAATGTATAATTATTACCGTTGAAAAGAGCGTTTAATCGTCATTCCTTAAAATGTTCTCTTATGTCACGTCGAAATAGGCTTGTGAAAATAACTCAACAACGAAAAAATTAGGTGGATACGTCAATTTTTTTGATCTTCTAGATTCTTTTGAGTGGAAGAGAAGAAAATATCAAGTTCGTCGCTGGTTTATAATTAGCAGTAAGTATGCGGGTACCTTTTTCAGTTCCTTGATAAATATGTACAATGAACGAGAATATTGAATGTTCAATGAACGAAATTACAACCTAAAAGAGTAGGATGTGTTGTCAGTTTTGGGAAATCTGCAGGGAATCTTGAAATTTCTACGCCTGTTTTTGGTCGCCTCCAACAGTACAAACAAACATATATTCTATTAGACGTAAAACTTGAAAATATGACCTGCGAGTAGCCTATCAATTTACACTACATGGACAACCGCTTGATATAATTGGCTACCTACGGGACAAAACTTCTAGACAGTTACCGTTTCCGTACAGTGATATATCGTTCGAACGCGGAAAACGAATCGCCGAGAGTCCCCCCCCCCCCCCCTTCTGACCACGTAATTCACATAAAACGGAGAAAAACTTTTTACACGGGACAGCTCGGGCCACGCACTCGGTTCCGACCATGGTCGACAAATAGCTACAAGATGGAACAACCTAGTACTACAAGATCGGGAACACGGGAAGCGAGATTGGCAAAACCGTCGGGACACTTGGGGATGAATGATGTTCGACCGCTTCGAGAAAACATGAGAGTTTTGAGCCTTATGAAGGGGACGGGCAAATATATTGAAACAATAGCTCGGACCAGAACAGCTGAAATGGGCAATTCTTGTTTCATACTTGGGCTTTCCAGCTTATTTCTTTACCAAATAAGCTGGTTGTTAGACCAACCAAAGGAAAATGTTCGATTCATGCAGCATTAGATGGGTGAATCTTACTAAATGATCGTGCATTAATGTTTATACCGTGATGATATTCGAGCAGTTTGGGGACAAAGGTAATGTGAACACATCATAACGAATAGGCAGTTACCCGTGCGTTGAGCGGGACCACGTGCATTTTTGCTCTCTCAAGGGCCAATCACTCCTCAATCGTCTCGAGAGGCTGTGTATCAAACCCATAGAAAATAGAATACACGCTACGTTCTCTCTATGTTCTGTGATCAAACCCCAGGAGTCCAAGACGAGGAGAATGAAAGTACGGGATGTTCTAGACAGACCGTTGACACATTGCTTTCTCTTCCAGTATTCTTGCTATTTGTTGATTGGTTCTATTCATCTAATTGACCAATTCAACTTTTTACGGACAGGAGGGATGATGGATGGGGTGATAGTTCCCTTAAATCGTTGCTCAAGCTCTCCTGGTAATGTCATTGTCTTTTTGGGTTTCTTAAACATTCGAAAAACATGATTAAGCACGTCTACACATGGCTAAGGGATATGCGCGGGAGGTAAGGGCCCTAGGACCTATGTCAATTTCAAGTGGAATGGTCTATAATGGTTTAGTACAGTTCTCAAATTCGTACGAAAGTTCGAAGAATTGGTTCGGAACGTTATCATTTTGGTTTGAAAAGTTTCCAATACAGTGTGGACATCTTTAAATGAAGTTTCAAAAGTTATCAAATTGGTTTGGGAACCTCTCGTTTTGGTCTACAGAGTACCAACAGGTGATCTCAATTCAATTCAATAAGGAAATATCTCAAATTAGTTAGGTGAGTTCTCAATTTGTCTTGAACGGTTCTAAATTAAGCCAATTAGTTTGGAAGGTTCTCGTTTAGGTCTACATAGTACCTATGTATAGGTAATATCGGAAGTATCTCATTTCAGTACTTGGATGATTCGGGTGCGTGTCACATTTGACACAAAGATGAATGTAATAGAGGGATCACCGCGGCTGCAAAAAAAAAAAAAAAAAAAAAAAACCATTTAACCCCCCCCCCCCCCCCAACTGTGTTACGATGTTCCCCGAACCAAAATGGCTCACCCTGTCGTCCTTGGTACCAAATACGGGAGAACCGGAGTTCTCAGACGCGGGAAAACAAACGGATTCCGCGCCGCTCGAACAAGGTCTTCAACGCCGCACATTTCACTTTTTTGTCGTCTTTCTTCTTTTACAAAGTTCTGTTTAATTCATAAGAACGCGGAATGAAGACTAGTCCATCCCGGATACAAAACCCGTTCCCAACCTTCTTCATTTCATTCCTATCGAAATTCACTTTCAATCACTTCTGGTTTCGGTTTAGTACCCGTTGCCCACCCATTTGGTTCGACTTTATCCCATAAACGGCCTTTACCGTTCGGGTCACAACTCTATAAAAGGGGCATTTATTGAGACTGATCTCACACAGAAATTTCCCGAACCAGAGCGGGAAAATTCATTATTCCACAAAATTTGTGGACATTAAATGTGCTCTACCATGGGGGAACCGTCCCAATTATGCAGCATGACCGTACGAGCTAATTTACACGAATTGCAGTATTATCTACTTTTTCAATTACTTAGTGACAAATGAGCCCTATCTATTGGGAGCAATGACATTGTTAATCATAAATGTTATGACAAACAAAAGATTTCTCTAGAATATCCTCCCAGACAAACAAGTAATTAGATTTTCAGAATTATTTAGTTTTTTGATGAATTAAAGATCTTTTACATGAAAATTAGGTACGTTTTCAGTGCAGTTTTGTCGACGTTTTTAAACGTGCCCAATATTCCGCCCTTAAAATACAATTTGCATGTTGAATTTTAATGTAATCTGACCTACTTGGTACTTGGACTGAAATCAATTTTACCTTCTTCAGTCTTTGAAGACACGAAAAACATTTCATATTGACTGGAGTCTCGAGATAACTAAAGAAATTATGGATAACTTGAAAAACGTCGCTGTAAATCGTGTACTCACTGATCTTTAAAATATATCTGGCTAATCACTCCGTAACATACCTGTAACAAAAGAAAGTACAAACAATTAGAGATACAAATGTCAAAGATCCACAAAAAATCACTCTTCAACTTTTCACTTTTCAAAGAAATTAGTTTTTTGAATATTATTCGAGGTGGTATTTCAATACCAGAAACTCCTGGTTTTCATTGTATTTTCATTCTACGTTTCATGAAAACTAAAATGCACGACCTGTTTTTGTGCTTGAGCAGTTTCCACAACCATTAGATGAAAATGTAGGTGATTTTTGGGAAATTTTGGTTTTCATGTGAATTACTGTATTTATTATTAAATAATACAATACAGTAAAATAATACGGACCAATTTTGTCTGTAGGTAGCGAAAGCTTTGTTTCAACTTTTGGGAGGTGAAACACATCTTTCCTCGCAATCTACGAGTATATTCCCACATTTCCCATTTGAAGTTCCAGACCAGTGGTCGTCTACGGGCGTGCACGGAGTCCTAAAACATCGAACTTCATGAAACCTATTTCGAAGTACTTGTTATGGCGAGGTGAAAATAGAGGTACTGCGCCCTAATTATAAAAATTACGCATTTTACTAAAACCAGAGATAATGCCCTCGGAAAATGGGTTAAAAATCAAGTTTTTCCAAAATGTTGTGTTTTTGGTTTATTACTTTCAATAATGAACCTTTTGGAACCGAGCAACGAAAAAATTTTCTTCAAATCAACCCTAGGGTTATCAAGAGTTGAACTATCAAAAATCGAAATTTCAAAACTTGTCGACATAAGAGGGAAGTTTTTTGTTGGTTTCAGACAGAAATGAGTTCAAAGAGACAACTCGGGTTTCTGTACGATGATTCTGAAATTTAAGAAAATGTATTGGCTTCTGGGAAGGAATTCACAGCTTCCAGTCCACAATAAAATACTACTGTAAGAGCAAGTTATTAAACCAATATGGCCCTACGGATGTCCCTCTTGGGACTGCACCAAAAGGAGTAACGACAAAATCATCCAAACATTTCAAAGCAAAATTCTGAGAAGCGTTATAAATGGCCCACGGTAGATTCGAACAAATCAAGATCTCAAGGTTGAGATGGTCGACGAGGTTATAAGAAAAAGAGCTGTGGATCACGAAAATCCGCTCCACAATCACATTGACGCCGAAGTCATTTCACTCCAGGACAACAGGGATGAATTGCGACGGCTGAAGAGGACCAAAAAATTGCTGGTAGTAGTGAAAACTTTCGTGTAGGAAGATAGTGATCTATGAACCACCAAAAGGCAACCAAGTTAATTAAAGTAAAGTTACTAGAAGTATTATGATTCTTCACAATTGTAACAATAAAAAAATATATTTAAAAAAATCGAAATTTCAAAACTTTTTGTTGTAAGAGGGTGGTTTTTTTGTTCCAAGACAGAAATGAGTTCAATGAATCCAATGGGACCACTCGGGTTTCCGTACGATGATGTGATCGGTCACCATTCGAAAAACCTCCTAGTATATAATAATCTCCAGCGTTTTGCATTCTGAATTCAATGGTTAAGTCCGTTTCTCATTTTAGGGACTGTGTTGTGTTCCACGGAGGAAAAGAGGCAGTAAAACCAATAAATTGGTTGACGAAATGGACAAGAGTTAACCTATTTAAAAGAAACGAGAGTTTGTTCTTACTCTTAAAAATACCTTTCAAAAATGACTGTACGATGCAATGCTGGCCTACAGAAATATGTGACTTGTAGTTGACTTATATGCAGATTTTGCATTTCAACCTGGTCCTCCTCATGACCCCATGATGCCGATGTGGCGCATTACGAGGTGAGTGAAGGCAGGAGAGTGACACTGAACAAAGGACTGATTGTTCGAGGAAAGATTCTAAACGTTTTGCGTTTGGAATGATCTTTGACATCCTTGTAACCAATGTTAGCTGCTCTGCAAAAATCAAAGTTAGTTGCTTGACAACCGTTGTTGTTTGAGAAACGAAGCAAATACACCTTTGTATCCTGACATTTTTGACGTCTTCATCCGTCACCTGTCATAAGCGATGTTTGTAACATTATTACAAAAGCACAAAGACATCATTAATAACAAGACATCATCACAAAAACACTAAGACACGTTCAATTGGATTGACCATTTTGCGTCATTGCTCTATTGTTTGAGAAACGCAGCGAATATGCACTTGTGGCCTGACATTTATAACGACTTCATCCGTCACCTGTCATAAGCGATGTTTATAACATTATTACAAAAGGACAAAGACATCATTTATAACATCATCATAAAAGCACTGAGACACGATTTCAATAGATTGACAACTTCTCCATAGTTTCACGTAGTTCCCCCCGCAGCTCACTACAAAGGGTTTAAAATGCTAAACGGAGTGCGCCATTGAATCTAACATGAAAAAAGTTGAACTTCATGAGCTACACTCGGGAAAACTTGATTTATCAACTCATTTTCGAGAACTTTATCTCAGATTCTCCAAAAGCGCATGTTTTTTAATGGGTAGGACATAGCTAGTTGCCTGTGTTCACGTCGCCATTACAAGGATGTAATTTGAAATAGGTTTCAAGGACTGCGCCGAAAAGTTAGTGTTTGTACTAGTTGTAACATAGGATATATAAAAGCTTGCAATTTCAAGAACTTCATGATCTCTCCGGTAAATAAAATCCAGTGCTAAGTTCAAAGTATGAATTTTGCTTATGCAAGTTCTGCGAAAAACGGGTTTGTGAGAACCATAGTTCCGTATTCTCTCTCATACCAACCATTCAGTCTACTGTTTCATTTATCCCGAGCTGCTGGTATACTTCTTTGTTTTCCTCCTCATTTCATTTTCATTAGAATATTTAAGCTGTTTTGATACGTATGCTTATACGTAATTAGAAGCAATGGGATGTGTTTTATACAACGAGCTTTACCGGTAGGACGGATTATGATCTGTAAAGTGTATAAGCTTGCACTTCCTAGAAATGTAATTCAGTGATAAGACCAAAGAATGTGTTTTACTCACACTGGTTCTGCAAAAAACCGGTAAAGGCGAAACATATCTCACATCTCTCGCATACCTTTCATTCAGTTTACTGGATTTCCCTCATAATGCTGGAATAGGTTTTCGTTTTATTTTCACTGGATTATTTCAGCTGCTCTGATACGTTCGCCGTGTTGATTCACATAGACCTCAGCCGTGTCCTACGTGTGTGGGAACCAAGCGACACCGGCCGGTCGGGCGAAGGGTTGGCAATAAATTTTTGATTTTCACGAAAAATCGACGTCGGTCGATTTTTTTTCATTTGGACATAATATGTGTTTACGTTATAGACATTAATGAAGAGAGATCTTTTTCTTCTCCAGAGGAGTATTTTGCTAAATTCCGAATCATTCGGACGATTTTTAGAGCATTTTGGTGTCTACTCCTAATTTTACGGGAGTTTTCGGAAATTTGGAACGGTTTGCGCAGAAAGGATTGGACCTCTGGTTTTTCTGAAATTCTTGGTGGTGAAAGCAGCAATATCATCGTGTGTGAACAAGCTAGAATAATCAGGAGCTGAGGTTCCCGGGAGTTTGAATTTGGAGTGTGCTAACCACACAACAGCGACTGTGGTTAACGACCCCAACCAGCGATTCACGAATTCTCACAAATTCTCCCCCCCCCTTTCCCCCCTACTAAATATACCCCCCCCCCCCAACCTAAGTAATTAGTTCTAAAAATGTGACTTTTTAAAATGAAATATTTATATTACATGTGTTTGGAACGAAATAGGAGGAAATATGTGAAATTGAACTGAGCTCAATCGGCTCAAAAAGTGAAGGTATGAGCGATTCTACTTGAAAAACAGTATTATACTGTCCAGAAAAAAATATCTGAATACTTATGAATCCTATCCCTAGTTATCACCTTTCAAGTTACCAATCCGTCAGTCAGCTCGTATCAAGTTGTGTTTTCGTATAATAAAGTCCAATCGTCGTAACAATTTGTTACCTAACCCATCACATCAAGGGTTAGTTCCCCTCGAGCGAAGCAATAATTACTTTCCTTAACGTTGTCACGTTAACCGATCATTTTTATAATCCCCCTCTCTTCAAAGGGAATAGAAGAGAGATTCAGAGGACAATTACGTACATCGTTATCACAACCTGTCAGGTTCATCTATTTTTAGTGGGGTAAGGTCAGGGAGTCAACCTCTCTTTAAAAAACAAAAAGAATAAATAAATTTTAAAAAAAGTATCTGGTAGCCGTGAAAGGAAGGAAAAATGGTCGTAAAGCCGCAACGAATCTGTTGCGACCCTCCGGCTCCTTGGAGGGAAATCATGACGTTTAAGAGAGTCGTAAAACGGCCATAAACGTGCAATTAAACTATTCGAGGAAAAGAGGCGACAGAACGAAAAAAGACGACGGTTTCGAACGGGTCGAGTTTAGAAACAGAAAAGATTTCAAAAAACAATAACAACGTGGAATGGAGAACGGGAGGGTGTCGCGTATCACATCGCACCCCCACAATTGACACTTAACAGATGCGTTTCTGCGTTGCCACCTTCATTGCTTCCTCGACACTGTTATCAAAAGAGAAAATAGCTAAGTATTACGGATTAAGTAACATGGGCTGCAAGAAACCTCTATTGTAAGTTTTCTTCGCAGCTGTTTTCTGATGGAATAAGAAGGGCAGCAAGAACGCTGACACAACATTGTTCCGTGGTTTTGTGCACCGTTTTTTGAAGATGCATACATTTCTAAATAGTAAGAGTATATATGAGTTATGTACGGGGTCCCATGGGGGGGGGGGGAGTTTTTAAAAAGAAGTTTAAATTCACTTTACAATTTTATTATTCACAGTAATGGTTAACACGGGTAATACGGATAACAAAGCGGCACCGAGACAAACAGGAACAGCGTGACAACGAGACTGAGCCCCTGAGGGCGCTCAGCCCCTATTATAATGTCGGGTGTGCTGATCTCAGCATTCGCTTATGTTACCCGCTGGTAACCTTCGGTAACTCGCCCCCCCCCCCCCCCCCCCCCACTAAAATTCGGACATACCGTGGGTATTGTTCGATTTGATGGGAACGATACAGAAGGTACTGCGGTTACATTTGAGGTATTACTGGGGTCAGACACAGGTACCGATTTTACAAAGTATCTGTGTAGTTTCAGCCGCTGGAAAACAAAATATAACAAGATACAAACGATAATTAAATACAGAATTTTAGATTTAATTGCCGAGATGATCGTGATGTTATCGAAATGAGTGGGATCTTCATGGTTCTAAAAACGATCAACGAGTTTGCCGGTGATGTCTTGGAATTGATGGAGGCTCTCGGGTATGACATCAATATGTTCCTTTCGAAACGCGGGTTTCACAGAGGTGTGGGAGGTTTGTGCCCTTTCATTGGCTTGTTGCAAGAGGGTTTGGTAAGTGGACAACTGGCCAATGAGTTGTTGGATTTGATTTTCCTGGTTCGCGAGTTGTTCCTCCATATGTGTAGGGTAGGTAGGTAGTGTAGGGGTAGGTTTTTCTTAAGGATTTAGGAATGATGGCAAAAGTATTATTTTACAGTAAGATTAAGTGAAAGTGATTGAAATTGGTAAAATGAAGGATGGGGTTTGCAACTAGAGGTCGTGGGGATTTAAAAGGGCTCTGGAAGATAAAGATAAGGGTCTTTAAACGGACAGCTGAAAAGAGAACAAGAGTTAAAAAAAAAATGTGTCTTATGCTAGCTTATCTTAGAGAGGTGAGGTGGTCGCGAAGGACGATGAAGGCCGTCGACCAGTTATCTCGCTTCCGAGAAATCTGCCGAGATCGTTGGATGAAGACGAGGGGGTCGGACAGTGTCGCACGTGCGAGGGTGTACACGACTGGGTAAGAACGTCTGTCTCAACAGAATGTTGAGATTGAAGAGGTGAGGAGATTGAGTTGAAGATGAGAAAATTAGAAGTATATGGCCGCGTGTGCGAGGGTGTGCAAACTGGGTATGGCTGATATACGACTGAATTGAAGAACGACGGCGCCACGTGTGCGAAGGTGTGCACAACTGGGTATGGGCGATTTTCGTGTTGAACTTAATGAAAATGACGAAGTGGGTAGAAATATATGGGCTGATATACGACTGAATTGAAGAACGACGGCGCCACGTGTGCGAGGGTGTGCACCACTGGGTATGGGCGATTTCCGTGTTGAATTTTATGAAAATGACGAAGTTTTACTTACAGGGAGATAACGTGCATTCAGCTGCAAGGAGTTCGAGTACTGCTGAGACGTGTCCGCACACTTGTGGGTAGATGCGTAATTGAGAGTTTGTAGGTCCAATTTGACGTTAACTGTAGAAACAGAAATTACTGATATTCCGTCAGTAATTCGCCAAAAACTACCGAATGCGCCAATTATGTACGGGGTTCCACCGGGAGAGTTTTTAAAAAGAAGTTTAAATTCACTTTACAATTTTATTACTCACAGTAATGGTTAACACGGGTAATACGGATAACAAAGCGGCAGCGAGACAAACGGGAACAGCGTGATAACGAGACTGAGTGGCTGAGGGCGCTCAGCCCCTATTATAACGTCGGGTGTGCTGATCTCAGCATTCGCTTATGTTACCCGCTGGTAACCTTCGGTAACTTATATATATATACATATATATATATACCGTAAGTCAGCACCCGCCCCCCTAGGGCCGCCAACCTGACTTCCCAGGCGCCGCGAGTAGAGCCCCGGGGGGACAGCGACTTCCCTCCCGGGCGGAAACTTACCCGAGGTCCTGCATCTCTGCTCCTCTTCACTCTTGTAACGGCGTTTTGGGTGGCGAGCTCGTGGAGTCCCTGGATGCAGCACCTAAAACGGGAGAAGCACAGGCCCGGGGGTGGAACCGCTGAGCGCTCCCTACATTTCCCATATACTCTGAACTAGGTGTAAATAGATCAGTGGGAGCGTGCAGGGGTGTGCAAGGATTAGGAACGAGGGGCTTCGGTAAAACTCAAAACAACGATAGTTCGGTGGCTGTTTTAAACATTTTAGAGCGATTGCAAAAGCTTCATTTCAATGGAAATTCGGTAGAACAGTTTCCTGAGCATTTTCTTCGATACAATCAGCTGGAATAGAAACCTCATGTAGCACTGAATGAAAGTCTGCCCCATCACCTCGTTTGTTGTTAGGAAGCCCGCAACGGGCTGTAGCGCCAAGAAACAGAATATAACGTGGATGTATAGAATTAGTTGAAGGACAAAGTTCTAGTAAAAATGACCCGTGTAAAATGTAGTTATTAGTCCCACGACAACCATCCATTCGACGCCTCCCTTTTGTGTTACGTGAAACCCCCCCTGATTTTGTGACCCTCTCCCTAGCCCTCAAATCGCCGAGACCCATAAAACGGAAAGCAGGGGGAGGGCAAAATAAAAACGATCGAAGGGGGGGGGGGGGACCCCAGAGAGGGTGGGAAGTGTACATTCGATTTATGTAGTGGCAACTCGGAATGGCTTCCCCCTTAATGACGTCATAAATCAAAAAGCCTCGCCCCTACAATAAAAACACCGATTCCGCCGCCCTGGATCCCTTCACCAGACAAAATAATAATAAAAGTAAATGAAAAAAATCGCTTGACAAGAGGGGTGGGCACTACAGCTCACTCAAGTCAAATTATGTTATGTCGTTGTAGTTGTAAATAGCACACGATTTTCTTGGGTTTAAAATGACATTTCTTAATAATTAAAATGACATTTCTTAACAATTATTGTTTTGAGAAGATCCAATTAAATTGATTCCAGTAATTGAAGTTCTTATTCTTCGGTAATAAATTATTGCTGCAAACACATGAAACTCATTCATACCGTCTAGGATATCAAAAAACTTACTTTCTCCGGCTTTTCTCCCTCAAAGCTGACATTTCCTTCGGGAAAATTGACATTCCCTAAGTTTGTGACACAAGTAGACTGAAATTTTGATCGAACAAGGGAAGAATCATGAAAATGGGGTGGGGAATTTCGCTTGAGCAGCTTCAACATGATTTGTTGAGAACCAAAATCAATCAATAAAACACTTTTTCTTAGCTTTCCTCCCTCAAATCTCTTTTATCCTAAATGAATATCGATATTTTCATGGTTTGTGAACTAGACTGAAATCGGTATTGAAGAAGATAAGAATCATGAAAATTGGGTGATCATAAATACGTGTATTCAGGGGTGCCCACAGGAGGGGGGATGTAGCTATGACGATTAGCGATACGAACTGCAAGGTATCTCTCAATGCTCGTCAAATTAATAGTTGAGTCGATAGGTAATGAGCCGTGTACGACTTGTGTGGGCCTGGAGTGCGATTTTGACGAAAACATCCGCGTGATAACTGCAAGGAAATATCTTTAAAAAAAAAAATATATATATATATACTGATGGGTGCTTTGTCCTAAAAACAGCAGGGCCAATTTGTGAATGGGGGGTTTCCTTTAAAAAAATCTAGTTTTCCCGGTCGGTAGACACCCAATATTTCCGTGGAAAGCCTATAATTCGAAGTTCACAGGATCGATTCAAAAATTTCGTCATTTCCACGTCTTTCCTATGGTAAAAACCTGGATAATATTAACGAGGGAAATCGACAATTCGCGATTGATTCCAAATCCGTATATATTCTTATATATTTCCGTATCTATTTCCAGATAATAATCCCGATCGATTTGAAATTCAGTCTTTTCCCGGGTTTAGACATACTCGTACTATTCCAGAGATAAATCTGCGATTCCCAACCGATTCTAAATTCAGTATTTTCCCGGTCCCCTGGAGTTTTCTAGAAAAAAAATCCACGATTCCCGACCCAATCAAAATCTCGAAAATCCCCCAACCCCCAACCCAACCGGAAAATGATGAACGAGCTTATTACTCCGCATCAAACATTAAAACATGAGCTATGGCCATAGCCAGGTACCGGTTTTATTGGTAGATAGATTTCGTTTAATGTTGGGAAAAATGGCCTTATCCGTAGAACCTCAATAACGTCGGAAGGTAGTCGTAGTCCGTTGCAAGTCAAAGGAAGGTCTAAACTCAGTTTGTGGCTGGTTACCCGTTGAATATACCAGTTACTCCCGGTAAAGATGCTCACGGCAATTAGACTTAACAGGTGGACGTCCGTCAACCGACAGGATACGAACGGCCTAACGACCCGTCGCCCCTTCATAAAATATGGAAAATAATCATCGTAATTATCCCCATTCGGCTCATTTT
This sequence comes from Creontiades dilutus, assembly GCA_031894815.1. NCBI lineage: Eukaryota > Metazoa > Arthropoda > Insecta > Hemiptera > Miridae > Creontiades > Creontiades dilutus. Next base: position 2,856,206 of record JAVIWC010001773.1, on the reverse strand, counting down.
AGTTGATTATTCAATAATAAATAATTGAACAATCACTCTAAAGAAAATAATAAACTTGGTATATGAATTATATATGGCATATTTTATACGTGCGAATAAGGTATATATACCTTATATATAAGGTATAAGTATTTTGATGTCATTTTGGCATAAAAATCTATATGTCCCGGTAGATCCGTTTCCACACAAAATTATTAGTCGCGGCAAGAAATCCGACTGGTTATGGTATGGGGGACTTGTTGAGTGTAATTCGGTCAAAAAATCCGATTTTTAGTTTTGGGTATTGAATGGGTTTCTACTGATACTGGAGATTCTGAAGGAAATTTTAGTACGTACGATTCATATAATATTTTGAAAAAATGGGCTGTCAAAAGTATTTGACAAACCAACTAGTGTGAAATTTTCAAATTTAGTTGTTAGGGCTACTCCAGGGCTTCATCAATAAATTTCGCCTGTTACAATTGATTGAGTAAGACAAAACGTAAAACAAAGAATAAAAAATGAATAAATAATAATAATAGCTGAATACGACTGACTAACACCGTATATATTTAGGCTTAAAGTTTTAAAAGTTTTTGAAAACTCTCAAGGCTCAGTAAATTGAATTTCGAGGAATATGCTCAAAAAAACAATTATTTATCATACAACATTAGTCAAAAAGTGTATCAACAAGAATAAATGTTTGTGTCCAGCAATTCATACTTCGGTCATTTTCCAAAAAAAATAAAAAAAAAGTCCCATCCCATCGAATTTACTGATATGGTCTTGAAATTTGCTTAGGGTCTTAGCTACTAGATACTAGACAACTCAGTTTTGTAAACACTAAGTAAATATGTTTGGCGGAAAAAATAAGTATAACCTATTTGAGGAAGGAATTCAGTTAAAAAAAAAGCCAATTCTAGAAACCCTGCTTATTGCCTCTTGAAAAACAAAAATTGGTTTCATATATTTCATTTCGAACAAGGCCTTTAAAAAGAAAGATGAAATAAAAGAAGAACCTTATTTGGTCCAAGTATCATAATATGATACATAATATGATAGTATAGTATACAGGGGGCCAAAATTTATTGGACCAGGCATTTATCTCTGTAATTTCGGGGCATTAAAAAATTTAAAATAGCGACTCCACTAATTTTTAACGAGGAATTTAAATGATATAATTTTGCATTTATTGCTGATTCGGATTCTACCCAAAATTTCATGAAGATTTTACCACTCAATCAAATTTTTTTAATCGCGCACAACCGGTTCAGCGAGCACGGAAAGTTGCGCAACCCCAAAATTGTCTAATAGTGGATAATGGTGAACTGTGAAGTGTGGCTTATGAATTTTCATTGTTTTTTAACGCTGGTTCACGTGATGCTATCGGTTTTTTGTCTGACGGTTTTTTTCATTCATTAAAGGAAGCCCCCCATTCACAAATTGGCCCTGCTGTTTTTAGGACAAAACACCCATTTCAGTAGTTTTTGTAGATATTTCCTTGCAGTTTTCACGCGGATGTTTTCGTCAAAATTGCACTCCAGGCCCTGTCGTACACGGCTCCAGCCCTATCAACTCAACTTTAATTGCCCATCTGTGCGTATAGCGAACAAGGTTTAACTATTAATTTGTCGAGGATTGAGAGGTACCTTGCAGTTCGCATCGGACGTAATTATTATTGACCTATTCCCTGTTCTCGTCTCAAGTGACGGTGGCGACGACCACCGTTATGAGATCTACCGATCCGGGATACACAACCTGAAACGTGATTAGTCTGGGATGACTACATGAATATTCAGTCGGGTAATGCACGTTTGAATTCCATCCCAGTTCGCAGCCCGCAAATCACAGATATAAATCGATTAGGACAGATTGCCCGATGTGTTCTACAGATGTTGAACACGCGGAATATTCCTGAGCTACAATCCGTTCAGTACAAAGTTTACGGTGTAGTCTTCTCCATTCTGATTATAACTATTACTAATGTGTACAATGTAAGAATTATTCATGATATTCTTAGCGTTGAGGTGCAATCTCGCCCCCCAACGAAATATTTACAAAGAAACCTGAGATGTACTCTCAACTTTACATAGTCATTGTTAGGTATACGTATGTTACAAAACTCAAACGTTTTTCCTGTGGAATCTCTTTCAGATGTACTAGTTTTAATTCAGATTAAACGAGTTGCAATCCTCTACAGATGAGAGGAGGGTGTTCGAGTATAATAAACATGCGAATGTTTGGTGTTTCAACATAGAATTCAGATATCACCTGAAGGGTACCACCTTGTATACCAGTGTCGAACCTAGGGATGTTCGATGTCCAAGGTTGGCTAAGCTGAATTGGGTTCAATCAGGAAAGGCCGATTTGTTAATTTTCTCAACCGTTATCATTCGATAGCTTGTACCATATTAGCTATTCAGTGTTTTTTACTTTTAGGTTCATTAAGACCCATATATTCCATAGGGAGGATCCATGACTGTTTTGGTCGTGAATTCTTATTTATACCATTGCCCATATAGGAGCGACCCTGGACCGCCGGGACGAAAACCCCTTCCCTGCCATCAGGTGGCAACACCGCAGCGGACCCTTTAACTCGGCCGACTATCCCTCATTAGCACCAGTAAAGCCCCTTTCAATCTTCCCCTCTTAACGCAAGACGTTTTGGTTGTTTTTGTTGAAAAATGTAATTTTTTGTGAGATTCAAAATGTTCTCGTCGTTCTGAGGAAAACAAGTCTAAATTTCATATCAATCGGTTCAGGAACACCTTATCAAACAAGTGTGTGGCCGTATCGCAAAAGTGTAATAAATTGCAAAAAAAAAAAAAAAAAAAACCTGCAAATTTGATTACACATGGGTTTATTATTATTGAGTCGAACTTTATTACACTTAAACTCACGTTTCTTTGATTCAACCCTGTCAGATGAGATGGGGCTCGAAAAAGTACGGAAATAATGTCATTTTGCACCATTTTACCCCATGAAAATGGATTTCCTCGTTCTGGGTCAATCGCACAGGTTTGGGGCCCACTCCAATCGCTTCAGCGTCCAAAATTACATGGAACACGATACCCCCCCACATGGGAAAAAACCCATTTTCGTTTGAAGAAAACCGCCATTGGGTATTTTTACATAAGGTATGTTATTTTTACATTAGGTATGTTTTTCCAGTTCAAATTTATACTCGGTGTGGCCCTTTTTTCATGTACATCACGATTCTGGTGATGGCATGATCGAATTAACTATTAAATCACATTTGAATTGCATAAGCCATAGTACCGCACCGTAATTAGGGTCCGATGCGAGCCGTCAGGCCACTACCTGGAGGCTTGGATTTGAGCGGCGTTGCCACACCCAGAGGTGTTCAGAAATCCTCAGGGTCGCTCCTACGTGGGCAAGAGTATAGGCCCCGCACGAATCATGTTTCCTACCTTATTGTGATAATGCTAAAAACATCATTTGCGTACTCATCTTTCTGGGGCTCCTGGGGAAATCCAAAGATGCCAATCGTCCCATTTATTTTATAGTCACCTTTACATTGGTGTTCAAATGGGATACGTACATGCATAGACACGGTCACTTCCTTTCAAAAGAGCTAGGATTTTCCCATGGACACAATGGATACCAAATACTCGAATCTTTTTCAGAATCTAAAGTTTTCTGCATTGCCCGACCGTTTTATCATATATATATATATACATCAGGGGTCCCCCCCCCCAGCTTCATAAAACACCCTCCCCCGCACATAGAACCAGCCAACCAATGTAAGTTGATACCTCCTCTTCAAAACAAAAATGTGAAAAATACTCGTAACCACCCCTTATACTGCCTGAAACTAAAAGAAGATTTATATAGGTATTGAAAAATTTGAAATCCGGTCGGCAATAGACAAAATGTGTTTATTTCTTTCTTTACATACGTATTTGTAGCCTGTGACCTTCTACATGTTTGCTCTTTAACGAAAAACCTTTGATTGTGGTCATGCAAAAATAGCAATCGGTCACGTGATTTATAGGTTCTCGCCATATCATGGGAACTGCGAATGGCATTGACTTAAATGTCCCATTTAGCCAACCAGTCAGAGAACGTGAGCATGAACTACAGCATATTTTAGGAGCCCGGGATTTATCCTGATCACTAAATTAATGTTACTTTTCCGCGTCTGTCGCATCAAGATTTCCCGTACTCGCTTTGCTGTACTACGAAGCCCATTAATTAATCCCCTTTTCCTTGTAGTATCTACATGCTTTATACTATCTATTTTTTCTTGAATTAAATCTATGGTATAATTCATTACATGAGCATATTTGTCTAATTTATGTAATAGTTTCTTATCATTTCTAGGTTCCATAAACAACTTTACACATTTATGTTTCAATTTGTCGAATTCAACTGTCAGTCCATCTATCTTAAAATAGTGGATTAAGTGTGGTCTGTAGTTGTGATTTTTGCAGTTCCTAGTCGTATGGGTAGTATGCCTGGATGTTGGCTAATACGCTTTACTTCGGCTCATCCTGACATAAGCCCGATGCCCCTGGAACATCATGAGATGTGTAATTTCTATCATTCTCACTTGTATTTTATCCTTTCTTACTAGGCCTCTTGAGTTTGAGAGATGAAGTTTGAGAGATGAGAGATGAACTTTACTTCTAGTGTTTTAATGGCGAGGCTGGATTCCAGCGGTTTTTCTATAGGCATTCACACTAATTACACTGTTCTGCACCAAAATCCTCCTTCAAACCAAAACATGCTTTCTTACTGTTTTCAAATGGGCTGAACACGAATTTGAAGTCAGATTCTGTCTAGTTTCTTGAGAAATTCTAGTTTTTAATCCAAAAATGTGAGTTTTTTGTAAATTTGACGAATTTTTTTTGGCATCAAGACATAGTAATGATGATTTTGAGCGCAATGAAGTATATTTGAACGAAATAGAAATTTGATGTTAGTATTACAAGTGGCCGAAGAAATATGGCTAAAAGTTTTTTTCCAGTTCCCGATCTTAAGGCAGGGATTTGGTCTCCACCTGGATCTTTAGGGGAATGACCTTCCTTTCTCTTTTATGGTGGTATCCTTTTCATTCGAATCCTTACCTGCCCCCCTTTCACCCTCCGTACCCTTCTCCCATCCCCCCCCCCCCACTCAGCCACTCTCATGTCATTATTTTCTTCTAGGATTTGATCAGTACCCTCGAGGCTTTCGCTAAGAGCACTTATTTGGATATTCAGTTGTCCTATCATTGTTTTGGGAACAGTTCACTTTATTTGTGTGTTGTCACGACAGTATATAAATTAGCCTGATCTCTTTTACTATGTTTGTGGTGAAGTCACATTCAGGTCCACTCAGAAACCTCTGACTCCGGGTAGCCGAGCAATAGGCTATCTACCTTGTCTTGTTTATCTACCCCGGAAACGTGTACGAATTATTTAATGGAAAAGGGAGTACTACCTAATCAACCAACAACATGTGAAAAAGTGAACGGGGATGCGGTATGTGGTGGACAAGTGAAGGAGTGTTTGAAGAAAAGCAAAAAACGGGACGCCAACGGAGAATTTATCAAAAGCGTGTATTTGCGCTGTTCCAAAAAAGGGTGCCAAACATTTTATTCTGTCCGAAAAACTAATAAATTTTTCACTTATACAGACATTACGGGCAGGTGCAATAGTAAACTTTCGCTTTGTGAAATTGTAGAACTAGTATTTATGTGGTGCAATATGATTAGTGTAAGTGACGCGGCAAGGCTGACTGGTAGGAGTAGTAACACTGAAAACTTCATCGTTTTTAGTAGCCTGAATTCCCATTACAACTTGACGCTCTTCACATCAGAAGAAACACTTCTCGTGTTGGTGGTAGATAGCCTGCTGCACCGCCGGGTGTGCGGTAGATAGCCTATTGCTCGGCTACCTGACTCCGCTGGTGAAGAAGGCATACGAGTTATACTCTGGGTGTAAAGTAGGTGATCAAAAATTATGATTTAAACATTGAAGATCAACTTGACGCACAGTTTACAAACAATAACGAGATAATACAAGAATTTAATCAAACAATTAAAACCATTCATTCAGTTTAACAATAAGGAAATTCAAAATAAAGTAATGGATATAAATGACTTCTAAAAACCAATAGCTTCAAAAGAAGTCAAAATACGAAGGAGTCATGTTTATTAATAATTAAATTCTTATTATTTATTAATAAATAATTCATGTTTATGAATTATTCACGCAACAATGGAATCTTTACAATGGGCAATAAATGAGGAACCACGTGATCAGTGGCTTCATGAATTATTACTTGAGGGCGATAAGGAGGAAGCGGACGTGGTGTGTAAAAAAAGCGCATCTTTTACATCTGGAAGGTGACATCCCCTCCCCCGCTCGTCCAGTCACATGGATCCGTCGCCACACTGCTGGCGTCCTTCTACTCCATCACATGGATTACCCCTCCCCATGCCGGGAGCGACCTCTCCAACCGCTTGCCACAGCTCGCCCGCCGGCCTTAAGGGGAAAACAACAGGTGAAGTCGCCTTGTACACCTGACCAAACCCCCCCCCCCCCCCCCGCAACACGACCAGACCCAGTCACACCGAGCGGGATCCATCTGAAGGCGGGGGGGGGGGAGCAGGGCCATTCCCCGCGGGGGAGGGAGGGGGCAAACTATGCTCCGCCACGGGCGGGGGTGCGGGGAGTGACATAAACTCGGCGTTGCCGCCTCCGCCCGCCAGCAACGCACGATCCGGCAACGGTGGGCCATTTATTTTCAGACCTTCCTCCCCCGCCGCAACCCAACCATCCTATGCGCTCATCTCTCTCTTTCATTCCATCCCTCTCACTCTTTCATTCAATCCATCTCTCTCTACAACCCCTTCATAAGACCCCTCGCTCTCCATCACAAAAGTCCCGACCTTTCGATCTTATTTGGTTTATATTTTTCCATTTTTCTTCAATCACAACCGGAACATACTTATTAGAAAAATGCACAGCTCGCCAAAACCTAATGAAGGGCCAGGGGAAAAATAATGTATGTCATGAAATATTAATTTTGAGAAAAATGGAAAGCAAAGTAAAGTATAAGTAGGTAAAGTTTCTTATCTCGAATTTCCTGTGGACAATCCTGAAGCGGCCCACACACTATCCAACTGTCGGTCGACAATCGGGACTGAAGGAGGGGGGAACCCGACCGCTTGATGTCGGGTGGTCCTAGTTATCCAACGCGTCCGACTTCAAACCGACGGTTGGGTCCCTTCCACACACCGTCCAACTAGGTGCGAGTGCGGAGAGGGGCTCGTCTTTCGGCACCCCCACCTCCGATTGTCGGCCGACGGTTGGATAGTGTGTGCGCCGCTTAACAAGAGAGTTTTCTAGCATTATTTAACTCGAACAGGTATCAACAATCGATCAACGTAATTTCTTGAACGGATTCCAGTGCAAATAGGTATGCCCATCAAGAAACAAATACGGAAAACAAAAACATAACCAAAACGTTTACTTCGCTATACAAAATTTATGGAAAAATTGACGAGTAACGGGAACAATTTACCTAACTGTGTAATATTAACTCTTCGTCATAAACATCTTTTCGCAGGTAACGGATACAAACATTGGGGTCTGACAGTCCCCACTTCAAAATTCGGCTTAGGAAAATTTTGGAATGGAAATCACTTGAACGAAATGAATGAACGAAACATTCTATATACTTCAATAAACATCACTTTGTAATATACATAAAAAGTTTTTAGGTGAATATGTATATTTTTTTCATGAGCAGCATACCCAGCAATGCCTTCATTTCATCTTCATTTGTGTACAGGACAATCATGGCTACCGTTGAACCATCAATTAACAAGGTTCAAAATCCAGTTCGCTTGCTCTTCCCCTCGCCTATGATGTTCCTGTTTGGTGTACGATAATGGCAATGCTGTAGGAGAGGTGTGTCCGTCCAAACTGTCTTCAAGTCCTTCCCCAAAAATAAATCCGTGCTTCATCTGTCTAGGTTTGCAATGAATCCTATTTCTCCATCATAGTCATTGGCATCTGCCTGGAATTCGTCGTCAACGTCATCTTCATTTTGTATAACAATATCCGAAACTTCACTGGACCACCATCATCCATCTCCTCCATCTACCTCTCCCGCTCCCTTCTAATGTCATCTGAACCCACGTACAGTTGACGGTTTGACATTAGTGAGAAAAAGTAGACACAAAATAATTCAACGTCAAACTTGTCAAGTAATTACATGAAAGGAGGATAGGAATAATCTGGAGACTCGCAGACCACTTGAAGAAGTGGGGACTCACTGACGTTTCCTTGTAACTAATTTATGCAATGCCTTTGTGTCAAACTGGGGAAAAAATACAAATATGGCTCCTCCCAACGAAATTGTGAAACTATTACGTCTAAAACATGGTTACAAACGTGTGGTCTGTGCTTTATTCGTTGTTCCTTATTCACAAACATTGGGTCAGTCAGACCATCACTGAAGTTTCTAGCATGTTGGCAAGGGACCTTCACTTACTTGAGGGCAGCAGTCCGACCTTCGCAGGGGCTCCAGCACAACTGAGGTACAAGGCGGGGGAGTGCAACTCAAACCACGATTTACCAAAACAAACCAAGCTTTCGGGCTCTAGACCCCAGTGTTTATGACCGAGAGTTAATGAAACAATTTTTTTCCGCCCGAACCTGACGTAATAACTTTTCAATGTTTGAGTCAAAAGTTTATTCATCATCAAGTAGGTGGTGTACATAAGCACCTTCAGTGTTTTTAGTTTATTTTTATTATAATCGCTCCTAAGCGTTGGATTGTGCGTGTTTCACAGGTGATAGAGCGATTATTGAATTTCAGGAGATATGCATAGAGCACGTAAATCGGTTCTCAACCAAAATACTTAGTTGGGATGATCAGTTGATCATATTTGTGTGCCTCCTGATATTCAATAATCATCACCTGTGAAACACGCACACTCCAAAGCTTAGTAGAAATTCAAATTATGCATGCAAGAAAAATGAATGAAATTGAATAATAAACCCCAGTGAAAGAATTTGCAGCGTTCTTTTGTGGTAGCCGTTGTTGGCAATTCTCGTACAAGCTTTTTGCGTGTGGGTTATTAAAAAATTACTTCGAATGGTGCAAATCGTTTTACTAGGGTTGAGAGATTGGCACTGGCAAGAATTTCTCTTGGTGGAGCTGATTTTCCTTTGTTTTTACCTCTTTTTGCGGGGGCCCATAAGCCGCCACTTATTGCTTACCCCGAAAAAAGAGGTAAAAAACAAAGAAAAATTGGCATTTTATTATCAGCATCGTACTACATGCAGCAAAAATGTTATTAAGGTAAAAGACTTAGGTGGAAGCTGTGCCTCAAACTTCAAGCAACGTAGTAGCCGTGTCGGCTTGTTGTTATCGAAGCTGAAGTTCACCGGCTGGATGTAGCCCAGAATAATGCATTGAGGGTGATCACTGGAGGGATCAATTGCAGCAATGGAGCTGCAGACTGGACTGGAACCTCAGAGGTGCAGGCACAAGTCGTGCCCGGACGTGTGGCTACCGGAATGTCGGTAGTAGCGGGCCCCAATGCCCTCTGAAGCCCACTCTATGCACCAACACAAACTCCCATGATGCCCTGAAATGAAGGAGGCTCCTTGAGACGCTGCTTGGTGGCGGAGCTATTGTGGCTCTGCAGTGGATTCCCTCACACGTGGGCATTTGGGGGAATGAGAGAGCTGACGCCTTAGCCAAGGAGGGCTCACGAATGCCCATGCCCGACGCACCCATTGGTTTTGCTTCTGCCAGAACTCTAATAAAAGAGGCCGTTAGCAGTAAGGTTCGCCAGAACCACGAGCAGAGGACCGAAGGCAAATGTTCACTCATCGCCCCCCCCCCCCCCACCCGTTATAACCAATCTTTCCATGCGATTCTAGGTCGATTTTCATAGTTTTTCCGCCTTATGTTTCGGCAGGCTATTAGTGTTCCTCCAAAACGTGTATCTCCAAATGGTCGACAAGTAAACATTCATAGTTGACCCTTCAAATATAATAGTACAATTGTGATTCCAATTCAACGGATCTATGATCGAAAGAAATTCGTAGTTCATAAGTTTTAGTAATAAAAAATAACTGCGAAATTTCACAGCACGAAAAACGGTCAGTGAAATGAATTCTGAATTATATCCACATTTCCAAATAATCAAACTGCTATCAAAGAAAAATAAAGCCACGATTTCAATCGAGGCTCAATGAATTTTCACAAACAGGAAACCAGTAGTCACTTATTCTCTTAGGAATGAGTTGTAGAGTCTGGGCAATTTCACATTTCATTATATTTAATGTTTTAAACCCGATGAGTTCCAATTTGTCCGTTATTGTTTTGAAGATTTCTGCCGTTCTCTCACTGAATTCCACATATTCCACAATCAAATGCTTCAAATTTCCCTTTGGGTGACCACATCTAATACACGTTGGAGCATCCCTTTTCTTTATTCTGGAGAGGAAGGCATCGCACACCCCCTGGTTTGCTCTTAGTCCTTTTAGTTATTTTACAATTTTGTATAAAAAGAACGTTATTTATGAGACAAAAATTGATTTAATAAAGGAATGTAATAAACTCTTTTTGAAAAACTAGTAGGAATAGCTATATAAGCAATTAATGAAAGAAAAGAGTTGAAACGTAAAACTCTATTTATAAAGCTGTAATTGAGAATCGAAGTAGCTGTATAATACTGTTTCACTTAGGCCAAGATAATCACTATGATTAAACTAAATGTCAGGTGCCTAAGGATAATTTTAGCAATATTTTTGTTACAATGCGATTTTGATTTTATTTACTACTTTCCAGTACTCTCAGAAAATGGAGACGGTGGTATCTCAATGGAATTTCGTCATCATGGGCTCCTTTTTAAATCGAGTTACTTCTTAACTTATGGTGAATATTTGTGGACAAGTGAAGCGCAAGTTTTAATCACATTTTATCTCTTCAAATTCCAGTTGTTCCATTCGTCAGTTTCAACAACTGCGTTGATATACAACGTATTGTGCTAGGAACTTAGAGATCAGCTCTTGGGAGGTTAGTAAAGCACTTGTGTACATCAAGTTATATTTATGATGACGAAGTCAACCTACCGTTTTGGGATATCTACAAGTCAATTCAAAGGTTTGAAGACACTGATCAGCTAAAAAACCCTTGTTTGGACTTACTTTCATTTATAACCACTTGTATTTGTCTGGTTCTATCATGTACGCCACATTTTCATCTTCTTGTTTAACCTTGCACATTGTCGTTGAACTCGTTTCACAGATTTATTCATTATTACTCTTCAACATTACTATTTTGCGAATTTACATTATATTTTTCGTTCAGAATGAAACTCCGTTTGTAGAAGCACTTATCACGCTTTGAAAATAGCCAGACTTCTTATTTGTTACCGCAGTACTAAGAAGATTTAGCAATATCTTCTTCATGTTTCTACCTTGATTCATGGAGTAAAACATGGATTATGGAGCAGTTTCACTCGTTTTTTCTTATATGGATGTTACTGGTTCCTGTTTATCATCCAAATGGGACCTTTATTTTTTCCAAATACTGTTGATTTTTCTTTATTAATATAATTGCAGAATTGTGCATTATTCTTTATATTTATCTTCCTTGCGATCTTCCGATATCAACGCCATTCAATATTCTTCATGAGGGATTTTTCATGTTTTCGTGATGGAAGCCTGCCAGCCCAGGTTGGAATGAGTTGGTCTACCTTTGTCGGTTACCCATCATCATCATCAAAGTAGCCATTGCTGAAACCACATTGCTACAACTTTTTCTAAAACTTTATCTCTTTTCATCTTCAATTAAAGTGAGGAAAATAGTTATTTTCTATTCACTTTGTCTTCATCATACAAGTGTAGTGAAGTTAATAAGGGTTTGTCTAATTCAACCTAACTTCCTGGTGGTTCATCTTTCATCATCATCTTGCCAACCTTCCTAGTACCAGACCACCTGCTAAACTTCTTCAAAAACTACTTTGTGGCCAAGTATTGGAGCTGCACATCTGCTGGAATCCAGTTTCTACTCCATCAAAAGGACATCTCATCATCATCATTCTTCCACAGTGGACTGAACATTGTCAGATAAGCTTATCCATATATCTCAATTCACCCTTCAACACATCATTCAGTGGCCACTTAGGGACATATCTTAACTGATATTCAATAAAACCTCATGCTAGTTGATGCTTCATCAATTTAACTTTTCTAATTTTTAAGCACCCACAATTCTAGAGAATTCATTCCTCAAATTTGAGGTGGTCCTTCGAGGTATTTCATTTAAAACAATTTATCATTCCTTTTATCTAGTTCGAATGTTGGACACTAATTGAATTCAAATCAATAGGTCTCATTCACAAACAACCCTCGTTGGTAATTTCTTTCTTAATAGATCCGTAGTACAAACAGATTTCTTGCCAAAATATCTAGAATGTACCTAAAAGTTATGGAAACTCCGAGTCTGATAAAAATAGATACGATATGTGTGGCGGCCGAGGAGAAATTGATTAGTGAGGGCGATATAATGTTATGTACGCACGGCGAGATGACTGTACACCCGTAATTTTCGGGAGGGGAATTGAAGTTTGCGATAGGTCAGATTTTGCAGGAGAATCACTCAATCTGGAGGGTAATTATATCTGTTCGGTTGGTAGCGGTCTTTTTTTTATTTTTTATTAAGGTATCGCACGTCATTTGAGAGACATAGAAGAAAGTGCTATTTGCGAAGTATCGTGGGTGTCATATGAGTGTACACGACAATATGTGCCGAATTTAATCCACGTAATCAGAAATTTATAAAATTTGATTTTCAATAACGAAAATTTGTAATTGAACAAGAAAAAAACCTTTTTAAGCACAAAAACCTGTGGTACATTACAAATTGTTGGTTTGCGTTTCAAAATGCGTAGATTTCAAAAATCTAATAACGAAAAATCCGTCCGTCGAAAGTAATACCGATAGGGGATTGACCCTTAACTCTGATAAGTCACACATCCCTCTCTTCTACCACCATTCGATCAGAGGCGTTAGTCAGTTAGTTTTCGTTGTCGTTCTCAGTTAGTTGCCACGTGTTATTTCTCTTTTCTTCACATCCCAGAAGTACGTATTTTTTTGTATACATTTTTTTTTGTCGGTGGGGTATTAAAATGGGGGTTTTCACCGAAATGACCTTGGAATTGAGAATGAAGCCTCCTTAACCCAAAATATTTAAAAAGTTGAAAATTTGAATTTTGCAGATTCGTGAAGAAGTGACTCTGATCGTTATTTCCCGTGGATCTTCATATACATTTTTCATCTACATGAAAACATGGTTTTCTCTGTAAGTAATTAAAATGTGTCGTTGGAACACCCTTGCAGCTTTTGTCAGGCCTTCGTCGATCTGGAACACCCCTCCCCCTCGGATGGTTCTGCATAGAGCTCTGCTCGATATTAATAAATTCGATCATCGACGCTTTCTCTTTTCTTGAATACGGATTGAACAAAGTCGTTTCATTAAGATCTCTAAATTAATGTGCGATTTGCGTCTTGAGTGCTGCCACGACCTTCCGTCGTCTACCGGGGGTACGTCTAGTAAAAACAGAGATCATATGACGGTTACCTTCTCTGCACTCACTATTGCTTCCGAGTCTACTAAGGTAGCGGAAGCATTGTTTTCACTTTCGGAATGTTAAAATTTTTTTGTCTCCAAAATTAAAAATTCCACTCGCATTTTGCGTTTTAGACCTTTCTGAACAATTATGGTTCCGTGTCTGTCTGTGTGTCTGTCAGGAGTACTTCGTAGTATCACCACCCGCGTCATACGGGGCTCGTACTTGAATTGGTGGTCACTTTAAAGGGGCACTTCCTTTCATCCCTCCCTTCCTCCTCCTTCATCCTCAACTTCCCATATCCCGAAGGCCGGCGTCGGGTAAACCTGGGCGTCCTCCCCACTTTTATTTCATTTAGTTTTTTCGTTTTTGTTTAATGGCGTGCCGCCTCCGTCTTTGAGGGGAGATTATTTAAAAAAAAAAAAAAAAAAAAAACCTCTGCCAAGTGGGTGTGGCACATAGCTTCCTCGTATCCATAACATGACTGTATAGATCATTGAAAATTATTATTGACTAAAGAACTTCGTTCAATTAGGCGAAGTAAATGTTGAATTAGGGTAAATTTATTGTTATGCAGGAGCGTAACTTGAGAAAATAAAGGTAGACATGTTCAACTATTGAACAAACTATAAAGTATACCTAATAAGTCCGAACAATCCCTGAAAATTTCATCGAAATCGGTCGAGAACTCCCGGTGTTATGCTTGTGGCAAGGATTTCACGTTTGCGCATGCGCAGAGGCTGCTATTGATCCGGGGGTCATGAAACTCATAGGGGACCATCTATACCCTAACCCGCACAATCCCTGAAAATTTCATCGAAATTGGTCAAGAACTCCCGGAGTTATGCGCGTAACAAAGACTTCACGTTTGCGCATGCGCAGAGGCTACCATTGATATGGGGGTCATGAAACTCATAGGGGACCGAACCGAACAATCCCTGAAAATTTCATCGAAATTGGTAAAGAACTCCCGGAGTTATGTGCGTAACAAGGATTTCACGTTTGCGCATGCGCAGAGACCGCTATTGATTCGGGGGTCATGAAACCTATAGGGGACCATCTACACCCCAACCCGAACAATCCCTGAAAATGTCATCAAAATTGGTCAAGAACTCTCGGAGTTATGCGCGTAACAAGGATTTCACGTTTGCGCATGCGCAGAGGCTACTATTAATCCGGAGATCATGAAACTCATAGGGGACCATCTACACATCAAACTAAACAATCCCTGAAAATTTCATCGAAATTGGTCAAGAACTCCCGGAGTTATGCGCGTAACAAGGATTTCACGTTTGCGCATGCGCAGAGGCTACTATTGATCCGGGGGTCATGAAACCTATAGGGGACCATCTACACCCCAACCCGCACAATCCCTGAAAATTTCATCAAAATCGGACAATAACTTCGTGTAGTTTTGCCCGTAACAAGGATTTGCTGACAGACAGACAGACAGACACACAGACACACAGACAGACACGGAACCAAAGTTGTTCAGAAAGGTCTAAAACGCAAAATGCGAGTGGAATTTTTGATTTTGGAGAAAAAAAAATTTTCACATTCCGAAAGTGAAAACAATGCTTCCGCTACTTTAGTAGACTCGGAAGCAAAAGTCTGTCTGTCAGCAAATCCTTGTTACGGGCAAAACTACACGAAGTTATAGTCCGGTATAGATGATTTTCAGGGATTGTGCGGGTTGGGTTGTAGATGGTCTCCAATAGGTTTCATGACCCCCGGATCAATAGTAGCCCCTGCGCATGCGCTAACGTGAAATTCTTGTTACGCGCATAACTTCGGGAGTTCTTGATCAGTTTCGATGAAATTTTCAGGGATTGTTTGGTTTGATGTGTAGATGGACCCCTATGAGTTTCATGACCCCCGGATCAATAGTAGCCTCAGCGCATGCGCAAACGTGAAATCCTTGTTACGCCCATAACTCCGGGAGTTCTTGATCAATTTCGATGATATTTTCATTGATTGTTCGGACTTATTAGGTATATTTGATAGATTGTTCAATAGTTGAACATGCCTACCTTTATTGTCTCAAGTTATGCTCCTGCATAACAATAAATTAACTAGAATTCAATATTTACTTCGCCTAATTGAACGTGGTTCTTTAGTCAATAATAATTGTCAATGATCTATACAGTCATGTTATGGATACGAGGAAGCTATGTGCCACACCCACTTGGCAGACGCTTTTTTCATTTCTCGAGGATAAAAAAAATCCAATGAGAGAAGACCCTAAATTTCGGAAAGAAATATTCAAGTAGACTGGATGGTTCTCCATCAGCAAACGTTTTTTTTTTTTCTCGAAAATTTGATCAAAATGCAGTCAAATTAGGAACCAAATATTGCCACGTTTTAGCTTTAAAAAAAAAATGCTGCAAACTCTTTCACTGGGGTTTATTATTCAATTGGCTTGCGTTCATAATTTGAATTTCTACTGAGCTTTGCAGTGCGCGCGTTCCATAGGATAGAGCTATTATTGAATTTCAGGAGAAATGCATGGAGCACGTAAATCTGTTCCTAAGCAAAATACCTATTTGGATTGATCAGTTGATCATATTTGTGTGTCTCCTGAAATTCAATAATCGCTCTATCCTGTGAAACGCGCACACTCCAAAGCTTAGTAGAAATTCAAATTATGAACGCAAGCCAATTGAATAATAAACCCCAGTGCAAGAATTTGCAGCGTTTTTTTATTGAACCTCAATACCCTTGTTGAGGTTGAGAACAGATTTAGGTGCTCTTTGCATATCTCCTGAAATTCAATAATCGCTCTATCACCGGCAAAACACGCACACTCCGAAGCTTAGTACAGATTCAAATCATGAACGCAAGCCAATTGAATAATAAACCCGAGTGAAAGAATACTCATTTACCCCAGTAATAATATTGAATAATAATC
This sequence comes from Creontiades dilutus, assembly GCA_031894815.1. NCBI lineage: Eukaryota > Metazoa > Arthropoda > Insecta > Hemiptera > Miridae > Creontiades > Creontiades dilutus. The sequence goes on along the minus strand of JAVIWC010001773.1, from coordinate 2,839,713 downwards.
CCCAGTAATAATATTTACCTATATATTATCAGCGTTTCATTCATATCAGAATGCTTCAACCCGTGTACCGGCTATAAACTACAAGTATCTACATCGGCTATCACTCCAGTAACCACCTTCACTACAACTCGACGCTATCGGCATCACTAGGTTACAAACAAACAATAATAAACCAAAAAACGCCAATGTTGCACCATAAATCGGGCCATACATGGGGAATGGTTTGACCTACGGACGTGGGGAAGGGCTCATTCGATTCCTCATGGTATGTTCTTCAAATGGGTAAATATTTAGGCCGATTCGACTTGTTTTGAGGTTTTTAGGGATTTTACAAAACTTTTACAGCCCTTAAAGGGCACTTTAAATTGAGTGAGAGAGCTGGCTCAAGAATTGGGGCGTCGTCGGACCAAGATGGATTTTTCCTGAAAATTTCAGATCTTTTGCTCCAGTCGTTTCGGAGATATCGTGCGTACGGCGTACGGCGGACAGACGGAAAAATTTTTATTGCAGATTCGGATTCTACACCCTTTGAAACGTAAACTATGAAATTTTCAGGGGGGTTAGCATTTTTTTTTTTTTTTTTTTTTTTCCAGAGCGATTACAATGGTTTATTATTGAATAATAAACCAAAATGAACTAATATTTTTGAACCTAACCAAGTATTTTATTCATCTTGAACTTGACAGGAAGGAATTTCACTTCACTTGTATATATCATTTAGCATGTATTTATTTTCTTTCTGTCAATAAATTTATATTACAGCATATTATATTCTATTTCATTTACGCCGACAAGAGTCATTCTCCAGGTTTTGACAACGTAAGCGTCCGATATTACAGTTTAATGACCTAACTACTGTTCCCCAGTGTCAAACTAAGCGTCATCGAGCTTTCATTTTTAACGGCATTTTATTACTTTCTTCTATTTAACACGAGGGTCATTACTTCGACAAATCACCGACCCACGCACGATTCCGGATTTTCAACGGGCGCCATTAATTTCAATTTCAAACGACACCTCCCTTTCCCCGCCCGCGGTAAATAAAAAAGGAACGGCTAAACGTGAGAGATCATCTGAAGGGGAAAAAAACGTAATGGAGGACCCAATAAATTAAACGTATACATTAAACATGAGCTTTGCTGTCGCTTGAATACATTACAACTCTCACCCCCCACTCGGGAGCAACCGAGGTAAAACTGTATTTTCCATATTGCTATTGTAACTCCCCGGCGGTCAATTACGGCGATTCGTTATAAAGATTTTACGTTATAACGGATTTCTTTCCGATATTTTTTTTCTTAGTCAGGTCCTTGACATGGATTTTATACTTTACGCGAAGGGAATGAGGTCATTTTAAGAGAGACACGTGTTGGTTGAAAATCAGTAAACTACCAACTCGTTCTGGTATGAGACATTACGGGAATAATGGCGTCATTGAACTGGAATTTCCATTATGGAGACGGGATAACACAGCTTGTCCAACTCTAGACCACCCAGATCCTCAGCAATTCAAATCAAATTCTCCGCAATAGACACATTCATCAGCTGAAGGGTTCTCATAGCTAATTTCTTTCCTAATGTATTTCTTTTCTACCGTGCTGAAATGCAAAGAAACATGTGGAATGCAATTACTAAATCATAGACCAACGTTTTTAAAAGACATACACTAGTGTTTTGTTGACGAAAAAAATAAAGAGAAACAATAATGGATAAAGTAAGACCGAGGTTTATACGGTCGTGTACCTCATGTGTCCACCTACATTCAGACGTTTGAATGAATTTAATGACATTTGATTTCTGTATTTCCCTGTTATGGCCACCCGGAGGTTTTCCCTAACGAGCCCCCTCACGCCCATAATAGAGGTGTTTTCTCGTCGATTTTTCTCAAGAAGTACTGAACGGATTGTCATGCTTTTTTTTCTTTTATTTTAATATAATATTATCCCGATTTACTTTGATAATTTGGGTTAGGCTCTAGGTGGTTTGCTGTGAGGTCCACTGCTAGTCACATCCTAGAGAAAATAGATCAACTGTAGATAGATTTAACGAACCAATTCATCAAATTCAGCTTGGCAGGCATGACGTTCCACACAGCCGATTGAGTTGCAAATGGAATTCTATCTTTGTCAATTACTTTCAGGATTCAACCATTAATTGCCAGATCTGATTTATAGGGATAACGCGGTTAGGCACTAGGAGGTCTGCCGTGAGATTCATTACTAGTCACATCGTACAGAAACTAGATAAGGTTAATAAGATACAAAGATCTATCTAGATACGAACATATCCTGAGTTTTTCTACCTAGCTTATCTGAATTGAAGGGAACATGCGGCTTGGGCACTGGGTTGTCAGGTATGAAATCCATCACTAATCAAATCCTCGAGAAACTAGGTGAGTTTATCTACAGATAGATACAGTCATACATCTAGAGTCTCTCTACCTTGCTTAACAGATTTGTAAGGATTATGAGGGTTAAGCATTAGGTACTCTGCTGTGCGATCCATTGCTAGTCACATCCAAGAAAAAATATTCAATTAGATCAACTCTGGAGAGATAGGACAAACCAATTCACCACTCTCAGCATGCCAGGCGAGACGTTCCATGACTATTAATTGAATAGTACACGGAGTTAGCCCTCTTTCGATTACTTTCGGGATTGAACATTGACTTCTGACGAGGAAATCAATTGATATTAGCTTTATTGCAGATAATTTTTCTTTTTCAAGTTTCTTCAAGGTCTCAGGAGTTTTGAAAATTATCCCGACGTCGCTGTACTTGCGTAACTGAATTTGTCGATCGCCCGGGTGACCCAGTAGCCAGTACCGATTGTGTACTGCGAACCCCGTGCACTCCCCAGCGTCTACATCCCCTTCAACGTGAGGGTTTGGAATGGGAAGGGTGATGAGGGGATGGGTCACTGTCGCCATGACAACACGGATATTCCTCGTCTCTCTCGAACCCGTCGACCCCCAACCATTTCGTCTCTCTCTCACTGTCGAGCACCGCTTTCCACGTTATATTCAACCGGCCTGAAATTCTCGGCAAATTATTACCACCCCTCCTCTCAACCGACGGCTCTTCAACCCCCTCGAACCTCCCCCGTTTTCAACCCCCTCAAACCTCCTTTTCCACCCCCCCCCCCGCAAAACCTACCTTTTTTTCAACCTCCACCGCCCCTTCCATCCAGATTTTCCATCTCTCCCGCACTCCTCGTCCGACGGGTTTTCTGTCTCGCTCTCTCTAACGCGTCGACGGAGGGTTGACAACGTCGAAAGAGTGAAGGGGCGGGTTTCAACAACCCCCACCACCTCCACACCGCCCTATCATCCCCTATTTTCGAATGCAAATTATTACACAATAGTTCATTACATTCCCAACTTCCGAAAGAGGTTACAGTGTGTATAGTTATCCAATCGGTGTATATCCATATCCATTCCAGTACAGACATTCAAAAACACAAATTTGTACTACCACACAAACGTGCTAAAATAGGCTGACAATTATTAGATGAAGTTTAATTATTTCTGTACCTATTACATAAAACTTCGGTGGATTATTATCGTAGGCAAAACTTATATATACATATATATATATATATAAAAGTTTGCGCACGGGCTCAGGGAAGCATTAACTTTTGAGCTATGAATTTCAAAGGGAGGCATCTATAACATAACCCGGCAATTCCCGGAGAATTTCATTAAAATTAAATGAAAACCGTAGGATGCCGCAAGGATATGCGGACACACGACAGACAGGAAACTAAAGTTGTTCAGAATGGCACGTCAAGAGTGGAAATGTTAATATTAGATAAAACAAACTTTCTTGCTTCCTGTACTAAATGTCAATTTATCCAACAACGAGTTAGGATCCAGGAAAAACATTATTTTCTACTAAAATTTGGTGCCACGGATATGAAACTTTTCCTTGAACAGCCAAGCCGCAAAGAAAGCATCAACCCTCGATCGTTCTACGATTTGACCCCCAATTTCATCCCGAGTCCCGCGGTCGGAGCCCGAAAGGGAAAACAAGTGCTGGATCACAAGGAATCTCCGCCCAATTCGTGAGTTCGATATTTAATGAATTCAAATTACTCTCGCTGCAATTTAAACTGCAATTGCTTGAACCCAACGTACCGATTCGAGGTCGTTCACTCTGACCTTTGAACTTCCTTGGAGTATTATTTTGTATTTTTATTTTCCTTCGGGTTTTTTCTTCTTTTTCAAACTTTCCCCACTGCCGACTTGCCTTTGAAAGTATCTCGACGTTGCGACAGGGCAGGAACGGGAGTTGCCGTCAAGGAAAAGTTTGGAACTTGACGATTCTTTCAACTTCGCGCCCCTCTTTTCCGCCAACCCTTTCCACCGAAGGGGAAGGCGCGAGTTGGATTCCCTTCTTTTCCCGAGCCCCCCGAAGGGATAAGGGAAAGTTTTATAATCAGTCCGGAAAATCGAAAATTTCCCGGAGCTCTGACCCCTTTTTGCGGGATTGGGACATGGATTGAAGATGAAGTTTATGGTATTGCGAGGAATCCCTGAAACTAAAAATGAGAACGTCTTTGAGCTTCTGAAGACAGTGGCGACTAAGTTTAATATACCAGACGACAACTGTTTGTATGAGTCAGCTTTCAGACTGCGACCACGAGCAGGCAGGAGTGCATCTACTGGGGCGTCTTTAAAAAGTAGCGACATCCTGATCAAATTCGGTACCCCACTATTAAGAAAAAACTGGATGAAGTGCATTAAAGAGAACAAGAATGACGTCACAGCAAAGGATATCTACGCTAGTTTCCCTGAGAAAAAGATTTACGCGAGTGAACGGCTTACTGCGCACAACAATAGACTTTTTTGGCTGGCTAGAAGATGTGGGCAGCAGCTTGGCTACAGATTTGTGTGGGTGACAAATGGGAAAATTTTCATGAAGAGGAATGAGTCACAGGATACGCAGAGCATAATCGTAAGTGGTATCGATCAGCTTCGGAAAATGGACCCATCGAAATCCGTCAGTGAGTTGTATGATTGATCTCGCTTCGTTTTCTCAGAGTTACACTCATGAACACTAACTCATTGAAATTAACATGGCTGAGCTATCGGAAATTATAGATTCGTCCTTAAATATTAACACCAAAGTTTTTGATTCGTTGGAGGAGGTGAACAATTGGTTTCTTTTGTCTGAAGCTAGTGAATTGTTTATTTATCACATGAATATTAGAAGCATTACGAGAAATTTTGATAATTTTTTTTATTGAAATGTCACAATTACAGTATAAGCCAGATCACACTATATAAAAACCAGCTTATCAGAGTATATCGACGTTTCAGGGGGTGGTAACGCTGGGCGGGTGGAATTCTCGCCCCCGTCTCCCAGGGCAACCGACCAGCTCCCCCCTCCCCCCGACCCCGCCAGCGAAGGAAGGAGGGCCCAAGCGGGGGGAAGCGTCTCCCAGGGCAAGCGACGTGGTCCTCTCCTCGGGGATTAGGGATATACGATTTTTTGACTTTTAATATTGTTATTATACCCCCTCATTGTGTTGTTTAGTACTCTACCTCCTGTACACACGGGACTTACCCCAACAAGAAGGCACAACTGTTGCCACCTTTGCAGATGATACGGCTATCCTCTCTGTTGGAGATGATATAGAAGCTGCAACATGCAAACTACAGACGTCTACTACTGAGGTTTGTAAATGGACCAAGATGTGGAGAATGAAGCTGAACGAATCAAAATCAGCCCACATCAACTTCACTAACCGAAAAGTCCCAATCTTGGATGTTGAGATCAATTCGAATAAAATACCGCATACTGAAGCAGTTAAATACTTGGGTTTGACACTTGACTCCAAATTAAACTGGAATAAACACATAGAAAAGAAGAAAGAAGAACTTAAAATCAAGTACAGAAGGATGTATTGGCTAATGGGAAGGAATTCCCATCTCTCTCTTCACAACAAACTGCTTATATATAAGCAGATCCTTCGCCCTATTTGGACCTATGGGATGCAGATCTGGGACTGTGCCAAGAAATCAAATATTAAGAAAATCCAAACCTTTCAGAATAAAATACTGAGAAGTATAGTTGGAGCCCCATGGTACATGCGAAACGATGATATTCATCGAGATTTGAGGATGGAGACAGTCTACGAAAATATTGCAAAATACGCAAGGAAGCATGAACATCGCCTTCACAAAGACGTGAACCCGGAGATGCTCTACGTTTTGGACAACGAAGGTGAAATCCGACGTCTCAAGCGAAACAAACCACTGGATTTAGTTGTGCTGCGTGAATAGAAGTGCAATCGAACTCAGTGCTAATTAATTGAGCTATATAATAAAGGGCTAGATTTTGCTGTAAACCTACCCTCTTGGAGTGTACCTTTATTGATATGTAAAATTGCTAGATGAAATGTATTTGATTTTTCAGTCGCAATTAATAAATCACGAAGAAACAAAAATTGTGTTATTCACCTATTTCTTTTTAACCTGCATAGCAGGGCCATTAAACTAGTTTAATTATATTAACGGAATGTTGGCTAGGCAGTAGCTATCCTGATCTGTATAAGCACCATCATTTGGCCCTTTATGATACTTATGCTTCTGTCTCCAATATCAACAAGAGTAGTGGAACGGTCGCGTTAGTAAGAAAAAATTTGAACCTATCTGAGGTGCAAGAGGAGAACATCTATGGCTGTAGCTCATTGAAAGTAACACTTACAGTAGGTACGGAAAAAACCTCAGTTCTTGCTATTTATAGGTCTCCTGCAAATTTACTGGGGGCGCAAGATATTGATTTGTTTATCTCGGGTTTGGGTGCTGTACTGGATGCGCTTCGTGGCCAAACAGTTTTTGTTGTCGGAGACATGAATTTAAATATACAGAGTCGAGATGGCGATGCGAGTGTCGAAAAGTATTTGGGATTCTTGGCTAGCCGGGGGTTTTTGTCATGTATAAATACTACAACTAGACCGAAACCGGGAACCACTGAAGGAACCTGCATTGACCACATTTTTACTAACGTCTCAGACTATATGCAACTGGTACCGAGAGTTTTTAAATCGAGTGTCACGGATCATTATGCTACCTTTGTGAAGTGGAAAGGTTACGAAAAATCGCATTCCACTGAGTTAAGTCTTACGTTAAAACCGAGACTGGATTTGAAGAAATTACATGACTCGCTCTCATCGGAGTCTTGGGATTCTATTGTATCATCTGATGATGTGGATTATTGTGCAGAAGCTTTTATCACGTTGTTCCAAAAGCATATAGCTGAGGCGAGCACAGAATCACGTCCAGATATCAGGGCCAGGGACAAACCATTGAAGGAATGGATCACAAAAGGTTTATTAATGTCAATCCGTAAAAAAGAGAAGCTATATAGAGCGGCAAAAAAACAACCATTCAACAAGAAACTTCAGGAGTACGTAGAAAACTTTCCAAACAAACTAAAAACACTAATCCGTAAGTCAAAAGAGAGCTATTTCAAACAGAAATTGCAAACAGTTGAAGGTAACTCGAAAAAAACATGGCAGGTAGTAAATGAAATTATTGATAAGCCTAGGGCAGATAATACCGTTCGTGCAGTTGAAATCCTGAATCAAATTGTTGATGCTAGGGAGAACCCAGAACAATGTGCTGATGCGTTTAACCAATATTTCGTCAAAGTGGGATCGAAACTGGCTAGTAACCTGCCCACTCCAGTGGGAAGGACTTTACCACAACCCGGGGGAAGCAATGTGGTTGAGAAGTTCCTATTCCGGTCAGTTTCCGAGGAAGAGGTCTCTAAAGTAATAAGTACATTGCGAGGGGGTTCTAGCCCGGGATGGGACGGAATCACGGGACGTGTTCTCAAATCATGTAAGCGGTTTATCTCCCCACCTTTAACTCACCTTGTCAATCTGAGTTTGTCTAAGGGAATCTTACCCATGAAGTTGAAAAGAGCGATCGTCTGCCCACTCTTTAAGGCGGGGAGTGAACTACTATTGAGCAACTACCGTCCTATATCCTTGGTGAGTAATGTCGCCAAAATTATAGAGAAATGCGTCAAGTCTCAATTAATTGCTTTTTTGGAGGGCTATAGGTTGTTGTACGAACACCAGTATGGATTCAGATCTAAAAAAAATACCCAAGACGCAATATGCTTCCTTAGTTCCAAAATAATGAGTGATCTAGACCTGGGAAAAAAGGCCTTATCTATCTTTATTGATCTGGCCAAGGCATTTGACTCAATTTCACATTCTAAGCTATTGGAAAAAATTAAAGCCGTAGGGATTGAGGGTTCTGCGTTAGCTTGGATGGAGAGTTACCTCACTGGACGAACTCAATGTGTTACAGTAAATAGATTTTTGGGCTCGTACCTGGATTGTGGGGAGTATGGAGTTCCCCAGGGCACTGTTCTGGGCCCTATACTCTTCACAATCTACGTTAATGAGTTGGGGCGTGTCGATATTGATGGGATTCAAATATTGTTCGCTGATGATACCGCGCTGTACTTTGTACCAGATGATTGGGAGACTACGTTTGATTTAGCTGAAAAAGGACTACAGAAAATATATTTATGGCTGACAGAAAATAAGCTCTCTTTGAATTTATCCAAAACAAGTTTCATCCCTTTCTGCCTGTCGGCTTCAACGCTGCCTGAGCAGAGGATGAGCTTGCACCTGCACTGCCCAGGTTGTGAACGTGGTCGCTGCTCTTGTCCTTTAGTAGCCAGACGGGACAGCGCAAAATACTTAGGGGTGATATTTGATTATAATATGAAATGGGAAACACAAATCTCCTCTGCCCGTGGAAGGCTTAGAAAGCTACTCTACGTTTTTTCATTGCTGAGAAACGTACTTAATCTCAAACTGATGAGGACAATGTATTGCTCGTTGGCCCAGTCTGTGATCCTCTATGGATTACCAGCATGGGCCGGAGCTTATCCTTCGACATTACTTCCCGTATTCATTTGTCAAAAGGCCCTCGTACGAATTGTGACAAAAAGTGGCTTTCTAGCTCACTCGGACACCCTTTTTTCCAAACTAGAAGTCCTTAAACTTGACCAGCTGGTAAAAGTGTACAGTATCAAACAAGTATTGCGAGAAAATAATTGTACATATCCCATGCACGAAATTGCCACTCGATTTCAAAGTCAGGGACATGTTTCCATTCCATTAGTCCGAACCACTGCGTCGCTGAACACATATTCTTATATGGGTGTCAAAGCCTTTAATGAACTTCCAACCCAACTAAAAACTAAAATGCTTCAAAAACCAGAACAGTCAAATAGGATCCCAGATAACCCTAAATTATTTTTTCGTTGGAATTTTGAAAATTTTTGCGTGAATGATGCCCCAGGGAACCCTTTGATTGGAAAGTAGTCTCCAAACTCAATTTCATCCAGCCATTATGGCCAAAAATGGCGGTCCTTCCAGAAGGACGTCAGGGTGATCCATTATCAACAACTGAATATGATGCTCCCGTGAAAACAACGTGAAAAACATTTTATTGACATGAAAAAAACCTTGTATTTATTCTATTTTCGAAGTTTTTGACCATATAGATAAATTACCTATTTATTGATATAATTCAACTCACTTCGCTACCAAGAACAAAACATTTTTCTATCAATATTGGTGCCTGCTGAACCCATCTACAAATAAAAAACATGTCATTTCAGAAGATGTGGAACTCTGCAACATTTCTAGAACAGCAAGACATATTCAAGAGCCATTTTTAGACCTGATGTTTTGTATGGTACGCCTCAAAGCACGATACGTGAACGCCACAGTCACATTAGACGCACTTGGTGGTGCACTTTTTGGAGCAATACCTACACTTCAACTGCACTTTTTTCGGCTGAGGCTGCTTCTGCACATTTTCTCTAGGATTCCTGAGGACATTTTATCGATGATTGTCTGCAACGTAATGATGCATACCGTCATTTCTTGGGTCCAGCTTCCTTTTTTTTGATTCGTCCTCTTGATGTTACTGTCCTTTTCTTGGAGGACAGAACTGAATGGGCAATGCTGCGTCTAAAACCAAGGTGGTCCAACTTCCCTCCATCCAGCCGATATAGTTGCCAGGCATTTTGCTCCGCTAGGTCGATCATGTGAGCGATTAGGGAGAAGTACCATTTCTTTCCCCTAATTGACACTCTGTAAAGGGGAATATTTTGGTCAGCCCGGTCGACGCCGCCCATGTTTTTGTTGTAGCTAATGAAAAGCTTAGGCTGTGACACTTTTAGGCACTTTTTTTCCTCTCTTGAGAACCTTTGGACAGTGTGTACAGGATTTAAGCTCGTGAAGAGTCGAGCTTTGCTGAAAAGAGGAAAGCAAACGTATAACCCTGACGTCCTTCTGGAAGGACCCACTCATTCAAAGCTTTCCCAAACCTCCCAATCAGAACGGATTCCGACGAAAAGTGATTATATACAACCAACAACAACCTACGAATCGAAAATGATCATTTTTAGGGCCAAACATCACCATAAATGGACGAAAAACTTATCCATCAACGATGATGTCTGTGAGCTCTGTCATCATAAAAATAACTTTCAACACTGGACGATTTTATGAACGGGAAACACCCAGAATCGGCCATGTTTACATTCTGGCGTTGACCTTAGGACCCAACTGACACTGTTAAGCCAAGGAATACGTGAGAAGTTCATTCCACTGCCTCACAGAGTGCATTATGAGCGCGTAATGCGTGAGTCCTTCCAGAAGGACGTCAGGGTCATCTGGGTTAAAGATTACTACCTTTGTAAATAGACCTAATTTAGATTGTAAATATACTTCATAATTATTATTATATTGTAATAACATTCATTTTTCTTCACTTACTCGTACATATATGGCTGTAATTTAGTTATATATGTACCTGTGTTGTACTGTTTATTAACTGTGCCTTGATTGGTTGTGCTCTTCTTCATACTTTGGTTTTTTTCATTCTTTCTTATTTTTTTAAAGATTGTTGCTCTCGTTGCAGCTCGTTACCCCTAGCACGGGCATTGCCCATTAGGGGAACTGTTTTCGCTCCATTATTTTATGAAGATTTTTTTGTAATTTATCTTTGTGAAAATAAATTTAAAAAAAAAAAAAAAAAAAAAAAAAAGTCATAGATAAGTTCGATTTGTGGGATTGGTGATGAGCGGATCTGGACTGAACAGGTGAACTAGAACAACGTGTCCCCGAACGGGTCCGAGAGAAAGAACCGTTGTTTCCAGATACTTTTTTCGATATTTTCAAACAAAACATGGTCAATTCTAAGACATGAGTTAGTTAATTTTTTAATAATGGGCGAAAATGCATGCCATTTCGACGTTCGGATGGTCAATTTTACGTTCAGAAATTGCTATAGTTAAATTTCAACGGTTCTGAAACCTTTACCAGTCGATTTTACGTCCAAAATTACTGTGGAATAACACCCCACTTGCCTATGTCGCTTTTTACGAATTTTTGGTCCTATTGCATCATGCATTGTAGGTATGAGACGATCGGATTTTTGAAATAGATATTCATTGGCATACGACAAACAGATATTGGAATTCTCAATCTAAGCACCTAAAAACATACAAAACACAAAATTTCATAACGAAATTCACATCGAAAAGCTCACATGTGGAAATGATAAACCAAAAAAACGGCATATTTCCCAACTAAAAACGTTTTTCAACACTTGTAGACCGCTTTTTACACCTTCAGTACACTATATTTAGGCTGCAGTAAACTGCTCAAAACCTTCTCTTTCGTCTTCAGTTCGGTATTCCCTAACGCAGTCGTCCCATTTAACAGATTCGTAGTAATGCAAACTGCACGTAATTAATTATGGAGGAAAACTTGATGGTTTGACCAAAGAAACAGTAATTTGTCAACACAATCATTGTAGTGGTTTGGATCCCTAATTGTTGGCAGTGGATTATTGTTTCAGTTGACTGTTCTACAAAACGCAAGGAATACAAACAACGGGTAACTTTGTACACAGCCACAATGACAAGCTGAGCATAATTTCTTAATTCTCTACCAACGATGATGAAAACGTAAAACGGCATTGTGCATTAAGTACCCTCGATCTGGCGCGCGTTGTATTTTAGACAACGGGCTTCTCTGGTAATTAAAGCATAATTACTATACCGTTAATTTATCATGGCATTTAGATATTCGTTCCTTCAGATTTGAAAGCAAAGACTACATTCGAGATTGTAATTTACAACTAACGACGGATTCTAGGAATTGAGTGGAGTGAAGGCAACGTCGTTCCAGCATACTATCGTAAGTATAGTATTCACTCACATTTCTTGAAGAAGAAACCCACACCCAATATTTATATTTAAACGTCCATTAATCTTTATACATTTCATTAGGGACTCACGCCTCTTTAGCAAATGGCAAGGCTCCTCTGAATCAATCCGTGGATACTATGAAGTACAACAACTTACAGTATCTATAGTACCCACAGATTCGTTCCTAGAACCTCTACGCATTAAACGGATTCGAAATCACTGTGACTGCTGAATGTTTGTCTTATGAATTAATATAGCGTATAGCCACTAGATGCAAACCAACGGAATCAATTGGTGGAAATTATAATATACAATTGGTGGTTACGAAGTCGTGTCTCTATAGCCAATGACAAGGCTCCAATCCTCTGAACGAATCCATGGATAATCCAATGGATGGCTACCCATGGTTTTGTTCTCGGAACCCCGAATCAACGGGTTCGGTCCGCCACTAGTTACTACTGAATGCTTGTCAAATGTGTAAATGTAGTGCATACCTATTAGATGAAAACCTACAAAAATGCGTTGGTCGTAGAATGCGCACAGCTCATCGTACACGGGAAGAAAACGATTAGGAAAAGAACCAAACTCACCTGTAAAAGAAAAAAAAAACAAGAATAAATTAACAAAATTAGGCGTAGAAGTTTATAAAGTTGGTTATTTCACAAATTTGAAATTGCTACAAATTATGACTGGAACACTTTATTATTTGTGCAGCATATTGTTATTTAAGGAAGTAACTAGTCCATATACAGAATGAAGATGCCGAAGTTCACTAAAAATATGTTTGAGAAAATTACACGAGCTTTAGCTTTATACGTATAGGAAGTGGAGCAGAATACCACCAACCGCATCATTGTACAGTCACTCTGAGTCGAGGTATTATTTTGTTGGCGTTTTTTTTTTTTTTTCAAGTCCCTCTGAATACATGATTTCTTTACTCGGTAACAACTTGTTCTAACTTTGAGCGACAGTTTTACGATGTATATTACATTTCATACAAGATGGGCCTATTTTCAATGGAAATACGCCCATAACATGGTTGTATTGTCAACTCGAAACAATAAAAACGTCACGGTTCAAGACAATTTCGCAATACTCCAAAGCTTCGGGATAAATGCTGTCAAATCACAAGTGGTTTAGTCGAGGTACCCATTTCTCAAATTGATAGTTTCTCGTATTTCGGGATGCCCATATTTGATTTTTACCTATAAACAGGTTTATATAGGGATGTTGAGGAAAGTGCAGTGCTCACAGAGCTGATCTGAATCAATTCCTCAATGAGAAACAGGCAAAATTGTTCAAGGGAGGGGAGAAAAGTTTTTTTTGCAGAACAGTGTCATCTGTTAATTATTTATCATCAAACTATATAAAGACGATAATATCAGAGGAGGTATGTATATCCGCTTTTCAGGGGGTGGTGACGCTGGGCGGGTGGAATTCTCCCCCCCCCCCCGCCAGTGAAGGGGAGAGGGCGGACCCGCTGGGTGGAATTAATCCCCTCCCCCCCGTATGGAGGCGACCCCACTAAGGGGGAGCGTCTTCCAGGGCAATCGCTCCTCTCCTCGGGGACTTGGAATATAAGATTTTTTTTACTTTGCGTATAGTTTTTATGCTCCCGCATAGTGTTCGTGGCAGGGCCGTTAAACCAGTCAGAATATAAGTGCAGAGGAATATATCTAATGGAACGCTCTACGTTATTTGCTGATCGGACTTAGGGAACCTGTTGCTCCAATAGGTTGCCTCTGGAGCCGCAATGCGTTGTTGAAGGGACTTGCTTATAATGCAAACAGCCACCACGTGGCAGGAGAAAAGAATTGGAGTAAGAAAATGTCTTGGACGTGCAATCGATTGAACTTGAATGTGGACTGACGACGGACGCAAGAGAACAATGCGTCGGAGCCAACGTAAGAGGAGGTGAGTGGAAGAGAGGAGGGTAAATCGGCGATAAGGGCGATTTCAAACTGCGGGAGCAGAGGACTGAGAAAGATCAGGTTCAGGTTCTCTTGTGGACACATAATGCACATAATAATAATAAGGCAACAAGCTCCTTAGCTCTCGTAACAAGTTTCTTATATCATGATGAGTAGGAAAGATCCTAAGGTCCTAATTGCCTAAACAGGGATATCCTTTCAACTTCCGAAAAATACAGCTAAACTACTGCCTTTGGTACACATACCTATTGAAAAAAAAAAAAAAACTCAAAATTTCGAGTTACCTAGTTGTAGCTCCAATCCTGCGATATACGTTCAGGTAATTGTAACTTACCTATCACTTTTCCTACAACCACAATCGAATCCCACCTAACTTTTTCCACCTTTCGTTCCATTTTTGACCGTAAAAAACTATTGTTGTCTGCTCCCTAACGGAGGTTTGCACTCGTTCAAATGATAACTCGTTCTCGGCCTCGCAACCTCACAATTACTCTGACATTTCTGGTTGGGATTTTACGATCACAAATTAACCCCTCTTCCAGCTGAAGGCAATTTTCTGTCGGCTCTCTTTTTGCTCCTACGCTCTATTATAAGGCTATGGAGCATGCGTAATTTTCATTCCTTCGAAATTCAGAAGCTTCTGCGGCACCACTGAACATCTTATAGTGTCGAACCAAATGGAAAACTACAGAAGAATCTAGATGCCTTATTACCAATTGGCTTGCAGTGACAGCAGGTAAGATATTCCATCCCATGCAGAGGAGCACATTTTTTTTTAATCTTCATATTTTTTTCAAAGGATCTCAAATATCATATTTGCGCACTCCGCGCAGCTGCGCAACCATGCGCAACTGACACTAACTTTCTTTTTTTAAATGAGAACCCCCATTTCGTATTGCAAATTCGGGTTCTATCCAAGATTACATGAAAATTTGACACCTCAACCAATTTTTTTTATTCCGCGTAACCGGTTCAGCGAGCACGCAAAGTTGCGCAACCCCAAATTTAGCAAATAGTGGATGATGGTGAACTGTGAAGTGTGGCATATGAATTTTCATTTTTTTTTAACCCTGATTCACTTGATGCTATCCGTTTTTTGATTTGACTCAATTTTTGTGGAATAATGACTGAAAGTTGTTTATTTCGCGTCCGTTTTTTTTATTTTAGGCACTTGTTTTCAGATTTTTACGGGAATTAATTTTCATGTTCAGGTTGGAAAATGTAAAAATAGGATATTGAAATCTTCTTCAGTGATCAAGTGAAAAATCATCTTACTCTGAGAGTCAAAAGTCGTCATAAATGATTTTTACCAAAGGAGGATAAAAGTCTCGGACAAGCGGTAAGTCCTTGGGTGACTTACGGGCTTAGTGCTGTAGGGCTTATTCTCAGATATAGTATATAATTTTTAATAATGTACTACAGAGATAATTAGTTAAAGGCATTTGTTGTAAGTTTGGGCAATTTTTACTGAATAGTTAGATGAGAAGTTCAGCATTAAGTTCTTAATTAGGTCAGGTCAATGAACCTCAACTGCCTCACGAAAATCGCGTGGTTCTCTTGAGGTGTCATTGTTAATGATAAGATTAGTAACAACCAGTGGTGCCAACAGGAGAACGCCAACTGCAGCGCTGTATTGGCAGCCACCTTTCTAAATTGTTGTGAAGGGGAAATAAAACCTTTGAAAAGGAAAAGCTTTGAAGGGGAAAAAAAAAGTTTGAAACAATCGTTTTCCAGCACGTCTGGAACCCTGTGTTGAATCATTGGGTAAAAAATGGAGGAGAGGCACAGGAGGACCTTATGGACCCTGGATGTAACTATGCTGGATTGAACCCGCTTCCAAATGGACTTCCTACGTGTCATTCAGATAAAATTGCTGAAGAGCATGATTATAGATACAAGTATGCCAGGACACCAAGCGATATGAGAGAAGCCGATGTTCTTTGCAGATGCTGCAGTAAATGGAAGTTGCAAAGGAGCTATTGGAGCAGCTGGAATAATGGGCAAATATCTCATTGAGAGGGCGACCGGACAGACTTTTTATCCTTCAAGATTCGCTACCAACCCTTTCAAAAGAGGGTACAGGGAAGGTCAATCATGTGACCGAATTTGGGAGAGATTACAGTGTTGTGAAAATCAACAGGACCAAGAAGCAAACATTAGAAAAAATGTGACCAACTGTGTGAGGCATTGAGTGAAGACCATGTTAACGAATATTATGAACAAAAGACCCAGAGAGCAAAAGCCCGAAATGCTATCTACAAAAGAGAAACTAGAAAGGAAGGAAAGAGGAACTGGTCATCAAGCCTGGAAGCTGTACTTAACAGTGGCCATGTTAAGGAAGAACAAAACAAAGGCGACATATATTATCCATATAATATGCCTAATGGATTACAAAGAGAAGCCAACATGGCCAGAAAGACCTTCCCAATCAGGAGCTGAGCTATGGTTCAATTCTAACAAAGAAAGGAGCCATAAGCCAGGACACCCAAAGATAGGGATGGAAACTACACTTGAGAACACTCACCCCTTTCAAGGACATTGAAAAGACGGGAGACCAACACAGATGGTGAACCAGATGAATTAAGATCCTCCAGCAAACCAGAAAAAACCTATATACCGGATTCAACCCAAAGTGACATCCAAACTGATGATGCAGTGGAAGATCCGATGACGATGAATGACACAACCCAGGTGCTGAAAAAAACGATGAGGATTTAGCCACATTACTGGCCATTGATGCCCAGTTTTTTAACAGGAAGCATCATAATGCTCTGTGGAAAGTAATCAACCACCAGTGCAGAAAAATCAGGAAAACCAATAACGACGTTCCCAAAATACCTGTACTAATGAACCATATAGTTCAAACTGTGCATGGAAAACGGTGGAATGACCTATAGAAAGTATCCCAGCGAGCCTGCTTGGAGTGAGTATGATCTAGATGACAATGGATAAAAGCATCCCATGACATCTGCTGAGTACGACCTCATGCAATATCTGACCCAACCTCACAATGAAGGAGTGAGACTTATGGCCAAACAGCATGCAAAACAATGGGCTTGTATGGTAAGAGGAGCAAACAGTGAGGGTGAGGAAAACGAAGAACAAGATGGAGCATATGGTGGAACGCCCAAGAGCACTCAATCAACGGTGTTACAGGAAAGCATTCCTCAATACCAACGAACAGCTGGGTCAACGAGGCCTTGGGAGGGAACAGAAAAGGATAAGGCAGAAATAAAGAGACATAAAAAAACCTTAGAAAAGCAGGCAAGGTTGAGGCGCTTGGAAATGGAGGCAGACAACACACAGATTCTGGATATAGAGGGGTTAGCAAAAAATTTGGAGAAATGGGGAGATGACTGGCATACTTGGGGAAGTAGCAAGGACCATATTGGCTAGAGGCCCATGCAGCAGGCTACATTCGGAGTGGAAAATCTGAAAGATGAGGTGATAATGCCACTGATGAGAGCTTATCAGGACTTGGCCAATGAGACAGTCTTCCTTCGGAGAAAGACAAGAGACTTCTCACGTATGAGTGACTCTATAGAATCCATTGAGAGACTTGTTACCGAAGAACAAAGACAGAGGAGGCCTTCTGAGTCCTCCATATACTCTGAAACAGGAGCAAATGAAGTGACCATGATGCTTATGGAACTCCAGAAGTCTATCATGGAGAATACCAGTCGTATTGAAACAAAAATTTTCGACATTGTAAAAACAAACCAAAACATTATTGGCAGAATCGATAAATTGGAACGAGAAGGTCTTAAAGCTCTCAAATTAAGTTGAAGTGGTCAGAAGACGGGTGGGAGTTGAGAATAATCCGCAAAAAAAGAATTCCAGCAGAAAGCACACCATCGACTACAAAATTTTCAAACAACTTCCATACAGACAAGGAAACAGCAACACTAGGCAGAAAGGCCAATCTACAGGGATACAGAAACGGATATAAACCAAACCACCCCTGTATTTACAGAGGATGAACAGGAAGGCTGGGGAACTGTTGAAAAGAGTAAAAGGAGGAAAGATAGACTCTTTAGGAAGGCACGTACACAGAAGAGGGAAGGACTCGTGTCTAAGAGGGTGGAGATTGCTATTGACTGATCAAAGAAACAACTGAGTGCCCCAAGGCGTACCATCCTAGTAAAAAAACGGAAGGATGCTGCTCCTTTGAGCATGGAATTAGAAACTGCAAGTAGTGAAGATGAAGGGAGGATACAGCAAACGTATGCCCAAGCTTTGTGCTCACCAAATACAGTAAAAAAACAGATAAGGACGGATGTTAACGGCAGAGAACAGGGTATTCAGATTGATGGAATGAGACCAGTAGGAGCTTCTCTGGTAAAGGTGGTCACTGCAACATCCGATATGGCAGTGCATCTAACTAACAAACAGGTTGACGCTGGTTTTATAGTAGAAAAAGAGAGACTACCTGACATACCCTTGATGATGAAACTACGGGGGGGTTGACATTACTATAAATAGGGAAGACCTGGCCGGTTTCATTTATGATCAAAATCCTTGGGTGAGAGACCTATTCCCCCAACAAACAGAATTAGAAAGTGCCTTTGCCCCAGCTTCCAAATGGGGAGACGTACTGATGCAAATGGTGTGCCCATCGATGACTGCATCTGGGTTGTTAGAGTGACCGAAATATTCAGAAAAGAGCTCCTTAAACAAGGCAAAGAGTACGTCAACCTTGACACCTGCCCCATCACCGACTTTGCAGAGGTAACGAGATGTTTCAATTGACAAGGGTATGGGCACATTGCAGCTAAATGCAATGCCGAGCAATCCAAACGTTTATCCTGCTGACGGATTGGCAAATTGCCAGTCTCCTAATTGTGTTTATGAGCTACTGTGCCGCTATTGTGAGAGTTTTTACATTGGGAAGGCGACAACCCCACTGAACCTTCGTGTAAACAATCATCGGGCCTCGGTGACGGTTGATTCCGACCTGCCGGTGGGCCGACATGCTTTCGATCAACATGGCACGACGTCCAACGACTGCTATCGTCTACGGGTCCTCAAGTGCTTGTCCCCTTCCACACCTGCTCAAATGTCCAAGAGAGCGAGGATGCCCATATTTGGGTCCTAGGTGCCCTCCGTCCTCCAGAGCTTAACACTTACACCTAGGACCCATACCTACAGTTTTTAAAAATTCCCTTTCCCATCCTTTTTATTTTCATTTTTATAATGTTTCATTATTTTGGTATTTTTCCTAAATTTCCCCCTTCTCTCTCCCCTCATTCCCTCGCGAGGTGTGGCTGCCTGCTGCCTGGGTTTCTTCAGTCTGCCGACGACGCTTGGAGCGAAACGTTCAGACGTAAGTTTTGTTGTCCTTTTCTCTGTGTTTCTTTTCTTTTTTTCCCAATCAAGTTCTAATACATACATATGCTCTATTCAGAATATATGTATTTAATCACGATTATAGAATCCACTGCACTGGGCTCACACTTCACTCACGATATTGGTTGAAATTGAATTTGGTGATTAGCAATTTTCTGTAGGACCATGCTGCTTTGTAGTACCCAACTAGTGCTGGAGTTACTGGCCGATCCAGATTTTGACTTTCCGGGTTGCTGGTTGCAATAAAGTTTCAAAATCTCCAAAGTATTAGTTATGATAATCAACAATATCTTGGTTTTCAATCTGCGTTTCAAGTTTTAATACATCAAACTGCTCAATTAATACAATGAATTCTTGAACCTCAAGCCACTTTAATCAATTCCCATTACTATTATACAAAATTAAATCAATTGTGGATGGCTCGATTTTTTTTTTCTTCTTTTTACAGGCTGGTACATAGTGGGCTATTAAGTAGATCTCCTATTTTTGTGATAGACAACCTTCGGGGTAGCCAACTTTAGTAAATTGTTATAGTTACTATTGGACCCTTTGTGATTCCGCTTTCAATGCTTCAATCATGGGCGATAGATCTATCTGATGACGCCAGTTGATTTCCTCTACTCCATTCTGACCTCCCCGCATAACAAGGCCCCATCTCGTGTCCCACTTGTTAACCACTCCTTCAACCAACAAAGTGTCTGTTCGTAAAGAAACTCTCAAAGTAGGAGACCTGTGAGACAATTCTTTCTTAATCCGTAACAATTTATATTTTTTATTTCTTGTCTTAGTTGGGAGATCGGGTCGGATATAAATACCAGTACCCTTCAGGACAGATGAACTTCTTAAGACCTTCTCCACGCTTCCTCGATCTAGAAATTCAGTAAGGATAGGAAAGGACAATTACCTTTCCCGACTGGGTGTGATCGCTTCACAAGATTCAGATACAGCTTCTAGTTTCAGAACATCTTTTACTAAAGTCCTTACTTTATTAACTGGACTCTCCCCTCCGTTTAGGCCACCTACAATCACATTGCAGCTGCGTGACCTTATTTCAAGGTCTCTATTTGGTCATGAAGCATCTCTATTTCTTCGCGAAATTCTTCACTTCAAGCGACACAACAATTTCTCTAAGGGAATGTACCCACCTCATTTTGCAATGATACCAAATCCGACTTATTTGCCAAGTTGCATCCATCTATTACTTCGTTCATGGCTTTTGGTTTATTATTCAATAATAAACCATTGTAATCGCTCTGGAAAAAAAAATTCTAACCCCCCCTGAAAATTTCATGGTTTACGTTTCAAAGGGTGTAGAATCCGAATCTGCAATAAAAAATGTTCCGTCCGTCCGCCGTACGCACGATATCTCCAAAATGGCTGGAGCAAAAGATCTGAAATTTTCAGGAAAAATCCATCTTGGCCCGACGACGCCCCAATTCTTGAGCCAGCTCTCTCACTCAATTTAAAGTGCCCTTTAAGGGCTGTCAAGGTTTTGTAAAATCCCTAAAAACAAGTCGAATCGGCCTAAATATTTAAATATTTGAAGAACATACCAAGAGGAGTCGAATGAGCCCTTCCTCACGTCCGTAGGTCAAACCATTCCCGATGTACGCCGTACGCACGATTTCTCCCAAACGTCTGGAGCAAAAAATCTGAAATTTTCAGGAAAATCCCTGAAAACCTCAAAACTAGTCGAATCGGCCTAAATATTTTCCTATTTGAAGAACATACCATGAGGAATCGAATGAGCCCTTCTCCACGTCCGTATGTCAAACCATTCCCGATGTATGTATGAATGATTTATGGTGCCAACATTTGCGTTTTTCGGTTTATTATTGTTTGTTTGTAACCTAGTGATGTCCGGCCGATAGGGTCGAGTTGTAGTGAATGTGGATACTGGAGTGATAGCCGATGTGAATACTTGAAGTGTAGTAATAATATAATGTAGTTATAATATTATTACTGGGGTTTATTATTCAATATTATTACTTAGGTAAATAAGTATTCTTTCACTGGGGTTTATTATTCAATTGGCTTGCGTTCAAGATTTGAATCTTACTAAGCTTTGGAGTGTGCGTGTTTTACAGGTGATAGAGCGACTATTGAATTTCAGGAGATATGCATAGACCACGTAAATCGGTTCTCATCCAAAACACCTATTTGGATTGATCAGTTGATGATATTTGTGTGCCGGATTTGGATTTGGGGAAGTTTTAACGCAATACGAGTGCCAAAGGACTTGATAAATTATAGATGTTTTTATTGTGGGGGGGTATTGAGGTTCAATAAAAAAACGCTGCAAATTCTTTCACTGGGGTTTATTATTCAATTGGCTTGCGTTCATGATTTGAATTTCTACTAAGCTTTGGAGTGTGCGTGTTTCACAGGATAGGGCGATTATTGAATTTCAGGAGATATACATGGAGCACGTGAATCTGTTCTCAACCAAAATACCTATTTGGATTGATCAGTTGATCATATTTGTGTGCCTCCTGAAATTCAATAATCGCCCAATCCTGTGAAACACTCAGACTCCAAAGCTTAGTAGAAATTAAAATCATGAACGCAAGCCAATTGAATAATAAACCCCAGTGAACGAATTTGCAGCGTTTTTTATCATATCATTTAAATCAATCACCGATAAATGACCAACTTGGCGGGTATCCGTTGCCGAGTCTTCGATTAGTTGTCTTTTTGTCCCAGAATCTTGAACTGCCTGATCACCGTCCGACTCTCTCTCTCTCTCGTTTCGCCGTGAAATACCTCTCAATAAGACTTTGATTACGAGCCATCCTGCTATCACCTCAGGAAATGACACCAGAACGTATCTTAAGTAAAATGCTAGAGCGTGAACAGAACTGGACCGCCGTAGCATCCTTTTCTGAAAAGATCTTGAAAATGAAGGCTGTGAAGGAACGGGAGAGGCAGAGCAGGGAGAACACGGACCGAGAAGAGTAACCCTAGAACCAGCCTGAAGTAATGTGTCGAACAGTTCCAGGCTGAGTTTCGTCGTGGGAAATGGAAGGTGAGTTTTTTGTTTTTGAGATGCGAGCGAAGCGAGCATCCAGACCACCAAACTAGACAGAACACATTCCAGCCTTTACCTGAACCCGTCGTCATAATCTTACCAAAACTCGTTGTCTAAATAGAGACCTTTCATTCTCCGTTTACCGAAAGCCATATGTCTTTTAGGTCATATGTTTTTTTAAATTCCGGAAGGAACCCCGATAATGTTGCTCAGGCGAGATGTTTATTTCCCTCCCAGACGCGTAACCTACGAATTTCACCATGTTCATTTCCCGCCATTTGCTACTTAAAAGTTCGTTGTTTTCCGCCATATTCAAAAGTTGCAGTTTGTAGAGGTTACGCGTATCATCGATTTATATATCGAAAGCGTGGATCGATATATAGACATCGAGTTACGACGGTCTTATCAGGAGGGGCCCCCTACACTGAGCTTCTACCTTATTCACACTCGAAAGGGTGGACTCAGTTTCAATTCAGCCATCAGACTCTGAGAACGCGTATAATTGGAGGAGAACCTTGATTGCTCGAAGGGAATGGGTCCCGATGGCGTTCCTCCTGTCCTGCTGAAGTCCTGCGCATCCAGTCTTACACAACCTCTCACCCTACTATTCAATAAATCACTATCTAGTGGAGCGTTCCCAAGAATGTGGAAACTTTCTTATGTTACACCCATATTTAAGGGAGGCGACAGGTCTGATGTTCAGCAGTATAGACCAATTTGTACAATATCTACCATTCCCAAAATCTTCGAAAAACTTATTGTAGAACAATTGTCTGCCCTATTTTCTCCATACATTACTCCAAGTCAACATGGGTTCATGCGTAGAAGGTCCACCACCACTAACCTCTTAGAATTCCAGGAGTTTACTCTCTTGTCGTTGGGGGCTGGACGTCAGGTTGACCTGATCTCCACAGACTTCTCAAAGGCCTTTGACCGCCTCTCGCACACAGCTATAATTTCTGTTCTGCGCTCGTTCGGAGTGTTTGGTGGCCTACTTAGTTGGATGGAGAGCTACTTGACGGGTCGCTCGATGGTGGTCCGCCTGGGCGGTGTGGCTTCGGAGCCTTTCAGTGTGGTATCGGGAGTCCCGCAGGGGTCCCATTTGGGTCCCCTGCTATTCTTGCTCACCATAAACGATGTGGCCTCGGTTCTTCAAGGAGTTGATTTCCTCTTATTTGCTGACGACCTGAAATTGTACCGCTCTATTGAGACCTCTGTGGATTGCAGGGCCCTTCAGGCGAGCTTTGACGCCCTCCAACAGTGGTGTCCTTCAAGAGGTCTCGCACTTAACCCGTCAAAGTGTTCGGTGATGACCTTTTACCGCTCTCATGATCCACAAATCTATTCCTATATGATTGGTGAAGAGGAACTGAGACGCGTGGAAGCCATACATGACTTAGGCGTGCTCCTAGACCCTACGCTCGGATTCTCCAAACACATATCCGCCATCTCAAGTAGAGCAATGCGTTCACTGGGATTTTTGAAGAGGAATACTCGAGAATTTAATTACCTGCCAGCCCTCATCACCATTTACAAGACATTGGTGTTGCCCATCATAGAGTACGCCTCTGTAGTGTGGAGCCCGTTTTACCAATGCCACATCCAGCAGATTGAGAGGATCCACCGAGGGTTTCTTCGATATGTGGCATTCAAGCTGCGTGTAGCCCGGGAGGAATTGGATTACGATGTATTGGGCAGGAGGTGCGGTCTGATGTGTCCTTCCTCACGAAGAGATCTGGCCGACCTTAAGTTTCTTCTCCGCTTGATCAGGGGCGATGTGGATTCGATGGCACTTCTTGGAAAGCTTAATTTCCTTGTCCCCCGATCTGGTTCCCGATCGGAGAGCCTCCTTTGGATTCCGTTTGCAACCACGAACTATCTCCAGCATCGTCCACTCTCCAGGATCCCCCGCTTGTTCAATCGGCTAATGAACGAGTGCCGCGAAGCCGATCCTTTCTGCCAATCCGAACTAGTTTTCATCAATAAATTGAAGAGCCTCATTTAAGTTATCTATTTAATTTTTTTCTCTGATAACAATGTTCATTAATATTGAATTAAACCAAAAATATTATGTTCACTTATCTAAATATATTGTATTGGGCTTGCCCGTATTATAAATAAATAAAGTGAATATATTCACACATGCCCATATCTGGTTCTATTCCACCCGATCTCCTCTGAACTTGGCACAAAGGCGTGATCGGATATCTGGGAATATAGGGAGTTGAATATCAACAAACTCGTTATTTGTTGTGTGTGAATATCGGGAAGATGTCGTGAATTCGTGGAACATTTTCGCCGTTTCCGCCTCTAAAGTTAAACGTAATAATATGATTTTCATACACCAATCACCCTCGTTCAACTGTACTTTTTAAAAATTTGATTTTTTGTCTCGGAAAATGGTTTTTTATGTTCTTTTTCACTTTAAGGACAGGATGTGCTATGTTTTTGAACAGTCTCGAGTTGATTTTTCGAGCAAAGCCGTGGATTTTAGGCTCACTCGCCCCACTGAAGGTTACTAGTGACAGAAATCATAATTTTTGTTATAGTTTGAAATCTTCGTATCTACGTAAGGGAATTCAACGAATCAGGGCAGTCAGAGCAACTTGAGAGAGGGGATAAACATTTTTCTTTCTTGTTCGATAGCTAAATTTAATTCGATCAATTCGATATTTATACAAACGAACCCAAATAGGCAAAATTTTTGGAACAATCCGTCGGGAATCTGACAAGTTCCGCTGTCGGAGTTGAAAGTTTCGAACCGTGAGCGGAGAGATGAGGCCCCGGGCTTGGGAAGGGAGCCCGGGTTGCCATGACAACTCAGAGGGCTCTGGATTATAAAACGCGGACGGTTCACGCTACAGTTACATTTCAAGGGCTTTTCCTCGGTTCCCGTCGACCCGACGTTGGACGATATCATGTTTTCTCGTAAAAGTGGGAAAATGGATGGAGGTGAACCTTCCTACGGGAACTTCACAGAGAAATGAGAGAACACAACAGCACAGCGGACAAAATGACCAATTTAGCTGGACAAAAAACCTCAACTCTACCGAAAATGGTACAATACTATTCCTAGTTTCGGTTTACTGATACGGTGGGTTTACCGATCGTGGGATGTTCCATCCCCCCCCACCACTTCAATGGGATCTCTAGTGGGCAGGTAACCTACCAGTCAGTACTGTGAAAGGTGTCAAGACAGCGGCATCTTCGTGGTAACTTCACTTTGCTTCCCTAATCTCCGTTTTTTGGTGATACCTCTTGTGTTGGATCGCATCCGACCCGTTCATACCAATAACGAGACCGAATTCACCAAGTACCTAACATTTTATTACTTTTTGCAGTTCGGACTTCAAAATGGCTTTCAAACCGATGTATAGTAAGCCTAAAGAGATTAAAGGAGTTTCGTCAACAGGCCAGAGACTCCGACAATGAATAGGGCGTAAACCTTGCTTTTGAGAAAGTTGTCCCGGAATCGGAAGACGGAATTTTTACGAACTTTGATAGTGAAGAAGAATAAACTGATGTTGAAAGTTTCGAAGATTATAGAGATTTCGAGTTGGGGAAAGACAATGAAACAATTTAGTCTAATACGCCAATGCACTCTAAGATCTCAGGAACACTAATCTAATAAAATTCTAATTTGATTAGACACATACCCGGACCTAAAGGGGATGCACGAGAGGAATACCGGACGATGACAATTTATCCGCACTTTCATACGCGATGAAATGATTCAAACAATCATTTCCCACAAACACAGAGAGATAATGAAAGTTTGGTGATTTAAAGTTAACTAGTAAGAAACAATAAGATTTACATTTGAACAATATTATATTTTTCATAAAACCCTCTATTTATTTTCTATTTTCTTTTTTCAACTCGTAGTACCTGATACGGCTACCAAGAGAGATAATGATTCATGTGCCATTTTTGTTCCCCAAGACGGGTCGGGTCGGATGCGACTCCACCATAACTTGTATGTCTTCAATCCCCACTGTACCACTAAAGGGTTGAGTTCATTAGTGAAAAGTGTAAATATCGTCTAATGGTGTGATAATTCAAATAAAGTAACGTTAAGTGTGTGTTTTTCGAAAGTGTTGTCTTCTGATGCAACCCCACCGACAATGCGTAGACAAAATTCAAGGAAGTAACTTCTACGTGAATCAAACAAAACCCAACCCTCACACATCGAATATACACAATTTAAAACGTAAACCTTGTATTATTATTATTTTGTTACTGATGATCTAATTGTCGAACTCGATTAAACGTTGTCTCTTTTACTTGTTGTGGAAATGGACTAAGTTTCTTCTACACTCTCTGTGTCTCTTGACATGGGTTTTCAGAATTTTGTCACGAATGATTTAGTGGCCAAAATCGGCCATCTCACGCCGGTAAGCTGGACAGAATACTCAGGCGTCGCAGCCGGAAGAGAGGACGAAGAACGAAGACGGGAGAAGTTTCTGTTTCCCTCGCGCCGCCCGCCGCCGGGGAGGTTTCAGAGTTGTTTACATCTCTTCCCACCCCCAACCGGCCGCCCGTATCAAAAATTCTTATCACTCGCGAGGGGTTTTCCCGCTCTTAACCCCATAACAAACCACGATCTTGAGCACACACCAACCTTCAACAAACGAAAACATACGTGTGCCGACGAAAAATGAGACGATTATTACAAAAGAAGACTTGAAAATGAACTTGAAATAAGATTTGAATAAGAATAATGACTTGAAAGAAGACTTGAATGAACACTTCCGATTGAGTTGCGATCCATCCTTTACTTTTCTGATAAGAAAGGGTTGAGGACAATGGTCAGGCACCACGGAAAAGTGATTCAAGAGTAACAAAATAACCAAAAGGCAAAAAATGCAAAATCATGAAAATTTCTTGGGAATTTCAATATTTTTTGTACTTTTAATTTTGAGGGACAATTTTTGAGATTTGAACATTTCCTCACATTTTTCGCTAAGTTTAAGGTACCTGTTGTAAATCGGGAACGGGGGATGGGCGAAAAATTCCTGGTGGAACGCCCGCCGAGATGGCATCGGAGGGTGGACGAGCTTCCAAATGGACGCGTCCTCTACCATGGGACCGGATGAGCTACCATGGAACCGGATGAGCTACCATGGTCGCCACGTGACGGTTAACTGCCGGTCGACCCCCCCTCGCGCGACCCCCGCGGCGGGGCAGTGTTGCCAACCTTCAGCCGCCAAATGTCGGCACCGAACCTACGTAAATTACCGTATATCCCCATACGTCATTATTTCAGCTGTCCCTTCTATAGTAAATCAGTTTAGTACCTTGAATTAGATCTCGTTTTTCTTTCTGCCAGGAAAGATCCTTCGCCCTTTCCGTATTTTGAAAAATTATTTTTAAGGAAATTAAAGTGGGAGGGGATGTATTTAGAGGGTTTATAAATAATAAACCCTTGTGAAATCATTTGCAGCGGTGTTTACTCTCTTGGTACCTAACAAAACATTTCCTCCCTCTTTCTTTAATTAATTTATCCTCTTTATTTTTAAAATATAATTCCTCTAACTGCAGTAATATCAACTGCTTACTGAATTTATTTCTCCATTACCTATCAAGTACAGTAGAACCCCGATTAACCGGCACCCTTTTAACCGGCAGTCTCTGTTAACCGGCACCCCCCCGGCGAAAATTTTTTTTTTGTTATCTTCCCTTGTCAGCGCTTGTATAGTTGATATTTCATTCTTTTCTTATTAAAATAATTTTTATTATTCACTTGAACTTCGTGTAGTTTTGTTTATTCCTCTTTTAAAATCATTTCACATTCAAAACTGCACAGCAATCATGACGATTAGGACTTAAAATGGCACATGCAAGGCAGTGAACTTGCATGTGCCAGACAAGTCTTGTCTAGCGCAAACGTTGTACCGGTGCTAGTGTTATTTCTGTTATCTGTCTATTCGTTTATCCGTCAGGGTCCCGGTCCTGAGGGTGCCGGTTAATCGAGGTTCTACTGTACCTTCGTTTTTCAGTAAAACTGTTATTTTTATAACATGTTTTTCGCGATGTGGGAGTCTAAAATTTTCATTCTATGGCACTGACGAAAACCATTGCGTAAAGAAAATCCAATTATTATTGAGAAAAAGTAATTGTTTACGTGGATAATTACTAGGTAGCATGAAGGTCATAACATCGTTCATTTGCGTGAATAGCCGGAAAAGTGGGCACCAAACTTAAATATCCTTTGTAGGTATTTATATTAATCTTCCCATTTCCCTGTCACATTTCTTAAGATCGTGTACGTTTCGTTTAAATTCCAGCATTCTTCTACACCAAAACTGTGACGTCATTGGATATACCTTTATGTACAGTTCATAAAGAAGCGTTTTTGATTTATCGAAATATATATAATTATATGGTGTTAATTGTTTTCCATTTATTGCACTAAATAAAAATTACGCTTACTCACAGAATCCATTGATTTCAGTATTTCATTTTTTTTATTCTTTAATCAATCAACTTCATCAATTTTATCGTAATTTGAATCTTTTTCATCAACTTCATGCATAATTTTTGCAGCATTGTCATCATCACCATTAACAACATAAAACGGAAAAATAGACTTAGGGTAACTGAAATAAGAAATGAAAAAGTAGTACGCTAAAACAACGATTTGTCTCCTTGCAAGAAACATTCACTACAAAATTTAAAAACTCTGTTAATTCTAACACACGAGGTTATTTATTTCTTGGATAGTGAATTATTGATCGTGTCTTTTTTGAGGTTGGGGGGCTATCCCAGTAGATTTTGCGTCCATAGCTACTTGGAAATTACACCTCACTTGCCCAAGTCATTAGAAATCCCATACAAGACCAATACTAGACCCCAAGAAAAAAGGATTTTTTACATCAATAATAAGGCTTTTTATGGTCCATAAGGCGGAAAAAACAAAGCAGATTTAGAATTCTTTGAGCGGGAAGAGTCCCAATTGGTCAGGGACCCATTTCAATCGGACTGGTATCCAAAATTACTTGAAAATGACATCCCTTTCGTCTGCGTCAATAAAAACGTTGAAAACCCACGTTTTTGATCTGTTTTTCTCCCATAGCATTTATGCGTGTGAATCTAGGACCAACTATGTACGCATCCACGTAAAAAATAAAGGGTTAAAACAATTTTTCTCAGTCTACAACGAAGATTTAGTTTTGAAAATAACGAACGAAAAAACTGAAATATCATGCGTCACACTTGGGTACTTCATACATCCACATTTCGGGTCATCCTTGCGGTTGCAGGTGATTAAATATTCAGTTGAGGAGTTAAGTTTTCATCAAATTAAGCTTGGAATCGAATCCGAAACAAAAAAAGCGATTATTTGCTAAGGTTGCTAATGTCGCTGGGTATGAATAATATTCCATTCAATTTTTCGTCCAAAATTACTAGAAAATGACGAACCACTATCGAATGACAGTAAAAACCCCAAAATACCACTCGACGGTGGGTACAAACAATAATCGCAAGCGCAATAGCTCCATTTCCATTTTGCATTGGGTATTAAACGAAGGCCGCGATGTATTAGATGTTGACATAGGGGCCACTAATTTTTCACCGCGATAGTTTCATCACTGGTTTCGATCTATTTGTACAACTGATGTCTATGTTATTAAAACTATTCATTCATTATTTTTGTTCTTTCTTATTTTTGAGGTTTAAGCGTGGTACCAAGACGTCCAAACTAAACAAAACACTGACCTCCGTGTAACACCTGAATCGAGTGCCAATCCTCATTCGGCTATTGTGTGGACCCACCGTCGAGTCAAAATACCACGGGTTTTTTTTTGGCATTTTTTTTTTTTTTTTCGAAACACGCATCTAAGCGTGAGGCGATCTGATTTCTTCAATCTATTCTAAAGGCACTGGCACACAGAAAGCGATCGGTTGCGGCGAGCAGCGATCCAGCGATCTCCTTGACGATCAGCGATACAGCTATGCCACATACAATGCGACATCTATTTGAGTGATCCAGTATTGTAGATTTCCACTCAACAAGTAGTACTCATATCCTAGTGAATCTCTAGAATAAAATGAGTAGTTCTGACGAAGAGGAACTCTAATTTCTTTTTGCATTAGTATAGAGTACCAGCACAAGAAGAGGATTTTGGATGCATCCAATAAATCAAAACAGAGGGGATATTGGTCTCCGTCGTGAACTACAAACTCATGAAGACAGATTTTTTTTCTTCACATTTTTGCATGTCGAGGCATAGTTTTGAGGAGCTACAAGAAGTACTGCGGTACCTCGGTTTCATCCCCCATCTTGGAAACGCGTAAATAATTTTTGTAATTTTGTACAACTGTACCGTCTGTCGCCGCGATCAAGACTGGATCGCTGTGATGGATCGCGCTGTGTGTGACGGGGATGTTGCAATGATGCATCATACAACCATATCGCCGGATCACGGCGGTCAGAGATCGCTGCCAGCCGCGACAGATCCCGTTCTACGTGCCAGAGCCTTGAGGCCTTTAATGGTTCGTAAGGGGACGGACATTGCACATTTTGAATCTACGCCCCTTAAAACGTAAAATGTCAAAGTTTGAGAGGGGGTTATACAAATTTTTGCTATACGATTACAAAGTCTTCCTATTGAAGATGATAGACCGAAAACCGGGCCGTTTCGTGCAGAAGAGGAAAAATGGAAAGGCTTAAAAAAGGGAGGCTTAAAATAGAAATGAGTACAAACTGAAACATTTTATGTAAACACAACGAGCAAGTAGTTTCATATGAGGCATTTTTGCAATGTTCATCTACTCGAAATGTTGAAATAATCCTTCTTCACAAAACTGCCCAGCCAAGCAAAACCGCCGTATGTACAAACCACGTGAAGCCAAGAAAACTTGAAAATGTAGGTAGTTAGACTCAAAGCCGATGGATCAACAAGCAAAGAGGTCATTTCAAGCTCACATACAGAAACGGAAAACCTCGTAAAACTTGTAAAATTCATGGATAGGAATTTTTCAAGGTTCTTCGGACGAATTGAAGTGTAAAATACCTAATAAAAACGAAAAGTTGAAATAAAGAAAAGGGCAGGTAGGCATTTATATTTAGCAGGGCAGATACAAGAGAATTCCATTTGTCTGTGTACGGTCGATTCTCGCCTCAACGGCTTGATTCATTGTGATCAGCAACTTCCAGATAACTTTCATGGGCCGTTCTCAAACTAGGGGCAACTTTCGGGCCCAGAAATTTCCAAAAATATAAGTCTTCGAAAAAAATTGAAAAAAATCAGGGAGGTTCCTTGGTCAATACTGATTGCAAAAATACATAATACCCAGATCAGCTCTCAAATTTAGGCCTAGTTTTTGGAAAATTTAGAATTCGGTGTCCATGGTAATAACTGTAGTTGCCATGGTAGTTGGCATGATAGCTTAGTAGCACATAGCTCGCATTCTCTCACAGCAAGCTTCTTTTCTCATTTCGCAGCACATCTGTTGGACAAGAACGGTTGCATTATTAGTCTGGATGACTTTAGAGTTGTGCAATTTGGTAAAGAGCAGTTTGAAGTGCATGTACTTTACAAACAAGCATGTGTCACGACCAGAGAGTTTAGGTGCCACAACATTTCGTGGTCTAAAACGATAAAAGGTTGAATAGCTCACTTCAACATCCGTGCTTTCTACAAACTTTTTGTACAGTACCTTCACCGTGTCATTCAAATATCTTGTCCGCACATTCAGTTTATTCACTCGTGAATAGTCTTTTTTCCCAGGACAAATTGTGCTGTTCTCATCATCCAAGAAGAATGATCTGATTTTTTCCTCCAAGGAAGCAGCTGATCTTTTCTTGCCTTTCTCATACTGCAGTGTACTTATATTCCGACGGCGGTTCGATCTATAAATTTATAGGGAAAAAATGCCCTCCCTTCATGAGTGTGAGATATTTTTTCAAAACATCTCCACCAAGTAATTTCACGAACATTGGTTTATCGCTTTGCTTTCTTAGATTCTTGTATGAGTAGGTCAGCTGCTGCTCTATAGTCTCAGCAAAAACGAGTCTTCTTCTAACTTCCATCCTATTTTCTTGAAGCATCTGCCTTCAAGAGTTGAGTAACTTTGCTATTGGGACTCAAAAAGTTTTGATTTTTGAGTTTAGCCATCAGTCTCCCATGTTTTTTTACACGACATCCCATTCCTACCAAGCGCCACGTTTTTTCTGTGGAAAAAATGTCAAATTTATTTTGTTATTTGCGGTTTGGTCAATAGGAAACTACCCACTCGCAAACTGCCACATGTGGAAAGAACCCTCCCATCTGATGGCGAATTAGTATTAAAATCCTTCTCCAAGTTTCAAGCAAAAATTTTTGTTTTATATTTGTTATTTGGTATTGATAAAAACACGGAAAAGTGTTGGTAAATATTGCCTGAAAGGTTTGAAAATGCAGTGGAATTATATTACCATGTAGCTAATGCAATTACCATGGATTTTATAAACCCATGGTAATAGCCTAATTTCAGACATGGTAATTGAAAAACATTGTTTGAGATGGATTTTCAACTCATTAAATAACTTAATTAAAAAAACTTGGACCTATTTTTGAAGAGGAGAACGAGAGGAAGAGGATGGAGAAAAGAAATTCGTCTAAATTTGTTACCTATTCATCAATTTTGCACACATGGTAATAGCAAATAAGAAGGTACGCACCTAACTGCACTCATTCGGACATGGGTTTCCACCAACAACAAGGTCTGGAGAGGGGGAAGGGGTCTATTCCCACTCTAACAGATCCCAGGCTTGCCAATAGAGTTAGTTTCAAACCGGAATTTCAGTCGGTAGGGGTCAGAATTGAAGTTTTCAGTTCGAACCATGGTAATAACCCAAAACATTGGGACACTTTTTGACAATCTATTGACGCGATTGAAACGTTGATAAGTACATTATTTCAATCAATTTCATGATGCTCTACAACCCAACTTTGGAAAACGAGAACCTTTTTACCACACATAAATTAATATTGTGGTTAAAAGTAACATAGTAGACCAAAAAATTAATTGGGACATCCACGGTAATTGCATTTTGGGCCTTTTATGCGTAGAAATATTTGTATAGATATACAGGTATGGCACTAGAGTTACTTTTTTCCTACTCACGGATCTGCAAGGAATCCCTGGGAAGAGAAATTTTCTGGAAAAAAGTTATAGTAGGTGAGCAAGACCTGTGGGACCCAATATTTGCCCCTAGTTTGAGAACGACCCTTATGTCGATACTAAATGTCGCACAACTTCTTCCTTCATCGTGGAATAGGACGTCCTTTGTGACGATGATTGAATAACACGTTCGGTAATAGGGAAAGGTATCGCAGCCTTCTACTACCATTCAAATCGAATGGTGGTATGAGGCAAACGTCGAAAATAACTTTTCTTAACGAATCCAACGATATCAGAGCCGTTTCTCTGATTTGATCCGTTTTAACATCATTCATCAGGGAAAACTGTGGAAACGTAGTGTTGAAAATATCGGTTTACAGATATTTCCCGAAAAATAACCGAGAGCACTGTTTAACAAGCGATCTGTACGACCACCCTCTGTTGGGTTGCAACAAATCAGGCAACGAGAAGAGTCAGAGAAAGAGAAGAAGGGAGGAGAGTCAAGGGATGTTCAAAGAATATAATTATTTGTCATGGATTTCGAATCGAATATTCCGTAGATACGATTTAGCACAATGCATCTTGAGGCAACTGGTGGGGAAAGTTTGGGAGAGAGCATTCTGAGTGCTACAGATGACTTCTCTCCCAGTCACAGTGGATATATGAAATGGCTGAATTATTTCACTAGCCGAAGCTATTTTAATTGCCTAGTGCTTTATCAGTTGAATAAACTCTAAAGCTTATTGCACAGCTTTTTTTTTTAAATATCTTCAATTCGAAATGGAGCATCTTTGGGACGTCTGGGTTCAATGACAAGGTATGTAGCCACCACGATCAACTAATTAGGCTATGAGCATGATTTCTTCCTACTTCTACCAGCCACGATGAAACTTTATTGGCATTTCCTGTTAGGATGCCCTCATTCTAGCGCCTATTGTATTTCAAACTACGGGTTTCCCACTAGTTCAAATGTAAAAACTGTAATATTTAAAGAAACGAAATCACAATTTTCGGAGGTTGGTAAGTCTCTGTTTTTGCACTAGCGGTTGAAACTTCAACCCTCTCAATATTCATTTCATTTCATCGAATTTTTTAGTACAGTAACGGGATTCCTACGTCACTGAGAGAAAAAACCTACAACTTCCAAGTGGTTTTCTAGAATTTGCGAACACACAACTTGGGATCTGTGACGGTGTTCGACGTAAATTGTTATTTAAGACCAATACGAGGGTCTTATTCCAATAATGTCCAAAAATTCCAATCCTATCCATTATTTTTCTAGCCCTCTTTATATGTTCACTTCATATGTTCGCTTTATATGTTCTAGCCTTCTTTATATGTTCACTTCAACGTTCAGTTCAAAAAATTGAAAAAAAAAATCAGATTATTGAATTTTACGTTGAAATATCAAGAAGTTTTTGTGTTCTGATAGTTTTCAACATTACTCGGGTCTGCCTAGGCGCTAATTGTGGTAGTTGAGTATCACAAAAGGTATCGTGAACATATGACATCCCGGTTCGACCAGGTTTGGTCACAGTTCATCTTTGAAGACGTAGTAAACGAAGCTGACACATGATGGGTGCATTTTCTATTGACTCTGACATTTTCCCAAGATCAACGCGAGTCTGAATACTCATACGGACCCTCACACTCTCATTCTTTCAAGTGGATGGTTCTACGCTTTCCAATAGACTATCAGAACTCAAAGTAGTGTTCGATTCCGCACTGACCATTTTTTTCGGGTTGTGCTCGTCAGGATGAAGAAAGAAAGCCGAGGCTTTGAATTCAAGTGTAGACCGCCAACCCTTTGTCCTTTATTGAAAATAAGCTACTAATATATCATTCAACGATATTCAAACGCCTGAAAAATCACCTTAGTTTAATTTCCAATTCCCTCGTTTTTCAGTTGTTTATTTATTGTTTTTATTTCCAGTAATAAAGCCTTTAACGTTTCGAAGGGGGTAGATTCCAAATCCGCAGTATTGACCATAATAGGACTTAGAATTGGTGTAATAAATCCCATCTTCACACTGATTCCACTAAGGGTCTGATCCTCTAAAAGGTCCAACCAGCTTGTCCAACCAGATTGTCTCACAAGTGTAACCAAGAGCTGGTCAACAACGTGCCAGACAGTGATTTTTCGAGGTTTTTGCAGACATGGGCAAGTGAGGAGTCATTTTCCCAGTAATTTTTGCCTCAAAATCAACTGGAATAGGTTACGGATACGAAGAAACTCACTATCTCTGAGCGAAACAGTAACCTCCCCAGATCTCACAATAACACCAGCAATCACGCATTATTAAAAAAAATAATAGACCCATGTGTCAAAAAAGGTAGCATTTCTTTTCTTCATTCGTTTGAGATGTACACCTTTTTCCCCACTTTAACCGTTTGATTGTGATTTGAAGGTTTCAATTTTAATTCCAATCGATTTATCAACCCAAAAAACACGGAAATTGGAAGATTAAATGATCACTTGCGAGCAGTTGGAGGTTCTTTGTATCGAAAACGCCTACTTGGCAACACTGCGTCGTACTTACTCGTGATTTACCGTACAAATACGAGAATTAACGTACGGTTGGCAGCGCTGCGGCGGAGTGGGTCTTCCCCTATTAGCGCCGCGCAGGCCCTCCCGCTTCGCCCCCACGTGGTCTTTTGTTCAATCGATACTCCGCCCCCAACTATGTCAATAGGATTCACCTGTCGAATGAGCCCCGTTTCCCCGTCCACGATCCTAACATTATAATATACAACTCTCCGAATTCAACATCATTATAGAAGTCAATTTAACGATACTTTTATGCAATAAGTATCTTATTCACTGCATTATGTACGGTAAATAATCATTTTCCATGGGGTTGTTGGTAAAAGTGATCGAGTCCATTAGGCAAAAGTGTTCAGGAAAGCTTATTGAAGTTCGACAATAGAAGAGCTGTCAGAAAAATATGGATTGTGGGCATAAAATCAAGTCCACGATAAGTGAACTCAGTTATAACGTTATCGAGTCAAAGTAGTAGCAAATATTGTTGAAAAAAAAACCCACTTACCTATTAATTTTACCGAATTTTATTGACAATTTATGGTTGATTACTTATAACTGAACGAATATTATTGACTTGGAAATAATCAGTATATTAAAACTTCAAATGCATTTTAAATTCAACATGTTTTTATCATTTTTAGGTTTTCAACTGTTTCATACCAATTCGTCGGGGTACTAACAAACAAATTTGAATTTCTAAAACCAAAATTTGAATTTCTACAACTACACTATGCATGAGTAGTGACTATCTCATAAGAGATGGAATGTTTTACTTTTGATGTGATGCGTGATGATATTTAACAATCGCTGTCACGTAAATTCAGTAAAACGACACTTAACCAAAAATTGAAAAAAAAAACGGCAACCGCACTTTTGATTTTTGATTTTGGTAATGAACCTTTGTGAGGCAAAAGCACTGAAGGCGCACACCTCTCCCGTGTCGGACACTTGCATGAGAAAGCCCTGAAAATAAGGCTAATAGCTTTTAGAGCTTTTTCATGCAAGTGTCCGCCACTGGAGCGGTGTCCCCCTATGGTGCTTTTACCTTAACATGAACAAGAAAACAAATTTAGCCCCCCCCACCCAATTGGCTCAAAAACCCAACATCCGGATCAAAGTTCCACTAATGCGGATCAATTAACCCTAAGGGATTATAAATAAGGATTGAACTACCAAAAAATGGAATCTTAAAAATGTTGATGAAAGAGAGTACTTTTTTGTGCGATTAAGATACAATTTAGTTGCCTAAATCAAATGAGACCACCCTCTCAAAAAATACCCTCCAGGTATTTTCATATTGAAAGAAATTACACTATTTGGAGGCGCGAGGTGTTTAACACCTCGGGTTTGAACTTTTGTTTTTTGTACATTGTGATGGGTATAGTTACTTCCCCCTGAACTATTCTTGAAACTGCCGCCTCCGAGGAGAGTTTGGTGCCTTCTAGGGTCACGGTCATCCTCGCGAGATGTTCGCGATCACGTAGGAGCCCCCCTCTTCCCATCAACTACACCCACCATACCATAGGCCCATTCACAGCTAACTCTCCGTCAAGTCTCGCTCTCCTCTCTGGTTAACTGTAATCAGTTATGATAACAGTTAAGTGTAACCTCCCGCCCATTGCCCTTGTTTTTTGATCCCTTGCCTATCCATACCTTGTTTTCAATATGTGGATCCTAACTAAACAAAATCATGAAACATCACAAACAATTCAACGAAATCATTGTAATTAAGTTTCGAAAAAGTTCAATCTCCGTCTTCATATTTCTACTTGGCACGTTACGTGTAGCAGTCTTTCTAGAACTGAGTATTAGTGTGTTCTGTGAGGGCTGTTTCCTTCTTCCAGACGGGAAACCTGTCCGCACTACCAAGAAATTCATGACATCGTTATTAAGCCTCCTATTCGTCCCGACTTGAGCGACTGGGAAGAGCTCTTGACCTGGTAAAATTAGATATTTAAAGATTTCTCAAACGTCCGTCTAGAAGCACAAAAATCGAAAGAAATGACGGTGTTTTAAAGAGATTTTTGAAACAATGCTGTATTTTTACGAATTAGAACTGATTTCCGAAATTGGAAATGGGCAAAGCATAATTGTTAGCAACGGACTGGTAACAAACAAAAGGTAATTAATCAGCTATGCTGGGAAAGGGCGATAATTAGATGTTTGGGAGTAAAGGATGAGGACAGTAAAAAAGCTGTAGAACGAATTGGGGAGTTAGCTAGCTGTCAACGGTTGTGCCTAGTTGCTCAGTATTGTAAAGGGGGATGGGGGTTCTCACAAGTAATCACGAACGTCTCGTGTCATCCTCTGGGTGTTGCGGGCATTACTCGCCTCAGCAATTGGAGGGGATATTATATTGTAATAACCCTCCAAATTAACGAGAGCAGAATTCAACAATTCAAACTTATATTTTCAACACAACAACTAATTTTATCTCTGCACTACCAAACATTCGAACAATAACAACCAAACATGTGTTGGGTTACCACACTATTCCCCCCCTCCTTCAGGCTCGACCTCGAGTCTTATATCCGCTTTTGCGAGTCGATTGGCATGAAGTCGACGTCTGGTTTTTCCCATGCGGACTTCGAACAGCACATCATTGATTCTCTTCACTATTACCCATGGTCCTGTCCATATCGGCTGTAGTTTTGGACAAAGTCCTTTTTTCCTTCTTGGATCGTATACCCAGACCCAATCTCCTTCCTTATATGAAGGCTGACGTGAATTCCTATCAAATGTCTCCTTCTTTGTCTTGGAGGAATCGTAGAAATGATTGAAGAGCTAGTTGTTCTTTGCATTGCTCTGGCCAATCGGGAACAGCATGACGTACCATGCGTTCGATGTCTGTAGCCAGTTCAACCACTGATTCTCCCGGTTGTTGATGTCGCATTTCTAATTCCCTCTGCCATCTGAGACTCAGGTGTCGTTGCCCGAACCGGCTTTGTAGTGAAGCCACCAGACTATCGAAGTCAACGCGTTTCTCTTGAGGAACTGAAGCCAACACGACTCCCAGAGCAGCACCACGTAACGCACTTGCCAATTTCTGGCCTTTCCTCTCGTACGTCCAACTACTAGCTGTGGACACCAACTCAAAATGCCCAGCATAGTTTTCCCAAGCAGTTTTTCCTTCGAAATTCATCACAGACCCTTCATGAATCTGGACTAATTCTTGTCTTTGAAGGCGTACATTACTTGTGTTTGTAGATGATTTGAGTTGTTCGTTTTCTTCTTGTAGCAATCTTATTCTATTTTCGTATTTGTCCAGCAACTCTTGAGTCCTATTCCGTTCCGCTGCAAGCTCGCATTGCACAGTTTCCAGACTTTGCTCTAATGCGGATATTCGGGGATCAGGTTCAGTCACATTATCATCGGCTCTGTTATCCTCAGACTCAGCCGGTGTATTACGAGTTGAAATCGTCCGAACCAACGACGTTGAAGTTTCCCGACGACGTCTCATCCTGTCTTTGTTTCAAGCGATGTTTTTTCAACGATCCCGGACGGGCCCCCAATGTAATAACCCTCCAAATTAACGAGAGCAGAATTCAACAATTCAAACTTATATTTTCAACACAACAACTAATTTTATCTCTGCACTACCAAACATTCGAACAATAACAACCAAACATGTGTAGGGTTACCACAATATCATTCCATCATCTCTTCATCCTACTCGCTACCAGAGCTAGGTTTCGAACCACTGACCCCCTACTAATGACTTTCTTCACGCTCATGTACCTTGCACTGTCCCTGCAGGCAAAATGGGAAATAAAATCAAATTTTACCCCATAATATTTAACACTTAATCAATTTTTATGAATTTCTAAGTATTTGCAATATTTCCCAGTCGGTTTTGCGACCGAAACGACTGGAATGTGACATCTCATTTGCCAGCCAGTAAAATCTACAAGAAAAACAACACGTTTTGGCTCATTGTTGACCCTACTTAGCATCTATACATGTGAGGCTATCGGGCTGACGTGGGAGAGTGGTCGGACACCCGGTATACTTGTTGATAGACGGTTTAAAACTTCTGAATCCACGTTGTTTCGAAAGAAATGAGAATGAACCCATCAAACTACATAACATGAATGACAGCTCCGGTTCCAACGCAAAATTTATCTAGGTTTCGTGCGTTTTAATAGAACTTCCCAGAGTTCAATGCACGGAACGACATATAATCACAGACACGCACACAAATCACGAAGTATTTAATGCGACTCCAATTAATCAACTAGATTGCGATGATTAATCTAATGGTGTGCCTATCACTCGGCTCACGGAACTATGATATAGTAACAACGATTATGGGTTTTAGGTAATTTACCGGTTGTTAACGTTAAATTGGTGGTGGTGGTGGTGGTGGTGGTGGGAGGGGAGGATTGGTATTGCCTTGACAAGTGATCAAACTGCCAATAGAAATGTGAGTGTAATGGTTTCGATGAAAACATTGCAAGTCATCGACAGTTACACGTACCCGTCTAAACTTTGCATCCGAGCCGTTGAGCATTTGAAGTTGATAAGCGTCGTGTAATTTGGAGATGTGGAGACGCTTGAATTCATCAGCGCGTCGACATCCTTGAAACGTCTTCAGTTGGGTTGATATCAATAAATCTAGGCGATTATGGGTTCTGGGTGATATATCGGTTAAGGTTAAATGGGTGAGGAGCGGGGTGGTGATGGCGGGAGGAGAGAATCGAAACTGACCTGACATGTGATCAAACTTTCCAAAAGACATGTGGGTTGTCATGGTATCTATGAAAACATGGAAAGCCATCCACAAAAATACATACCCTTCAGTTCTTCAGTTCTCAGCGTTTGAACATTTGATTGATAAAAGTTGGCATTTTTGGGATGTTGTCGGCGCTTGGAATCGTCAACTGCCGACATCTTTGAAACGACCTCAATTGAGTTGATATAAATTAATCCAGGCGATTATGGGTCAAGGGGAATGAATAGTGAAGCGCGACCATACCGGCCAAATGGCCTGAGTGAGACAGGGTTTCCATGAAAACTTAGGATACCATCGACAAAAACATACGTACACATTTAAATTTCACTGTGAAGCCGATGATAATTTGACGCTGATAGACCTCGAATATTCGGCGGCACTCTTTGAACTGTGTCGATGATCGAATTCGAACGAAAAAGAAACATTCTCAGTTGGATTGATATAAATATATCCAATCGATCATAGGTCTAGGGAAAAATATCGACAAATAGGTGCCTGATGGGTGGGGGAGGGGGTTTACATTTTGAGAAGAAAATAAACTGTTCATGAGTGCAGCATGGTTCGAATGAAAAATTTTCATTCAAAACAGGAAAAACGACAAAGCGAAACACAGCCGGTGAACATTTGAAAACAATTGACGCTGAAGCGTCGAATGAACAACGCTATTTTAGGAAGTGTCGACACTTGAATTTGTCTATTGTCGTCGTTCTTGACTCCCATCCAAAAATTATTTGAGAAACAGAGTATCAATGAAAACTTGAGAAAGTCATCGACACAAACATACGCACTGATTTATATTTTTCCTCAGTCTTTGAACATCTGAAACTGAATGAAGTAGAATAATCGACGCTACATTTTGAACTGTATTGTTCATTCAATTCTTCCAGCTGTCGACATCCTTGAAAAAACCTCAGATGAGTTGATATTGGTAAATCTAAGCGATTATGGGTTTAGGGAATTCTATCGGTTCATAAGGTGTGGGGAATATGGTGAGAAACGTTCTATCATAAAGATATGTTGTCATGCTACCCTTGAAAACCAGAAAAGTCATGATCATAGTTTAAAATATGATAAATTCCTCCACGAGAACAAAATCAACTATTGTCACGTTCACACACGTCTACACTTCTTCTCGTCTTCAAAACCGTTAAACATTTGAATTTTTGGAACATTTACATTTTTTAGACAACTCACATGACTTCTGTCGGTCGATAAATTTCCCAAATTCGTTGCCGGGTGGTAAAAGTCACCGACAATTACACTAGTTTGAAAAGGTAATATCCATCTGTTATACTTCCATCCCACAAATTTCCCTAAGCCCGTAAACGCGTATGTATATTTATTGTATAGGTATTGACGAATGTCGACAAAATTTACCCGATACCACTTTGAATAGTGCTCGAGGTCGACGAACATCCGAGGTATGTGAACAACTGTTCAACACCTCCTCAACACTCTTTATGAGTTGAAGGATCGACTAATTTCCATTGAAAAAACGACAGGTTCATGACTAACGACTAATTTTTCAGATTTTGCTCTAGTCTTTTCTGATAATTCTTTCTCTGTCATTTATCTGTCGATGAGTTAAACTCTAATTGAAGAGATGCAACTTACCCTAGAGAAGGTTGGTTTTCATTTTCCACTTACCTGAAAAAAAAACCCACAATTATTAACTAGTTCAAACTAAAAATAAAAATTAAAGAAAAAAAAAACATGAAGCAAAATAACTGTGAGGAAGCACAAGGAACAAAACTTAAAAAACCTATTTCCTATTTGGGGGAAAAACAAACGTATTAACTGAGATTACATTCTGTCAAACTCTTCTGTTGAGATGGAAACAAAAGATTCTAACATACGATTTAATTTTTCAATTCATTCGTAATTTTCAATATTATTCTCGGGTCAATTCGAAGTTTGAGAGGTCACTTTCAGTTCAGAAAGCACGTATATTTACTATGAATGAATTACCCCAGAAGATTTTTCATCCAAAATTACTAGGGAAGGACACCTCATTGCCTATGACCGTGAGAACCCGGAAAAACACGTATCTGGGCAGTTTTTGGCCCACAGCATTTATGCGTGTAAGGCAATCGGGCTGGCTAGATGTTATGACCAACTAACACCTTACATCGATTCTAAAACCTTTTATGGACGAATTTTCCAATTTAGGGGAAAAAACTTCAATTGTGAGGTACTGATCTTTAAATCACCCTATTTCTATTTTTTTGGGTCGACGAATCGATTGAAATCAAATTCGGAACCAAGATTTCACTATCAAAGTCCTAAAATGGGGAAAACTAGTAACCAATTTTGACATAACACAAGGAAAAAATTATTATTTAACTTACAAATAAAATACACACTATCCAGTGCTGCACAAGATTTCAAGCGAATTGGTTGATGCGTGAAAAAAGGATTTGAGGTGGACAACAGTTTGATAGAGGGAGAATATTTACATGAAGTAGATATCCGATAATTGGAGGTACTCGAAATGATTATCCAAATGCCTATTATTTATTATCACTAGGCATTTGGATAATCATTTCGAGTTCTTTGTCATATTGGATGTCCAATTTAATTAAATGATGTCATGGAAACGCTGCAAATTCTTTCACTGGGGTTTATTATTCAATTAGCTTGCGTTCATAATTTGAATTTCTACTAAGCTTTGGAGTGTACGCGTTTCACAGGATAGAGCGGTTATTGAATTTCAGGAGATATGCATGGAGCACGTAAATCTGTTCTCAAGCAAAATACCTATTTGGATTGATCATATTTGTGTGCCTCCTGAAATTCGATAATCGCTCTATCCTGTGAAACGCGCACACTCCAAAGCTTAGTAGAAATTCAAATTATGAACGCAAGCCAATTGAACAATAAACCCCAGTGAAAGAATTTGCAGCGTTTTTTTTATTGAGCCTCAATACCCCCACCCCCTACAATAAAAACATTTATAATTTATCAAATCCTTTAGCGCTCGTATTGCGTTAGAACTTCCCCAAATCCAAATTTAAACGATCTAGCCAAAGGTAGACTGATGTAGAGGAGGCACACAAATATCATCAACTGATCAATCCAAATAGGTGTTTTGGTTGGGAACCGATTTACGTGGTATGCATATCTCCTGAAATTCAATAATCGCTCTATCACCTGTAAAACACGCACACTCCGAAGCTTAGTGAGATTCAAATCATGAACTCAAGCCAATTGAATAATAAACCCCAGTGAAAGAATACTTCTTTACCCCAGTGATAATATTGAATAGTAAACCCCAGTAATAATATTGAATAATATTTACCTACATATCATCTTCGTTTCATGCATATCAGAATGCTTCAACCCGTGTATCGGCTACTAACTACACTACAAGTATTCACATCGGC
The DNA here is from genome assembly GCA_031894815.1 of Creontiades dilutus. Taxonomy (NCBI): domain Eukaryota; kingdom Metazoa; phylum Arthropoda; class Insecta; order Hemiptera; family Miridae; genus Creontiades; species Creontiades dilutus. Next base: position 2,795,386 of record JAVIWC010001773.1, on the reverse strand, counting down.
TGTCACTCCAGTATCCACATTCACTACAACTCGACGCTATCGGCCGGACATCACTAGGTTACAAACAAACAATAATAAACCAAAAAACGGCAAATTTGGCACCATAAATCGGGCCATACATCGGGAATGGTTTGACGTACGGACCTGGGGAGGGGCTCATTCGATTCCTGATGGTATGTTCTTAGAATAAGTTTACATTCATGCCGCTTGGACTTGTTTTGAGGTTTCTAGGGATTTTACAAAACTTTGACAGCCCTTAGTGGGCATTTTAAATTGAGTGAGAGCGCTGGCTCAAGAATTGGGGCTCGTCGGACCAAGATGGATTTTTCCTGAAAATTTCAGATCTTTTGCTCCAGCCGTTTCGGAGATATCGTGCGTACGGCGTACGGACGGAAAAATTGTTATTGCAGATTCGGATTCTACACCCTTTGAAACGTAAACCATGAAATTTCCAGGGGGGTTAGAATTTTTTTTCCAGAGCGATTACAATGTAGATTTAGATGTAGGATTAAAACGATTACAATGGTTTATTATTGAATAATAAACAAAAATCCATTTTGGTCCGACGACGCAATTCAATCCAATATTATTACTGGGGTTTATTATTATTATAGCACGTAAATCGGTTGTTGACCAAAATACCTATTTGGATTGATCAGTTGATCATATTTGTGTGCCTCCTGAAACTCAATAATTGCTCTATCACCTGTGAAAAACGCTGCAAATTCTTTCACTGGGGTTTATTATTCAATTGGCTTGCGTTCATGATTTGAACCTAAAAAATGCGCAAAAGTCTCAGCTTTCCAATGGTTTAATTAAGTTTTATGTTTTAGAGGGCACTAAGAAAACATCGTTCAAGTTTTTATCTTAGTACCCTACTTGTTGTGTACTGTTGTTCTTAACTTGACAGCTCAAGCCCATACAATATCGTGCGCATGTGTATCGTATTATCTTACGTGTTGTGCGCAACTAGTGACAAACATATTTGCGTGGAGTGACATATATTGTGTTACCTCTTCTGTCAAACTTTTCAGTGTACCACTCAGACAACATCGCACATACTTCTCTATCGTACAACGAGCGTGTGGTGAGTATCACGTTCAGGAGCCTCCCGGAAGCAACCCTTTTTTCTCTCCTTTACGACCGATGCTTTCCTATTTTAGTGGGCCGGTCAAAGAAACTCTTGTTTGCCTTGTCAGTCAGCCGTTAAACAAATACCACCAACATCCTCCTGCGACGTCGTCCCCCCATTTCATACATATCGCCAGGGATTTCACTAACATCAGAATTAATTCGCATGAAAAAGGGGGAGCGATCCTTAGTTTGGTTAGTTTTATATAAATGTCTGCTTCTTTTGAAAAAAAAAAGAGAACGCATTTGAAAATTTGTTCTACTTGTCCAATACCATAGTGGTCAAAGGAGAGTTATGTATTCGATGTGAATTCATTTCCTTACGCTCTCCTAATTCATGGATAATGTTTCGCCACAACCTATTGAGATTACATGAAAAATAATACGATGTGAAGCATTTTTGAAGTTTTTCCTCTCCAAGTTAGTGTGTAAGACCTCTGATTTGAATCGGAAGACACGCTATAAAGATTCTCACAGAACTGAAACTTTAAAACATTCAGGTATTTGGGACCATGTCGATTGAAAGAAGATCATTTTGTAGCTTTTTAATTTTGTTACAACTCTCAGTGTCTTTAATGTTATAATAATAAGTCCGTGTTATGATAGTAATTCCGTGTCTACTCTTTTGAAATTAGTGTAGATGTTTTCCTGAAAATCTTGACTAGGTTCTCCTTTTTGTCAATTTTTCAAAGTTCTGCCTACAATAATGACTTGTCATAAGGGTGACGCATTAAATCGGTCGACTTTTTAAAATTGAAATTTTTAGAACAGATCATGTAATGGTGGAAGCTCAAATTTATGCTGAAAATTGTACTTACATTTCATTAAAGAGTGCTAAAATGGATAAAAATGCTAAATTAATTTTAAAAAATCAAACATTTTAGTTTTAATAGGGGAATATTATTTAAAACAAGTTTGTTTTCGCAAAAAAAAGTTGATAGTTAAGGATTTATTTGCACACGAAGTGCTCCAAGTTCTACTCAATTCAACGTAAGTTCACGAAATGTGATAGTTATGGACAATTCGCTCATGCGGTCGTGCCTTTCAGTAGGTCTTGGCAGTAGCTTGAAGTTTGATGAATACGTGAGATGCATAGAAGGGTTCTTAGAATGTAGAAATAGTAAACTTTTGAGTAATAATTTCGCCCGTTCTCCCATAACGTACTAGATTTTTTATGCTTAAAGCTCGTACGAGCACATGTTGCCATTCATACTTATCTTGACGTTCTTCCCGCACTCCTTCTTTTTTACATTCCGTGTTTTTATCAACGTTCCTCGTTGATAGTTGCACCCTCTCAATGGCCAGCTAGAGATGTTCGATATTTCTGTACCGGTGACAAAGTCACCGATGTGATATTGATATGATTACTTTGTCACCGATATCAAATCGGCGACTTTGTCACCGGTACAGAATTATCGCTACAGAAATATCAGTACAGAAATATCGGTACAGAAATATCGCTACAGAAATATCGGTACAGAAATATTTAATGCTACGGAATTTGGGTTATCATTCGGTCAAAAATATGGGTTACTACAGATGCCGTCTCGAGGAGAAACGTGACATTCACCGTCTGATGTCCCGGACATAGTTTTTTTGTAAATATATAATGTATCTGCATATAGTTCAGTAGAACCGTCGAGGAGAAGTTCGTTTTTTTCTCATATATACATAATTAGAGACTGATTGAGCGACGTGTATTTTATCGAGAAATCCCATTTCCCTAATGACCGGCCGCGAGAAATAGATCCATTTAGATTACAATGAGCTCCAGAAAGTTTTCTTTTTACGAATGAAACTCGACCGGACCGACTCAAACCAATTAGCGGCCCTCTCATCTCAATAGAAGTCTGTCGATTAATTTGAAATAAATTAAATTGTTTTCTATACTTTTGCCTCATCAAGAGTGAAAAAACTCTTTCGGAATATCGAAGCAATAGGCCAGTCTATTTATACATCAAACATCGCAAACGCGCAGCTATCTACGATTTTTTCATATGTTGTTAGGACCCCCACGGGTAGTTTGTAACCCCGAAAACCATGTGCTAGCGACGTAGTGCGCTAAAAACCACGAAATTTTCGCTGATTTTTCATTTTTTTCCTTATAGCTCCTAAACTAGTCGTGTCTCGGTAACTCTTGTCCCATAGGTTTTTTAAGTAGATTACATTTGCTACAATTTGAGCTCAACTCGAGCGCTGTAGGTTTAATAGGTACGGAGATACGCCAATTTGAAAAGTGACGATTTTTTCCAAAAAGCGAAATTTTTGTGTTAAGGTCGTATTTTGAGCCTCATACTGGCAAAAGTACTCGTATAAGGGAAATGTCACGAGAAAGGAATTTGAAGGGAATGTAATACGCTCACAGTTGCTCACCACCGAAATAGTTACCTACATTTTTTGTGAACAGCTATCGTGCAATATAAGTAAAATGTGTACAGACGTGTATGAAAAACGAAAGAGTTGAAAAGTAGCTACCTCGACATCATCTCAAACTAGATCGAATAAAAATCAAATAATTACACAACAACATTGCTTTATTTGTTAAAAATATGGTTATGTTATAAAAGTGAATAATTGATACAAGATAAACTTGGAAGAAACATATTACCTATAATATCCAGAAAACAAGTAGATACGATAAACTGATTCCTGACAAATGGAAAAGAAACATGTGTGTACCAGTGACTACACCTGCTAATCTATTAAAACTAAAGTGATTCCTAAAACCACTCTCGAACGTTTGGAGGGACCCGGCTCACTCCAGTCTCCTTCATGGGGGGGGGGGGGTTGAGGGAGGAGGGACTTCGTTGCTGGGTTATGGGTTCGTGTCATTTTGAGCAGCAGGTGGATTGTCAGCATCTGATTCGTCCTCTTCGTCGAACCAAATTGGGGGAATGTTGCTGCAAGTGCCCCCACAGCATAAGGTACACAGGCTCGGGCACTCCAGCCCAGCCTTTAGTCTGGTGCATGACCCTGTGCACCCTTTCTTGCATTTGCAGGATACCACCTTCAGGAGCGTCTGAGGAGCAGGCTCAAAATTCGTAGTAACGGGCATGAGCTCTTTTTCTGTCCATCCCCAATGCAGGAGTTCTTGTCTGTTCCCAACCACTTTCGGACCTGTAGTCCAGTCATATTAGACAATTTTTTTGCCAAACATTGCCAAAAGTACTGTAAACTTCCTTTTTGAATATGTTGTTAGGGTTCACCCAGATAGTACGAATCTAGATTTGCAGGCCTGAAAACCGCAAGCGACGGGAGTTACAGCCGAAAAACCACGAAATTTTCGCACTGTTTTCAGTTTTCGCAAAAAAGTCGCCAAAGGAGCCTTGTGATGAGAAAAGACCCTCATACTTTGTTAAACTAGATAAAATGTGCTACAATTTGAGACGTAATTGGACTCTGTAGCTCCATTAGTTCCAGAGATACAGCTCTGCAAATATTGACAAATTTTTCCAAAAAGTGAAAATTTTAACTTTTGGTCTATTTTTGACCGATATATTGGTGTAAATCGTCATTCTACAGTAAAATTGTGAGGAATGAAGTTGTAGGACATTTAATTACCTTCATTTTAAGACCATCGGGGGACCTGTATCTATCATAGATTTTTTTTTAACTTACTGAAAACCAAAATAAGTAGAAAAGCGGTTCAAAGAAAAGTTGAATAAATGTTGAATTATTTGTGTAAAACTATGTAACTAGGTAGGGACTGAAACATTTCGCATACATTGAACGTATTTAACTTGACATTTAAATTGACAGTAGGTCATGAAATGAAATAAATTATAAATAATTAAGACAAAAAGTGGTTCATATGAGTAGGTATGTACAAGTTATAATAAATGAAAGCATGAAAGCATTAACACTCACACTAAAAAGTATTCAAGAATTTCGCGTTTTTCATATTCTGGGTATCTTTGGGGGGGACCCTTCGGAGGACAGCTCACTTCCGCAATTAGGAGGGTGGAGATGTCTGGGAGGTCTTCAGGGGTAAGGAATTCCTCACCCACCTCCTCCTCATCTAGCTCCTCGATGTGCGGAGTGTTTGTGCACTATCTTCCTTCACAATGCTTCCATAGAGGAGGAGCGGAGGAGCTGCAGCCTGCATCATGGGGATGGGAAGCCAGATGCAAGCCATGATGAGGTTGAGAGTGCAGGGGAGTCACTCATGACTGCTCTCTACGGAGGAGATGGCCGGCAGCCCCTGCATTCCCTCCGCTACAGCAATTTCATCAAGGCCTCTGCTAACACTGAAATAAACCTGGCTCGACTCCCACCCACCAAAGAAGCTACCAAGTTTCATTCCTTCCGTACCAAGTGCTAACTAGGTACAGAAGTGGGTGGGAGTAAAAAAAAATCCTACAGAGTGGCAGGCTGCAAGCCCCCCCCACCAAAATCCCCAGAGCATGAAAAACGCGAAATTCTTGAAAACTTTTTAGTGTGAGTGTTGATGTTTTCATGCTTTCATTTATTATAACTTGTACATACCTACTCATATGAACCACTTTTTGTCTTAATTATTTATAATTTATTTCATTTCATGACCTACTGTCAATTTAAATGTCAAGTTAAATACGTTCAATGTATGCGAAATGTTTCAGTCCCTACCTAGTTACATAGTTTTACACAAATAATTCAACATTTATTCAACTTTTCTTTGAACCGCTTTTCTACTTATTTTGGTTTTCAGTAAGTTAAAAAAAATCTATGATAGATACAGGTCCCCCGATGGTCTTAAAATGAAGGTAATTAAATGTCCTACAACTTCATTCCTCACAAGTTTATTGTAGAATGACGATTTACACCAATATATCGGTCAAAAATAGACCAAAAGTTAAAATTTTCACTTTTTGGAAAAATTTGTCAATATTTGCAGAGCTGTATCTCTGGAACTAATGGAGCTACAGAGTCCAATTACGTCTCAAATTGTAGCACATTTTATCTAGTTTAACAAAGTATGAGGGTCTTTTCTCATCAAAAGGCTCCTTTGGTGACTTTTTAGCGAAAAACTGAAAACAGTGCGAAAATTTCGTGGTTTTTCGGCTGTAACTCCCGTCGCTTGCGGTTTTCTGGCCTGCAAATCTAGATTCGTACTATCTGGGTGAACTCTAACAACATATTCAAAAAGGAAGTTTACAGTACTTTTTGCAATGTTTGATGTTTTAAATGACTGGCCTACTGGAGGTAAGTCCTCAGGGAGTGGTGCTTTGCAGTCTCTGTGGTGGGGGGGGGGGGGGGGGGCAATCGGGCTAGGTTGACTTTTGCTGAGGCAGCAGACTTTACAAAGGACATGAAGCGCAGGGTGTTGAGGGTTTCAGTCTTGCCTCCATAAATGTTGACTAGCATTCTCTCACCAGCCGAGGCTATCTCCTCCTGGCTGGAGTCTGGCTTCAAAAATGGGTTTGCCAGCTGTACCCAGTGGGGTTTCTTTTTGAGGTGTTGACAAATTTAGTTTTCCCCTCCCAGAAAGGAGCAGAAGCGGTGTCACACCCATTGGAGGAATGTAGGAATAATATAAACCGTTGTGGGACATGCATCTTTCCGCAGGTGAAGGAGGAGAATGAAAATAGTTTCGTCTCGGCCCCACTTCTGCCGCCTTTGTGGAAGAAAACATTATCCTCTCCACGGCTCAAACCATTGAGGGGGGCTAGTAGGTCTACATCATCCCCCAACTATGAAAACTTTTTCATAACATCTACTTTTGGGAAGAGCAGTCCTCACTATGTCTTGTAATTGCCAAAAGATTCTAATACGTTCTGGTTTGAGATAAGGTCTAGGTACCTACCTATCACCTCTCTCGTTTGTCATATACTTCTGTACACATATTCACTTACATTGCACGATAGCTGCTCACAAAAAATGTAGGTAACTATTTCAGTGGTGAGTAAAAAACAATTTATTCCACTTTTCCGCTAAAATCTAAGTTGTGTAATTATTTGGTTATAATTCATTTCTGAGAAAAATATGAGGGCTACAGACTCTGTTCTGGTCTCAAATTGAAGCTTATCACATTCCCTTCAAATTCCTTTCTCGTGACTTTTCCCTTATACGAGTACTTTTGCCAGTATGAGGCTCAAAATACGACCTTAACACAAAAATTTCGCTTTTTGGAAAAAATCGTCACTTTTCAAATTTGTCAGGAATCAGTTTATCGTATCTACTTGTTTTCTGGATATTACAGGTAATATGTTTCTTCCAAGTTTATCTTGTATCAATTATTCACTTTTATAACATAACCATATTTTTAACAAATAAAGCAATGTTGTTGTGTAATTATTTGATTTTTATTCGATCTAGTTTGAGATGATGTCGAGGTAGCTACTTTTCAACTCTTTCGTTTTTCATACACGTCTGTACACATTTTACTTATATTGCACGATAGCTGTTCACAAAAAATGTAGGTAACTATTTCGGTGGTGAGCAACTGTGAGCGTATTACATTCCTTTCTCGTGACATTTCCCTTATACGAATACTTTTGCCAGTATGAGGCTCAAAATACGACCTTAACACAAAAATTTCGCTTTTTGGAAAAAATCGTCACTTTTCAAATTGGCGTATCTCCGTACCTATTAAACCTACAGCGCTCGAGTTGAGCTCAAATTGTAGCAAATGTAATCTACTTAAAAAACCTATGGGACAAGAGTTACCGAGACACGACTAGTTTAGGAGCTATAAGGAAAAAAATGAAAAATCAGCGAAAATTTCGTGGTTTAGCGCACTACGTCGCTAGCACAGGGTTTTCGGGGTTGCAAAATTGGATGTAAACTACCCGTGGGGGTGCTAGCGACATATGAAAAAATCTTGGATAGCTACGATGTTTGCTTTTTTATATCTCGAAATTGACTGGCCCAAAATGACTACTTGTGATGGGGTCGTAAGGATGTTCTAATTTGAGTAGAGGAAGATGTTGACGACATTACAACACTGTTTAGAATTGATCTAAGGGGGTGTGGTATAACCGAAAACATGCATAAAAATCCGTTTCAAACAAAAACAATAGGTGGGTGTGTGTGTGGGGGGGTGTCGTCATACTTCTTTTTTGTTCAATCCTACTTCAATTAGATAGTGTAATGAAGTTTTATATGTACTTCGAAAAATAATTTTTTCTCCTTTCATTTGAGCACTTGAGCCTTTTGCATTCTCCTCCTTTGATAGTGGAATTTTTGTTTCGAATTTGGTTCCAACCGATTTAGCGACCCACAAAACATAGAAACAGGATGGCTTACAGACAATTTTCTTGTAATTTTAGGCTTTTCCCCAAAATAGCCAATTTGCGCATAGGACAGTAGAATTAAAAATAAAAAAAGACCATATAATAAAACCGTTTTCAATTATAAAGACAGTAGAAGTGAGGCGAAAAATCGATTCTCTCGCTCGTGGACTCTACTTGGTCCTAACTTGTAGCCAGCTTGATCGTTTCTTGTAATTAAGTGCCGTGGCCCGAAAACCGATCTAAAACGTTGTTTTTCGAAATGGGCAAGTGGAGTGTCATTTTCCAGTAATTTTTGATGCCGAATCGATGGGGATGGGTCCCTGACCATTTCGAACTCATTCTACTTCAAAAGTGCCCTTTTAAGGGTGAAAGTGTTTAAGAAAATGGGTGTAAAATTTAATATTTTTAAATTCCAATTTTTGCATTTCTTCTTTTTTTTGGGTAATCAAGAAACGGTGCTGGTAATCGTGTGTGTCAAAAACAATGAACCCTTGAGAAATAAAGTCCAGCGTTTTTTTTTAGTAATGCTTGATTGGTCATGTCGTTTGAGGATTGGTAGGTACCAACACAACTTAACAAACAATTCAAAACATTTATTATTTGTCATGGGTCCATTCCTACGGATCTTTTATCTATCTCAGTCAATTTTTCTCCCAAAATTACCATGAAATGACAACCCACTTGACCATGTTTGTAACAACCTCGAAAAACACATCTCTTCACATTTTTGTACAGTTGCCCCGTAGAATTTATTCGTGTGAAGCTACCGAGCTAACTGAAAGTAAAGACCAACTAAACCCGTAGTGGAGTTCATGTGCAAAATAACGGATTTTTCATACCAATTTTGTGGCATTCTATGGACCGTTTGGTGGACATTGCATATTTTGAATGTGCACACTTCATTTTGATAAAATATCAAAATTTGAGGAGGGTTGTAAAACAGTCCCGTATGTTTTTTCCAGAGGCTTATTATTGAAAATATTTACAAAAATAAGTAAATTATCATTACGTGTTACTCTTGAAAGATTACTGAATTGAATCTCTATTGCAGAGTCATTGATATTTTCATACAAAAAACAACTTAGCTTGTTGCACTTTTCAACGGAAATCATAACAGCTAATACAGCTGTGGTAATGATTTGAACTTGGACTAGACTACCAACAGTCTCACCTAGGTGTCCTTGGTAGTATTTCAGTAGTGACTTCTGGAATGGTGCTTGCCCTCACGTAGTATGAAATTCATACTATGAATGAAGTTAAAGTTCGACCAGGTAACCAACGCATTTTGTTGACCTTGAAGTGATTTAACCCGTACAATGTTTCACCCCTTGGGGACCGTCTCCCCTTATACTATCGGTGGTAACTTAGTCAACAAATACGCCCTCTCCAACCCACCTCGCCACTCCACTGTCAACCACTTAACCGGGGGTTTACCGTGGGATACAAACTACGCAAATACGTGACTGGGGTAAACACGGGAGAAATGACAACACCAAACTGAGTTGACGGCGAGAGTTTCGGGGGAGCTGACTTCCGATCGGCGTTGAAGTTGAAGGCGGAAGGTTTCGTGACGGTTATCGAGCTGTAATGGGCATTTGAGTGACGGCCTAACCCGATTATTCGGTACTTTCGTTATTTTCTGTTCATACCACAGATCGTTGATGAAGCTATGAAATAGAAGTAGCCGTCTCTTTATTGTGTTGGTTTAAGCTGCTACACAATGACGAACACTCCAACATAGCAAATGTAGAAGGAACAAAATTTCAGTCATGCAGCACGATAGTGCGAGAAAATTTCCCAGAACTGTCACTTTTTAAACACATTTCAATGAAATTTAAGTACAATTTGTATCATAAATTTGAGCTTCATTTTTAAATGACCTATCTCATTGTTGATGAAATGTTTTTGATCAAAATGCTTTAATGTTGTTGACTGTACGTTTTAATGATTTTTTTAGCGGTTTTTTTGCCTAGTTTTGTTATTTGTGTGGTACAATTTTTGAACTTTGACTTGTTAATTGTACTCAAAAAGTGGTGTCCAACGAACTCATCCATTCATTAGAATGCTTGATTTTTTTATTCCAATAATTTTGAGAGTTATAGTGTGGAATGACATGTACCCTCTCTTAATAATATCTGCCCTCAAAGGGCTTTAAATAAAGTCGAAAACTAAACTCAAGCATTTATATCTTATTTAGGTGTGTATGTTGTTTAGGTTATATATGATTTTGGAATAATTTCTCACGTTGAATGGTGTAGTTCCATTCGTCTTCTCTACTCTGTGGGTTGTTTTATGTCTTACGAATACCCGGAGCTGAAGGCTCCCCGGTTATCTCATACTTGGTGCAAACACCCGGCTTTGCCCTAATAGGTTTTTGTAAGAGCGTAAAAAGACTGTTTATTTTCATGCAATAAAAAACGGATCATTTTATTATAAAGCAATGCGATAGACAACGTTTTTCGTACTTCCATTCGGAGTGTGCACGAAAGGATTTTCCTCTTTGCCCACTCTGGAACAGGCTACATACAACTGTCCATGAGAAAAACATGGTGTCTGCCAGTCTATACCAGCAATCTCAAGAGACTGTCCCTTGAGTTGTTGATTGTCATCGCAAAGCTCTGTTTCAAAGGGAACTGTATTCTCTTGAATTGTATGGTGTTGTGTGAGGGAATAATAGGTATTCTTGGAATGAATACATCTTCGCCCTTAGCGCACTCTGTGACTGCTGTGGCTTCTGAAGCCATTCCGGGTCCTTCAAGATCCGGACACCTTAGACAGATGTTTGTCAGAAATAATATCTGTCCAGAAATATTCACAATGTAATTATGTGTATGTTTGTAAAATTTTCACGTTATTTAGTGGTCTACATGTTGCGTTTTAAGGGCACAGACAGACAGACAACAAATGCGTTTTATGTATATATAGAGATAAATTGTACTAAAATCGCCTCGACCTTTGGAAGGAGTAACTAGTCCGTTCCATCATCGATGTCTTCCAATTAGCTCATGAATATCCCCCACAATCGAACCTCGGTTTGCGATGCACCTATTCGCCGTTTTCCATAGTAACGGAACAAAACCCCGATAAAAATCTACCAAAGTCCACCAATTAAAAACGTCCAAAAGCCCTTGAAAAGGCGTCGGCAAAAACAAAGCAAGAAGAAAAAACAAAAATGGTCGAACGAGGAAAGACTTGAGAGTTGGACGAGTGGTCTTGTTCATTAGGGATTTTCATCAACCACCTGTTGTGAGAGATCAGAACTGATGGTGAATGGGTGGGGGGATCCCTCCCTTGTTTTTAGGTATAATTGCCCTTCTCGCTTCTTTATCATTCAATACTGACGTTTTTCTCCTGGAAAGGGTCACCCCTCATCCAGGGTCCTTGAGATAAGAGATACCCTTAGGGGAAACTATTCATTTATTGGCGAGCTTAAATTTGCGTTGCATGGGACAACAGGTGTATGCGTGTATGCGACAGGTTCAGCAAAGGTTCGGATAATTTCAGCATGACTCAGAGAGGGTTCCACCATGTCGGGTTAGTCTTGGAGTTACCGTTATCATGAAGTTAGTACCAAGAGTTGCGTTTTAGCACTTCGAGTAACATGTTATCTTCGGGTTAGGGACCTAGTTAACCTCATATTTTAGTCTCAACTTTGCCTCGGTTTTAAGATCCAATTCTGAGAGTGACTACAGTAGTTGTGATAAAACGGTCGCCATGTTGAATTTTCACTGCAAAATCGTCTTGTTCTGATCGTTCCTGTGTATTATTATTATTCTTTGTTTAGCTTGACATAATGGTTTATTATTCAATTGTACTGAACACTTACGGTGATTAGAACTCGAAATGATTATCAAAAAGCGTAATAGATTCGGTTTGCATACCTATTTCATGCAAATATACCGTCAACTCCGAGAGTTACTACCGTTGCACTGATGAAACTTCCGACATTTCGGATTTTCAACTAAAAGTTGTTGTTGTTTGATCGTTCTTGTGTTAGATTATCCTTTATTTTTGGTTTATTGTTCAATAATAAACCATTGTAATCGCTCTTAAAAAAAAATTAAAACCCCCCCCCCCCCCCCCTGAAAATTTCATGGCTTACGTTTCAAAGGGTGTAGAATCCGAATCTGCAATAAAAAAACGCTGCAAATTCTTTCACTGGGGTTTATTATTCAATAGGCTTGCGTTCATGATTTGAATTCCTACTAAGCTTTGGAGTGTGCGTGTTTCACGGTTGATAGAAAACGATTATTGAATTTCAGGAGATAGGCATAGAGTACGTAAATCTGTTCTCAACCAAAAACCTATTTGGATTGCTCAGTTCATCATATTTGTGTGCCTCCTGAAATTCACTAATCACTCTATCACCTGTATCTTAAACGTATCATCAAAATTAAGGAGCACCAATGAGCCATTAAAAAAATTGTTTTCTTCAGAATTTGACAAAATTCACTTTCCAGGCACATTTTCACCCTTCAGTTATCTTTAAAAAATTACTGTTAAAAAGTGAAACGATGGGAAATTCAATGCTCTTTCCAACGGCATAATTAGATTCGCAAGCACTTTGAAAACGCCGGAGTTACGGCCATTTTAGTGAAGTAACGTCGAAAACACGGAAAAAAACTTACAAATGAAATAACTCAAAAACGAACCCTCTAAAAAAAAAAGAAAAAAATAGAATTAAAATAGGATTAGAATAAATTCTGATAAATTAGAAAATAGAATACGTGAGCGAAGTTTTTCGGATCATTCGCTGTACACCCTATATATATGTATGTATGACTTTGGAAGAATCTGCCCCCCCCCCCCCTCGTCACGTCCAAATCGTGTGCCTTTTTTTATGGGTGCTACAGAACTATACGCTTCAGAAAAAGCAAGAAATATTCATGGTGGAATGACTTCCCTGATCACTTTTGGTTTATTATTCAATAATAAACTATTGCAATCGCTCTTGAAAAAAAAAATTCTAACCCCCCCTGAAAATTTCATGGTTTACGTTTCAAAGGGTGTAGAATCCGAATCTGCAATAACAATTTTTCAGTCCGCACGCGCGATTTCTCCCAAACGGCTGAAGCCAAGAAGCTGAAATTTTCAGGAAAAATCCAAGTTGGTCCGACGACGCCCCAATTCTTGAGTCAGCTCAATCACTTAATTTAAAGTGCCCTTTAGTTTTGTAAAATCCCTAAAAACTACTTCACAGGGCCTTCAAACTAGTATATATATCATCATTCGTCATCATCATCATCAAACTATATAAAAACGAAAATATCAGAGTATATCCGCTTTTCAGGGGGTGGTAACGCTGGGCGGGTGGAATTCTCCCCCCTCTCCGGCGAAGCGTCTCCCAGGGCAACCGATCTGCTCCCGCCTCCCCCTGAGCCCGCCAGTGAAGGAAAGAGGGCTCCCCTCCTCCAGGACTTGGAATATACGATTTTTTGACTAGCCATATTATTATTATACTCCCTCATTGTATTTTTCACCTATTTCTTTTTAACCTGCGTAGCAGGGCCATCAAACTAGTACAATATAAAGACGAAACTGTCAGAATAAATCCGTTTTCCAGGGGGTGATGACGCTGGGCGGGTGGAATTATGGGGTTGCGGAACTTTGAGTGCTCGCTGAAATCGAAAAAATTGGTTAAGGGGTCCAATTTTCATGAAATCTTGACTAGCATCCAAACTGCAACAAAAAAATGGGGGTTCTCATTTGAAATAAGAAAGTTAGTGTAAATTGCTCATGATTTCGCAGTAGCGCGGAGCGCGCAAATATGATATTTGAGATCCTTGGAAAAAAGATGGAGATTCAAGAAAATTGTTTTCGTTTACACCAATGTTGACGATTTTAGGAGGGGGGCACAACTCGTGGGACACCCTGTATTGTACGATTGCTGTGCAGGATACATTACGGGACGGTTCTACAGTGAATTCCCTCGGGAGGTACATCAGTTCAATAAATGTCAATAAAAAAAAAATTAAAAAAAAAAAAAAAAAAAAACATTTTTTGGTCTTGACCAGTAGGTGCTTATCTTTCATTCGAAATACAGGACGGAATAGGTGGGCAAAAATGTTTTAGACACAGGTTTTCTGGGTTTGTGGGTTGCCGGAGAGGTTATGGGTCGTTGACCCCCATCATATTTTTCTTGTTCATCATGCAATTTTGATCGACGCTTTACGGGTGTTACCTTTGCAACTGTTTCGGTTGCCCTGGAGCAGGGTGAGGGGTTGAAAGAGGATTCCCGGAAGAGGGGGGAGCTACGGGGTGTTAATAATTTATTCCAATCTTGCACCCCCGGATATCAACGTGCCCTTATATTCTCTCTCTCCCCGTATCACCGCGCTCCTCAAGAGAGACGCCGGGGAAGATGTGGGACGTACGTAGTTTTCACGCTCGGCGGACCGATTTTCCCTCCCATGTAAGATGCAAAAGCCCTGGAGTTTCGTCTTGCTCTCCTCTTTCTCTCCCCCCTCGGAAACCAAGTGGCTACATCGAGGGTTTTCAAGGTTTCTGCGGCGGTTGCAGCATGACAGAATGAGCCAGTTCCAAGGTGCAGGGAAAACCGGAACTCAAGTAAAGAAAATCGTCAACGAAATGAAGGAACTACAATGTAAGTAAGTTCATAAACAATAACTGAACATATAACGGCAGGAACCTATCTCCGTATGATATTCTCTTAAGTGTAAATTGACTGTATGACTAATTGACCGAGTGCAATTTTTGTTCTTTGCTCAAGGCCTTAAAATATTTCGGTATGCCGACAGAAGTAGTCCACAGGATGATAGATGTGCAGTGATGAAGATATTTCTGTGTGGCAAGCAGTCAAGTTCAACAAAAGTAGCACACAACAAGTAGAGTAATTAGATACACAGGCCGAATGAGAACGACATAGGCTGAATGCCACGCAGTGAAGTTTGACAAAGCTAGACACAACAAGTAAGATACACATATTTCCAAAATATTTTCTGGAACCCATAAAATCAAGTTTGACAGACTAGCACACACGACGTAAAATACTAGGATACTCTTCTGCACGATATTGTCTGAGTACCACGCAGTCAAGTGGGACAGATTTCTGTCTACCTTTTTTTGCTACCTTAGGTTGTTTCTGAAGTTCAGAAGATAACAGTTGGAAGATCGAACAACCATTTGGAGCAGGTTGGACACTGTCTTGGAAGACATTCACAGATGATTTAGGATATGCTACCCAATGCATAAAAGTTGGATCTGAAAAGTCTTAGCCTGATATTTGTGAAGAAAAGAGGTTTTGAGTGGAAACATGATTGCTACAAAAACTTATACCAGAGGAAGAAACGAGCGGTACACGACATTCAACCAGTTTTCCCCATTAATACCTGAGTTGATTCTTTTCAACTCAAATTTGTTTTATACTTGTAAATCCTAAAAAATTGTGAAAATTAGTCGTCCGAATGGTCACAATCGTTTCCATCATTTTCTGAACTTCAAAAACAACATTAGGTACAGGACAAAAAAACAGGTTTCTGGTGGTATAAAAACATTTTATTGATTGATTGTTTAATTAGTGTAATTAAAAAAATCATTAAGTGAATTAAATTAAAATTAATCAAAAAAATTTTTTTTTCATTAACATTAGTTATACAGCCATGTCATTAGATGTCAGTTATAATTATATATATATATGCATTGATCTACACCTTTTTTCATTGGTTTACACCTTTTTTATTGGTTTACACATGGATTTTTATTGGTTTTTATTCGTTTAAAATGGAATCGATATTACATTACAAAATTAAACAGTTTTCTGTTTCCAAACTATCCTTCCAAATATAGTTCCAAATTCCAAATATCCAAATTGGCCATAATAGGGCATTAAACGCAGAACAAAAAAGTGCAATTGTTCATTTACAGTTGATTAAGGTTATACTGGCAAATGCATAAAAGTTCTAGTTGAGAACAAAAAATTAAGGTATTTTAACAGTTTTTGAGTGAGAAAACATGGATACTACAAAAACGAAAATCAGATCTCCCCAATGAACTGACATAAAAACAAGTGCTTGGCGACATTTAACTCAAAATTCGGTGAACTTGAAGGTTGAATTCAGGACATTTTTTTATACTCGTATAACGAGGTAATTCGTAGAAATTCATGAACAACCTTTTTTTCTTGTTTTTGACTCCAAGAACTTAAACTACTATACTACAATTACTTAGATCCATTCGTGGATTCTATAGGAGGAAGGTAGGGTGGGGGTAAGTGAAACTAAAATATCGCCCCGTTCCGTGTGGAACGTCAATAAATCTAGTTACGTGTTCCGCTGAACTTATGAGATACAACAAAACAGCCACCCCCACGGACTCTGTAGGTGCTCACACATTGCATTCTAACCCCCATCGCCGTGCCCAGCTCCCCGGTGTTCTTGTATTTTTTTTCTATTATTATACTAATTGTGATCAGCGGCAGTTCATTCTATTACGAAATACACCTTAATAACTATTCGGTGATGGAGTCTGCCTAGTTGAACATCGGGTTTTACGAAATTAAAGTCTGGTTAGAGTATGCGCCCGCTTTTAATATGGTCACAACTATGAACATAATTACGAACACTTATCAATAGTTTTAAAAACTAGAACAAATTCTTGGTTGAAGAAAAAAGGGAAGAGTATTGGCTGATTATTTTACTAAGCATGATCAGCGCTTGAGTGCGTTGGCCACTACCCCCTCAATCTCATTTTCGAACATTGAATTCAAGAATTCTGTGGTTAACTGAACGAGAGAAAAAGTCAAAATTAAGATCGGAAAAAATATTGAAAATATGACACAATGATTTAACCCCCCCAATCAAATCAACCCCTCCCATTATTAAATTTATGAAATCAGAAATATGAATCCAAACCAGAGAAAACCTGGAGTAATAAAAACTGTTTTTCAAATAGCCAGTACAATCAGATGCAAATACTGAAGAAATAAGTAGGTATTTATCACTTTTACTCCCTCCATTCACCCTCATCCCAATCGAAAATAGAAAGTTTTGAACACTGTGTTAAATACTAAACCAAAATCTTGTCGATCTTAATGAAGGGGTTGAGAATTCTTGCTTGAGCATCGAGTGAAAGGATTGGTTATTGCCCCCTACTTTTCACCTTTTCCGTTGTGAATTTCTGAAGTATTTATAAGGATCAGGAAGGCTTTCTGGTGATTCAGACAAAAATACGTTGAATGCCTCTAATTGGTTGGCTTTGGAAAGGTACTCTAGGCCGGTAACTAAGTTCAATTGGAAATAATCAAGGTTATTATACACTCGTACACATGGTAAATTAAAATAGAGCCAACTTCTGGTGAATTTTCAAGTGCAAAAGTCTTCACGCAAATTCGGCCCGATTTTAAATTGTTAGTAATTTTTGATCTTAGAGATGGTTTTAGGGGATAAATTAATTTTCATTTTGTGTATTTATATTCATTTTCTATACAATTTTTCAATTAACAACAACTTGTTTTTCTAGAATAGTTTTGTAAGATGCATGGTAAGGAATTAATGAGACAAAAATCTTGGAATGAGCAATTTTAGCCATTTTCCTGTAACCGCCATTTGTATTATACCAAATTTTGAGAAGGCAGAAAATGATTTGTCCACCTAGGACGGACTCAATTTTCGAATTCAATCGAGAATCATTCTTCTGGAATGGAATTTTCGAGCCTCCGCCCTAGATTGTCACCAATATCGGAATTGTAGTCTTCGCGTAATAGCATTAAGTGTTATGCAACACTGTTGCTACCTTGTAGCCACGTTGCTCAATGATGGTCGGAAATTGATGAACTATCACGAAATGGCTCCTGTACCCTAGAGAGACCACTAACGGGCCGTGAAGTCGAAGATCTAAATGGGCTAGCTTCTTTGGAAGCCTAAACACGGAAAAATCGAAAACTGTGCCTTTGAACATCCTGATAAGTAGTGCCCCATCAAGGAGCATCCTAATAAGGATTCGATTCAATTGAAGAAGAATTGTGCGTTTTCGTAGAACTCTAGAGAAGAAGTCTTGAGAGAAATCTGAGAAGTCTTGTGGCACTGCCAGAGAGACATTACATGGAGTTTGATGGTTAGCATTGTTTTGGTTTCCCTACATTCGTGGTCACGGTGTTCAAGTACCGTGGAAAAGAAAATCCCCCAATCAATTCGGCGGAATCCTGATTTCAAGAAAAGAATCTCGATTTATCTCCCCATATCTAAACAGCTTCGAAGAAGAAATGTCAAAACCCGAAGAAAGAACTCGACCTTGTCGCTTCCCATCGACTGACGACAGATAGTTTTTACAAATAGCCTCGCGATAGATAGACTAATGCTACCCATCTCACACACAAACAGAATCTCCTTGTCGCTACAACGAAAACACCACGCACACACAGAGGGCGTTTTTTCGTTCTCTTAACCCTTACAGTTCTGCCTCGCCCGCTCCTTTCCCGCCCAAACCTTCTCGGGAGATAAAACGACTCTCAAGTGGCCCTTTGGGGTGCATCCTGGGTCGCTTTTATCTTGATTTACAACCCCTTTCCACCTCCCTGCGTCTCCGGTTTCACTTCTTTTCGTCTCTCGCGTTATACCGCATTTATCCTCTTGATATCACCTCCACTCCCCTTCCTGACACACCCCTCCCCTAACTACTCCATCCACTCCAGCTCTAGCACTTGCCTCCTTTCGTCCTAGGGGTAGTTTTCCATTGATAGCAGACCTCAACGCTATCGGAACCCGAGGAGCAAGTCCTTCATTTAAAAAACGACGCTTTTTTCGATGTTATCGCTCCCCCCCCCCCCCCCCCACAGTTGATTCAATTGGCTTCTTCACGCCGAGCTTTCTCTTTTTCTCAATTTTCGCTTTGTTACCCACAGGTAACGGAAGAACTGTTTTAACTTTCAATAAAAGAGCTATTTTCTCGCCTAAATCAAAATTTAAATCTACTTTTGTACCATTCTGAGCAACTTTCCTCCTTATCCGTGTCAAACGTCCCGTTCTTCCCCCCAGTCTGGCAAATCTATCGGCCTCATTTTTCAATGACAATCCACTTTTCCCCCCCGTTTGACTCCACTATATGAAACTCCTCCACATAAGCTACACAACTGCACCCATAACTCAGATTTGATAAAAATGTGACAAACCTGGTTCTTCCCCCGTACCCTTCAAATGGAAATTGCTGCCCATACCATCCATGTATGCAGTTCGGCCAATGAACCACATTCGGTAATGCAAGTGCAATGTTGTATTCAGATAAAAATTACAGTCAAAACACCTTCATGCTGTTGTATCAAGTATGCCCTGAAAGGCAAATGGCGAGTAGCTTGTATCATAGAAGAAGATGAAATATTGCACAAAAGAGATTCGTTCTGTTGCTGAAACAGTGGGTGTTGAAACCACGTCTCTTCAAGAGGCTATGACAACTAATACATGGAAGAGCATGTGGTACAAGCAATCTGCCCAAGAATTGAAGAAAAAGGGTTCCTGTGGTAGTGATTTAACTGTGTGGGAGTGTGATGACAACTCAAAACTTCTGTTCTTCTTGATTTTTCTCCCTCCAAAATATTGTAAAGACTATAGGCAGTGTGCATTCGTCGTCACTGTTATAATGAAATATTTAGGAGACGTGCCAGCAAAGATCCCTCATGAATTTCAAAATTTTAATACTTTACTCCGCCCTTGTGCAAAAGTAAAAACCAATCGAATATGAACTTCTCTCGTCCTAGATTTGATTTCTTCAAAAAGTTGTCGGGGAAAGGTTTATAATGTCTTACCAATTTAAACACGTCCATATATTTTGTAGGTGCTACATAAGAGCGAAAGTGAGTCATGTATTAAGTCTTAGTCAACTGCGTGAGTCAACCTTCACAGTTTCCGAGCGATTTTGTAGTATTTCAGTAGAATGTGCGGTTCAGGCTGCAGAAGATCCTCCATGAGTTTCATTGCTAACAAATCAATTCACTCGGCGGATGTGCGAACATATGGTCCACCAAGCATCATTTACTCAAGTCCTAGTCATCGTTAAAGTCAACTTTATATCTAATTTACCTCGGATACAGAAATTAGATGCGGAATGAGTTAGGAGCATCGACAATGCAAATACTAGATACGGAGGCGCACTGATCAGCTGACGGACCTCAGCACATAACTTCTTTCCTAATCTATGGGGCTGAAATATAAACGAAGTAATTTTAACACAACGAAAAAATTGTGTATAATAACGTGCTGGGTTTTTATGTTCCAGTTGGATAGTGAATGATCTCATAACAATTACCATTTACCGTTTTTCTCAGAACGCTATTTCACCGTGCAAGGGGGATTGAGACTAATGAATGGATCAGGGTGTACGTTTTTATAAGTAGCCACAACATTTTGTTCAAAGTTAAGTTATGAAAACTTCACGAGACGCGTAGAACAATGAGACCGTGGGCATCTGATCGGGTTGAGGCCAAACGAAAAAAAAAGTGAGGGACCAGGTGAAAGGTAAAGGTGGATATCGGGACTTGGATATCGGGCCTAGGATCTGGGGAACCGGTTGTTGCGTAACAACACAACCTGTCCCCACCCCTCCATCCCATCCCCTCCCCTACGACGAATACCCCTCATACCGCCCCTCCGCGACCTCCGACGCGCAACCACCGGTCACCCAAATACGGACCAAACTTTCTATTTAGAGGTGGGATAAATGATTCGAAGCACGCGATTTGGATGAGAGTCCCAAACCGGAATGTGCTGATAGTTTTCCCTTTCTTTAAGGGTATTCATTAAAATGGAGATTGATCACGCTCGGTAGGATTTTAAATACGGATGGTGTTGTTGGCCTGGAGGCTACTTCATAATTCGCAATGCAGATTCCATTGTGATGAACTATGAAACGGGCAAAATTCTAAAGTTACCTCATCCAAACATATTATTACTGATGCCATACTTATGCTGATGGTTTTGGATGAGCTCGATCACAGACAAAGCTCTGGGATCCGCTGAAACGAAGCCCTCGTTCGGACACTAGACTGAAACTATAACCTTGATTCCCCAAATTTTCGAGCAATAACACTTGGAAACAAGTCTCAAACCTGGAGAATGACTTCGAGTCCCAAAGTAGTACGATTTGTGACACCACAATCAAATATATACTGGGAACTGAGCCAACTAATCGGGCACTCGTTGGGTGAATTGCAATTGAGCTCTTGCACGAATTGCTGAGGAAGATCACAGCTGGATTTTGAGCTGAGTTGGCGAACATGATTGAAAAAGCCCAAACATTTTGTTAATAACATTATACTGATATGACCGATGGTTATGGATCAGCTAGATAGAGGGGAAGCAGGGGTATCAAGTGAAACAGTTCTTCAGTTGGAATGCTCTGACTAGCTAGGCAGGAAATTTTCAGTTAGGTTTAACCCCTTTCGCTGTCCGCTTCGAACCTAGTGGTCGATATCCTCGGAATCATAAGTTCAGTCCAGGTCCAGTTCGCTGTAAGGTTTTCCCCTTGCGGACAAAATCCTCATACTAATAAGTTATTTTCCAGCCCCATTTTATTACCACTCTCAGCTACTAAGTTCCAAGTTTCAATGATCCGCACTGATTTCTCACGTGACATAAATTCCAAACCCATTTGGTTTGCATTATTTACTTTTCGGCTACGTTCCAACGGCATATCAGGTTTTCAAGTAAGAAACAGGTCAATCACAAAACCTGTATATGAACCGTAAAACCGGAACAAATGGCAAACTCCAGCCTTCGCATCTCCTAAATACTTTCATTCTTCACCGTCTTTGTATCGTTCAACAGCTACTGGGAATGAGACACGAGATATCGAGAAGTACGAAGAAAAAACATGCCGGAGGGAAACATTTGATTGAACAAATACCCAGATACAGAAAGTGCGCTACGGTGGTACAGATTTGAGCAAGGTTCTGTCCTTCTAATCCAGTACATCCCTGGATATTTTGGAAAACCACGACGGGACCACTGCAAAACCAGGACATGCTCAGTAAAGTCGCAGCAATAGCAATCCTTGTCTAGGATACCCTTACAACCATTCTTCTTCAAATACTTTCTTTCCACCGTTTACATGGTTCGTTGTTAGAAATGCAGCACGGAATAACGATGAAATACCAAGTAAAAAATCCCCATGACTTCTGTAAGAAAAGCCCATCAGGGCAAGGCGAATTCATCCAAAAATCGGGGGGGGGGGGGGGGTTTGATTGAACAATTTTCTAGGTGCATAGAGCGCGCCGTGGTGGTAATGACGGCCCAAGGCCTGTCATTACAGCGGGTTCAGTTCTTCTGCTCGAGTTCATTGTAGCACGGTTTCTTCTATTTTTTCTCCTTCAGAGGCTCCTCTCACAGATTTCTTTCTCCTTTTTTCACCTTCCACCTTTCCGTTTTTTTCTTTCTTTTCGAAGCTGCTTCGGACGTTGTTTTGTTGTTTTTTTCGTTTCGTTCTTCATTTTTTTCCATCATTCGTTCCCGCGGAGGAAGAGATCCGATGAGACTGACCGGCGGGGAACCCGACCGGGGGCGTTCATTGAAACCGCGAATCATAATGAGTTAGTGACGCGGTTGGGAATCTACTACCGACGTTCGAACAAGCCAAGAATTGTTACGTAAAGGTTCATTATCCAAGTGGTACACGCTTCTATTACTTAGATCTATTCAAATCTGAGCTAATTGAGTTGAATTGGATTTAAAAATAATAAAAATGAGCTAAACAAATCTAATGAACGTTGTTGATTCCTTCATGAAAAATTGGATATAAATAACGACTAACAAGTTGAGTGTGGCACATATCTTCCTCACGTAGCTACGAATGAATGAAAATCTATTGTACAGAAATACAAAATTAATACATACGCTAATTTCAGAAAAAGCACAGAATCCGTGGCAAATGGCGTCTATATTAACGATTGAACACTTTCTTGTTATGAATATGGCAATAAAAGAGTTGAAATTGAAAAAATTAAATATTGAATTGAAAGGCAAAAAACGTTGCAAATTCTTTCACTGGGGTTTTTAAAGGGGATATGTTTTTTTTCAAGAGCGATTACAATGGAAAAAACGTCTGCCAAGTGGGTGTGGCAACTAGCTTCCTCGTATCCATAACATGACTGTATATAGCATTTCGAAAAATAAAATATACGCATCGTTCAATGATGGTTCGTCCAAGCTCGAGGCTAAAACTTTATTTTCTTTAGAAAAAATAAATTTTGAAAATAAACCCCTAAAAAAAATTTTTTTTTAATTTCAATTCTTTATTGCTCACGAGGACCATCTTTACAGTCCGAACGATCCCTGAAAATCTCATCGAAATCGTTCAAGAACTCCCGGAGTTATGCTTGTGGCAAGGATTTCACGTTTGCGCAGGCGCAGAGACTACTATTGATCCGGGGGTCATGAAACTCTTAGGGGACCATCTACACATCAAACCGAACAATCCCTGAAAGTTTCATCAAAATCGGACTATAACTTCGTGTAGTTTTGCCCGTAACAAGGATTTGCTGACACACAGACACACAGACAGAAACGGAACCAAAATTGTTCGAAAAGGTCTAAGACGCAAAATGCGAGTGGAATTTTTGATTTTGGGGACAAAAAAATTTTCACATTTCGAAAGTGAAAACAATGCTTCCGCTACCTTGGTAGACTCGGAAGCAATCTTCTATATGAAAATTTTAAATTTCGTACGCATATCAGAATATCGGTTATAAACCCTTTTAGGAGTTCACTCCAGTATCCACATTCACTACATCATTAGGTTACTGCAATAAAAAAAAAAAGTTTTTTTTTATCGCAGCAACCTAGTGATGTAGTGAATGTGGATGCAAATTTTGGCACCATAAATCAGGCAATACATCGAGAATAGTTCGAGCTACGGACCTGGCGAGGGGCTCATTCGATTCCTCATGGAAAGTTCTTAAAAAAATAGTCCAAATGTGGGCCGCCTTGACTTTTTCTGAGGTTTTTAGCGATTTTACAAAACTTTGACAACCTTTAAAACTTTAAATTAAGTTGGCTAAAGAATTGGGAAGTTGTCGGACCAACATTGATTTTTCCTGAAAATTTCAGATTTTTTTTTCCTCTAGCCGATAGGGAGAAATCGAAAAAGAGTAGGTAGGAAACACTAACAAGATGTATAAACTACATATATGCATAGAGATGTGCATAGAGCACTTAAATCGGTTCTCAACCAAAATACCTATTTGTATTGATCAGTTGATCATATTTGTGTGCCTCCTGAAATTCAATAATCGCTCTTTCACGTGTGAAACACGCACACTCCAAAGCTTAGTAGAAATTCAAATCATGAATCATTGAATAATAAACCCTAGTGAAAGAATTTTCAGCGTTTCTTTCAAGAGCGAAGATTACAATAAAAATATTCTATTTGAAAATTTTAAATTGAAAATATTCTATTTGAAAATTTTAAATTGAAAATATTCTATTTCATCAATGTATTTTCTTCTTCTTCTTCTTTTTTCTTTTTTTTTAATTTTCAATGTTTGAAGTGTAATGTAAGAAGCCGTTTTTTATGTTGAAAAAAGCAGGCGTATAGGAAATTCAACACTAAATCCGCAAAGTGGTTCAAAAGCTAAAAAAAATGGAAAACGCATATTTTCAACTCAAAAAACGAGTTTTTCTCTCGAAAAACCTTTAAAAAACTAAACCTGCGAGACGGGTTGAGAACGGTGGCATTCTGCTCCACTTCACATTCCACCCGTTTTTTTACCCACATCGGTCAAATCCACCCAGTATGACGGTCTGTTTATTAAATCGAGACAAAAATTCCATTCATTTGCTTTTGAGAAAAATTCAACCATCAGAAATGAAAACGTGGGTTGGAAGGGGAGCACTTCCCTTAATTGATTTTCCCGTATCAATGTTCCTTTTTTAAGGAGTTCTAGAAAATCTGACCACCAGCTTTCCAGACGATGGGAGCCCGGCTTCATTACTGAACCAGAAGGCGACTCTTGACCTTTTTCCTGTCCTTCTAAATACTTCATGAGTCTTCAATATTAGAAGCCCCCGGGACTTGATCCTCACTTAGGACGAAGTTGCGTCGAAAATGGACTTCTAGAAGGGGTATTTCGAAATCCGAGCATGTTCTCTCAAACAGAGAATCAAAGCCTTCGATTTATCAGTCACTACAGATTCAGTGAAATATTATTGTTCTGTTTGTGTATGTTACGAATACAACTCTCAAATCTTACAAATTACATCTCAAATAGCTAAGTAAAAACCGTTTTCGGGTAAAAATCGCCATTTTTAAGTTAAAATACGGTAAAATCGCCATTGTTCGCCTCAGACAGTTGAGAATAATATTAATAATGAGAAAATACTGCGTCAAACCGGTGTTTGTGGAGCTTCAAATTTGAAAAAAAATACTTTTCAAGCAGGTCTGTTCACAAATGGAGCAAGAGGTATGTAAACAGAGACAATGTGACTATTGTTACTTGTTGTGACTGACTCTGGACAGTTTCTAAGCGATTAATGGGCGGTGTTTTTGTTTTGATTTTGCCGCTAGTCTATTTAAGGAGACTTTCCTCATAAGAAACATATATTTTCAATAGGAAGGGCCAACTAACCTTATCCATCACTACTCTGTTATTGAAAAATGGTGACTTAACCATGTTTTAACATGAAATAAAAAATAAAAAAGCGATTATTACCCCAATAAGTGTTTTTATTGGAGTGAGGTGTTGTTCGTAAATATTTCTTTCGGTGTATACTCAAAGATTTTATTTAAATTTTGAGAGTTTCTAAGGACAATCCTGAAGAAAGCCCTGACACGTATTCAATATTATGAAGAGTCGAACCCACCAAAAAAGTCATAGAAGACACGTGGTGTGTGGTTGAGAGATGGCAAACTTTCGTGTAATATCGGTCATGTTTATCAGAGACTCACTGTGTTCTGTTCTAAAATGTCATACTACCATTCCGATCTCGGCGGATTCACCCATTAAATGGCACACTTTTCCAAGTACATAAAATGGCATTTAAGAGATATTTGTCATGCAACACAATTGTAGGTTATCAATCACTAAGTTGTTAGCCAACAAAATAAAGAACAGACATGTCTTTGCGTCGAATGAAATGACGTCGGGTTGGTAACCCTCAGAAGGAGGATGAAAGTGGAACTCCACAACCAAAACAGAGACGGTTTGTGAAATAAACAACAACCCATGGAAGAGAGAAAGTGGAAGAAAGGCAGAGAAAGAGAAAGACAGGGGGGGGGGGACCTGAGATCTATGAGATTTCCAGGTCAAATGAGGGGTGAGAAAGTGGCGAAAGGGTTGCGAGGAAGCTGCCTTTGGTTTCCGTAGGGGTGGAATTGGAGATAGGGGATGAAATTTACGGTGTTAGCGTCAGGCGACGCAAGGGGGTGCGGTCTATCGGCGCGCGCCGTCATAGGGTCACCAACGTCCAGTGACAAAAACTCTACAGAAATTCATTGCCTAAAACGTAACCTACGGAAACGTGGCTACGGAATAACACGTAACGATATTTATTCAGTGTTAACATATTGAATAAACATGCAAATCAGCGAGACATTGAATACGAGTCAGAGTTTGCTGATTCTAAAGGTCAGTTTACACCAAAAGTGCATTATTCACTTACGCTGTTCTCAAACAATCGTGAACAAAATGCACGAGCGCAGAATGCCACGACTGATTCCGCGGACATCCCACTTTCAGACCACTAAACCTTTTCTTTTACAAGTAACCTCGGTCTTCTACGTTTTTGGGTGAACTGAACCCGAATCTGAAGTCAGTTTTTCCGGAGATCATCAAGTTTTGGAGATAAGAGCCCAGTGCAAACATGCGAAATTCTCAACTTTCGATTCTGTTCACTTATACGTGCTTTTCTCATATGAAATTCAAAGCTTGCCAGGAGGAATATGCCTCACATTATGGGTCTCAGTCTTCCATGTCGTGGAAATAGGCACATAACCTACTAAAGTTTTTATTTACTTGTCAAGTTATTACTTTTTCTACTGCTCGACTACCCAACATGAGGGGGATGGACCCAAAATTAAGCTGAATGGATTTTTCTTTTGCGAATGCGCAGAGTGATTTGTGAGCTTTGAAAATTCAGAAGGAACCATCTACGAAATTTGTCCAGATTGGTCCAGAACTCAAACTAAGCGTGGAAATATCAATTTCGGAGGAGATAACAATTTTTTACGTAAACTCGGTAGTAATTAAGTTAGCAATTAGCTGAAAGATACAGCTAAAGGCATCAGCTTTTAGCTTTTTCTAACAGCTAATTTTCTCCAGCTAGTAGCTTTGGCCGTACCTACAAAAAATAAGTAATTTATCTTGAAAATTAGCTTTCTCTCAATAGCGAATTCTTCTGTACCCAAGAGAAAATAATTATAAGCTAAGTTAGCTTTTAGTTATGAATTTAGCTAGCTAATATAGCTTTTCCTAGTCAAATTAAAGTTTCCGAAACAACTGAAAGGTTTCCCAATTCAAAATATAGGTTTTTCATTTCAAAATAAAGATTATCTTTTGTCCTTTGGAATACTTCCAAAATTGGTGACCTGTTCGTCAACGAGACCGGGTTCCCTCCAAATGTGCACCACTGGATGGTTAACTTTCGCTCGAAATTCAACCACGGAGGGGTCACCAATCACGAAATCGCTGCCACTATCCATGTTTAAATATCTCTGAACTTTAGCTGAAACGATTTTTTATTTTTGCTGATTTGACATTTCAGAATGTCAGGAGTGACAAAGGGGGAGAATCGATTACTAGAATACGCAACAAAAAGAAGGGATGCACGAGCGAGATAAGGATTACATAAAGAAGGAATGCACGCGTGCGGCAGAAAACTCCCTGATCATGCATGAGGAATGGTCCGTAATAAAATCGATAGAGAATGGACACTGTCCATTGGACAGGCGGGCCAGACCGTCCTCGTCTTGTTTTCATTAAGCGTTCCAGTTCGCTATGGTGAAAGTATCTTAACGATCATTATTGAGAAATGAAAGATCTTTATTTCGGAATGAAAAACCTCTATTTTGTATCGGAAAACCTGTAATTTGACTCAGCAAAGCTATAGATAAGTTTGCTAACGCCTAACTCTGGATGTAACGTAAATCTAAACATCTACCTAGTCTTAGTTTAGCTCACTAGCCCAAGAAAGTCGGGACCTGCCGAAGATGTAACATCTGACAACCTATGGTAAGAGCAATATGGCGGTCTGTAATTGTCTCGTTCGTTGCTGTCTGTGTGTGCCCTTCAACAGTCTTTTCGAAGACTTCCCCCTAAGCCAGTGTTTGCTCAAGTTCACAGAAAAGCCAATGTCAACGGAATAGGAAGAAAAACAATTCTGGTTCACTTGTTTGTGGGAAGAGAGTGCTCTCCAGAGTCAAGCCCTTGGAACTGTGGACCGCCATTAGGATAAAGAATGAACATAGAAATGTCAACGGATATGAAGGAATTGAAGACTTCATTACAAACATACGAAGCTATCAAATCAGTGACAGTGACAGCGACGAAGAAGATAAGTTATCACGTTTTTTTTTCAAACTGACACATAAAAGAGGAAATGTTTTCATTTTATTTGATAAGTAAATTATCATTCAGCATCAGTAAACTCTTGCCTACGGGTTGTTACTC
This sequence comes from Creontiades dilutus, assembly GCA_031894815.1. Taxonomy (NCBI): domain Eukaryota; kingdom Metazoa; phylum Arthropoda; class Insecta; order Hemiptera; family Miridae; genus Creontiades; species Creontiades dilutus. The sequence goes on along the minus strand of JAVIWC010001773.1, from coordinate 2,766,439 downwards.
CTACGTACAATATGTTAGATATTATTATTCAATTATTTATTGATTACAAGAAATGAACTCACTGAGTCTTTATCATAGAAAATAGAATACACACAGATAGTTTACTCTATGTTCTGTGGTCTTTATTAACTCAGGAACAGTAATGCTTTTTTTTCATAGGATCATTTGGTAGGTAACACGTGTCATATGATTTTATAAAACAATACTTTTTTTTTTTTTAATGGACGAGAGACACAATGGTCAAGAGTCAATCTTGTTCTCTAAAAATATGTAAGTAAACAGCATACAAAACAAAGTGATTTCATTATTTCATCTTCATAGGTGATTTCATTTATTTCATCTTCATAGGTGATTTCACCTTCCAGATCTTATCGTGAGAAAAAGAAGAAAAAGTGATAGCCGATACTCGTTTATAATTATTAGTAAGTACGTGGGTTACCTATTCAGTTCATTGATGAATGATCACCTAAAGGAGTAGGATGTAGCGGGTTCCATTTTTTTGTAAAGCAGACAGTACCATTAAAATTTGCTCTCCAACTGTCAACTCTGACAGCTTTTTCTACAGACAGAATTTATTCGCCTACTATCACTGGCTCTAGTTTAGAATCGTGCCAGTTTCAGTATCCCACCACTCTTCGCTAAGATCCCTTCCAGGTGAGATACGGCTCATATTAAAAATAATAATAACGATGATATAAAATAAAACGAAACTTCAAAGTAGGATCGGCGTTGTAACAATCGGTACCGGTGGAGGCCCCGCCGATTCCCGCCCTGTCGGTCGGATCTTGAAAACCGGTCCTACCAGTGTTCAGAGGTTTTGACCCCGCCGGCACCCCGTACCGCCTCTCGGCACTCCATTCTCCGGTTCCTCCTTCATCGTTCATCCCAGTGTTTTACATCACAAAATATTCCATTGTTGGGAAGAGAGAGAGAGAGAGAGAGAGAGAGAGAGAGAGAGAGAGAGAGAGAGAGAGAGAGAGAGAGAGAGAGAGAGAGAGAGAGAGAGAGAGAGAGAGAGAGAGAGAGAGAGGAGAGAGAGAGAGAGAGAGAGAGAGAGAGAGAGAGAGAGAGAGAGAGAGAGAGAGAGAGAGAGAGAGAGAGAGAGAGAGAGAGAGAGAGAGAGAGAGAGAGAGAGAGAGAGAGAGAGAGAGAGAGACCTCAACCTCCCTACGGATTATCCGGCCAACATTTTTCATCGCGGAATTTCTATCCGGGGCCTTTCTGCCCGTAGCTTCCGAGATCGCGGCGATCAATCAACCGGGGCTTTCTTTCACTTGGGTACTTTATTGCTCTATATCGGGTTGACAAAACCATCAATTCTTCTATGTCAAAAATGCATCAGTGAGCTAATGAATGCGTTATCGTATAAAAGGTAAAACCAATCCTTCCACTTCATACACAAGTACGTACACAGTAATCTCGAAGAAAGGAAATATATAGATGTACAACTGATTTATAACACAAGCTGCAATATGGTGAGTTTCTCGTGGCGGCACAGGCTACCGATATGCTCCATAAACAAGTGCAGACACAGTGATCTCGAAGAAAGCAAATAATATGGATATACAGGGTGATAACTTTAGGTCACAGGGCACGTATCGAATGTACAACTAATTGCCAACACCAGCTATGGTGAATTTTCCGTGGCTTCACAGGCTCCCGATATGCTTCATAAACAAGTACATACACAGTGATCTCGAAAAAAGGAAATAAATGGTTCTCAACAAGATCTCTGAATTGGACGGCGGATTTCTTGTGACGTCACAGGCTATCGATATGCACAAAATAATCGAACCCGCCAAGAGTTAACTCACTATCTTCGGTGTGTTCATTGTCAAACTAACCTCATTCCAAATATTTTCTCCCATATTTTCACAAAATCTATCACCTAATATCTATTATTTAAATGACGTTTGAATTTATAGCGGGCGTTTGATAATTTCCATCTTCCTTGGAAAAAGTTTATATAATATAAAAAGCTAGACAACCATAATTATTCCGACCTCAGGATTAGGAAGTGGATGCACTCATGGTTGTCTTGATTACTTTCTACTATCACTCAGCATATATGCCCATTTTTCGGGCTGTGCATATATTTTAGTTTTGTACAATTTCTTGGTCATCATAAATGTGGGAATAAGGTAGATATTACATGATTAGATTACGATGAAGTTGATAATATCAACATATTATGTAAATAACATTTGGCATTAAAGTTGTAAGAACTGCAAGGTTTCACGAGCTTGTACCATACATTACTTATTTTTTCATATTGAAAGAATGGGTAGAATCAAACAATTTATTGGTACGTAAATGGGTACCAACATTACATAGGTACCACATCACATTAGGTACCTTACATTCATTGGTACTCAACCCCCCTCCCCCAAGTAAGTGTTTACCCCCTCCCGAAAACAAAAATGTAAAACAATATTCGAGCACTGTGATGGTGATTTATACATTTTCAGATAGAAAAACAAGCCATATTTGAATTAATTAATAGGTCCATTATTATTTACGTTCTATATAGTGGTGTAATTTATTTTTGAATGTTGTCACGTTAAAACTGTTTCAATCAACTTTACTTCTCTGCGACATGATGTAGGTGATATATAAAACTCAAAGTTTCTTTCCATCTATCTATGTACGTATGTATCTATCGAAGTGTGTATGATGCCAATGGATAACATGTGAGTACACAGCTGCGAATACGATCAACAGAACTTCTTCAGCAAACATTCATTGCTTTATTCATTCTGCATCATGAATGGATAAGTAATATTGCTGCAACTTTGTCAGTAACAATTGGTTTTTGAATCAAAATACGTATACAAGTTCCCATATGGCGTACAGGTTCCCATATACGTATACAGAGACTTTTCCATCCAAACTCAATAGTAGTTGTGGATAATCCCTATATATAAAACTCAAAGTTTGTTTCTATCTATGTCTGTAAGTTTCCAGTAGACAGATAAACTGCCGGACCTATTTTGGATGGAGCATTCGTAAAATGATCAGCGAGTTCCGCCCCACACACAAGTACACTAGGTCTGGACCATCGAAACATCCGTCCATCCCAACTGATTGGCTCCCGAATTTTGTCATTAGGGTTCCTGAAAGGCAGTTAATATGAAGCTAACATTTCTTACGAAGCACGGGTTTCCTGATAGTTCTTTGAAATCACGAAAATGAATATAAAAACAACACATATTCCAAATACCTTTAACGTTTTATGAACTTTTTGATCATGACTTGCGAACATGACGTTATTGGGAAGAAAAACGCGTAATGTGACAGTTCAACAAAAATACTGAAAGGAATAAATAGCTATAATGTTCAAGACTGAATCGACATATTAAGAATCCTGTGCGAGGAAAGATTGAAGACTCGCCATTATCACTCGATATTTCCAGTTTGAGGTGGAATTTTCGATTGTTAAGCCTCGAGGAAACCATAAAATGGCTCCATCGGACTAGAATTCGCATCTCTTTTTAATCGTTAATTCCGTCCCAATTTACCGTATTGGGTCTTTATACATATAAAGCTTTTCACGTGTTTGAAATACAAATCGCATACTCTGGTCAGTTTTTGAGATGTACAATACTCTGGTTAATTTGTACAAACTTCTGAATATTTTGGCCGTTTTCGCACCAACCAAACCAACGATTATTTAAGCGCTACATACCTGTTGCTAACCACCTACTTGATTCACCTACTTCAACGGAAATGTTCTTCAACTAGAGAGAGCTAAATTGTGATATTTTTCTCAACAAGCATTACGCTTTTCAAAACGCTTTCTTCAACCACATTTCTACTGCCGAATTCTCAAAAGCTGTCACGAATATCTTTGGGACACTTAAGGTTAAAGAAATCCGAGGGCCTGGTGCACTAGCCTATGATGGTGCACTAAACTATGATGTGGAAATATCCCTTATGTTGTTCTGCCCTCACGAGGCTTCTGAATGTATCGTCTTTATTTCAATATAAATAAGTGAACGTAAATGGGGAGAAAGATCGAGTTTTGAAGAATTTAGTAAGAGCGAAAACAGAAGCCTCTGTTATCACACTTCTATCACACCAAATTTCCTGTTTTATAGGTTAAATATAATCCATTACCAAGTCTCCAGAAACCCACATACAGGTAATTTTTTTTTAATCTCCCTTAGTGTTTGATTTATACCAATTATGAGATTCATTTACTGTATTCGACTACAACTTTCTAGAATGATCCCAACTCCCTTAATTGAAAGAGTGACTTCAAATTTGATTATACCGTCGGGAAGAACGTTACATTTTTTATTCCCTAATGGAACACCAACGTTTTTCGAGTAAGCTAAATGGATGACAAATGAACTTGAAGAGGGGAGAAACGTCAATCCAACGGCATCGTCAGATTTGAATATATTTATATAATGAATTATGGGAGTCAAAAGGTATATAATACATATATTTTCGTTTCCCCATTTTCCTTCTTCAATCACTAGTACGTTATAACACCCCTTTTCAACAGGCCATGAAGATTCAACCACTGCAAAACGAGCCGTTTTATCTTCCATAAACATTAATTTCTAGCAGGCAATTAAAAACTCGCTGCCCGCGCTATCGAATTCGAAGGGAAAAATCAATCTCCGTGAGGGCGATAAAACGGCGCAAACGTATAAATTAAGTTGATACCCCTATCGCTGTATCTAACTGCGCCTGCAACTACCTTACGAGGCTTGATTCGTAATTAATCGGCGTAATAAAGACAAAACGATTGGGTTTTCATTTTCCTTTGGAGTCTAATGAGCCAGAGGGAGGCGTTAGGTGAGGTTGGCTTACATTTGATGTAAAGTGAGGATGCAAGGGATAATGGGGGATTCCTTTTAAAGAGAACAAAAAAAACTCGAAATTTTGGGTAACTTCCTCGATTGTTCCGAGTTTATAACACAAAATGCCGGTATCCAGATGAGTGACCCCACCGAACCATTCACACATGATTACAAATTCGGGAATAGGTCCGAATGCTTGGTTCTTAGACCAGTTTCCTTGAAGGTATTTGGTTGGCTGAGTCCGAATCTGACTTCAGTTTTTTTCGAATACCTAAGATATTCAAGATCACACTTTTTTCAATTTTCACTTTTCTTCACCCATACGATCGTTTTATTGAGCACTGATCTTGCTCGAATTTCTACAAAAGGTGCTTGCAGGAAATTTTTTGCAGGATCTGCAAATGTATCTAAATTTTAGAAAAATTTGCTTAAGGCCCTCTATTTTCCATAAAACTTACCAAATCATGTTTTTTAAAGGGTTTTCCCATACATTTCACAACTAGGGAAAAACGTTAAGGCAAAAACTTAATTTCTCGAGTCTTTACCTTGTGTTTAACCTGCAATACTTTTCCAATCCCAAAATAAGCGGTTTCGAAATTGGAATTTAGAAAATCATTCTTTAATCTGTGACTTTATTAATTTGTTTATTCTCCTTCAAGTGCAGGAATATAAATAACAGACTATTGACTAATCGAGATGATATTACTTGTCCTTAATTATTAAGGACAGCAAAATGATAGCTACTATTCGTAAATCAACACCTTCGTCGCAAAACTGTTGGTCTGAATTGGTAGGTTCGGCTCAGAAAGGTTTGGCATTTTTATTTGCAGGATGCTTGATATACGTCGTTGAACGGTTTTTGAGGGTTTGGCTACCTGAAAGAGAAAATCTACTAGTCATTATGATATGCTTTGGAGTCATTGGGAGTCAGCTCCCTTAACAAGCGGTTTTGGAATTGGAATAAAAAATGCATTCTTCAACCCTTGACTTCAGCAATATTTACATTCTTCGCTCCGTCAAAGAATCAAGTATTCTATCTGAGTAATCGTTCAGATATTCCTTTTACAACGGGGACTTGTCGTTTATTCGCAGCCCCTCTCATCGACTGTAAAACGGAATCTTAATTCTCCGCCGCGCGTTACTATCTAATTTTAAGGTCCTAAAACTTTACTGTTGTTCCCGTTTATTGCTCCGGCCTTCCGAGGTGTCTTCCGCTTATGTCCTTTTTATCATCGTTCCTCCGAGCCCCGAGATTATCTGACAACACCGGGATCTGGTTACCGGAAATTTAATTGACGGGTGGTTTTGGATAATTCCCGCCTAATTGTGAGATTACAATTTAAATCATTTGAATGTGCCTAATTGACCTAATCCTTGTTTTATGTGGTAGAAGAAGAAGCTATAAAATATCGTGTTCAACCAACCCTGATTGGTAATATTATGAGCCAAGTATTAAGAAGAGTATATCAACATCTTGTAATCTTATGTAATAACTAGTTTAATGGCCCTGCTACGCAGTTTAAAAAGAAATAGGTGAGTAACACAATGAGGGAGTATAATAACAATATGCAAAGTCAAAAAACCGTATATCCCAAATCCCCGAGGAGAGGACCACGTCGCTTGCCCTGGGAGACGCTTCCCCCCGCTGGGGCCCTCCTTCCTTCACTGGCGTGGTCGGGGGGAGCAGATCGGTTGCCCTGGGAGACGGGGGGAGAATTCCACCCGCCCAGCGTTTCCACCCCCTGAAACGTCGATATACTCTGATAAGCTCGTCTTTATATATGTGATAGTGTGATGATGATAATCAGGCGAACCTTGTGCCACCTAGCAGTCAATGAATTTCATTTTTCAAACAAACAAAACTTGATTCATAATTTTGAGAAAGTAATACAATGACTACCAAATAAATATTAAGTTCAATGCATTACTAAGGTAGTAAAGAAAAAAGTTTCAACTTTCTACACTTCATTTATTCAGTCATTGCTTGTACAGTCCAGTGAAGATTGTCCGGTTATCCGCGTATTAGGGCGATCAAATAAAGAAATACACTTTTTTTTTTTTTCAAATTCAGCCACATCTCGACCTGCAGGGTCACTAGGAATTTCGCACAAGGTGGGAAGTGTGAGGAGTCAACGGCACCACTTTAAACTACAACTAGTGAACTAAAATAACACTACATGACTGGACTTACATTGCCTAAATTAAATAAAGCTAAGAATAAGTGGAAATGAATACATCATAGATTAGAAATATCATAGTCTGGATCTTCTCTAGCCCAGATAGAACATCAAACCCCCGAAGCGATCTATGCAGGACTCAGAATTGACGGCAGTACCTTAAGTTTATGCTTGACTTAGTGATACACGGAGTCTTTGAATCAGGAGATCATCGAAATATGAGTCCTCCACGGTTTGTCAATTTATATGAATGAATGAATGAAAACATGTTTTTATTTACATCAACCCTTTTACACAATATTAACATAATAACATGAATAGGCTTTGGTATTATTTACCTTCAGCCAGAGTTCGCCGTATTATACTATTGATATTAGTATTTCAATTCTGTTTAGAGATTAATTTAATGTACTGTATATTTTACTTGATGTTTATATTTGATTGTTAGTTTATATTTATTTTACAGCCATTATTGCGGCAATTTACTGTGATACAAATACTTTGTAAACTATTGTTATTGCTTAGTTATTCAATAGATTCTTTATTCTTTATTATTGCTTATTCTCGCTTATTTAAGACGGTTTTGTGCATATACTTATATTAATTTTGTTATATTTTACATACATTCTTTTCATATATAATTTTGATAAATAGCATTTTTTAATAATACCTAATATTAGTAGACAACATTTTAATAAATAACATTTTGCAATATTTAATTTTCATGCCTAATTTTAATAAATAACATTTGTTTACCTAATTATAGTTAAATTCTGCAATTAGAAAACGGCGGTACGCCCATGCTGCTTTTACGTATTTGCATAAATCATTCCATTCACCCCCGTTCAGAATTGCTATTAAGTCGTCTCTGGTGAGGATACTTGCACCTAGGAATGCTCTCCTGTAAGGTGATAGTATTGGCCATCTAGCCAAGAAGTGTTCTGTGTTTTCATTTTCATTCGAATTGCATAAAGCGCAAATGTAGATTCTGTTTTCCATCCAGGGGATATAGTTTAGGTGAAACAGTTCTCCACGACATTTTAATACACATGTTAGACTTTCGAGGTCCATTCCGTACGATAGGATGTTTATGTCATGTCTCAAATCTTTATATAGTGCGTGGTACTGGCCTTCCTGGCATTTCTGGTTCAATTCCAGTTTGGAATCAGTTTCGATGCCAGATAATATGTGCGGCAGTTCACTCATCAGCCGACCTCCAAAGTCCTGTCCGGAGTTCAACTCCCTCCCATACTTTTCAACGAACGCGTCCCAGGTAGATACCCAATCCAATTTCCTACTAATTGCATATTCGGCAGCCATTCTTGCATATCTTGTTGGTGGTGCCTTCAAAGTGTTAATAATAAAATCTGCTTTTAATTTTAGGACCGTTGTATAGATTTGATCTATATTGGTCTCCAGGAAGAGCATGTAGTTAGGCGTTTGTCAATTTATATTATCAATACGAGGTGGCTTTGTTCTAAATGAACTTTTCTTTGAACATTTAAGTAATGTTCAAACTATTAATATTTGCCTGATTAATTCAACGGGTGTTTGAAATAATCTACACAATCACGGAGGCATATCGAAGGTTGGGAGTTCTCCTGGAGGATTACTGTATGTATGATACGATGATTGTATAGTTTGTAGTCTGGATTTATTCACGTAGTCCCTCCTCCAAAGTCTGAACCACCCGCGAAATAAATGTAGACTATTCAAACAACCCTCATCACCATGTAATAGTACAAAGAGGAAGGACCTCCCCTTCATGAGCGACATCTGATTAGGAGCCGGATCGCTAGTCACAACCAAGGGGGGCGAGTGGCACAAGATAAACATTTGTCAAACATGTTAAGTGAAACAATATTGCAGGACGGGGGATTTGTTTATGTAGCCAAGTTCGAGAGACAGGAACACGTGTTTTCCGACGAATCCCGCTGTCTGCTGGTCCGAAACACTCAGTTTCAACTCCCGTGCGTAGCGGTAGAAAGAAAACATCACAGCTGCCAAGTTGGGGACTCGAGATCAGCTGTTATTCTATTTCATTGCTAACAAGTTCCAAGTCCATTCGATCAAAACTGTAGATTAACAGTACTGACGACCAGGGAGAATTTTAGTGGAATACCTCCAACAAAAATAAAGGAGAAAAGTTCCCAAGACGGGTGGGAAATATCGATGGGTTCGTCGTGACGTCATAGGTTATCGATTTGCTTCAAAAATTGAACTACCCAAGAGTACTGCCGTGTTTCCTCATAACACTCGGTGCGTCAGTGACCAAACTAACTTTATTCGAAACTAAATTTATCACCTAATATCTACTTATCGAATGCTTTTTATTTTCTGGCGAGCGTTTTCGTTCGATTTCTGAACCTTCACAAATGTAGGGCTAAGGTAGATGGTACATATCACGTTTTCCAAAACTGCAAGGCAGTCTCAAGTCCTCTTGACGAATCCATGTATACTATGAAATTCTTCAGTAATAAATACTGAAGTATACATTTTAAATAAGGATAGTACAAATTTTATACTATCCATAGATTTTCGTAGAATTTCCATGGATCATCACTAAATACTAATGAATGTTAGGCATATGTGTTTACGGAGCACAAACCAACTAAATGTATACTAGCAACATGTGTATTTTCGTAGTTCACTCACTGTTCGCCTACTTGTGAACAGAAAAACTTGGAAATGAGACAAACTCACCTGTAACAAAAACAATACAAATTAGTTTACTTGTAAATTGATACGTTTTGGGGTAATAATAACAGGATCTATCCATATACTTAATACACAAAATAAAACTGTATTGTGGGAATAGGTAACAAAGAGAATCAATAGATAGCTATCTATTGATCTATAGCCCATGTCAATCAACAAAACCCAAATATTCCCATATTCGTAGTCTAATTCAAGCCCAGATCTCCTGAGAAACCTTAGGTTTCCCATTCCATCGATTCGGATCGATTAAACTGCTAAATCAGGTCTTAAGGGTGATTCTCAAACTACGGATTTGTGTAAATGGCACGCTGTGCCGTTCAAAATCGCCTGACATTCAACTTTTTCCCTTTATCTGCATACATTTATTGAGCACTGCATTGACCAATATAAAACCCCCGGAAGCTAATATAATTTCATGTTTTTAAGGTTGAGAAACCCTGATTTGTCATTGTCATGACCTGTAACTGTACGGAGGTTCCCCATTTCGAGTTGGTTTTTCGAATATTCTACCTGAAATTAAAAATTACAAGCTAAATTCTCTCACCTTTAGTTACATTAGTTACAGAGCAGACGTCAATGGTTTTTCAACCTCTGCTTTAATTTTGAATGTACTAACACTGAACTCTATTCACTTCACATTAGTCTCGGGTCATTGTCGTGGCCCAAAAAGAATGTGCTTCTGAGGGAACAAAACGGGGATTTTCGAGGTAGTTCTTGTTAGGTGGTAGCAGTCACTCACAAGCAAGTGGGCACACCTTTGAGTCGCCCTAAACGGTATGTGGTGTGTTTTCTGATCGAGCGAGAACGTCTGAAAACAGGTTGATATGTTTAGTCAATGTAATTTTAATGGCCCTAGTTGCTCACCTATTATGTTTGATCCCAAAATTTTCTCTCTACCCACTTATTCTCTTGGAAGGCCGTATCACGTTGCATGTTTAGAACACACAGAAAGTCCAGTAGTATTGGAACAATCTCTGTTGAAAGTTTGAATTGTCATTGTTATGTCGGTGAATACATATTGTCATTGTCCTTACTGAATCCACCACGCCTATGTTATGAATTCTGTCAAATCTGAATTTCGCGGAGAATAATGGGATGTCTTGCATGACAGGGCATCAGAAACACATCCAGAACGCAAATTAAGTGACAAACATCCAAAAACCTAGCAAAAGAAACACTCATATTTTTTAAATGTCAGGACCTGAAAATTGCCCGTAGTTTGAGAAACACCCTAAAAAACCGGGATAATTATTGGGGATCTGTAGACCTTGCAGGCCATGAGTTCCCATAATACCTCCTTAGTTCAACATGGGAAATTTTGAACCTGTCTTGAATCAAAAACAGGAGACCAGTCTTCTGACGGTTAGTTAAACACTTCACAACATTGTAACCATACAGGCTCTGAGTACCTCTTATATCTCAGTAGTGCCAGTACAAAATTTTAAACCTAGTCCTCGTACCAAAATCAGTTGTCTTCAATGTCTACTACCATCCACGAGTGAATTTTTACGATGATAGTTTTCGAGTTTGACACGTTATAACTATTCAGACCATCAGTACCCCCCATACTTCCTTAGTGCCACATGTGACGTTTTATAAACCTACATGACTTAATGAAATCAGTTGACTTCAAAGTCTGTTATCGTCGTCGACTCAATTGTTACGACGATAGTTTTCGAAGTTTGACACGCTTGATACGTATGTACCTCTATAACTCTGTAGTGCCAAATACGACCTTAAATAAACATGCATCTCTCGATTAAATCAGTTGACTTCAAAAGCTGTCATCTTACTCGAGTCAATTTTCACCACAATAATTGGAATTACCGTCCAGGTAATGGTGATGATTACCATCCATGAGTGCCACTTACATCCCCGTAGCGGCCAGTGCGAAATGTAACACCTAAGCTCGAATCGAATCGAACAGTTTACTTCTTACTTAGTCGAATCGATAACAATTTACTTCTCACTCTGCTACAAACGTCAAGTCTTTCTACCACTTTTCGAAGTCGTGACGTCATAATCTTCCAAAATTCGAAATGCCAAAAACTAAGATTGAAATCGAACAATGCTTAAGAAATTTGAAGATACGAGGCACTGTGTCAGATCAATTTTGAAAACAGAATGTAATAAATAAAACATTCAGGGGGGAAAATGCCGCAGGGTAGAACAGTGAAAGATTTACAATCTAATTAGCATTTGATCATAATAATTCCGACGTGTGACGTATAGTTATCATAACGATCTCGGACTTCATCGAAAATCAACCCGCCGGTTCACGGGCGTGCGTGGGTACCGGTCCCAATGATGTTATACATATACGAGTGTATAATGGGCGCAAGCGTGTCCGTGTATTTATTATGCATAGCGATATGGAAAAACGGGAAACCAGTTTTGGAATTAGATAATGCGGTGATTAGGGGAGGAGGCAGTTTTGAAAGGTGACTGCAGGAGGTAATGGGATGGTCAGAGTGTGATTTGATATAATATATTATGACGTGCTGATTATGAGGTTTCGAGCCTGTTACGAACGGATGGCCCGCGGTCGTGAGCTTCGTTGAAGAGCGAAATTTACGAGCTGGGGACATCGGGGTCTTGAAGTTTTAAATTCGCTCGGAATTCGATTCGTTCAGAAGTGACATTTCAACTATATGATCTTTCGACGGCGTCTTTTCATTTGGGGTTTCCGCAGGAAATGTGCCACGTTTCTTTCAGCCCGAAAAAGAGTAATCGAAATTTTATATTGGTTTTAGCGTGGAACATGCATTAGTCATCAACTACTTGACCAAATGTGTCACTTTTTATGTCACGAAAAACTGTCACACAAAAGTTTTTCAGGACTTTCACGAACAAAAAGGAAAAGAAACTTCCGTAATGTTAATCGCACAACGAAATACCGTTCATTGGAAATAACTCAATTTATGCAAAAATTATAAACTGATAAATATGTATGGCAGAAGCTGACATATATCCATGAGTGAAAAGAACTGTGATTAATATTGGCGGAGTTTTATTTTCATGTAGGGCTACTACACACAAGGGCTACTTCAGATATAAACGATTACCATTCGGAGTTAGCTTCGCACCGAAAAAATTCCAAAAAACAATGGATACTATTCTCACAAGAGTACCCAATGTGGCATGGTACCTGGATGACATAATTGTGGGAGGACGTACAGAAGATGAACATTGCAAAGCTGTAGACCAAGTATTGTTTAGATTGAATAAAGCTGGAGTCAAAACACAGGAAGCAAAATGCAAATGGTTTCAAAAGAGTGTTAGTATCTGGGCCACGTATTGGACGAAAGGGGTATTCAACCTGTCAATGATCATGTAGAAGTCATTAAAAAAATGCCACAACCTACTAACGTACAGGAGCTCAAGTCATTTTTGGGAACGGTCAACTACTATTCAAGATTTATAGAAAACTTACAAGGTGAATGTGCTCCTCTACACAATTTGACTCGAAAGGGGACAAGATGGAATTGGACTAAAGAGGCAGATGCAATTTTTCCGAAACTGAAGCAAAAGATATGAAGAGCAGGCACCCTAGTGCATTATTCCTTTGAAATGCCTTTAGTAGTTTCAGCAGATGCCAGCGCAAATGGTTTGGGAGCAGTACTATTGCATAAATTTCCAGGAGAAGAAAAACCAATAGCCTTTGCATCCAGAGTTCTGACAGTGACTGAAACGAGATATTCCACTATTGATCGGGAAGCTCTGGCTTTGGTTTTCGCAGTTAAAAAGTTCGATCAATATCTCACAGGACGGAAGTTTGTGTTGAGGACTGACCATAAACCCCTAATGAGGATTTTGTCGGAAGAAAAAGAAATTCCTAAGATTAAGGCAAATATTCTAATTAGGTGGGCTGTAATCCAGAGGAGTTACGATTATGAAGTGGAACACATCACAACGGAAGGAAAACTATATAGCCGACATGTTATCGCAACTGCCAGCCAGTGGGGGAGGAACCATCAAGAACTGAAAAGAGTGGAAAGCCCAATGTAATGCATTTACTCCAAACTCGCGTACAAGAAAGTCCGGTAACCAAAAGGAAACTGAAGGATACATTAAAGGCAGACATGGAACTGCAGAAAATTACGCAGTTCATGGAAAGAGGATGGCCAGAAAAGAAGAATTTGGAAAGCAGTTTGTTTCCTTATTTCGCGAAACGGGATGAATTGTTTAAGGAGGAAGGACTATTGTTATGGAACGGCCGCATAGTAGCTCCAAAAGAAGTTCGAAGACATTTTCTCGTGATGCTGCACGCTGGGCATCCAAGGATAAGAGCGATGAGAGATATGGCCAGGATACATGTATGGTGGCCACGAATCGATGCGGAGATCGAACGATTTGTAAAAGGGTGCAATGCGTGTCAGGAAGGAAGACAAAAACCTGAGGAAGCCCCAATTTGTTCATGGAATATCCCAGACGTACCATGGACACGACTACACCTGGACATTGCAGGACCGTTTGAAGGTTTTTACTGGCTTTTGGTGGTTGACGCAACATCAAAATGGATGGAAGCTATACCATTGAAGAGAGCAACATCAAAAACAACCATTGACGCACTGCAAGACATATTTTCTAGGTTTGGGGTCAGTAGCGGTAGTTACTGACAATGGCCCGCAGTTTACATCAGAAGAGTTTGAAACGTTCTGCAAAAACTTCCTGATGAAGCATATACTCCATATCACCCTAGATCCATTGGTTTAGCGAAGCGAGCGATTAGGACTTTCAAGAACTGGGTAAAAGCATCCGGGCAAGGAGGACTAGAGCTGGAAAGAGCCAGAAATTTTCTAATAGCGTACAGAGTGACTTCTCATAGTTCAACTAAACGGTCCCCATCTGAGGTAAATTTGTCGTCATCGCATGTGGACGCCATTTGACCTTCTGAAGCCGTCAATATCCCAGAATGTAGAAGAAGCCGTGAGGATACAAAAACAATATCGGGACAAAGGAGCAAAGTTCCGAGAATTTTAAGAAGGGCAAGAGGTATGGGTTGTAAGCAAAACTTGTCCTGAATACAAGCGTGGACAGATCACACGACGAACGGGCGACCTATCATACCATGTGATTACCATCTCTATCATACCATCATACCAATTAAGGCCAGCGGATTGAGAAGCTAGGAAGAGGGGGGAAATGATGTAGAGATACTACTCCAGATTGAATTACTAGTTGCTATCACACTAAACCAATATGTTGTTTGTTATATATTTTAAATTTGATTTGATTCTGAGAATAAACGGAATTCTGAATATTACACCCCTCAAAAGCGGAAGGGACTAAACAAAATGAAAGGCGGAGTGGGTGCCCAGGTTTACCCAACACCGGCCCTTGGAATTTGAGAAATTGAAGAAGATGGAGGGGGGTGAGAAGGATGAAAAGAAGTGTCCCTATAGAATGACCACTAGTTCAAGCAAGATCGCAGGGTGACGCAGGTGTGATACCACGAATACTTCTGACGAGATACCCAGCTCGAGTGACTCCACAACAATTTTCCCACATTCCAGTCGGCATCATGATAAGGTCCTATCATGTTAACTCGTCTAAGTCCTCCAGGTCCGCTCCATGTCCACAACCTGGACATCCAGAATTAGCGCAGACCCATCGGGCTTAACGGCAACGATCTGGCATCTTACCCTGGTCACTGGGTATGTGATACAGTGATCCCTCTCTTTCTTTTTTCCCTCTCTCCCAACATCCCAGCCGCAGGATGACAATGTACCTGCTATCTGCTCTGTCAGAGAATGCGGCCACTATGATTTCGTGGACACTGCTGAACCTAGTGTTGAAAGTTCTCACTGTTACCCCGACGAGCATGACACAGGGGATCTACTGCCCCACGACTATCTTTAGAACACCTCCCAGCGGCGGCTAGTGTACCCACGCGGTATGAATTTTTCGGTAAGTCGTGGGCTGAATGTCCCAAAAGCCTACTCCACCCTTTGGGAAGAAACTGTGGATTCAGAATCTCCCCATCTTCTTCACCATCAACTGAATCATGAAGAGCAGCATCGGACTCACCAGAAGAGCTGAGTTTCGTTAGAAGTAGTTGGAATCGCTCGATCACACTATGAAAACTAGGAGCCTCCACAATCGAATAAAGTTACAACTCTTGAAGTAGGCAACGCGGGGAGTCGCGGCCATTCGGAACAATGATGCCACTGTCAGCTCGGTCGACGATTATTATTTAATTGAAGGTCATGAATGTGACATGTAGTGGAAATATCACAAATTAAATATCTATGAATCTGTAAGTTAATTCTGAGGTCGGTGTTTCATGAAGTATGACGATCTGGATTGCTATGGTTGAATCTGAAAAGTAAAGTCAATTGTTCTACCATCTATAGATTAGCAGGACAAATAAATGAACTAGCACTGTGATAACGTGTCCTGGTATAATAACAAAATTCAACGCGTCCATTTCCTTAGATGTTACAATTGTGAGGTGAATTTATGTAGGTGAATGGAGGTTTTAGTTAGGCAGTAGGTGACAGTAATAATATATACGTAAAAATCGAAGTAACGGCTCCAGCTCGAGCTTCTGATACTAAAAATTTAAGGAGTTTTAGGACGACCCCGTGCTTTTGACAACTACCGAATCCAAGAACATTTCATCAGAAACACCAGCGGGTGCCCCCCCCCCCCCCCCGCAACATTTTCAGGATAACGGGAACTTTGAGCTCAATTGCGTGAAAGTTTTTTCGAGTTTCAAAAGGCTCGTCGAAGCTGCCTGCGCTCGCCGTTCTTTACTCCTCGAAAAACCGTTGTCCCTTCCCCTCTTCCACCGGGCCTGTGGAAAGTAGGCCGCTCTTGGTCGGATCGTTACTGTGACCCCCGGGATGCTCGTCCGAGGTCTTTAACCAACCGCTGGAATGAGAATGGAAAGACTGATATTTTCGTGGGAAAGCGGAAACTGTCCCGAAGACCAGCGACTCTTCAAATTGGGTGGCCCGCTTGATTGTCGAAAAACAAGTTCCAACCATGCAACATGATTGTAGGAGCGAATTCCCAAATGTTTCGAACCGTACAGGTTTTCGACTCATTTTCATAGCAAACTAAGCGACTGCAATGGCTCCAAAAACGCTCTATATAGTCTTCATCTAAATTCCTTTTTCACGCTTTCCAAAACGATTCTAGGATTTCTGAACGCATTTTAAATAGTTGTGTCATTCCAGAAGACAACTCTTCTTAGGAGTGAGATTAGAAATTAACTCTTTCGGCAAAAATCGAGCATTCCAAAAGAAAGGATAAATGTAGTGGACAGCACAGTCAATTGACGATTCAAACAAATTAATATGAATTCCTAAAATACTTTGGACTGTGTACTCAATATTATAAATGGTTTGATTACCCAAGATCATGGAGTTTTCCACCGAAAAAATGTTGTTGGATTTTGTCGGTTCGGAGAGCGGATGTTTGAGAGTTTTCACAAGTTGTATCTACTAGACGAGTTGAGTTTACTGGAAGATTTTCACTCCGCGTATGGATGTTCAAATCCACATTCTACGTTCCAAATTTCTAGCCCTCAGGGTAAGCGATCGGATGAAGGTTTGAAAACCTTTTTCACGATCGTGGTCCTCTCTCTTCCTCCTTCTCTTGATTGAAGAGATGGAAATATTAATATAATTCCTAAAGTTTTTGATCTTCTGGTTTTTCAATACTTCAGCCTTTAGGAATTGACTGGGGAACTGATGTTTCATCAACTTTCGTTCATTAGTTTCGAGGAAACAGTGTGGCAACCTCAATTTTTCTTTTTTCAATGAATTATTGAATTGTCACTAACAGTAAATTAGCCGTTAAATCAAGTTAAGAAGTCCTTTGTTTCGGATAGAGAGTTTAGAACCGAGTAATGCATCTTGTAAGTTGGAAATATGTCCAACACATGTGAGATCTAGGTACATCTGGAAATACCACAACACACGCTAATTTTGTTGAAGGCAATCTCAACAACAACTAATAATATCGAGTAAGACTCAATAATGATTAATCACCGTTAGGGCCCAAAACGTAGGCTGGACGGCAGGCCAAATACGGTGAATGTTCCTACGTCGTTGGAGTTTTAAAAGAGGCTCCTTAGACTATGGCTTGTTTTGGTTGTTAGGCTATGGCGAATTCTCCCCATCTATATACTTTCAAAAAGAAGCCCTGCCCTGGTGATTTCAGTTATGAGAACCTGCGAATCTGGAATCACTACATCCATTGGAGGGAGTGTATGTACCTATTTGCGCTTGGATCTTCCGGGATGTTGTATTTGTTCAAACGTGAAACGTTGTTTACTCAACTCAGGAGGGTACAATGGCACACATTTCTAGTTTACGATGGAGTTATTTATACAATTTCTGTGATTTACTCGGTATGTAAAACTTGAAAAATTTCGATACCCCCATGCTGCAATTTATACAGACGTATCGCGTGCTGTTTTTAGATTTCGCTCTACAAAACAGAGGAAATCTGGTTTCCGAAGTATTTATACATTTCAAGCCAAATCCCCATCCCCAGATCAATACGACCAATATTGACAGTTTATGACAGAAAAATTGTAATTTTTTTCAGATTCTGCATCTAGAGATCAGGGACCAGCTGTATTCGACTCAGCTTAAAATAATAGTAGGACAATGTTAGCTCACGTGAAAATTTTATCTTAGATCGAGTTCTTGGCACTTTTTGAACCACTGAATTTTGAATTTGGCTTCCTGCCACGGGACCGATCGGGATGGCGAACGGAGTAGAACTTTTGACTGGCAAGACTTATTTTTTGGAGCAGTGACGAAATTTTTAGCGTTTCAGAAAACGAATTTATTGAGTCTCTCAATTTTTTTCTCATTTCGCCACACTGTGCTGCGTATAGCCGAAGGATGGATTTTTTATTTGTCCTATTTTCGGATTTGAGGGGTTAAAACGTTTTTTTCTTGGTCGATTTAATTGGTTTATTACTGAAAATAAAAAACCAAAATCGTCCAGCTGATAGAATCAACTGATATAATTATAATGGAAGTTTGTTTTCTCGAGTTCCTTCTGAAATCGAATCATTCATGACTTCTGTATTTGCAGACAAGTGAAGCGTATGTAGGTGTTTTTATTGTATCTCGTCAATTTCAGTTGATTCGTTCGGGTTTTTTCCCAATAAGGTTTTCTAATTGAGGCACAGTAAGCCTTTTTGTAATGTTTTACAGCGTTTTTAGAATCTCATTAGTACTTATACTTCTTTTGGTATGTTAAATGCTCTTTCCATCTGGGTAGACAGATCTGGTTTTACTCTTGTCATGTTGAGGGAGTCAAGGCCTTCAAAGAGACAGAAGGACGAAAACAGGACTAAAATCTAAAAAGCCGGATTTTTGATTTGAAAAAAAAAAAAAAAAAAAAATCCATAAGGATTTCAAACACAAATTAGTTTTCCGGATATAAGGTTAGACATCCTGGATATCACACAACTATAGGTGATTAAAAGGTAATTCCTTTGTTAGTTCTTTGTTGGAACTATCTAAAGCTCCGGCGTCTCATATGACAGTTTATTAGGTAAGGAGGAGTGAGGTAGGATAGTGTTTCCACATCCCCAGGTCTGAAGACAAGGAGATGTGCTGTATCCCAAATTTTATTAGGGTTATAATTGGATATAAAATAAAAGGGGAGCGGATGGAGGGATGACGAAGGGGCGCCCGGTGACTGCCCATCTGTTAGGATGAGTCACTCATTTCCAATCCCCCACGACGCCATCTCTCAGCCGTCAATCCATTCATGGGACCGGAGAACTGGAAATCACGAGGGTGGAAAAAAATAGAGGGGGACATTTTTCCTATCGTCATCATCAGCAAGTTACAACGTTCCGTAGGTAGGAACACTAACAAGATGTATAACTACGTATAGGTATACATAGAGATGTGCATAGAGCACTTAAATCGGTTCTCAACCAAAATACCTATTTGGATTGATCAGTTGATCATATTTGTGTGCCTCCTGAAATTCAATAATCGCTCTTTCACCTGTGAAACACGCACACTCCAAACCTTAGTAGAAATTCAAATCATGAATCCTTGAATAATAAACCCTAGTGAAAGAATTTTCAGCGTTTCTTTCAAGAGCGATTACAATGAAAATATTATATTTTAAAATTTTAAATTGAAAATATTCTATTTGAAATTTTAAATTGAAAATATTCTATTTGAAAAATTTAAATTGAAAATATTCTATTTGAAAATTTTAAATTGAAAATATTCTATTTGAAAATTTTAAATTTCGTGAGATGGAGCATGCATATCAGAATGCTTCAACCCGTTTATGAATCCTTTTAGGAGTTCACTCCAGTATCCACATTCACTACATCACTAGGTTACTGCGATCGAAAAAAAGAAAAAAAAGTTGTGTTTGTTTTGATTGCAGTAACCCAGTGACGTAGTGAATGTGGATGCAAGTGTTGGCACCATAAATCGGGCCATACATCGGGAATGGTTTGAGCCACGGACCTGAGGAGGGGCTCATTCGATTCCTCATGGTAAGTTCTTCAAAAAAAGCCCAAATTTAGGCCGCCTCGACTTTTTTTTAAGGTTTTCAGGGATTCTACAAAACATTGACAACCCTTAAAGGGCACTTTAAATTAAGTGAGAGTGCTGGCTAAAGAATTGGAGCGTTGTCGGACCAACATGGATTTTTCCTTAAAATTTCAGATTTTTTTGCTCCAGCCGTTTGGGAAAAATCGTGCGTACGGCGTACGACCGGAAAATTTTTTATCGCAGATTTGGATTCTACACCCTTTGAAACGTAAACCATGAAATTTTCAGGAGAGTTAAAATTTTTTTCAAGAGCGATTACAATGGTTTATTATTGAATAATAAACCAAAATTAGCTCAGTGTAAATCAGTTGGCTAATGCCCCACACTGCCCCCCGCCTCTTCAAACTTTGACAATTTACGTTTCAAGAGGAAAATTTAAAATTTAAAATCCACAATATCCGTCCACAGTAGGTCATCCATTGTCCGCTATCCGTCGTAAGGGCTACAAAAATCCGTTAAATTGATGTAAAAAAAAAAAAAAAAAAAAAAAAAAAAAATCCCTTTTGGTTTATTATTCAATAATAAACCATTGTAATCGCTCTGGAAAAAAAAATTCTAACCCCCCTGAAAATTTCATGGTTTACGTTTTAAAGGGTGTAGAATCCGAATCTGCAATAAAAAATTTTCCGTCCGTCCGCCGTACGCTGTACGCACGATATCTCCAAAATGGTTGGAGCAAAAGATCTGAAATTTTCAGGAAAAATCCATCTTGGCCCGACGACGCCCCAATTCTTGAGCCAGCTCTCTCACTCAATTTAAAGTGCCCTTCAAGGGCTGTCAAGGTTTTGTAAAATCCCTAAAAACCTCAAAACAAGTTGAATCGGCCTAAATATTTACCTATTTGAAGAACATACCAAGAGGAATCGAATGAGCCCTTCCCCACGTCCATGGGTCAAACAATTCCCGATGTACGCCGTACGCACAATTTCTCCCAAACGGCTGGAGCAAAAGATCTGAAATTTTCAGGAAAAATCCATCTTGGTCCGATGACGCCCCAATTCTTGAGCCAGCTCTCCCACTCAATTTAAAGTGCCCTTTAAGGGCTGTCAAAGTTTTGTAAAATCCCTAGAAACCTCAAAACAAGTACAAGCGGCATGAATGTAAACTTATTTCAAGAACATACCGTCAGGAATCGAATGAGCCCCTCCCCAGGTTCGTAGGTCAAACCATTCCCGATGTATGGCCCGATTTATGGTGCCAACATTTGGGTTTTTCGGTTTATTATTGTTTGTTTGTAACCTAGTGATGTCCGGTCGATAGCGTCGAGTTGTAGTGAATGTGGATACTGGAGTGATAGCCGACGTGAATACTTGTAGTGTAGTTAGTAGCCGACACGCGGGTTGAAGGATTTTGATATGCGTGAAACGATGATAATATATAGGTAAATATTATCCAATATTATTACTGGGGTTTATTATTCAATATTATTACTGGGGTATAAGTATTCTTTCACTGGGGTTTATTATTCAATTGGCTTGCGTTCATGATTTGAATCTTACTAAGCTTCGGAGTGTGCGTGTTTTACAGGTGATAGAGCGATCATTGAATTTCAGGAGATATGCATAGACCACGTAAATCGGTTCTCATCCAAAACACCTATTTGGATTGATCAGTTGATGATATTTGTGTGCCTCCTCAACATCTGTCTACCTTTGGCTACATCGTTTAAATTTGGATTTGGGGAAGTTTTAACGCAATACGAGTGCTAAAGGACATGATAAATTACAGATGTTTTTATTGTGGGGGGGGTGTTGAGGTTCAATAAAAAAACGCTGCAAATTCTTTCACTGGGGTTTATTATTCAATTGGCTTGCGTTCATGATTTGAATTTCTACTAAGCTTTGGAGTGTGCGTGTTTCACAGGATGGGGCGATTATTGAATTTCAGGACGTATGCATGGAGCACGTAAATCTGTTCTCGACCAAAATACCTATTTGGATTGATCAGTTGATCATATTTGTGTGCCTCCTGAAATTCAATAATCGCCCTATCCTGTGAAACACGCACACTCCAAAGCTTAGTAGAAATTCAAATCATGAACGCAAGCCAATTGAATAATAAACCCCAGTGAAAGAATTTGCAGCGTTTTTTCCACGAATTCTTCTTCACTTCATTCATTGGCTCGGGTGAGGGGCGTCAGAGACCTGGGGATCTGGCTCGATCAGTCGTTAAGCTTCGGAGAACATATTGACCAGCTCTGCAGCAGAGCTTTGAGGGCACTGGGTTTCCTGAAGAGGAACACCAGGGAATTTGTGCGGGCTGACAGTATAGTGGCCCTTTACAGAGCTCTTGTCCTCCCAGTGCTGGAGTATGGGGCGGTGATCTGGTCCCCGCACTATGCCATACACATTGACCAGGTTGAGGGTGTGCAGCGTAGATTTCTGCGTTATTTGGCCTACAAACTGCACATCCCTCTGTCGCAGATAGATTATGCCAAGATTCTTTCGGCCAGCGGCCTTGCCACACTCCAGGAGCGTCGAGCATCTGCGGATTTGGCTTTCTTCTCTAAGCTCATCAGAGGGCAGGTTGATTCCCCTGCTTTGCTGGCCAAGATCGGATTTGTGGTCCCCCTGCATGCCACGCGACACTGTTCTCCATTCTTCGTTGACTTCGGCGCGACTAATTACCTGCTGCACCGACCCATGTCCCGGCTTCCTCGCCACGCAAATCGTTTGGCCCTGGACATTGAAGGCCTCGACTTCTTTTTCGACTCCTTAAATGTTATAAAAAGAAAGTGTGTCGGTCCTGGTGCCGAACGGGTGTGATGGTCGCGTTGGGAGTTGCAGTGTGTTTTGTTGTGGGTCCCAAATGATGGTAGTGTCCCAGTTATCTTGCATTTTTTGTTATATATTATCAAGCTCTTCCCCCGTCTTCTAGGCCGTCTGTTCAAATTTTCTCTATTTTTTTGGTTTCATATTATATATTATATTATTCATTATATTATCAAATTTAACATTATTATATTTGTATCTTTCCTTGTCAATTGGGCTTGTCCCGTATTATGTACATAAATAAATAAATAAATAAATAAGCCACACAACTTCTTGCCTTCTAGATCTCTTTATTTGCATAGGCGCTAGGAGCCTAAAACGTTGTTTTCCCAGGTATTTCTGACATATAGGTACGTGGGTGCCATTTGAAAATACTTTAAGACGCCGAATCAACCAAGATCAATCCGAGCTTATTTGACCTTGAAAACAAAAATCACATTTTCAAGGGTAACAATTTTGAAAACGGATGTAAATTTCAATTTTCAAAATGGCAATTTATTTTAAATACATTTCGTGAACATTTGGATCCTCAATCGATTTTTTTTACTGCGCGCAACCCGCTCATTGAGCGCTCAAAGATGCGATGCGCCAAAATTGAGATGAAGGTAGTCGTCAAGTGTGGCACACGAATTTTAATTGTTTTTCAACGCTGATTTACGTGGTGCTATCCATTTTGTGCTATACATTCTTTTCGAATAGGAAATCATCGATTTTCTTATGAAAGATAATGAATCAATCCCGATAGTGTTAAAAAATTGTGAAGTAGCTCGTAACTTTTACACATCACAAAATTTCGCAGAGAATTTTCAGTCTTCTAAAAACATCTTCAAAATAATTAATAATAAATCGATGAGTTGTTCTGGACATTGATGACATTGAACATCTGGATTGATGTTCTGGACTCACAAAATATCAGCTAAAGGAAGCAATATTACCTATGCTTCATCTGTTGTACATCGTAAGGTGAAAAAATGATTGAAACAATTAAGAGATAAATTGTTCGAATTGAGTTCTTCCTGCAGTAACGCACTCCCCGGCTCTGAGTAGAAATTTTGTCATTTTCGTCATTCTCATCGCAAATTATCAACACATTGATTATGCACCGTGAACAAGATCACGCTCCAACTGGATACGGTAGTTTCGATTCATGTAAACAGCAATGTCTAGCTGCACAAAGGAGAAATAATTCGTGAAGGGAACGATACTCGGAAAAGATTCCACGGAAAATCAATGATTTCCTCCTAATAAAGTGACTTGTTTGGCTGTAAATGCAGTAAAATCAAATCAAATCAAGAAAAGGATATCAACACGCGATTCAGCGTTGAAAAACAGTGCTTAGTCATGTACCACACTTCAGGACAACCTTCATCTCAATTTTGGCGCATCGAATCTTTGAGCGCTCGCTGAGCGGGTTGCGCGCGGTCAAAAATATCGTTTGGGGATCCAAATGTTCATGAAATTTTCCGTAGAATTCGAATCTGCAATAAAAAATGGGGGTTTCCATTTGAAAAAACAAAGTTAATCTAGGTTGCGCATGGTTGCGCGGTTGCGTGCTGCGCAATTTTGTCATTTTTGAACTCTACGCAAAAAATTATGAAGAATAGCGTTGGCCCGATTTTTTTTCGTCCACAATTAGAGAAAATAAAGGGGGGGAGCGTAGTTACTGGGACACCCTGTATATATAGACAACGACCTGCTGTATCATTCTCTTTTCTCCTAAAAGTTTTGAAAAAGGCAATAGCCGAAATATCAACTACATTCTTTCTTCTTTATCTGTTAAATTTATCAATATCTGCTTCTAGTTTAGTAGAACCGTGGAGGAGAAGTTTGTTTTTACATATATGTATTTATTATTCAATATAAAGAAGTGGCTCTACTCAGCATATATAAATGTACACAATTTTTGTAACAACAATTCATATAACAACACTAATTTTTATATTTCGGCTTTTGGCCTTTTTCAAATTACGAGAAAAATAATAGTATAAAGTAACAGTAAGAAGAAGGAGGACCAGCGGAGAGGCGTTCAATATAACAATTCATATAACAACACTAATTTTTATATTTCGGCTTTTGGCCTTTTTCAAATTACGAGAAAAATAATAGTATAAAGTAACAGTAAGAAGAAGGGGGACCAGCGGAGAGGCGTTTTGGAGTAGAAGGGTGGCAAGGCGTAGATGACATGGGAGGGGGGAGGTAGGCGCACCCCTCCCCCAAGCTTCCACCCCTGCACTGATCAATATCGGGACCCTGGGAACCTAGCGCGAGGCTACCTCCCCCTCCCCTGCCGATACCCCCGCTTCCCTTCCATAGTAGAATCCTTAATTAACAATTTCAGAGGAATTTAGTTACATTGGAAAGAACCTACATAATTGAAGCCATAATGTGGTTTCAAATTTAAAATAAAAAACACAAAATATTATTTTCGTTTTACTTATCGTATCACGAGTAAACCCAGGGATCTGCAAGAAAAATAGAAGAAGAAGAAATATGTTTTATTGAAAGGAAAAGCACTTCGTACATTAAATAATATTCGTATAAAACTAATAGGATTTGGCGAATATCGCCATGAATCCGGATCTGCCGATAAAATTATATAGATTAAACTTATTCTTCACAAATCAGTTTTAGATAATAATACAAATAATCAACTTATACCAATCATTACAATTTAAATATTTTTTTTTTTTTTTTTTTTTTTGGATGAACAGATTATAAAGCTGATGGGTAGGATTAATGGTAGTTTATCCATAATTAAATTCAGATACCCAAATACTTCCTGTAGGCTCTGGCGTCTCTCACTAATTTGTACAATAACATTGATTTTTCTGACCCGTTCATAGTTTCTATCAAACGGGTCCATCGAAAAACCCCTTGCCAAAATATCTCAACCTAAATTCCGACAAAATAGGACACTTACAAAGGAAGTGATGCACATCCTCGTCCTGACCAGTATTACAAACGAACATCTTGCTTCCAGAGTACCCCCATTATCCGCAATTTAAATTTAGTTGTTCACAGCGAACTTTCAACTGTACTTTCGAAATAATAGGGCTTAAGTAGCTGTGCATGTCAACAAAAGGAGATTCCAAACATTTGTATAGAAGATGGTTACTTGAACTTAACGCCATATTTTCCCATTCCCGTAACTCCAACTCCTTTTTCTTAATAAGTAAAACATTTGTAACTGTTTTAACTGAACCCGTTAAATTCAAATCCACCCCATGCTTCAACGACATGCTGGTAGCCTACTCGATCCCATTCTACTTACCCGTTCTATATAACTAAAGTGAATTGCAAAAAAACCAGGTACAGAAAGCCGACGTTACACTCACGATGTATCATGTAGTTAGGAGAAGATTCCGGCAAGCTCCATACTTTTTAAAAAAAATAACGAATGAGACGTTCCACTTCATCATACCTTTGGAAACTCCATCGCCGCTTACCCGATAACACATCGTGAGGTTGCATTAAAGACTTTAAGTTTGTTATCAAAAGATATATTTTTGGCCATGAGATTCTTCCAAACAGAATTGAGACCAAACTGTGCAGCGGATTTCTTAATTACCAAGTGGGGTTTCCAGTTAAGAGACGGGGTAAAGGTAACTCCAAGGTATTTTTATTCGTTGACAATCTCGATAGGCTGGTCATTTAAAAAGAACTGTTCATGCTTCGCATGAATACCCCCTCCTTTCTTAAAAATCATAATTTTTTATTTATTCAAGTTCATCTCCAGATTTTTTTGCAGGCACTTCCAATTTCTTTATCAAATTTTTCAGAGATCGCGTACTGCCTGCCACCAAAACAATATCATCTGCATACTTGAGAATTTTTACTTCAACCTGACCCACACACACTCCTCCACACATAGAACTATCTATGTTATCCAGAAATAGAGCAAAAATCAGGGGCGAAAGTAAACAGCAGGCCCATGTTACAGTAAAAAAAAGAAGATAGTTCATTTGACCAAATAGCAACTTCCGTTTTAGCATAAAAGGCCTCCAACATGCTCACAAATTTTGTTGACAGACCTAACTCAAATAATCGGTAAACCAAAGTTTACCTCTCTATCAAAAGCAGAGGAGAGGTCAATGAAAAATGCATATAATTTTCCTTTTTTTCGACTTAATGACTTGGACTGCCTGAAACAATGATTCGACGGGCAGTTCAGAGGTACCGTTATTGTTTTCTTTTCACAGAATATAAATTTCATGTTAATCTTCAAATTTCTTCCAACTTTATTTCTCTACCAGACAGAACAACACAAATCTTGAACTGCGCCGGGTTTTTTGGTCTCCAGTGTAGTTCTTTAAAATGCTCCACCAAAATATCCAAACCACACATCGGCAAAACCATGGAGCCCCCAGACCGAAATGTTTTTACCAGGTCCCAGAACTGCTTGGAGTCCCAAACCTCGAACGTTAGGGCACATTTCTTATAGAACTTATCTTGTTTATTATTTATTAGAGACTTATATTTCTTATTTTCATCTAAATAACTAACTTTAATTACAATGGATCCTGATCTACGATATATGTTTAGCAGCTTGAGGACCCGGTCCCTGAGCTTTTTACAATCAGTATCAAACCAAATTACACTCTTTGTTTTTCTTTTTTCCCCCTTTGTCCTGGACAGACACAGCAGCTGAGCTTTCAATACATTTTACTATGTGATCTAAGGTAACCATATTGTCAGCACCATACCGCATATTTGCCATCACCTTTTCTTTGAACTCGTTCTTGTCAGGATCAGTCCACGGAATCCGTGGCACTGCGATCCCACCCCTAATTTCTGGCACTGGACAAGAGAACAGCAACACATGGAGATTGGCATGTGGTCGGACCAGGAAGCGTTAATAACCTCAAAATCAGTGATCAGATCCATTTAATCGGTCCCATTTAAGTGTAATTCCCACTTACATCACTTAAAGAACGGCCATTCATAATAACAATACCATTTGCATTGCAGCAGTCAATCAATGCTTCCCTTTTACGGTCTATAACCAAATCTTTGGATAACCTACCACTTGCCCATTTCGAATCAATAATTTCTTGAGGAACTTTCTGTTCCATTCCTAGGCGCGCATTAAAATCACCCAATATAGTCGAATTACTCGATTCCAACAACCCCACAGTAGCTTTCAACGATTCTAAGACCTCATCCCATTTGTTTCTGTTTAGGTGCACAGGAACATTTGTGCAGCTGCTACTTCCATTTAAATTTAAACGTATCAACGGAGTATTTTCCAGGCTCATAAAAGCACAAACTTTGCCTAACTCTTTTTTATATGCCAATAGACAGCCTCCACTAGCATGCCCTCTGTGGGAATTTCCAACTGCAGGCATCCAAGTTACCTCGAAATCAAGACTTAAATTTATCCAATTTATCCTCCTCCAAAAACGTTTCCAAAAGTATAAAAATTTTAAATGATTTAAGAAAGTCCATAAAACTATCCTGATATATTTTAGTACTAAGGCCATTAACATTATGAGGAAGAATTTCAATTCGTCGATCAGTAGATATTCCAAGTTCGTTCCGATTTTGATCCGATTTTCTCCCATGCTTTGGTAGTTGGCGTTGTGAAGGCTCAGCTTGGCGACCATCACGTTTGCGCTTCTCCTCCGGTTTAGAGAGGACAAAAGTCTGAACGATGTTAACATTTGGAACCTTCAACACGTTGACAATAAGATCCAGAACTGCATCTAGAATCGATGTCTCAGCTGGTACCTTTATGCCTCGAATTATCAACTCATTTCTCGATAATAAATTACGGGAATCGTTCACTTGAGCTTTCAACGTTCGGGTGTCAAGTTTCAGTTGCGCGATCTCCTCTTTCTAGCGACGATTCTCCTCGACAACAGTATCAATAGACCCCTTATCAATGCAATGTCTTCTTTAGTAGCAACGTTATGAAGTTTTTTGTCCACAGCGGACTCGATCATTTTAGAGAATTCATAAGGAGTAAAATCCCCAATTTTTTCCGGTGACATTTCTCCAACCAGTTTCTTTGTGCAACTGGTAGGGGAACTATTGCTACGTCTTCGTTTCGGTGTATCACGAATCGGAGCAAAAAAGTTGTCTAGTTTACCCGACTTACTTCTCATCAGTTCTCGGACAGCTGGTAACTTACTGATAACAACCGACGAGCCGGAGAGAACGGAACCAGGATAAATCAAAGTGGGGGATCCTCTCAAGAGCTGTACCGCAGGCGCCTGGCGTCCTGAAGGTCACGCCCGGTACGACGAATCTCCATGCGAGGAACCTGACGGCGATATACGAGTTTTACGGTAAACAAAACTGCCGAATAACGTACATGAAACGCAACGAATCACTTTTCTAGAACGATATAGCTAAACGACAACACTAACCTTCCAACAAACAATCACAGCCGACAAACAAACGACAGCTTGCCGGCATATCCAGAAAAATAGATCAGGATATATCAAGTGTCAATAAGGATATAGAATAGAATAGCAAATATGTTCATTGCAACAAAAAAACTGCCAATAACAAAAAAACTGATAGCTTGAAACATATAAGGCAAGGACCACTGGTCATCTACCTAAAAGTTCGATCTTCGGTAAGGCGGCGGTGAGAAGCTCCTGAAACGGCGCGGATTGTGCCCCAGAGAGCTCTGCGTTAGTTGAGTAACAGCCATTTAGGAACTCCCACTTTCTGAACCAACTGGCCCTCAGTCGAATGGCCTCCTCGGCGATTCGACGTGGGTATCTGAATGGTGGCATCGTCAGAACTCCAACAATGTACTTTCCGTGTGTCTCGAAGTTCTGGACGTACATTGTCTTCAGGCCCGTCTCTACGTGCAGCATGTGGGTTGAATAAGGGTATATAATAACACGATTTTTTTTTTTTTTTGGAACTCTGAATCGCGAAGACCTGTATCCAGTCAAGCGCTATTCCAGTACCCACTCGGTCGGTGTTCTTGTCCCTCAGTACCCAGTCGGCCCCAAATTTATAAATTGATCAATCCCATTTTAATTCACTTATTACTCCGTATAAATCGACGATTTTCTAATCAAAAGTTACCTTTTTTGGGCCTAATTGCTGTAATGTGAGGTCAAATCAGTAAACGGATATCACTAACCGGTTCACCGTTGAAAAGCAGTACAAAATCATCTTCAGTTTATCGCAAATTTTTCACATTAATCCTAAGGGGGGCTACAACAGGACGTAGAATTGATGTAATAAATCGATTCTTTCGCAAATAGACTCCACTTGGGGTCTGGTTGGTCCTAACTTCTAGACAACCCGATCTTTTCACACGCATAGAAGCTAATCGCCAAAAACTTCATTCATGATTTTTATTGACCTAGGCAAGTGGGGTGTCATTGTCAAGTGATTTTGGACGCCAAATCGATCGATATGAGTCCCAAACCAGTACGAGCTGAACTGAATTTAAAATCTCACTTTCAACGATGAAAACGGATTTGATTTTCATTTTTTTACATCCCTATTTCTTACATTTTCTCGTTTTTCTACTTTGCAAAAAATAATTTAAAAGAAAAGAAAAGTTAAATAATAAATCATTGCGAAATAATTCTCAGCTTTTTCTATAGTTTTTCCTACTCAACCATTCTTGCAAGAAGGTGGGAACCAATCAATGTAAATTTAGTGGGTGGCTGCTTTTCCCCTATCACGAGGGAACCCACGGGGGGGGGGGGGGAATGGCGCAGACTGCAGATTTTTTAGGCGGTTGCGGTTAGGACGCGAGGACTCCTTCAATTTATATTACGTGAGACCATTTTACTATATAGATGCATTTGCGAACCCGCATACCGTCCGGCTGAACTCAAAAATGAGAATCACAGACTCCAGTAGCGTTTTCAAAAGCAAAATGAAAAATTTTGTTTCTCAAAGAGAAAAACATTCTAGAAGGCTAGAAAAAAAACAGGTTTCTTTATGATCAGGGGAGCAAGGAGTACAAAAAACTCAATGGAGTAGAAGATATGGGAAACCATCGCAAGAGTATTGAAAAAAGACAGTAACTATCCATTAATTATTAACTGCAAAACCGTTGTTTAATGTAATAAAAACATCACTTCATTTTTCCTCCATCAAATAGGTATAACATTATACGAGTACATAAAGTTTACAAATCAATCTTTAAAAGACCCCTCCGTTCATGCACCTGAGAAACAACCTGTGCTAGGAGTTGAACTTCGAGGAACAAAACAACAAATTCAAACTGCCTGAAATTCAGCCGAAAAAAGTTTCTTAACTTCTGTTGTCATTTTACAAGTATTCTTTAACAAGAAAGGCAAAAACCCCTTCAGAATGTCTTGGAACGAAAATATCAGCGGAGACCCTCCTCATTCTTTCTAAAACCAATCTTTCCACTCAATCATGAATCATCATTCAATTAATCTACTCCCGATGTGGCCAACCAAGCCAACAGAGCCTTGTTAATAGTTGTTATATACCGTACAACAGGAAAACGGAAGTTACTGCCCCCCGAAGACCCTTAACCTTAACTCGATATTCCGTTTTGACGAAGAGAAATTCGGAGACGGAGCCGCTCACGCGAGATGATAACGTCGTGATTTACCGCCTCAAACCTCTCAACCGGGAGATTAAATCTTTTCGATTCCTAATTACGTTCAATTAGCCGGATGAAATTTCAATCCGTTGTTTTCCCCAATTAAAGCACTAGCCTTCAGACGACTTGAATTACACGAGAGTTCTATATTGTCGTTTTGTCCCAACAAACGCTTTCATGAGACTTTACTCACCGTCAGGGACCTCTCATTTAAGCCACAATAAATATTTTTACTCCACTTCCGTCAGGTTGAAGAAAATTCTGACATCGCCCCACCGTCAATTAAACGAAATGATACAAAGGTTCCTTTTTATTAACATTATTTTGGACCGAAAAATACAATATTAATTTATATTTTACAAATTTCGGAGGGGTCCCGGGCCCCCTCGGCCCCCCCTTTTATACGCCCCTGCACCAGATACTGTTACAATAATGTCTAATGGAAGTAAGTTGTGAAAAATTGAGACGGGAAAATTATTTATCATGGAGGCTGTGAAATCGCTTCTGTTTTGTAGGTTGTTAACAAGCTTTTGTGACATTTGCCTCTTACTTTTCTTAGTGGGCTATTCCAGTTTCGCTCTGGAGCTAATAAACCCGCTTCTCTCTTATTTGCTGTAGCAATGACTTATCATTTTGTTGTAACGGTTCCATCAATCTTTACCCCGAATATTGAATTCCATTCATTAACCTATGTTTAGCCTCTTGTTGTTCAGCGCTTACTAATTACAGTAGAAATCTACAAAATTCATTCAATAAAATTTGAAAGCACCACTTAGTAATACAGTATTCGAGGTTAGCCGTTAGCAGGACAGTTATCGCGGACGAGATGCAGCAATTACAAGGATTTAAGATTAGCTATTCCATGCAGAACTGATATTGCGGACGAGACGTAACGGCTAAAGTCAGTACCATCTCTGGACCAGGTTCCATGAAGGTTCCAGCTGGAACTTCACACCTCTAATCAGTAATAAAGTCAAGCCATTCCATCTTTTCAATCATTGGAAAAATGTGATTACGGATTCTTGAGACGGTTGGTTGAGAGAGAGACCTACAGCCGAACCGCCCACAACCACCATTTAAGCATCTCTAGACGTCCCAAATCATATTTGTCCATTGTTTAAGAAATTCAAAACGACATTGACCGTTCCCAAACTAAGGATGCCTTACGAAGCTTTTCCCCAAGACAACTGAACGAAAGTGTACAAAATTTGAGTGATAAATCATACTTCGATCCGGGTTGTGCCGGTAATCTCGAGGTCTTGATCAATTAACCCAAAGGTTTAAACGGCAGACACGCATTGTCTCTCTAGAGTAAATTTCAAATTTCAAACTTCAAACCATCTTCTGAAATTACAACCAAAAGTTGGCTCGAAGTCAAGATTCCGAGAAGAGGATGAATGATAATCTCTAGCGCGTCCACTATGAACAAAGTGGACTTGAAGAAACAAGTGTTGGAAGAGCAAACAGAATATCATCTTCCTCCCACCAAATCTCCGTTTTTTTTTTTTTTTTTTTTTTTTTTTTTGTGTAATATTTACAAAAAACCATTCTTTGGAGGGCTTCTTCTCTTTTTTTTCACCCAGGATTCTCCCAAAAAAGAGGGTTAAAGAGGTAGGCTGAGTATGCTCAAAGGACCGACAGTAACGGTTTTGAGTGGAACTGCCTACCTGAAGAGGTTTGTCGAAGTTCCTTCCAAGAAGGGAAAAAGGTAACTACAAATCCTCACTAGACGCCTACAGGAGCAACGGATGAAGTGAGGCGATCGGAATTCAGGCCTGGACACGACCATTGTTTCTGTATCATGATTGTTTCATCCAGAATACGATCATTGAATCATCTTATTCTTGAAAATTCCGTGGAGGTGTGGGTTTTTACCCGATTTTAGGTGAGAGTAGCAACATTGCCGCCGCAACTGCCGTATTGGGGATAGGAAAATCCCTTCTTCCTACACCAACTCTTGAACTCCCGAAAATTTGTATCGCAGCCAATATTTGTAATTTAATTGTAATCAAACTCTTTTTCCACGGCCGTAGGAACTCACCAAGCTGTGCGTACCAATTTTGTTTAGCATTAAGTGCATCAGTGGAGGTGCCTACTCTCGTTCGATCTGTGTTAGAAGAAGTCACACAGTTAAGATTACAATTCTTTCTTCTTTATTTATCGTATCGTGTCGTCTGTGAGGCCCCTGAGGAATGCCGAAGTTTAATTAATTTTCTTTATTGTACAATATACCTACCTACTTTCGACAGTGAACTGAAAGTAAAGTTCGAATGTTCTTTTTTTTTCGGGAAAAATAAATATCTTGAAACCAATAGTTTGACTTTGGGTTCATCCCTACCTTGAATTTATTTCATTTATCTTTATTTGAAAAATTCTGTATAGTCGTCACAGTACTTACTAAACAGTGACACTTCACTAGAGATGTTTTCGGCTCAACGTCTGAAACGAGACTCAAAAAAATAAAAAATAAAAATAAATAAATAAGTAAATAAATGAATAGTGAGAAAAGATTTTGGCGAATTGTCAAAATCTAAATGGAAAAAGTCTAAACTTGTGTGAAATGGGTACAGACCAATTCGGAAATGCTATATAATATATATATATATATTATAGCTATATAATATATAAACAATAACAACTAAAGGACCTAGCAATGAATATATTATATATAGAATCACAATAGTTTTAGATAGAAACAATAATAGACGACACAAACTATTTTTATATTTCGGCTTTTGCCTTTTTCAAATTGAAGAGAAAACTAATTTTGGTTTTTAGAAATTTTGACAATGATGTGCCGAGAGAAGCGTGCCATGGGGATGTCTCATTGCCCAGTTAACGCCTGATGTTCAAACCCGGAGGATCATATGCTTTCAGAACATTTGCGTGGGCCCTCTCTGATTGAAGCAGCGCCAACTTTTTTTCTTCGGGTTTCATTCTTTTTAGGATTTTTAGGCCAAAACAGTCATCAAATGAAGCACCATGCGACGAGGCATGGCGGCTTACGGGCAGATCTTAGTTTTTCTTGACCACTGACGATCTGTGGTTATTCACCCTTAGATTGAGCGCCGTCACCGCTTTTCCAATGTAAAACGCTGGACATTGCTTACACACACATAGGTGTTTGGCAATCTGCCGTCCCTTTGCATCTCTGTGAGTTGGCGTTATTTGGGGACGTGAAGTTTTCCTCTTCCACAGCCAGTGGACAAACCTTAAGCCGCGTCCACACTATGCCGCAGAATGCCGGCGGCACACGTCCACATCTGCGTTGGCATTCAATCGCACCAATGTCAAACTGATTAGTTGAAGCCGCCGCTTGCCGCGCGGCACGTCCACACTTCCCCTTCCCATTGGCTTTCTTTGAAGTAGACCGACACTCGAGCGATTTCCAGCGGCATGCCGCAAAATCGTTCATGTCCACATTGTAGTTGCTTTGCCGGCGGCAAGGCTGCCGTCTGTGCAATTGGATTGTCAAACACGAAAGAGGGGACATAACCCTAATCGAATTTGTACAAATAACTGCCAAAAAGTACCATCCTGTTTAGAGCATCAACCAATTTTCAATGTTTTGACTAATTCTGCTATAAATAGAATTTCTGGATTTTTGAGGATTATACATTTTTTATATGAACACGGCCGTTTTTACGCCTGCCTTTCAAGTGATTACGGGGACGCTCGTACATACGAGGATGAAGGGGACGGGGACGCTCGTACATACGAGGATGAAGGGGACGGGGACGCTCGTACATTTTGTCAACACGAAAGAATCACGGTCACCTCCGACGAGGACGCTCATGGTATCACCCGAGTCGGGCGAAGGAGGCTACGACCGGCCTCCAGAGGCGGAGGAGGGGGTGTCCTGACGTCACGACTCTACCGTCGTTGCCATGACGACCAGCTTCTCCCGCGTCCCCGTGCAGCCGCGGTGACCCCCTGCACCAACTGGCCGAACTCGCCCCCGCAACCCACCGTTCACCTTCTCGCTCCTTACAATGCCCGCAACATAATAACGCACAATCAACTTACAATTATCACTCTCTCAACTTGCCGCAGGTCATAGGTTAATTATTTTAGTGATTGGTGCGGAATTAAATAACATTGACATGTATCAACATTCAGACGTGTATTTATTCAATTGAAATTATCCAGATACCTATATAATTTTATATGGTGTCATCAACGACGAAACACCAGGAATCGATTCTGCAGATCATTCCAACCAAAAGTGCTTCTTAAACATGTTTTAGACTCTTTGTTTTGACAGAATCTGGAGGCATCTCCCCTTCGTTTTAGCCAGTTCCTACACTCTTGTTAACTTGGCTGTCCTGAGACCTCCCTAATATTGGCTGGGATCCCTATATAGTTATTACTTGTCAAACTTGACAGACATAGTTATCAAAGTTAGTCATATCATAGTTATCAAAGTGACTTCACATTCCTAACTAGTAGTTAGTAGTCCTAAGCAGCATACTTTGTAATATTGTTGGCTACCGGCAAAACCTCAACTTTGGCAGAAGCGCCCCAAGGTTATATTCAACAACACCTTTATTTATTTGATTGGTTCACTGTATTGACGAATACGAATTGAATTATGTATTTCCATACTCGTTCATTGAGCATGTACGCGTTCATTTGAAATAAAGCCTCCATCAGTTAACTGCACAATCGTTTGTAAACGAATTGTGCAACGAATGTAAACATCTTCTTTGGGTTCACCATAACATCCATCTAGGTCTTCCCTAAAAACAAATTATAATTAATTGCTTCAGGTAACACTGGAAGATCTTTCCCGTAAAATAAAACGCTGCAAATTCTTTCACTGGGGTTTCTTTATTATTCAACGATTCATGATTTGAATTTCTACTAAGCTTTGGAGTGTGCGTGTTTCACAGGTGATAGAGGGATTATTGAATTTCAGGATTGATGCATAGAGCACTTAAATCGGTTCTCAACCAAAATACCTATTTGGATTGATCAGTTGATCATATTTGTGTGCCTCCAAAAATTCAATAATCGCTCTATCACCTGTGAAACACGCACACTCCAAAGCTTAGTAGAAATGCAAATCATGAATCATAGAATAATAAACCCCAGTGAAAGAATTTGCAGCGTTTTTTTTTCAAGAGCGAGAACAATGGAAAAATATTCTATTTGAAAATTTTAAATTTCGTGAGACGGAGCATGCATATCAGAATGCTTCAACCCGAGTATCGGCTATAAATCCTTTTAGGAGTTCACTCCAGTATCCACATTCACTACATCACTAGGTTACTGCAATTTAAAAAAAATAAGAGTTTGTTTTGATTGCAGTAACCTAGCGATGTAGTGAATGTGGATGCAAATGTTGGCACCATAAATCGGGCCATACATCGAAAATGGTTTGAGCTACAGGCCTCAGGAGGGGCTCATTCGATTCCTCGTGGAAAGTTCTTTAAAAAAAAAGTCCAAATTTACGCCACCTTGACTTGTTTTGAGGTTTTCACGGATTTTACAATACTTTGACAACCGTTAAAGGGCACTTTAAATTAAGTGAGAGAGCTGGCTAAAGAATTGGGGCGTTGTCGGACCAATATTGATTTTTCCTGAAAATTTCAGATTTTTTGCTCCAGCCGTTTGGGAGAAATCGTGCGTACGGTGTACGGCCGGAAAATTTTTTATTGCAGATTTGGATTCTACACCCTTTGAAACGTAAACCATGAAATTTTCGGGGGGGTTTAAACTTTTTTTTCAAGAGCGATTACAATGGTTTATTATTGAATAATTATTGAATAATTAACCAAAATTAAGGTGTCGTCAGCGAACCCCAACATTGAACCATCGATTTAAAGATTTAGTAATTCATTATTATATATTAAGAACAAGATAGGACCTAATACAGTACCCTGCGGCACCCCACAAGACAATATTCTTTCATCACTAAACACACTATTGATTGTAGTAGTCTCCGGGCAATGCGACAGGTATGAACATATCAACTCCATATACGTGGTATCCTTCATCCAATTTATGTGAAATGATGTTATTAACCTTATACAAAGCATGGCCAGTCCCCATGCCCTCACGAAATCCATATTGGTTACTAGATATAAAGTCATACATATCCAAAAAATCTACCTACCAAGTATTCAAATCTACAAAGAAGGCGACATGGAATTTTTTGTATGAAAATCACATGTGAATGCGGAAAAACGTGGGTTTATATTGTGAATCGACTTTTTGCCCAAACTCGACTACCCAGGAAAACGTACTTTTTTTTCGCTGAAACCACTGATGACCCTCCCAGGATTTTAAAACTGGAAATTTCCAAATGGAAACTTCGTTCAGTAAGACACTATTAGCTGACTGTTGATTCAGACCAGAGGAAAGGGCCAGAATATCCCTCCATTGTTGATTGAGTACGCCCTAGAGCATGGGTCTCCAAACGATTTGCCAAACTATTTGTGTCATAATGTAGAGGGGTTGGGGGCGGGCCAACAGGAGGGTCTGGGGGGCTGGGCCCCCAGCTGAGGGGGGGTATGGGGACTTTCGCCGGAAATTTCTTAAAATTATACACTTGAAAACAGTGTTTTGAAGCACTCCTAGACGAGTTTGACAAATTCAAATTAGGCCTAATGTAAGAACAAACAATTAGTTTTTAGTGATTAAATAATTTTTTTCAATTCCATGATTTCTTTTTCGTTGCTCAATAAAAATGTTAACCATTGAGTTTTCAGGAATGGAAAATTTTGCAAGTCAGACAGATGGAATTAGGGTTTTTAAGCACTCCTAGACGATTGTGACAAATTAAAAATCAGGCCCAATACAGGAAACAAAACTTATTTGTACATAAGAAATATATTTTGTATAAATTAGTTACATTCAAAAAAAATATTTTTGGAAAACCAATCTAATGTGATGTGTGCAATTGTTTTTTGCTTATAATCTCTTTCTACTTAGGATCATAGTTTGTTGTACCAATCGTAAGCAAATTTTTCAAGTGTTCTTCTGAAAGCATTGCTCGATATTTGGATTTGACGTGTGTCATTTTTGAAAAGGTTTAGATACGTTGAACCTAAAATTAATATCATTTGTATGGCAAAACTCTTGATTCCCTTGAAGGCATCACGTTCTGGCGGTGGCCTAATTTTATCATCCACCCATGTTTTTCCGCGGGCGGCGGGCCGGATCAAATCCTCCCGCGGGCCGTAGTTTGGAGACCCCTGCCCTAGAGGGCAGCAAAACAAGATACAAAATCCGAGGCCACACTCAATAGTTTGTAGCAGGTCAACTTTTGTTGAAAATCGTCGATTTTACGGTATTTTCCCATTCAAACGTATTCTTCTCCGAAACATACCTAGTGCAAACATTTATTATGCGTTTACCGATGGAAACCTGAGATTCTAAGAAATAGTTTCCCCAGGGAGTTACAAAAATCGTTAATTTCGAGCGTGAAAAAAAAACAGCTTTTTGAAAATTAAATCTGAAAATTTGATCTTCGGACTAATGTTTCACTTCCCGAGTCGTATTGAAACTTCCTTATTTACCCCTGAGGAGATGAAAAAGTTCAACACTCTTTTTCCAACGATGTTCCGGAAATTGTGAGTTGTTTAAGGGCGTTATGGCAACTTTATTTACGTAAGGTAGAAACTCGAAAAACCACTGCCAATTTTAACACACGGGTATATTATTTTCTAACAACCCGCGATTGTCTGCATCATTTTGAGGTCTCTATGGTCATTTTTACGTCCAGAAACTGCGATTATTTGTTATTGGTGAATTTCTAAGGATCTGAACGCTACCCCAGTTGATTTTTCGTCCAAGATTACCACATTTGCAATACCTTACTATCTTATGTCAATAAAAAAATTGACGAAACACGTTTCTGGCAAGTTTTTGGCCATAACATCTGTGCACCTGAGGCGACCGTGCTACCTAGAAGTTGAAAACAACTGGAATCGTGGAATCGATGTACGAAAGAAAGGATCAGCCACCGATGCCCTAATCAAGCCTCTGGGGTTATTTTAAGCAGAAATTAGCCCAAATAAGGAATAAAGCGAACACTCCAATAGGTAAAAAACTAACAAAACTATAACTAATGAAACCCCTTTCACGACCCTTAGGACCCACTTATATCGATTATCCGTCTAAAATAACATCGAAAACGAGACACCAAAGGGCTGTGTAACCAAAACCACCGAAAACCCATTTCGGCACACATTTTTTACCAACAGGTGAAGTAATCGACCTGACCAGAACTTTGGATCAACCAGGGAGCGAACCGAATCTTTGTGAATAAGAATTTTGCTACTCTTCTGGGGCGATTGAGGAGTTGTTTGCCGTTTTTCAGGCAATCGGGGTCGTAGTGCGTAGTGTCTAAACGACGATGTGTTAATGTGACAAGTGTTTGATAAGTGATTCTATAGAGTAGCTGCCATTGAGCGATTAACTCTACAAACTGATCCACTGTATTGAGGAAAAATTGATCATTGAAGCAATATAAAGCTTATTACTATGAGTAATTACAGTATTATTATATGAAAAAAGTAAAATTATATTAATAATTAAGTGAAGTTAATGTTGGGCTATGCTCGGTTGGATGAGAGAGAGAACGGTGGGTTTCTAGCTCGAGGATATTGATTTTGCGACTGACTTCCCCGAACTATTGTTTTGCCAGTCCTCGAACAAATTGGAAGCGTCACCGAATACATAAATAACAGAAAAGGATCTGGAACTATGTACATAAACGAAAATATTAGAAAAAACAGAAAACAAAGAGTAAAGCAAGTGAAGAGGTGAAGTAAAGCAAGCTGTCATTTCGTCGTCACTCTCATTTTAAGGGCATGTGCGTCCTTTATACGTCTAA
Source organism: Creontiades dilutus (assembly GCA_031894815.1). Classification (NCBI taxonomy): domain Eukaryota; kingdom Metazoa; phylum Arthropoda; class Insecta; order Hemiptera; family Miridae; genus Creontiades; species Creontiades dilutus. Next base: position 2,726,010 of record JAVIWC010001773.1, on the reverse strand, counting down.
ATCAACCTTTGAATTTCAAATCGACGTTTCATAGACTTAACTGATAACAGTGTAACCATTGGTGAAATTCGTTTTAAATCAACGTTCAAATCCCTGGTTCCGCAAAATTTCCTTCAAGGGGGTTGGGTACCTACAGACGCTCCGCGCTTCTCAGGACGATACGGTTTTACATAACCCACAATTACAGGTCAATGTAGTCATAAAATAATTTTATGGAAAAAAATTTCACTTTTTGTTCACATTTGTCCCTTTTTCTCCCTTATTAAACTATCTGGCGTCTACCTGTTCTTTCCGAACAGTTCATAACTATATTTAGAGCAACTGGACGGATTGGATTTGATCTACGTGCAAAATCTGACTTTTTGTAGTGATAAGAAGTGATACCCTAAAAGTAGCAATGCAAAATTGACTTTGTAGGAGTACAACGTAGATACAAATAACAATCGGGCAACACCACTCCGTTAATCGAAAGAGAAACTTGTTACCAACATAACACAACAAAAAAAGTTAGATTCCGTCAGAAAGAACCAGAGAAAACGGGTCAAACATAGTTGAAAAAGTTAATGTTCAGAAGGAGCGTTTGATGTATTTCAATCGGGCGCCCGACGCGACGTGAAAACATTTCTGCACGTTTTGGTACTGATTCTTTCAACTCTTTTGATCCATGAGTTACTCACTCTATACGTTTTCCTTCCTCCATATTATCTACTGCAAAGAAAAAGAAGAAGAATAGAGGAAGGTTACCAAACCATAACAACTAAACGAACGATCCTGGGAGATAGTAGATTGATTCAGCTTCATAAAATTATTTTGACCAGAGTCGTACATACATGGAGGTGGTTTTAAAATATTCGTTGACAATTCTACTTCAATAAAAAAATTTAAATACTTAAATTTGATTTTTTTTTGTGGGGGTACCCGTAACCATGGTTGTGGATTATTGGTGAAACCAACCTGTTACAATAATTATTGATGTCATCGTACAAAAATTATAATTGTTTCACCGATGCCCTGAATCAGAGGTATAATCAGGTAAGAAACTCAACAGGTGTCTCTGGTTAGTAGGTTCTTTCCATCGAGAATCAGTAGGAGGCGAACAAATAAAATATAATACAAAGAAAATAAAATGAATGAAGAACTAAAAAAAGAGACCACTCAAGACACGCCTCAAGGTTGCATCGGGGAAACCACGCAAACCGAGGAATCGAGTTCATTTTAATCTCAGTTGAGTCAACGTTCAAAATGAGGAGAAAAATTCAAACTAGTATACATTATTGTAGCATAACAATATTATGTGAATATAGACTTGAAGGAACATAATCTGTGTTTTGGACTCCTCTTTTACAGAGCTTCGAATAAATTTATAATCATGTTCAAGGCTCAGAGGATGACAGACAGGTTTGTTACACGCGCAACTCAAAGAAGAATTTAATAGTCGTAAGTACTTAGTAAAGTCTATTACATAGGTTTATTATGTAGAGCATAATTCTTGATTGCTCTCAAGAGGGTCACTTTAAGGTTCAGAAATAGCGATTGTTTGCTACGGGTGAATTTCTACGGATTCGAAACCTATCCCAGCCATGATTTTCTTGGAAATTACATCCCCACTTGACTGTATCAGGAAAAACATCGAAAAACGAAGGTTTCGACAAGTTTTTGGTCCATAGTATCTATGAGTTTCAGGCGTTCAGCAGGATCTATATCTAGCCAACCCGGCTGGAAGTTATGACAATGAGAGAGAGAACGGACATATTACATAAATTCGAATTCCTTTCATGACTTGTATTCTGCGCTGTGGAATAGGGTCTAAGGCGTGGGGCGACGATGGAATATGAATTTCCTTAACTTTGTATTTAGTATTGTAATTTTTCTTTTTTTGCGCCTGGAGTTGATTAATTTCTTCTATCTTAATGATGTACCTATATGTAACTCTCATCCCATCATCTGCCTACATTTCTCCTTTTCTTTGTTTCTTCTGTTGTATCCAACGATTTATCTAATGTACGAAGCTGTTCTTTTCTTTTTTTTCCATTTCGTTTGTGCAACCCAATCATATTTTACATGGGTTTGTTTCATTTCAATTTTCTCATTTTATATTAAAAATTGATTGAAATCATTCAAATCCATCAGACGATCAGGAGACCATAATTATCACATGTTGCTCAAGTTTATCGACCAATGTATCGCTTATTTCATCAATAAAGGTATGTTTCCTTTCTTTCATTCATTCAATAAACTTTCGTGTAATCATTCGCAGCGTTTAAAATGTTTCGTAAGACCGCGGATTGACCAGGCCCGCTGTCTCTATTCAATTTGGCCTTTATCCGAGAATCGCCCATCGCATCCACGACCTCGCTCCATCACTGGGAAGAAACCAAGCGGCTGGTCTAGAGGTCCGTGAGGTTCTCCGCAGGCGAGATGGAATTCTGACACGCAGACAGACGGCTAGACCTTGAGCGATGCGGTGTCAATGCCGAAACCCGCCAATCAACCAAACAGGTTCTCTGGGCTCGTTCCCACCTTCCTCGCCTAGTCCTGCCCTCGCTTCTTCCAAAACCCCCTTTCTCTGTGGAATTCCTTGTTCTTCAGATCATTTGCATTCGTTGCCTTAGTTTGTGAAGTAACGTTCTCTTCTACTGGCCCCCGATTGCATGAACGTATGAATTTTAACAAGCTCCGCGGTACAAATTCAGGTACATTGCAGTACCACTTGGACTTCAGAACCGGGGAACAACGTGGGATATCAGCTGCAGGCTGTGCCAAACAAATTTGGAGCAAATATTTGCCGGTGCTTTTCCCCATACTTACGATATTTGAGAACACACAAAATAGCGGAAAGTCAAGATCCTCAGTTTTCAATTTCTATCAGCTAGGCAATAATAACTTTGTGTCGTAAGTGTTGCTCCTAGAAATATATGAGAACTTGAGCATATTTTCAAGGATAATTCGTCACTAATTTCTAATGGGCTCTTCAAACCTCTCTCGCCTAGTTCTACCTTTCCTCTTCCAAAACTCCCCTTTTCTCTACGGAATTCCTTGTTCTTGGGGTCAATTGCATTCGTTGCCAGTAGATCTCTTCTACTGACCCCCGTATCTTTGAACCTACGAATTTCAACATGCTTCGCAGTACATATGCAGGTGTATAACACTATTGCCTGGACCGCAGAACTGGTAAATAACGTGGGATATGCATGCCTATTCGATCCATAACCATCACGCTTTCGAAGTCATCTTCAGATGATGATTTTATCGTGGTCACTTTTGAGCACTCAACAATGTTTTTAATAGCCCACAATCGAAGTTGAATTTTGCATTTTAAAAGCTCGACTTTCCAGAACTCTTTTTTTCCATATTTGTACTACCTGACTGTGCGGTTGTGTCCGACAATCCTTGTAAAAGGCAAAACTATGCGAAGCTAGTGTAGATGAACATCTACAACCGCCATATTATTAAATTCGAAAAAACTCAGCTGAAAGACAAACTTTATCAATCTCCGTTATTTTTTCAATCTCATTTATTCTAGCTTTGTGAGGTGATGGAATGGTATAGTTGCCCCTTCCATTGAGCAGAAAGCTGTAATGAACGCCATACTCGGAGGATGACCCTGACGCATGAAAACGTCTGATTCATCTCCCAAGGCAAAGGATTCAAGAATCGTGAAGGGCCCATATCCATATCCATCACAGCTTAAACTGGTTTAATTGTTTGGTAAAAGTTTTCATGGTATTGAACGTGATTGTCAACCGATTAATTGGCAATACGGTATTTCTGAAGAATAAAAAGCTATTAAAATAGCTTAAAAAAATGTCTCAATGCTAATAAAATAGATATCAGACATTAATTGTCAGAGTTGTTTGAGGGGGTTTGAGCGTTAAAACGGTTCAAATCAATCCCCAACTGTCTTCCCTTACAAGGGTTGAATTAACTTGAAAAACACTGAGGTGAAAAGCAAAATTAGAGCAATCGCCGTTAGTTTTGCAATCTTTTCTGTCGTAAACGGGTTTGATTGTTTGGTGAAAGTGACTCTTGAACGAGTTTGGACGTTCAAATATGAACTAACTCGACTGGTGCTTCTTTCGTTTGTGCTGGAGATCAATTTCCAACATTTTAAAGTTTAAACTAGTTTACTTTTGTGAACAAAAGCGTGCTTTAGTAAATAAGAAAGACTGCAAAGCATTCACCAGGGATTGAAAACAATAAACGCAAACAACGACCAGACATTCACTTCTGCTACATCCGCAGTGAGAAATACGTTCTCTAGTCGCGGATAAGATGAAACCCAAGAGAAAAAAAGTGAGCCGTTGGGAAAAGAAGAGCCAGAAGGGGGTAAGAAAACAGTAATTGCAATAATTGCCGTCCTACCGACAGAGCTAAGCGTATGATTATCAGATGGAGATCCGACGATAAGGCCGAGGCCTGAGCAGGATGCGAAGAGAGTTCAACTCCGTTGGGAAACCACTCAGGTCATTCGGAGGATCCGTCGAAATCAACGTCAAGACCAAGATTTTTCTTTTCGCTTTGAGAGCCGATGGAAATAACACAAGATGGATCGAAGGTGAATGAAGGAAATTAGGGATGCAATAGAAACCGGCAGAAATTACACTGTTCTGCAAAAAAAAAAAAAAAAAAATAAATAAAAAAAAAAAAAAAATAAAAAAAAACTCCCCTCCCTTGAACAATTACGTCTGTTTCTCATGTTTTCAGGTGCGCTGAGTCCGTATCTGAACTCAGAAAAATTCGAATAACAAATAATAAATTCTGATCTTGAGAAAAAAGAGGAGAAACTTGGAAAAAATGAGAAATTATACTTGAAAATTATTATCTTTATAAAACAGATTTTTCCTTTTCCAACGATAAAATATAATTAACTGAATCCTGCATGCTATCAGGTATCAAACTAGATATGACAGAACTAAAAAAATATACACATATCGTCAATGAGTAGTTTTTTTTTTTTTGTACTATTCCTCCTCTGTCTCCCGCTGCAGTGTCCAGCAGTAATCCACCAGCATCTTCTCATTCCATTTGATAGTATATCTTTTTTCCAATCTGGATATGTCTCGGTGGAATCGATCTCCATGTTCGTCCGGAACCGCACCCCAATCGGGGGCGGAAAAGTCTAGGTGACTATGTATTTTTAAGGGCATATTGCATCCCAATGTTTTATATGAAGTAAGCAGTTCTTGGACTATTTTTCGGTATTCTCCAGATTTTTCGTTTCCCAAAAACTTAGCACTTGCCACTCGAGAAGCAATCCAAGCCTTTTTCTTAGTAGTTTTTAACTTTGCTTCAAAGTGAGGTCCTTGAGTAGATGTCGAATTTGGGGTCCTACGAAAATTCCCTCCTTCATCTTACCATCGCTATGAATTTTCGTTTTAAGTACATGAAACCTTCTCCTTCCTTGTCCATTGCTTTTACGAAGTTTTTCAGTATCCCCAATTTTATGTGGAGTGGGGGTAAAATTATTTGGTTTTTGTCACATAATGGAGGATTGGCAATGTTTTTTTCACCTAATTTTTCCTTACGCTCTGGCCATTTTTTTATGACATAATGGTCTCGTCTTTTTCTACTGTTCCACTCGCAAAAAAAAAAACAACAAAATTTAGTGTAAACTCCTTGGAGTCCTGTAAGCATGGCTACCACTTTAAGATCTGCACAAATGCGCCATTTGTACTCGTGGTACCTGATTTTTGGTTTATTATTCAATAATAAACCATTGTGATCGCTCTGGAAAAAAAATTCTAACCCCCCCTGAAAATTTCATGGTTTACGTTTCAAAGGGTGTATAATCCGAATCTGCAATAAAAATTTTTCCGTCCGTCCGCCGTACGCACGATATCTCCGAAACGGCTGGAGCAAAAAGTCTGAAATTCTCAGGAAAAATCCATCTTGGTCCGACGACGCCCCAATTCTTGAGCCAGCTCTCTCACTCAATTTAAAGTGCCCTTTGAGGGCTGTAAAAGTTTTGTAAAATCCCTGAAAACCTCAAAACTAGTCGAATCGGCCTAGATATTTTCCTATTTGAAGAACATACCATTAGGAATCGAATGAGCCCTTCCCCACGTCCGTAGGTCAAACCATTCCCGATGTATGGCCCGATTTATGGTGCCAACATTTGCGTTTTTTCGTTTATTATTGTTTGTTTGTAACCCAGTGATGTCCGGCCGATAGCGTCGAGTTGTAGTGAATGTGGATACTGGAGTGATAGCCGATGTGAATACTTGTAGTGTAGTTAGTAGCCGATACACGGGTTGAAGCATTCTGATAATATATAGGTAAATATTATTCAATATTATAACTGGGGTTTATTATTCAATATTATTACTGGGGTAAATAAGTATTCTTTCACGGGGTTAATTATTCAATTGGCTTGCGTTCATGATTTGAATCTTACTAAGCTTCGGAGTGTGCCTGTTTTACAGGTGATAGAGCGATTATTGAATTTCAGGAGCTATGCATAGACCACGTAAATCGGTTCTCATCCAACACCTATTTGGATTGATCAGTTGATGATATTTGTGTGCCTCCTCAACATCTGTCTACCTTTGGCTACATCGTTTAAATTTGGATTTGGGGAAGTTTTAACGCAATACGAGTGCTAAAGGACTTGATAAATTAATAGATGTTTTTATTGTGGGGGGGTATTGAGGTTCAATAAAAAAACGCTGCAAATTCTTTCACTGGGGTTTATTATTCAATCGGCTTGCGTTCATGATTTGAATTTCTACTAAGCTTTGGAGTCTGCGTGTTTCACAGGATAGGGCGATTATTGAATTTCAGGAGATATACATGGAGCACGTGAATCTGTTCTCGACCAAAATACCTATTTGGATTGATCAGTTGATCATATTTGTGTGCCTCCTGAAATTCAATAATCGCCCTATCCTGTGAAACACGCAGACTCCAAGGCTTAGCAGAAATTCAAATCATGAACGCAAGCCGATTGAATAATAAACCCCAGTGAAAGAATTTGCAGCGTTTTTGCATAAGTATCTTCATGTTGTCATAGGTTCCTTTCATGTGGACCGGATGAGCTACTGGGGTAGATGGATGTTTGTTTCCATTAATAAGGACTAATCCTTTTAAACTAAACATGGAATAGTCTCCATTCCTATGGATTGGTTGGCAGATCAAGTTCCTGGAGCAAATGAAATACATCATTGCAAAATACAAGATTTTCTTCCATCGAGAAAAAGCATAGAACTCCTGATTCCCGTTTTCTGAAGAAAGGTACATGCAGCTGAGCCTTTGATTTTGGGAGATCTAAATCACGAAAAATATCATTCAATCGCCTCTGATTTATGAGCTGTGGCTGAGTTTCAGAGGGGCTGGACGAACTTGAAATTTCTTCTCGTTCAGAGTTAAGCGTTCGTTCAGCGTTCAGCGTTTCAGGTTGAGGTGAAACGCTTTCAGAATCGCCGCACTCCTCAGAACTAAGACGGAACTTACTCGGATTTGGTGGGATGGGCATGGAGGCATCATGTGGAGCTGGTCTCATGGCAGAGGGGATGATGGGATGAACAATTTTCTTTTTGCTCATTAACGAGAAATTCTGGATTGTGGTCATGCAAAAATAGCTATCGGTCACGTGATTTGTAAGTTCCCGCCATATCATGGGAACTGCGAATGGCATTGACTTAAATTTCCCATTTAGCCAACCAGTCAGAGAGTGCATGAACTACAGCATATTTTAGGAGCCCAGGATTTGTCCTGATCACTTACTTTACATCCAGAGTATAACTCGTATGCGTTCTTCACCAGCGGGGTAAGAGGTTTCTGAGTGGACTTGAATGTGACTTCACCACAAACATAGCAAAAGGGATCAGATTTATTTATACACTGTCGTGGCATTATAGATATAAAGTGAACTGTTCCCAAAACAATAATAGCACAACTGAATATCCAAATAAGTGCGTTTAGCGTAAGTCTCGAGAGTACTGATCAAATCCTAGAAGAAAATAATGACAAGCGTGTGGCTGAGAGGGAGGGAGGGGGGCATGGAGGGTGAAAGGAGGGCAGGTAAGGATTCGAATGAAAAGGATACCACCATAAAAGAGAAAGGAAGGTCATTCCCCTAAAGATCCAGTTGGAGACCAAATCCCTGCCTCAAGATCAAAAACTGGGAAAAAAAAAAAAAAAAAAAAAAAAAAAACTTTCACCCATATTTCTTCAACCACTAGTAATATTCCCATCAATTTTTTTTTCGTTCAAATATACTTCATTGCGCTCCAAATCATTGGGCTATTGAATTTTTTTCACTATGTTTTGATGCCAAAAAAAATTCGTCAAATTTACAAAAAAAAAAAAAAAAAAAAAATCACATTTTTGAATAAAAAACAAGAATTTCTCAAGAAACTGTGCGTGATAGACAGAATCTGACTTCAAATTCGTGTTCAGCACATTTGAGAACAGTAAGCAAAACAATAAGAAACATGTTTTGGTTCGATGGAGGTTTTTCGTGCAGAACAGTGCTATTGACGAATGGGATAATCAAGCTGCATTCGTAAGTAATCCGACTGTATTTAATTGGTAATCAACCACTTCCAGTTGTGTTTACATAACCGGGCAATCGGATTTTTGAAAAGAAATATAAGGGAACTTTTCAATTCTATAGCACTGAAGGTACGAACTAAACTAACAAAATTTGCATTGAATGGGGATTACAAACCAAATTTGTAAAGAGAAGAAATTTGAGAGGTTTCTGGAAGTTGGATGAAGCCTTCACACAATAGCATCGTAACTGCGCAGATGTTATCATATTTTCCCCATTCCAAAGGATTGTACAGGTGGCATTTTCAAAATTTTGAAAGCATGGCAACTTTAACATAAGTAGAAGTCTGGTCTACATGCGTTAAAAGGCCTGAAATCTACTCCAAAATTTTGAAAGGCTGACTCTGAAATACGCAAAAACTGAACTCCTGTCATCTCGTGTGCGACACTAGGTTACAATTGCGTTGTTGAGGGGGTTTCATTTGTTCTAAGCCTAAACTCCCCCCAGGATAACCTCAGAGAGTTCCCTTACAGAAATCCTCAGTGTGAGTACCCGGCCTAGGATGGAGAGCTACTGTGGGTATTTCAAGTAGTTCAGCCTATCGCCTATGTAGTGTCACAAACTACTGACCATCAAAGGTATATTGCCCGTACACCGAAGTTTATATATGATTCCTCAACCATCAATCACTTCATTGGTCGACAACCATCAAGCGATTCGGAAGAGTAGTTGGAAACGGGAGATGCCGCGAAGGTCCCCAATTTACTGAGGAAGGTTCCCGCTGATGGCCGCAAAGGTTCCCGAACGAAGCACCCATCCAGGTTGCGGATGACCGTGAAGGTTACTGACATCCGACACACTTTCCTTTTCGTTTACAGGCTTAGGACTGTCAACACACTAAGTACGTGAGTAGGCACGGTAAATGAGCACTGGTAAATTTGCTGTTCACTTTGCCGCGAAATGACTCCCAGCAGTTCGTCGTCCGGTCAGCCACACTGAATTCATCCCACATATGAGGGGGAAACATGCAATTGAATTCTTCTCCACCAAGATTGGGCCAGATGGAACCAACAGCCACGGACCTTCTGGCTACTGAGCCCGAGTTGCGCTATGAATAGCTAACTCAAAATCAGCAAAAACGGTGTCGACCTGGAAGAAATCGGAAATCTTGGCGAAAACAACTTTTAGCTACTATTTGCGGTCACAGGGGTCTTCAAACGAGCTCATCGTTGGAACATTATCACTGTTATTTGATGTTTGGCACTCAGAGTTCACAGACGGGAACCTTCGCAGCCACAGGGGTCTTCGAACGAGCTCTCAGATCGGAACCTTTGAGGCCATCCGTTTCAGTCGACGGGAACCTTCGTGGTATCATCCTTGGAAACCGATCGTACAACATACAATAATAAAAAGGGTGTTACCAATCAAAAATCATAAAGAAAGAAACGCCTTTCCTCCAAAGGGATCCATCGAGAGCTCTTCCAAGCGAACTCGATAAGTTTGTTGCACCTGCCTGGAAAATAACATCCCTTTTCTCTCCCTTCCGCTGAGTATCGAGTGCATATCAACGAACCTCTCAAGTTATTGACGGCTCAAGTCACGAAATACGGGGATTTTTCTCTGAAAGGTTACGGGCCCGCCATCCGTTGAGTCGGCAAAGTTATGGAGGGGTTAAGTCTTTTGTAGAGGGAGTTAGCCGGGATTTGCGACTAGGGGTGAGCGTAACGTTTTTGCACCTTTTTGAGTTCCGAGGAGACTTACTTTTATTTGATGAATTGAGAGAACGAGATGTGAAAAGATTATAGGTACGGGAATCTTTTTGTGTAAATTTCAAATCAACCCTCAGAAATACAATTATGACAATTACGTTTAATGAACAGATAACTAAGAAAGAAAGGGTTTTGCAACTAAACACCTTCAAAGTATGTTGTATCAAAGCATTTACCTATCCCAAGCAGACTTTTAAAAACTTCATTGTAACCGAACACAACGTTTTGCGTCCGTCTTCGTCCGGAGCTGTTATGCAAAGTACTCACTGAACCAAAGTTTGAGAGAAGTCTCTTAACCTAACGATGTTATACAATATTCCTGTATTTCGTCACTTGTCATGGGTCATTTTGTATATCTAGCCTGTATTTTGTCACCTATCACGTGTAATTTCCCATCTTTAGCATGAATATTGTCACCTGCCACGCGTCATTGTGCCTCTGTAGCCTGTTATGTGTCATTTTTCATCTGTAGACTGTATTTTGTCACTGTCATTTCACATCTCTAGCCTGTATTTTGTCATCTTTAATTTAGCATCTCTAGCCCGTATTTCGTCACCTGCGATTTCGCATCTGTAGCCTGTATTTTGTCACCTGTCGTGTGTCATTTCGGACCTGTACTCTGCATTTTGTCAACCGTCATGGGTAATTTTCAAATGTCCAATTTGGAATACCAATTGTGACTCCAAAAGGGTAACCACGCCATGACTTTTTTCCGTGTTAGAGTAAAAAAAAAAAAACATTCTGTAGCGCGTTGAGATTTAGCTGTTGAACGCGTTACCGATTTTCTATGTAGATGCATCCAACGTAAATACCTCATTTGATCGTACACTAGGATAACTTACGACTTTGCCGTGAAAAGTGTTGACGAGAAGGCTTACCTGCAGAAGAAAAGAAAAAACTCGATAAGAAATAATAGCGACTATGATTGAATACGGTTTCAAAGACTAGGCTATAAAGTTTTTTTTTTTTTTCCCCTCCAACAAATATAACTTTATTACATAGAAATGTATTACAGTTTGGTTGGAAATGTATAAAGTTTGGTATAGCTATATATTAAACCTGTTATAAATATGTAGAGTAATTTACCATTGTTATCGTTTTAATACATATTACACCTAGATGTATAAATAGTTCCTTCTCTTGTTTGCATAACATTTTATATCAAGTTTACTACTCATTTGTTCTGTTTTTAATGTGTTTTCCCCCTTTTTTTTTTCGAAAAGTAACGGATATGAACTCATCAGACGGTCATTGCAACCATGATTATTACATGTATTATCAATTTAAGCCATGATTAAAAATAAGGCATTTTTTCATTCATTCATTCACACCAGTTTTCAAATAATCAAAGGGCTCACTGGGAAGGCAGCACTGGGCCGGCACATGACGGTTTGGCACTCGCGGTTGCATTCTCAGCTACGATGAGAAATCAGCAAGAACCAAACAAGTAGTGGGGGAATTATACAAGAAACGGACAAAATAAAAAGTCACAAATTTCTCGCGTCCTAATTTTTGTCATGTTTGTTCTTGTCAGAAGCCTTTCATGTACAAATCCTCCAAGAGGTATACCGAAAACTGCAAATTGGATAATACAAGATTTTTACTACGTCGCACGTACACATTCACGTTTGTGTTTAGGTTTTTCTTCTGTCAAACCTCTGACCCTTAGGGAAAGCAAACGAATGAAAATAAAGAGGTCTGGGTGGGCTCATTCGATTTTTTGAAGGCACGTCTATCAATAAAGAACACAAAAAACATTAGTGTTATTTCGATATTCTGATTTTTGAAATTTCACCCTTCGAATTCACACTTCACTGAACTCAGTCTCAACTAGAATTCAGTCTCAACTAAAAAACTAATGCGATTTTTGACGAGGGTAAGTACAAGTACTTGTACTTCGAGTACAATACGTACATTCTCTCTTTTAACCTAAACTATTAAGGATGGGGAGAAATTTTGGACCTCTTTCCGCCCCCTTCCCCTCTCCAGACGAGAATCGTGGGGTGGACGGGAAAGCTCGTTTGATCCAATTTTCGACGAAAAAGTGAGATGCCGTTCCCGTTAAGGTGCGCAGTACTTGTACTCGTACTTCACCCACATATTCTACAACTAATCTCCGATCAAAAGAGTCCTATAACTTTTTTCCTTTTTACTCCAACAGAAACCCCGCTTCTTTCACTTTTAAGATTTTTTTCGTGCTTTTGACCTCATTCAACTAAAACGGTCATAACTCCCTCAACCGTTGAGGTAGCCCCAAAAATGAGGATATCGTTGGAAAGAAGGTTAAATTTCCTAATATTGCCTTTTATTGCCAAATCAATTTTTTGTTCATGTTAATTTGATGAAAAAAGTTATTGTCGTCGGTGACTTGATAATCTCTACACCCTGAAATGGGTTTACCTACCTAAAGCCACTGAAAACTTATTCAATTCGTTGGTGGGGAGGGCTGAGCATATCACCATTCGATTCAGCGTAGGAAATTATGTAATAATCCGCATCCCAATTCTTGCAGTCATTCTGCCCCCCCCCCCCCCCTTAACCCAAAATAAAACCTCAAATGTGCCTGAAAACACACGTTTTTTTTGCATTCCAGCTCAATTTTCTCAAAAAAAACAACGCAAAAACAAAAAAAATCAGATTGACTATACCATTGGAAAGTTGGGACTTTTGCACATTTTTTTAGGCTAACAGGTTATAACTTATCATTGTAATCATTGGGACCAATAAGCGTTTGAAAAACAGGCAATTTTCAAGGTCCTTCCAAAAAATTTTTTAGGAGTTGAAAAGACGAGACAATGAAATGCTCCCAAACTGTGTAGGTACTCAGGTTGGGGTTTTCCTTCATATTGAAGGAGTTATGGCCGTTTCGGTGACCAAAGGTCGAAAACACGAAGAAAATCTTAACAGTGGAAAAACTCAGAAGTTAGATCACTTGGGTGAAGTTTTTCGGATTATAACTGAGACACGCTGTAGAATTGTTATAAAAGCAAGAACTTAAATTTAGATCGAGTCAAAAGTACACCTCACTAACGCTCGGCCATCGCTGAAGTTAACAGTGAAAGGAGTTGTTATAAATTAAAGTAGAAGTACAATTTACAAGTATTTTTAATTGTACTTGGATCACACAAGTACACAATTACAAGTACAAGTACATGTACTTGTACCTGCGATTGAAAGAACTTGTACTCTCACTCAAAACATGCAAGTACAAGTACAGGCACATGTTCTTGTACTTGCGATTGCAAGTACTTGTACTCACTAAAAAGCTGAACTGGAAGTAACAGTAATTGTACTTGGCAAGTACTTTCGAAGTACCTTGCGTCCTGTGCAGCTGTATTTCGTCATTATTATTACTGGTTTTCCTCGACTGCTGTCAAACTTACTCAATTTCCTCAAGTACTTCAGAAAAGTACTTTAAGTACCAATGTACATGGGTATCCCAACTCTGATTAATAGGAATGATGAACGGAAAAACGATGATAAGGAAGACTTATTGTATTAAAGGTTATTCAATGTCCACCAACAGCTGAATGCATTAATTTGTAGAGAATACCATGTTGTTACGTATATATTCAGCATTTTCAAGTGACTGCACAGCCATAGAGAACAGGCAACCATGGTTATTTAGTTGTATCCACCTAATTCATGTTGTATCTATCTAATCCAAGGCAGTGGCCGACAACCAGTGTTACACAGGTTTATAATGGACGTGACATCGACCCTAAAAACCGACCGTATTGACCGTTCGGTGTTTATCAATTGTGTTCAACAACCCGTTTCCATTAGCTTACACGGACCATTTCCCTGAGCTTTTCATAGCCTTTGCCGTTACGACGGCCATATTTTCCGACCGATTCTTCCTCCCCGTTTTTATTGCAGCGACACGGCGCGGCGGAGCCGTTTGGGAAAAGCCGTAAATCTCGGAGGGCCGCTCGCACGGTTGGTTGTTCGTTAGTAATGCTTGCTTGGATCGTTGTTCGACAGTAATGATCGCAAGCTTTGTTCGCTAGTGACGATCGCTTATTTGTTCGCTAGTAACGCTCGCTCGGTTTGCTCGCTACTCGTTCGCTGTTAGCTGAAAACGCACGGCACGGTATCTTCTCTAGCACCGATCGCTCGATTTGTTGTTCGCTAGTACCCCTCACTTGGTTTGTTGTTTGGTGGTAACGTTCGCCCAATTTTCGAGTAAGTCGGGCATGACTAAGAAAACATAATATTATTGAAGCATTGCAGGGATATCACCCCTCTTTGACACTGTGATTTTGGTGAGGAAAGCGAATAGATTTAGTTGGACATTTTAATAAACCAACTCTCCTTCACTAACAACAAGATATATGAACTGATTTTAGATTAAAAGATTCACTAGTTAAGCGGAAAAGATTTCACACAGAACAACTATTTCGAGCAACAGGAAGATAGAGCTGTGCGTTCGCCCAACCAACTCCCACCCTTATAAAAGAACCGTAGTTAGTACTGTATCCTTAACTAGTCCAACGGCCCTGATACGCAGGTTAAAAAGAAATAGGTGAATAACACAATGAGGGAGTATAATAACAATATGCAAAGTCAAAAAATCGTATATCCCAAATCCTGGAGGAGGGGACCACTTGCCCTGGGAGACGCTTCCCACCACTGAGGCCCTCTTTCCTTCACTGGCGGGGTCGGGGGAGGGGAGCAGGTAGAAAAGGAAGGTTAAGAGAGAGGAGAAAAGGAAATAATAGGGGAGAGAAATAAGATGGGGGAATGAAAAGAGAGACGGTTAAAGGAGAGTAGATTTTAAATAAATGAATAAAAAATAAATAAGGGGAAAAAAAACCCGCGAGTGTGCTCTTACAGAGAGCACACACGTGAACTATCGGTTGGCGTTGAGTCCCGGAGGTGCATACGCCCTTAGCACCGCACAATGGGCTTTTTCAGATATTCTTACATGAACGCTGGATGCTGTGGGGGGTACGCACTTCAGCACCTTCAGTCCAAAACAATTATTAAAACTTGAACCATGTATATATGTATAACCACAATAGTTTTAGATAGAAACAATAACAGACAACACAAACTATTTTTAATATTTCGGCTTTTGCCTTTTTCAAATCGAAGAGAAAATCAATTTTGGTTTTTGGAAATTTTGACAATGATGTGCTGAGAGAAGCGTGCCATGGAGATGTGTTGTTGTCCAGCTAACGCCTGATGTAAAAACCCGGAGGATCATAATATGATCACATGAGAATATTTGGCTTTCAGAACATATTATTACCTTCGGGTTTCATTCTTTTTAGGATTTTTAGGCCAAAACAGTCATCAAATGAAGCATTATGCGACGAGGCGTGGCGGCTTACGGGCAGATCTTTGTTCTTCCTGACCACTGACGATGAAGGGTGAACATTGCTTTTACACCAACTCATACACACACATAAGTGTTTGGCAATCTGTATGAGTTGGGGTTATTTGGGGACATGAAGTTTTCCTCTTCCACAGCCAGTGGACAAACCTTACATCTACGTTTGCCGCATGGATGCAGTCTTCTTGATCGTTCTGTCCTATGGAATCGTCTGTGTGGTCAATGTTTCCGATAGACAATCCTTGTCGATAATACAATGAAGGCGCTTCAGAGAAAACCTTTTTGGTCTCTGGGTGTGATGAGAGGTTTTAAAAAATTTTGTCCATCCTCTCGATGCCGAAAAAAATGTAGTTGTGAGTTGAAATTTTTCGATAGAATTTCGGGATGTAGGGTGGTGTTGAATGTGAGAAGGGATAATTTTCAGTTTTAGCATTTTCGCAGGGTATTTTCTTGCATTTATTTTATCAGACAAGTTGTTCAAGAATACATCCTTGTCTTCCTTCTCACTGCAAATGCGATGACCCCTGATCGAAAGAGCTCTCGGTATTGATTGTTTTGTGTGACGGGTGTGGCAACTTTCAGAGTGTAAATACAATTGCTTGTTTGTTGATTTGATGTGTTCTGAGGTGGTGAGTCTACTGCCTGTCAGTCGTATGTTGACGTCGAGGAATGTAGCTACTACTGTCGAATAATTTCAGATGAATTTTACTGAAAATTGGGAATGTAGAGCTTTTAGAAGTTCGTTTAGCGTTTCCTCACCATGCGTCCAAATCAAAAAAAAACCTCTGCCAAGTGGGTGTGGCACATAGCTTCCTCGTATCCATAACATGACTGTATAGATCATTGAAAATTATTATTGACTAAAGAACTTCGTTCAATTAGGCGAAGTAAATGTTGAATTAGGGTAAATTTATTGTTATGCAGGAGCATAACTTGAGAAAATAAAAGTAGGCATGTTCAACTATTGAACAAACTATAAAATATACCTAATAAGTCCGAACAATCCCTGAAAATTTCATCGAAATCGGTCAAAAACTCCCGGTGTTATGCTTGTGGCAAGGATTTCACGTTTGCGCATGCGCAGAGGCTACTATTGATCCGGGGGTCATGAAACTCATAGGGGACCATCTGCACATCAAACCCAACAATCCCTGAAAATGTCATCGAAATTGGTCGAGAACTCCCAGAATTATGCGCGTAACAAAGATTTCACGTTTGCGCATGCGCAGAGACTACTATTAATACGGGGGTCATGAAACCTATGGGGGACCATCTACGCCCCAACCCGAACAATCCCTGAAAATTTCATCAAAATTAGTCAAGAACTCTCAGAGTTATGCGCGTAACAAGGATTTACCGTTTGCGCATGCGCAGAGGCTACTATTGATCCGGGGGTCATGAAACCTATAGGGGACCATCTACACCCCAACCCGCACAATCCCTGAAAATTTCGTCAAAATCGGAAAATAACTTCGTGTAGTTTTGCCCGTAACAAGGATTTGCTGACAGACAGACAGCCACACAGACAGACACGGAACCAAAATCGTTCAGAAAGGTCTAAAACGCAAAATGCGAGTGGAATTTTTGATTTTGGAGACAAAAAAATTTTCACATTCCGAAAGTGAAAACAATGCTTCCGCTACCTTAGTAGACTCGGAAGCAATACATAGGAGATGAATATTTTCCAAATTAGCGGATGATGTGTCCGATTAACCATATATATATATATATGGTGTCCCTTATTTTTCAACTCCAGTATTTTTGAACGCATACCCTCTATTTTTTTTTCCTTTTGGTGTAAAACTATTGTGTACGAAATATTTTCCCCCTAGAATGACGTTAACGCCTGCCGAATCGTCGCCAAAGTTGAAGTATACGAATTTCGGCTTTTTCGCTAAAATCGCCCCCTTCTTGGGACACTCTGAAATTTCTTCCGGCCGTAGCGGTTGTTTGATTGACTTGAAATCTTTACCATAGATTCAAGTAATATTGACAAAGATCTGGTAAAAGTTTGAAGAGGATTGGATGGAAATTGCGGGCTACAGAAATCTGGGAAGTCAATTGTAGGCTCCTGTTTTATCGGAAACTTGCATTCCGACGGACTCACTGACTCTTATGTCCTACCAATCGACTTTACATGTTCACCACATCTTCAGAAGGGTTTTCAAGGAACTGCTGTGAGTATCACCCCCCGTCCGCAAAAGCAAAATTTCAGAGGTTTGTCGCACAACTACGCTAAGATTGTTAGCGAACGAAACAGCAATCAAGAAAATGGTTAAGAATCATAACCTGAGTAGCGCCGAGAAAAAACGGCATTGCTCGCTCCTATTCCTCTCTTCCGTCGTGAAACTATTCATTTCAGAAGACTGCTAAAAACTAGAAAACATAAATGAATAAATCATGAATCTCGGTAAAGGAATTCAGAATGAACAGCGAGGACAAAAATTTATCAAATACGTTTTTTAAAATATATAAATTCTCTTAAACGGCACACCATTAAATAAAAAACGAAAAAACTAAATAAAATAAAAGTGGGATTTGGGAAGTTGAGAAAGAAATAGGGGGCAGAGGAGGATGAATGGAAGTGTTCCTATTAAAGGACCACCAATTCAAGAAAGAACCCCGAAGGACGGGGTTGGTGGTACCATGAAGCACTGCTGCCGATATCCTCAATTCGAGAAGCTGTTTGGCACTGTTCCAGCACTACACCCTATACCATGACACGGTCGCAGCCATAACCTTGGTGTTATTAGGTACAACTCCTTTTAACTTAGACATCGCTTGCATTAGGTCATTCTTATCATATTCACTTAATTACAACCTCCAGGTCCGTTCATTGCTCAACAAACATATTATCACACATACACAGAATAACAATTATCGTTTGATCACAGATTTGTCTTAGAATGGTCTTTATGGATTTGTATTCAGTTTTTTCGTCTCATGTTTGAGTCCCCTTCACCCCTGGACCAATTCTAATAGGCGTCCTAGAAAGGAGAAATCCCATATCAACAAAGGAGAATAAACAAAACGAACAGGCAAAGATGAAAGGGCGGGCTAACAGGCGGCTCTAGGGAGCGGATCAAATCTCCTCACCTTATCGCGGAGAAAGAGGCCGCCCCTGTGCCCGCAACAGAGGTTTCCCTGTCAAGTGGGCAGCGGAGGCTGAAGGGCCGAGCCAAGGAAGGCTCCCAGACGTCAAGGAAAGTGGCGGGAAGAGGGTTGTGGAAGGGGGCGAAAGTGTTTGACCACTTGTTGAAAGGGGTTGCAACCCCTGACCGCCCTTGGGGAGCTTAATTCCTTACAAATCACTTTATGAGACGTCGTCAAGTCTGAGGCTTTAAAAGTCTGGGGTAGACCGCGACGTTTGAAAGTCAAATAGGTTTTTAGAAGGAGGTGAAGGTTGAATACTGATTGCTGATTAACAGTGATGATATTCCACACGTGGATAAGGAGAAAATGGACAACTACCCTACTGCACTACTACTGTCCGTGACAGTAAATTTACTATAATAATATGAATGAACCAAATCAATGCAGTTCTGAATCCATAATTTTGTAAGTCAAATAGGTTTTGATAAGAAGATTTGATGGGTGATTGATGAACAGGGACGAGATTGTAGACAACGAATAGAAGGATATACATTACTACTCCCTATTCCATATCAAAGAATTGAGCTTGATGATCAGAACATTGTACCAAATGAATGGAGCCTTGAATTCTCGAATCTCCTAAGGTTTTGATGAAGAGGTGGTGAAGGTTGCAGTGGAGGAGACCGATTAACGGGAACGAGATTCAAGACATAGAAATAGCAGAAAATTAAGTATCTAAATGCAAGTGAATTTAGCTGAATAACAGGAATCATAACATTATGAGACGTCCTGCTGTCTGGGGAACCTCAAGACATTTGAAAGTCAAAAAGGTATGAAGGAGGTGTGAAGGTTACATCAGAGATTCTAGGCGTGAAATAGCAGTCTACATCATATTCCACACCAGTGAATTAGGCTTAATAATGAGTACCTAGTACTAAATGAATGGAGCCCTGAGAAAAGGAGAAAGGAGAGAGGTTTTTTCAACAAAAAAGGGCATTTTAAACCACAGCGCGGCGAACTAATGCAGCCTTGAATCTTCAATTATCATCAGTCTACTTAGTTCAGAGGAGAAAGGTTTTTCCAACAAAAAAGGGCATTTTAAACCACAGCGTGGCGAACTGACAGATTTTTCTCAATCCATAAAATCTACGCTTCATGAAACGTAAACCAATAAATTTTGAGTTTTGGGTTATTGGAAATAATGAACCAATGTAATTAAATAATGTACAATACACTACGTTGAATAATTAAGGAACAATCATCTATATGGAAGGAAATATAGATATATATTTATAGGAAGTATATTGTTTGTTTCAGGACAAATGTAATGTTTGTAGAGGTGAAAGCCCTTTAGGATTATTTGCAAATGAAACAGTGTATCAGTTAGCGAAACAAGAATCAGAAACAGGAATGCAATTGGATAGCCCAGTCAAGACGGAGAGGTTTATACGAGTGATCAACCAGGAATATAGGGTGGAATTGTTGGACAAATTCACTCATGGCATAAAAATTCAATCACAAAATGGCAAACCCTATAAGGAAATCCAACCCTTCCCTCCAAAAATACCACGGTTCATCAAACAAGATGCCAATAAAAGTCTAGGAAAGTCAGCATTTCAATTGAGAGTTAACTGTGAACTTTGTAAAGAATATCGGTGGATCTTACAACCTCGACACATTCAACTCCGAAAATGGTAACTCAAATGGAACTGAAGACCATACAGTAATGACCAGCGAGTAAACAGACACCGCTAGTGTTTTAATGAAATGCGAAGAGGGTTCTCAATTATATTAACTTACAATCATTCTTTATTATCAAAGAGGTCATTTATTTATAAAGTGGTTCACAAGTTTATGAATAATTTTAACATGAAAATATAAGGTAACCGCATTGCTACGTACCAGGCGGGAAAACAAGTATATTTTAGGTAGCAAATGTATAGGAAACCACTTCGATTTGTGAGTTTTCAACAATTTTGTTGTATTGTACGGGGTTCTCAAAGTTTCGAATTTCTTCAAATCCTATTCAAAACTTTCCCTTTTCGTCTCAGGATCAGATAATGAATCGGATAAATGGAAGAATCAAAATATAAATCAGATAAGGGAACCAAAGCGCACGCATTTTGAAGAGGAGGGTTTCTCTTGAAGGCTGCTTTGCATATTGAAGAAAACGAAGTGGGTTCACTTGACTTGAGGTACGTAAAACCGGTTCTTGGTGCGACTTGACATTTGTATCTTCTTTGACGAGACAACTTCAGTATGTGAGCGTTCTTTAAGGCGTTTTTCTCATTTAAAATTCTCTGTTCTGTTCATGTTCAACCATCCCGTGGGAGATCTCAAAATTATTGAGAATTCCTCAAGTTTTATACTTAAGTTTCAACCCTACGTTGGACCACAGAATAGAATTTTATTTGTAAAGGCCTCAACAGTCAAGAAAAAAAGGTCAACGTGAACAACGATAGATACATTTGCGTTATTCCTTAAGTTTTGGTTATTCCGATTTTTCTATACTTCAGCCCTTTTCACCCTCTGGATTAACAGGAAATGATTAGTCTGACTACCTAGAAAAGTCTCTCTATTAGACCCCAAACATGGTTTCTGACCGACGTTTCACAAAGATTGGTTTAGCAGTTTCCGAGAGATGCCCTTAGCTGCGTTAGGACGGATTTTTGTATTCATTTTCAGCTTGTATTCGGCTACCCAATTGGTAGAGGGTCGAATACCATACATGCCTTAACTCTAGCTTAGAAGGAATACAGATTTTCGCTAGAAGAACTTCTTGTGCTTGTTACACAATGGATGTTTAAAGTAGGAGAATAGAATATTAAATCGTTAGAATCAAAGCAAATTTATGGGCACAAAGATATTTTTACGATCAAAGTCATGTTACTCATTCATCGTTAAATTCACCGATAGGGAATCTTGTACGACCCCACTCGCAAGGTTTGGCTGAAGTACTCGAAGTTGGCTCCACCACTTGTGACACAACTTTCCAAATTAATTCCATAAAATAGTTTCAACGGGAATCATAATACTTGTGAAATTTAGTTTCCCTTTGTGTTCAATGCCAAATTATCGAGATATTAAATTGATGATATTATTCTTGTGGGTGTGGAAGAGACAATTAAGTCTACCGAATACATGGATTTGAAGATCAGTTAGCTATCAGTACACACATTAGACAGTGAAGGAAATCAAGTTTTGTAGTCTGACAAATGGCTTCAGAGACCCAATGTGGATCCCGTGATCGGAAATTCCAGTGCCACCACATTTGGAAATTCGTGATAATTATGCTGGACCTTCTAGGACAAGAGCTTATGTGTGGTCCTACAACATCATACTACATAACCCCACCACAATGATATGATTCCTATCAAGGTTTCACCATATCTGCTTTCTAGGCTCCCTGCAAATCAACAGCGTAGAGGAAATCAAGATTTTTTACATTCTGACAAACGGAGACCCAATTTCAGTCTTATAATCGGACATACCAGAACAACCGCATTACTTTGGAAATGAGTGATAATTATGCTGCACCTCGTTGGTCCTACAGCATCCTACTACATAACCCCACCAAAGTATGAGGCGTTGACGATCAAAACCGTACATCTCCAAAATTTCTGAAACTGATTTTCTCAAATTTTTTGCAGGTTTGTACTGCCATTTTTATAAGTTAGCTGCGTTATTTCTCATGGCTTTAGTCTAGTTATGGAAACAATCTTTTGAGAGCATGAAAAATGAGAGTAATCGGCTTTTTTCTCAACAACCCAAAAAGGCAAAAGAAATTATAGTTAATTAGACGGGTCCAGTAGGGAAGGAGCTAATGTGTGTTCCAACATATCCAAGGCTATACTATAATTGTCGTTCTATCAATAAGCTCTTCAACAAGTTTGGTTCTTTTCTCAACAACCTGAAGAGCCTAAGTAATCGTGAAATTTTATTTTCATTGAGATTTGATATCGACTGCTCTAGATATCATATCCATGTGGGTATGGAAGAGTCAGTGCGGTATATGTCAACCGAATAAATGACATTGAAGAACACTCAGTACACTTGTTTGACATAGAAGGAAGTTTTTGTGCAGTCTGACAATGGAACGGAAGCTGTGTAGCAACACAGCTATATATGTAAGCTCCTATCCAAAAGCCAACGTACTAGCGTACGTAGTTCGAGAATATACTGTGTTTGTCGTTCTTAAGTGAAGTAGGAAAGTCACTTGTCAACCAAGTTGGCTCCTTTCCAAGCAGCCTGAAGAGACAGGGAAAAGTTGCTACTAGAGACATTTTGCGTTCCTTTGCGTTTTCTTTTCAATCGATTGCATATTACTATTCGTATGATCTAGAAGAGGAACTATGTCTACCGAATACTTGGAATTCACGAAATTTACCAATACACCAATTCGGCAGTGGAAGAAAACAAAGTTTTTGTACAGTCCGAAAAATGACTCCTGCGATCTACCGTTCCAGGCCAACCGCATTAGTTTGGAAATTATTGGTAATTCGTCGGAACCAGTAAGGCTGGGGATAATAAAGTGTTCCGTCAGTAGAAGAGGTACACCAACATACACTCAAAGCTATAAAACAAGTGTCGATGCTTAAATAAGTGGGGAAGCTACAATCCCCAACAAATTTGGTTCTTTTCTCAACAAGCTGAAGACTAAGAGGAAAGTTGATAATAGTAAAATTCTATTTTCATTTGAAAACTTGGGTATGGTAGACGTCAATGTGGTCTGTGTCTACCGAATGAATGGAATTGAAGAAACTTATCAGTATACCTATTTGACAGTATTTCGACAGTGGAAGGTAACCAAGTTTTTGTACTATCAAACAAATGGCTCTAGTGACCCAATGTCAAGCCTGCAATATGCCCTCCCAGGCCGACCTCATTAGTTTGTAAATTATTGTTAATTAGTCGGGACCAGTAGGACAGGGGCTTACGTGTGTTCCAACAGCAATGGGAGGAAACCCAGGGGTGATGGTTCCTGCTAGCTGAATATCGATCTCAGCACGAGAGAGCTAGAGAGTGTGAGCGAGACGGCGAACCTTCGGCGGAAAGGGACTGGCGGGGTTCGCCGAGAGAGGCGAAAAGCGGGAGTCGGAGCGAGAGGGCAAATGAGCCGACCCCCCCCCCCCCTCACCCTACAACCTCGTCACCGCCGCGCCCCCTTTTCACAGCAAACCCTCCGGCTTCGAAAAGGGCCCCCGCTGAAGGGGAAGGGAATGGGACGGAGGGGAGGGGGAAGAGGAAACCGTGAAAGAACCTCCACAACCTTCTCCCCTTTTCATTCCAAACCGTCTCCCCCTCCGCCTACCCTTTCCGACACCCTTTTCGACGTTTAACCCCCCCCCCCCCCCCCGCCATTCAACCCTTAGAATACAACCGCCTCCCCGCCAACCCCTATTTAACTCATTTCACCCTCCAAACCCTTCACCGCCCCAGTCTCCCTTTCTTTTCCAGGTTCTAAAACTACACTCATAACCTAATATATTCACTTTTGCATTTGCATTTTAAAACAGGGCCTTCCTACCCTTCCTCACCATCTCATAGCCCTTTGCCCTTCCGTTACCCCCACCCCTTCACCCTGAGGTAGATCAATACCGAGATGCCCTTGGAACCGCCGGCAAAATTAATTTACCCACATCACTCTCACCAGTCCCTTTCTCTTTGCTTGTTGTGACAAACTTTTTTTTCAAAGGGACAATTAACTTTTCCAGGAATAGCAACAGTTGAGCACCCCTCAACTAAGAAAACAAATAATGACCCAAATTTATACATTGGGATTCTTTTAGATGCATAACGCATTAGAGAAAAATGCAACCATGCAGAGCACTAACTCAATTAAATGCTCTTACTGCTAAGGTAAGAGAAATTGTATGCTGTCAGGCTGTAGACCTTCATAATATGTGAATTCATATTAAATGACCCAGAGAACACATCCACTAAACTGTTAACATCACATTCCCTGACGTAAACATAACACAATGACCTCGCAACGACTGCTGAACTTTTCCCAGCGAGCATCTACTGAGCCAGCAACCTGCAGTTGCTACCCCGAGACGGCTGGTATTTGACTCCAAGTATTACATTATAACAACTAGAGGGAAATTTCCCCTTGGCAATGAGGGCAAGAATAACAGAAGTGGGGGGTTACGAGACTGCATAACCTGGATTGCTTGATCGTAAAATCAAAATGGGGCTGTAAATTATTCAAATGTTTAGTTACGGCTAACCATGTCAATATTTGAAGAGTCTATAAGGTTTTCTGCTCCTGTGTCTATTTGAAGTGTTAGGAGTGGACAGCGGTCCTTGCGACTTCATTCCAGCTTTGGGGATAATAAGATATAATGAAGGAACATCCAGCAGACTAACTAATGGTTAGAACTCACTTCCGTTTACAGTATTCGTTGTTATACCACCTCCCTACTATTTCATGCTTCCCGTCATTCAAATCGCGATGATAATTTGTTGACAGATATAGTTTTTGTACCTACTTGAAATAAAAATATAGGTAATTTAATTGAGAAAGTTCTGTCCATTAGATATAAGGCCAGTCCCGGTTCCTTCGTTAAAACTTACTAATTAAAAAGCTGGAATGAAGTTGGTAGGAACGCTATCCACACCATACACTGCAAATAGGACAGAAGGCTTATTGTTCCACAGCATGGTTAATCACACCTGATCAATTAAATCAGTTGCACCTCTCTTGCAATTTTACGATTAAGTAATCAGCTCACGCGTTCAGATTTCAAATACCATTAAATCGAGTTAAAGCTGAATGGGTTTTTCCTAAAAGTTAATGTGGCCGAAAAATTTGAATGCACGAATAGTGTGTGGAGTTTTGTTAGTTGAAAGATAGTGACAAGATAGGAACAATCCGTGCTATCCGAGGGAAAATGAATAACTTTAACGATTGACGTTTGGTTAGTTGTACGAACCATGGTATCGTGCTGGACACATAACGTGCTGGAAAATCTGACGCAAACCACGAAGATGGTTGAGCGATGTAACCATAATATTTTATTAATACAAACAATTCAATTTTCAAAACACTGCAATGCGTAAACCGAACTCATGATCAATTGAAACCAATCGCCACCATTTTAAATATTCCCAACCTTGCGCCATGATAGTTATCAAACTTGCCTTAATCCAGAAATGACACTACATTTTTCAAAGCAGTTAACCACACCGTGGGGTGTTCATACCCCCGCGACATTTCATACAATTCCCGAAAATTTCTGTGTTCAATTATCCTGATATAACACAAAAGTTGGCAGTTACTGGTTGTGTGGTAAGAAAATAAGTTAGGTACATCAACATTCCGATGACGATGCGAGTAACTGTTACTGAAACCACCGGTTATTGTAACTGGTTACTGTTGGACTGAGATAACTAAATAGCTAGTAATTTAAAAATAACTGGTTTGAGCATCCCTAATTGCAATAGTTCTTAGGGTGTTGTTATCCGCCTCATTCTTTGTTTTCCAAGCTCACAGCTGTGATAGCTTCTCGTGAACCGTTCCTTGTCCTGAAAATATCCAAGCCGCGCTGTTGGGCTGGAAATTTAGGATCTTGGGGATTCTGACACTTCAAAAGATGAGCTTGAGTGTCAAGAGATTTCCGAAAAACGTAGATGATCTGTTCAGACTGTCATCAAGCAATATTTATGTACACCGATCTGTGTGCCCTCTCACGTGGATGGGCTCTATTTGAAAAATAATTTACATTAAATGTAAATTTTTTTTTTACATTTTTATTTTTGTAATAAATTATATTAGCGATTTTCTTCAAAAAAAAGTATATATATATATATACGAAAGTTGCCACCCCCGTCACACAAAACTATCTATACCGCGAGCTCTTTCGATCAGGGGTCATCATATTTGCAGTGAGAAGGAAGATAAGGACATATACTTGCTGATAAATTAAATACAAGAGGATACCCCGAAAATGCTAAAACAAAAAATTATTCCGTCTCACATGCAACACAACCCTACATCCCGAAATTCTGTCGAAAAAGTTCAACTCACTTCAACATTTTTCTACGGCATTGAGCCCATGAAAAAAATTTTAAAAGATCTCTACCCGCTCCTCTCAGCCAATCCAGAGACCAGAAAGGTATTCTCCCAAGCGCCTTCGTTGTCCTATCGACGGTAACATTCTGACCCACAGACGATCCGAAAGGACAGAACAATCAAGAGGACTGCATCCTTGCGGCAAAAGAAGATGTCAGATTTGTCCACTGGCTGTGGAAGACGACAACTTTACGTCCGCTAATAACCCCAACTCATACAAATGCAAAGGGTCGGCAGATTGCCAGACACTTATGTGTGCGTATGAGTTGGTGTGCAAAAGGCAAAAGCCGAAATATCACACTATATAAAGACGAGCTTATCAGAGTATATCGACGTTTCAGGGGGTGGTAACGCTGGGCGGGTGGATTTCTCGCCCCCGTCTCCCAGGGCAACCGACCTGCCCCCCCCCCCCCCCCCCGACCCTACCAGTGAAGGAAGGAGGGCCCCAGCGGGGGGAAGCGTCTCCCAGGGCAAGCGACGTGGTCCTCTCCTCGGGGATTTGGGATATACGATTTTTTGACTTTGCATATTGTTATTATACTCCCTCATTGTGTTGTTCACCTATTTCTTTTTAACCTGCGTAGCAGGGCCATTAAACTAGTTAAAAATAGTTTGTGTTGTCTTTTATTGTTTCTGTCAACTATTGTGATTATATATATATATGTATATTATATAGTTTCTTAGAGGTATGGTTTCTTTGTGCTTTAGGGAGAGGATTTAACGCTATTTTATTTGTCTCAATTTTCGTGATTTTCTTTAAAATAAAATTATAGTTCCTTAGAGGTTTCTTTGTGCTTTAGGGAGAGGATTTGACGCTATTTTTATTATACAGAGAAGGTATTCTATTTGTCTCGGTTATTTGACAATGTAATATAAAACATCGAGTTTAACTGTTCACTCTCTACCAAAGATTTTTTCGTAGGCCATCAGGATGATTGAACACAGACTACGAAAAAATCGCAGATAAAGAGTGAAAAGTTGAACACGATGTTTTATTTTATATTATCAAATAACTGTGACAAATAAAATACTCTGGATAATAAAAATAGCTTTAAATCCTCTCCCTAAAATAGAACGAATGAATGAAAATGATAAAATATTTGTATTGATACCAAGAAGAAGAAATTTGTTGGGGAATGTGTAAAATCAACTCAAACATCACAAAAACGTCAAAATTCAGGATTTTATCCCCCGAGAGATGAAACAGAGTTTGAGAGAGGTCCTCAGGTTCCTAAAATTTTCAAGTAATTAAATTTGCTTTATTTGTTCTTTGAAAAACTCACTAGAATGAAGTTGATTTGGAAAATTCTGAAATCGGTGTCCAACTTTGAATTTGTTTATATACTATCTCAGTTCGACCTGTCATCGATGCGACGCACCGTCTGGACTCGATATGCGATCAGTGAGGCAAAATGGGTACCATCTCCTCGTTTTCCGCTTCAGATCCTCAAAAAATCAGATTGAATACTTTTGTCAAATGCAGTGAGCGCCACTCCGGTACAACTGGTACCTCTGTTGGAACAATTCTGAACATGCCTGGGAAGTCCGACTCATGCTTAGTTATAGTTAGTAAGCAATACCTTTCCTAATGTCGTCTGTTCCTATAGATTTGTACAGTACTCTATTATTTGAGCACCTGAAGCTACCGGTGAGTCCAATAACTCCTTGTAAAATAACCAGCGATTTCTTTAAAAGTTACTGTAGAGACAGTATGCCATATCCCTTCAAACGTGGGTATAACTCAAGCCCTCAAGCCCGCATCAGCTCTTAGATGGGGCAACTATCCCATTCTATTATCTCCCATGTTACATTGTAGCACAGCCTGACTTCCTCGTTAACACCCATAGAGAAAATGCATTTTTGAATATATTGCCCTGCCCTGTTTATAGCGAGCCTTTTCTTTCATTCAGCCTTTTTAGAGTCCTGGGAATGTGATGGATATTTATTTATTTATTTCAATAAAACGGGCAAGCCCAATACATTAGAAATATCAAAATACGTGTATAAATCACCGCGGCGGGAAAAAAAAAAAGAAATCAAATTCACTTAACTTGGTTTACAATTTTGTGGGAAATGGAAAAAAAGAAGAAAATGGATATTGGTAGTTCCCCTTCCCGTTTCATGAAACCTGCCTCTGAAGATAAGTTGGCGTCTTCTAGCGTCATGGTCATCCTTTGAGTGTGGCGGGTATTAACCCCATCAGCCCACCATTCCATCACTTCCCTTGTTACAGCTAAAAAAAGTTAATCTGAATACCGTCTCTTTTGATTTACTGATTATCTAGTTACTAGTTTAATGGCCCTGCTACGCAGGTTAAAAAGAAATAGGTGAATAACACAATTTTTTTTTTCGTGATTTATTAATTGCGACTGAAAAATCAAATACATTTCATCTAGCAATTTTACATATCAATAAAGGTACACTCCAATAGGGTAGGTTTACAGCAAAATCTAGCCCTTTATTATATAGCTCAATTAATTAGCACTGAGTTCGATTGCACTTCTATTCACGCAGCACATTTAAATCCAGTGGTTTGTTTCGCTTGAGACGTCTGATTTCACCTTCGTTGTCCAAAACGTAGAGCATCTCCGGGTTCACGTGTTTGTGGAGGCGATGTTCATGCTTCCTTGCGTATTTTGCAATAATTTCATAGGCTGTCTCCATCCTCAAATCTCGATGAATATCATCGTTTCGCATGTACCAAGAGGCTCCAACTATACTTCTCAGTATTTTATTCTGAAAGGTTCGGATTTTCTTAATATTTGATTTCTTGCCACAGCCCCAGATCTGTATCCCATAGGTCCAAATAGGGCGAAGGATCTGCTTATATATAAGCAGTTTGTTGTGAAGAGAGAGATACATCCTATAAAATCATAGAAATACATCCTTCTGTACTTGATTTTAAGTTCTTCTTTCTTCTTTTCTATGTGTTCATTCCAGTTTAATTTGGAGTCATGTGTCAAACACAAGTATTTAACTGCTTCAGTATGCGGTATTTTATTCGAATTGATCTCAACATCCAAGATTGGGACTTTTCGGTTAGTGAAGTTGATGTGGGCTGATTTTGATTCGTTCAGCTTCATTCTCCACATCTTGGTCCATTTATAAACCTCAGTAGTAGACGTCTGTAATTTGCGTGTTGCAGCTTCTATATCATCTCCAACAGAGAGGATAGCCGTATCATCTGCAAAGGTGGCAACAGTTGTGCCTTCTTGTTGGGGTAAGTCCCGTGTGTACAGGAGGTAGAGTACTAAAAAACACAATGAGGGAGTATAATCACACTATATAAAGACGAGCTTATCGGAGTATATCGACGTTTCAGGGGGTGGTAACGCCGGGCGGGTGGAATTCTCGCCCCCGTCTCCCAGGGCAACCGACCTGATCCCCCCGACCCCGCCAGAGAAGGGGAGAGGGCCCCAGCGGGGGGAAGCGTCTCCCAGGGCAAGCGACGTGGTCCTCTCCTCGGGGATTTGGGATTTACGATTTTTTGACTTTGCATATTGTTATTATACTCCCTCATTGTGTTATTCACCTATTTCTTTTTAACCTGCGTAGCAGGGCCATTAAAGTAGTATGTTTATACAATTAATATACCTACACTAAAAATAAACTTCAACTAAGATGATAAACTACCAATATTTTTTCTGCCAATCATTTGTATAATAAAATAAAATAGACATATATTATTCGTTGGATTGCAAGCTTTGCGTTGTTCTATTTCCTTAATTTTTTCAAGATCAATTTGGTTAGTTAGCATTTGATATATAGGAGGTTAATATTTTTCTTAAATATTAATTTGCTTGGGAAAGTATTAATTTGGATGGGAAAATTATTAATTTGGTAGGGAAAAGCATTGATTTGGATGGGAAAAGTATTAATTTAGATGGGAAAAGTATTAATTTGGTTGGGAAAAGTATTAATTTGACTGGGAAAAGTATTAATTTGAATGGAAAAAGTATAAAAGTTTATTGGGAAAAGTATCAATTGGGGAAAGTATTAATTTGACTGGGAAAAGCTATAATGAGCGGATTATCATCAATCATCTTATAGACTTGCTGACAATTCAGTAGGCGAATAAAATCACCACAAAGGTAACATCAACGAAGAACGGTAAATCTCGACAAAAGCAGGTTATCCTACAAAGTGCGATAGCGCGGCGAGAAAGCGATTCTAAAGTCAAACCACGCGGCACGAGGGTTTGCCGCGACAAACGTGCTGACTAGCGCGGTGCCGCGCTTTTACGTATGACAATTCCATAGAACAGCACAGTTTGATCGCTTATAGAACAGATCGCGTTGGTGGCCCGCGCGCTTGGGTTCGTTTCACACGTATGACCCTGACGCGTCCGCGGCTGGCGACTTCTTCATGTGGGTACACACACAGGACTGTGTGTGTGGACTGTGTGATTTCGCGCCGCGCTGTGGGAGAGTGCTCTCTCAAGAGGCGCGGCGCGGCAGGCTGCCAGCGGCCCTGTACCTAGGACTCAGCTTCAGTTTCCATCATCAGCGTCATCATCATCATCATCAAACTATCTAAAGACGAAAATATCAGAGTGGGTAAGTAGGTAGGTATATCCCCTTCTCAGGGGGTGGTAACGCTGGGCGGGTGGTGTTCTCCCCCTTACCCCCACCCAACCCGGCAGAGCGTCTCCCAGGACTTGGGACGTACGATTTTTTGACTTAGCATATTGTTATTATATTGTTATTATATTGCATATTGTTGTGTTATTCACAATATTAAAAGTCTATTTCTTTTTCAACCTGCGTAGCGTTACCAGATAAGCTGGTTTTTATATAGTGTGATTCCATTAAACTAGTAACAATATTAAAAACACAATTATACTTACTGTCAAAATTGTTCACAAGTTTATCTTTATTTTTGTATTCCTCAAATTGTTTTTGATGTTGGATATTGGGCTTGTCCGTAATAAATAAATAAATAATAAATGAGTGACTTGTTATTTACATGGGAGAAGGGGAACTCTGTGATTCATAGAAAAAAATTCACCGGACAAATCACGGCTGTTGGGGTGGAGTTATTCCATATTTAATGGTAGCCACTTAATGGTTCACTTTCACCTCTACTAAATCCTACGGGTGTTGGCAGTTCTTCCGAAGCTGCAAAATTGATAAGCTTCGAATTTTATCTTGTTCATTTCTGGAATTTCCGGTAAAGAGCAGAACAAATCAAGTTTACTCCGTAATCGTTATAAAGTTCGCCGTGGCTCCGTCTCGGAAGTGCAATTCATTACAACGGGATTTATAAAGGTGGCCAGCTCGGTCTAATTTAGTCACGTAGGCCGCAAAACCACTTGTAGTGATCGATGAAAAGGGTCAGGTAAGACTCAGCAGGGAAGGAAGGAGGTCGGGGGTTAATACCTCGGAAACCTGTTTGAGTGCGGTTGACCAAACAAATAATGAAGGCCTATTGCCGACGGGGAGACTGACGTATTTATCAACGAAGTTTATAAATGTGTTAGCTCCCGGCAACTCGGTGAATTCATTTGTCATTGTTTGTGAGAAGGTGCGGATGTTTCTGTTGAAGCGCATGCGCGGGAGATGTCTTTATAATGACGCCACAATCCGTGTTATTGTCGTTCTTAACTGATAAAGGATAAAGGTGGGTGAAAGACGATGCCGATTACAAATGTGTAGGTATGCGGATATGAAAGGCTGGAAGCAGACAGTTACAGTTTCTGAATTCCCCAGTTACCTGATTCATCGTGTGCAAAGATGAACCTCTGTAATGATCCTAGGAATAGAGTTTTCAACCTTTGAATGTTACCGTGGGGGAAGCACGATCTCAACAGATCCCAACAGCCGAATTTCGAACGGGAATTTCAATAATGAACTTTTGTATCTCCCAACAAAAAAACATTACAAACCAACAAACATTATTTGGTTTACGTTGCAAAATATGTAGATACATTTCAAAAATCTACTAAAAACCCTGAAAAAGGATTACACAGAAGTTTATTATTTCTGTATCAGATTAGGCCTTCAACATAAATTCGATTCGAAGTAAAACAAGCAAAGATCTTCGAAAGAGATACTTGAAGCTATTATGCTCATGAGTGGTACAAACGTACACTAATTTTTATAGATTTCATTTTTCAAGAAGTACGGAGGAAACGTGAACTGTTACGGTGCAGTTTGAATCATAGTATCCTATAACCGAAATGTCTACAAATGAAGCGGAACATAGAAGAAACTCAAGTATGATGTAGCTTCCAATCAAAGACAATCTATATATAGAAATACTAATGTTATGATTATCTAATTTGATCAATGATGATCCTACTGATGATATAGTAGGGTTTTGATGATGATTGTGGTGTAAACACGAGTCGTTCTACCCAATTTCAGAAAATTTACTAATCGACAATAAAATCATCATCAAAAGCCTGTGTGAAAATAGTCACCGTGACCAGGTGAAAGATCAAAAGTTAATAATTAGGTAAATGAATACATTATAGAAAGACTTACAGTATCCTTGTTAGTATAGAATGCACAGTCTGAGTTCTTACCTGTAAACAACGAAAACTCATCAGAAACTATAAGAGTAAATACAAACATATATAACCATAACTATATAAACAATACTATTGGAAAAGTAACGCATGCGTTTAATTGAAGCACAAATAACGAAGAAGTCCCAATAGCGATTCTATATTTATATATTGTGCCACTCGCTCGGCTTCGCCTGCCAACCCCCAACTGGCAAACAGAAAATACCACATTTTTAGCAAAATTCTAGCAATTTAAACGGACATAGCCCATAAAATGATTAGGAATGTGTTAGGGTTTCGTAGATTTCATTCTCGCTGTCCAGTTTTATTAAAACTAAATAAACGCGTGTGTCACTGACTACCAACAATTAATTTTTTCACAGCAACTGGCTATTCAACAATGCCAGTTGTTGGAAATTGGCAATCATGTGATTTGTAGTGACTCACTAAGTACCGTTGAGGATATTGAGGACCCAAATGCCGAAGATCCTTTAATACGAAATACTCAACAAAGTGCTGTTCGTTGCTGCTATCACTTTCCCGAGAGTGCCAAGCCTGGTGGACACCCATGGCAGCAAGTTTGCGGATTTTCTTGACAAGAGAGTCGTTTGTGATGCACATCACAGCTGTGGGGGCTCCTGCAGTTGATGTGATCAGGAGTGTCTCGTGGTATCACCACCAAGAGAAGTATCAAATCATAGACCATGTAGCCATAAACAATAGACAAATTTCTTCATAATCAGAGGTGGGAACAGAAATTTTGGACTGACAATGCGAGCCTTGGCAGCTCCTTTGATCTCCCCCCCCCCCCCCTCCCTCTATTGTACACTTCAAGCTCCAACCAATCCACCTCTCTGGGCCTAGCATCCTCCCTGTATGCCTTAAATTTCCTTGTTCTTCTAGTGATTCCTGGGTAGTTTTTCTTATAATCACGGACATTTTTTCGTAAATTAGTGTAGAAAATGAATCAGTGCCCAGCTTACGGCTGCAATAACCGAAAAGCGATTGTAGAACGACGACGAAGGAATCGTTTAATTAATTTAGTTGATTCGGAACTTGGAAAGAAATGTATGCATGCAATTAAGAGGGACAATTGGCAGGCGATCACAAACGAAAAACGAGAACAGCCCTTTACAAAGCTTCACACATTCATTTTCATTATAATTATCGAATGAATTAATTATCAATAATGTGTGCTATGTATCTATGTGTGCGTGCAAGTGCTGTTCTTGTGTCCGCAGATCCTTGTAACAAGCCTAATTCCTGTAGTTTTCATATGATTTTGATGGAATTTTCCGGGAATGTGTGGGTTAAGCTGTAGATGGTCCCTTAAGAGTTTCATTCTTCAAAAACCAATACATCAGTCTGAGCATGTGCTAAAATATATAGCACAATTCGCCAAACAGGTTCTGGGTGGTTTCAGATTCTGGAGGCCTTCGGGATCCATTGGTAATTAGCATCAGGAACATAATGGGAGGTAAAAATACTAGAAAAATATAATAATGAAACGGTACGTCACGGAAAGATAGCCTGAAGAACAATGATGTTGATATATTATATGTCTCAACGTTAACTAAGGATTTACTGGTTACTCCTGGCATTTAAAAACTGGTAAATGCTTGCTAGGATTTTTTGGTAATTCCTTGCATTTACCAGACTCCGGAAATTTACGGTGATACTATATACTTTATAGCCCAGATCAACTGTTTCGACGTATGGGCAAAGAACTTCGTACATGTGACTGCACTGCCATCATGGATAAACCGCTAAAAACATGAAAAAAAGGCGTTGGCGAGATTTGCACAAAAAATGATACAACCACAAGTGTCCAGGCGGCAAAAATGTTCAAGCCGGGGCGAGCAAAGTAAATGTCCAAGCTGTTCAGGTGATAAAAAAAACTCTCAGTTCAAGAGGTTTTGGGGACATGCACGAGCGTAAAAACGTTGATCTGTAGCGAGCGGTACTTGACGTAATCATATATATTATCTGTTATCGACGTTTCTGGGCGGGTGGAATTCTCGCCCCTGTCTACATGTGACTGCGATTTTTTGACTATTGTTATTATACATCACCTGTACACACGGGACTTACCCCAACAAGAAGGCACAACTGATATACGGCTATCCTCTGTTGGAGATGATATAGAAGCTACAACACGCAAACTACAGACGTCTACTACTGAGGTTTGTAAATGGACCAAGATGTGAAGAATGAAGCTGAACGAATCAAAATCAGCGCACATCAACTTCACTAACCGAAAAGTCCCAATCTTGGATGTTGAGATCAATTCGAATAAAATACCGCATACTGAAGCAGTTAAATACTTGGGTTTGACACTTGACTCCAAATTAAACTGGAATAAACACATAGAAAAGAAGAAAGAAGAACTTAAAATCAAGTACAGGGATGTATTGGCTAATGGGAAGGAATTCCCATCTCTCACTTCAAAACAAACTGCTTATATATAAGCAGATCCTTCGCCCTATTTGGACCTATGGGATACAGATCTGCAAAGAAATCAAATATTAAGAAAATCCAAGCCTTTTCTGAGAAGTATAGATTGGTACAAAACGATGATATTCATCGAGATTTGAGGATGGAGACAATGAAATTATTGCAAAATACGCAAGGAAGCATGTACATCGCCTCCACAAACACGTGAACCCGGAGATGCTCTACGTTTTGGACAACGAAGGTGAAATCTGACGTCTCAAGCGAAACAAACCACTGGATTTAATTGTGTGCGTGAATAGAAGTGCAATCGTTGATCTGGGCTAGATTTTGCTGTAAACCTACCCTCTTGCCTTTATTGATATGTAAAATTGCTAGATGAAATGTATTTGATTTTTCAATCGTAATATCAATATATTTTCTTCTTACTTGAATATTATAATTCAATATTATTCAAATCTCTTTGGAGCCACCCACACTCGTTGCTGGAAACCATTGGAAACTCAAGGATTTTAGCATGGATTTGGACAAGTTTCTTCTGGAGCACAATTGTATAATTTCAGCTACTTAGGTAAATGCCCTTGATATCCAAAGGTTCATCAAGCCGAAATCTGTATTTTACAAAGTCAAATTGTGGACTTTTGTTCTGGTAGATTTGGAATCTGAATCACTGTGCAAAGGGCCAATGAGACCACCCTTCATCTCCCTTACAGCCATAGAAAATAGAATACAACTTTACTCTATGTTCTGTGCTTACAGCTTGCGTGAACATCTGCCGAAGACGTCGAGCTGAGCTGGACCGAACCAATAAACCTGAAGGGGATTCTTGAGAGCCGTCAACTAAAAACGGATCGGCGTTTCACCAGCTGTTTTGACGTCCCCTTTGGCACGCGCCTATAACCTGTCCGCCCGTAACCTGTCTGGGCTGTCACTCAGTCGGTCTTTTGCCGTCCATTTGTCTCTCGAAAAGTCAACATGCTCCTGATACTGGATCCTAGAAACGATTTCAAACCGGTTCACAGCTGGGGGCGGCCGTGACGGGAAGTAAGACGGATGCTATTAGCGATGAAGTGTAATTTCCTGACTACTTGTTAACATGAATGTTCAGCTGCAGGCTGAATGAAGAACTGACCGAACGACATCTATGATTGTTTCTACGACGCTCTGTGTTTGCCTCGCTCCGTGATCGCTGTTCCTTGTCTCTATCTCCACTCCATGGTGGTTCTCCTTCATTAACGTTTAAAAAATACCTAATAGAACATCGATCGACTTAAATTAAATAATTTCACTTACAAAATAATAATTATGCACTTTGAAGGAATAGGCGCGTACTAACTCATTTGAGTTGATTGTTCTTGGTGAATCAGTACTAAAAAACGTCCCGGCCTTTTTGCTGATTGGAAATTCTCCATTCTTCGCCATTACTGTTCGACTTGTTGCGTTGTCATTATCCAAAAGCCGTGTTCGAAAAATATCCCCGTTCATCCGTTCATAAACGCGATCTAAAACTGTTTATCGGAAGGCTCTAAACTTGATTAAAAAGTACAAGTTAACGTTCGATCATATGTACAGTTTCGATCTGAATAAATAGTTCGTTCTCATAGCTAATGTTTCTACTTGAGCCTACCAAGTGCGTTCTTTTAGTTTAGTAGGACAAGTAGGCGGTCCGTTTTCAAGTACAGTACTAAACAATGAAGATGCGACGTATTGATAAGTGCGTCCCAATGAACTTGAGATAGGGATGAACAATATGATCGATCTAGGACGGTGCAAACAACATGACTTAACTGACATTTTGGTTTTGTTGGAGGGAGATTCTCCAGCGCTTCCTGATGTTTAATACATAGCTTTTCCAAGTTAAATTCAGAATCTTACAATTCAATTTCAGAAAAGTTCTGAACGGTACTATGCGCCGGAGTCAGAAAACACCGGGTCACCTTCAGTAGCACGTATCCGAGTATACCATGTGGTTGCAGGGTTTTCTGATCAAGAGCGCCTTCGTCAGACCCCACAGCAACTTGTGCGTAGCTCATGTAAAATCTTGCTTAAAAAAGCCACTAAAAATGGCTAAAAAAGGAGAGAATAACCCTCCAAAAAAGTTAATTAAACATGAACAAGGACATTAAAAAACTTGACTACGACATTGAACTGAAAAATCCACTCCAAGTAGTCGTTTATATTATACAGGGTGGAAGCGGAGAAGTGACGAAAACATTTTTCTATTAATCTGCATCAAAAATGCCGTGAAACCAATCCAACCTCACTTTTCTCTCTCAACCTGTTCTCTAGATATAATTTTTTTAAGGATTTTTTTTCTCCAGAAAACCACGTTTTTCGAAATAAAAACCCACGTTTCTCTACTTTAAAACAACTTTTTTTTTTACTTTTGGTTTATTATTCAATAACAAACCATTGTAATCGCTCTGGAAAAAAAAATTCTGACCCCCCCCCCCTGAAAATTTCATGGTTTACGTTTCAAAGGGTGTAGAATCCGAATCTGCAATAAAAATTTCTCCGTCCGTCCGCCGTACGCCGTACGCACGATATCTCCGAAACGGCTGGAGCAAAAAATCTGAAATTTTCAGGAAAAATCCATCTTGGTCCGACGACGCCCCAATTCTTGAGCCAGCTCCCTCACTCAATTTAAAGTACCCTTTAAGGGCTGTAAAAGTTTTGTAAAATCCCTGAAAACCTCAAAACTAGTCGAATCGACCTAAATATTTCCCTATTTGAAGAACATACCATGAGGAATCGAATGAGCCCTTCCCCACGTCCGTAGGTCAAACCATTCCCGATGTACGGCCCGATTTATGGTGCCAACATTTGCGTTTTTTGGTTTATTATTGTTTGTTTGTAACCTAGTGATGTCCGGCCGATAGCGTCGAGTTGTATTGAATGTGGATACTGGAGTGATAGCCGATATGAATACTTGTAGTGTAGTTAGTAGCCGATACACGGGTTGAAGCATTCTGATATGCATGAAACGCTGATAATATATAGGTAAATATTATTCAATATTATTACTGGGGTAAATAAGTATTCTTTCACTGGGGTTTATTATTCAATTGGCTTGCGTTCATGATTTGAATCTTACTAAGCTTCGGAGTGTGCGTGTTTTACAGGTGATAGGGCGATTATTGAATTTCAGGAGATATGCATAGACCACGTTCATCGGTTCTCATCCAAAACACCTATTTGGATTGCTCAGTTGATGATATTTGTGTGCCCCCTCTACATCTGTCTACCTTTGGCTACATCGTTTAAATTTGGATTTGGGGGAGTTTTAACGCAATACGAGTGCCAAAGGACTTGATAAATTATAGATGTTTTTATTGTGGGGGGGGGGGGGGGGGGGGGTTATTGAGGTTCAATAAAAAACGCTGCAAATTCTTTCACTGGGGTTTATTATTCAATTGGCTGGCGTTCATGATTTGAATTTCTACTAAGGTTTGGAGTCTGCGTGTTTCACAGGATAGGGCAAGTATTGAATTTCAGGAGGCAGACAAATATGATCAACTGATCAATCCAAATAGGTATTTTGGTCGAGAACAGATTCACGTGCTCCATGTATATCTCCTGAAATTCAATAATCGCCCTATCCTGTGAAACACGCCCACTCCAAACCTTAGTAGAAATTCAAATCATGAACGCAAGCCATTTGAATAATAAACCCCAGTGAAAGAATTTGCAGCGTTTTTACCACATTTTCGGATTCAAAGTGAAATTTCCTTCACAACCAATGTACATTCATACACATAAACGAACCCCTAAGGACAGCCATCGCAGTTCGAACATTGAATGAATTGAATTCAACACAATTGCTAGTCTCTGAATTACTTTTATTTTTACTGCACTTCCAAAAAACGAGTTGGAACTTGTCATACCTCAGAAAAACTTGTAAATTTAATCAGCTTTCTAATGGTTGCGATCCCGCGCCGATGTCATGGGTAAATGCCAGTTTGAAGGCGAAAAAACATTAGGCACCTTCCAGTTTTAAAATGAGGATATTCATGTTTTCTCTTGCCATGAGTCTCTAGGTAAACACCATTCGCAAGCCAACGTTTGAAGACTAGTTCAAGCGTAAAAGCGATTTGAGTCGACGAAATGTCATGAAAGTGTTCAGTTACGTTAAATCAAGGCAGGCATTTGTTTGTTTTGTTTTATTGCATATACACGGGCTAAGGCCCAATTACAAGAAATTATATAAAAATTATTTCCAGACACAAGAAAAGTAGAAAAAAAGAAAGACATTTTTCCAAAGAAGTGAAACGTAAAAACAGTAATTCATGAAAAATAGATAAAGAAACATGCTTCCGGAAAAATAAACAAAAGATTACAGTAAAATAACGAAGAAGGAAAATTAACTTTTACGAAGTGCCAACTTTAAAGTAAATATTGAATAAGAAAAAAGGTCAAAATCTTGATTTGAGATACTATTAAGTAGTCTCTGGGCTCGGTGCAGGGGATTGTTAAATAAATAGTTAGTTGTTGAAGACGGACAGTAAAATATTATGGTGTTCCTAGTGATATATGGAGGTGCATGGAAGTTGAGTGATTGATTAATTGGGGGGAGACTATTTTATTATGTAATAACTTATAAATAAAAACACAATCAGATACTTGGCGACGTCTCTCCAAAGTGGAAACGCCAGTCTGATGATCAAAATTTTCATAACGAAAATCATCCCAGGCCACTCCTTGCTTGAAAAGCAGGTAGCGAGCAAAATTACGCTGGATTTTTTCAATCCTATCAATGGCGTTTGCATAAAAAGGAGACCACACGATACAGCCGTACTCAAGTACCGACCGCACGAATGCGTAGTACAGCGCTAACAAAGCTTCACTACTCGTAAAATCTCAAGTGTGCCGCTTCAAAAACCCCAGAGACTTCATCGCCCTCGAACACATACTATCAATGTGAGGTATAAACGATAAATTCGAATCAAATATTATACCTAGATCTTTCATGGTAGTAACACGATTCAAATTAATCTGATTTATTTGGTAGTCGTATAGCGATGGAGTGGAAGATCTACTGAATGTGATTACTGCACATTTGTCAATGTTCAGGAACAGGTTATTATAATCGCACCATACATTTAATAAATTGAGGGCATGCTGAATATTAACGGAATCAGATTCGGACGTAATCATAGAATAAATTTGTAAGTCATCAGCAAAGAGTGAAAAGTGTACATTTCCAGGAAAAATTGAAGCAATGTGGTTAGCAAAAATTAGGAAGCAAAACGGGCCAACATGGGAACCCTGAGGAACACCAGAGGTTGCAGCAAAAGAGTAAGAATGAACAGATTTAAGCTTCACTATTTGAAAACGATCAGAAAGGTAACTAGAAAACCATTGAAGTAAGGTTCCAAAAAATCCAAAAGCTCTCAGTTTACTGATCAACAGTGAGTGAGGGACCTTGTCGAAACATTTAGAAAAATCTGTGTAGACACAATCTACCTGAGTACCCAACTCGAAGGCAGATAAAATGTACTGTTGCAAGCTTAGCAAATTCGTTACCGTTGACTTCCCACGGAGAAACCCATGTTGATGTGGAGTAAGGTAGCTTTCAATTAAGGGTCTGATTTGGTTAACACTCAACTTTTCGAATATTTTGGGAATGGGTGAGACTGTAGAGATAGGGCGATATTGATCGATTTGAGAGTTATCTCATTTTTTGGGAATGGGGGTAACAAATGATAATTTCCATTTAGCAGGTACAATGCCGAGATTAAGGGACCGATTATAGAGGTAGAATAGGGGAAGAGTCATACTTTCACTGCAATTCTTCAACTAACTAGGAGGAATACCATCCGGCCCCAATCCCTTATCAACATCCAACGATGCGAGCTCACGATAGATCGATTCCCTACTGATTACTAGTGAGCCCAGAGAGAAGGTAGAAAATGATGTTTCATCACCAAGTACAATGTTTGAGGGAGGATCGAATACAGCAGAAAAATGATCCGCGAAAAGGTTGACAATTTCATCCTGCCTAGAAGCTGATGTGGAACCGTGATGCATAACGCTAGGCATTGAGGGACTTTAATGAAGATAATTGAAATAATTCCAAAACGCTTTGACATCAGTTTTTACGGAGTTCTGAACATTATTTACCCAAATTTTAAACAGACTACGGGATATTTTGCATTTCCTCCTGAGGTCCGAATATAGATCATAATCCGAATTGAAATGCGTGAATTTGAACCTAGCGTGTGCAAAGTTCTTAGCTTTTATTAAGTTAATCAGTTCCCTATTGAACCACTTTGGGTATGAAGCATTTATTTTCTTAATCGGCGGCACATATAATGCTATAGCCTTTTCTAGGACTGAATAGAACTCAGTTACAGCCTCATCGTAAGGTAAAGAATCACAATAATTTCCTATCAGTATCAAGAAGAAATTTATTCATCCCGAGGTAATTAGCCTTCTTAAAATTGAAATGAAATTGCGGAGTTATACAGAGTTTGTTTAAATTTGAAGCGCTGCAGGGAACCACATATTCAAAAGCAGGATGGGGCAAGTCAAGTTTAACAATAGGTTCAGCAGGTTTTAAAGTTATGTCAGATATAGTGGACAAACATAAATCAAGAATATTCCTGTAAGGATTGCGAATATCATTAAATTGCTTCAAATTAGAACCCTGAATTAAGTCTAGCAAAATCCTTCCCTTACCAGATAAAACAGAATTAGTACAATCAATCGACCTACAATTTATATCCCATGTCAAACCAGGCAAGTTAAAATCCCCCACAATGAGAATATCGTAATTAGGGTTCATCAGAGTAATCCGTTCGATTTCATCAGCGAATTGATTCAATTGACAGTCAGTTGAATAATCCGGCAAGTATAAATAACAAAGGATTAATCTATGATCAGGAAGTAACACTATTAATTGTTCAATATTTGTAAAATGAAGATCGTACTTAATAGAATTTATCCTCGTAGACACTGCG
The DNA here is from genome assembly GCA_031894815.1 of Creontiades dilutus. Taxonomy (NCBI): domain Eukaryota; kingdom Metazoa; phylum Arthropoda; class Insecta; order Hemiptera; family Miridae; genus Creontiades; species Creontiades dilutus. The sequence goes on along the minus strand of JAVIWC010001773.1, from coordinate 2,683,327 downwards.
ATAAGCACACCACCTCCATTTAACTTTGTAGAATTCAGTTTTCATCGATCGGTCCTGTAGACTATGTAGCGTTGAGACAAGCCGAGTTCTGTCGATTCAACTGATGCAGTTAACAATGTTTCAGTGAGAAAAAGTAGATCAAAAGAGAATGTTGCGGCTTGAGAACGAAAAAGATCTAATTTTGTGTTGATACCCCGTACATTTTGATAGAAAAAAGATAGGTTGTTTAGTAGTTTTTTGTCCCACGACGAGACGACATGTGTGATGAATCTGAAACAATCTGTGGGATCCCACGAATCTAGCGAATGGTTAAATACAATTCACCACTCCTAGTACGATTATCAGGCTCAGTTCTCAATTCCTTAAGATATGTGCGTTGCATTTCAGTACGGTCTTGCGAAATTGACACTGGAACAGACAATGAGCGATTCTCCACGATTATTTTTAGTGCAGTGGAAGGACTATCAAAAGTAACTACTGTAGGACGAACTCTGTTTGGATCGTGCCTACCAATGCGTACAATTTTACGAACACACGTATCAAAATCTACTGAGAACTTGGATAGGATATCTTTAACCAGGGACGTATCCTCATTTAAACGGAGCACGGGTGATGCCGAGGAAGATTCATTAATTCCATGAAACAATAAGTTATGCGATCTACGTTGTCTTTCATTCAATTCAGCCATAGATTCCTCCAACGATTTGTTAGAAAGCTCGGGAGGGGAAATGCAACATTGTTTAACATGATTCTCCAGTTCTATTTTCAATCCATTCATATCATCAACAACAGTTTTCATTTGGGATTCAACTACAGCCACTCTTTTTTCGAACACAGATATATGTTTTTCCAACTCAGATTTGATAGTTTCCTCCAAAGAGGCTCTCATCTCGGCAGTATATTTCTTGAACAAAACTTCAAGGTCAGATTTAGTGCAGAAATCCGGGTTGTAGGACGCGATTTACAATCAAGACACTACCATGCCGACTTCGTAGCCTTGGACATTTTCCTGAAGTTAGTTTCAACGAAACCCACGCAACCGAAGTGAAAAGTGAAATTACACCCGGAGCAAAGAACAGCTTCCTCGTCCAAAAGTAGTGAAGAGCACTTATAACAATTCATCCTGAGAATTTCTATTTATCTAGTGATATATATATATCCCCTTAGATCGGATTAAGGAGCAGTTAGAACACAGGAGAAACTGCTTTATCAACGTAAACAGACGCACAAAAGATAGCGACGATAAGCGATCAAAGCGATAATGAACAATAACAAGCTCGAGAGTACTCACTGACTACGATGTTCACTTCTCGGTAGCTGGAACGCGACTGTTAGGCATCACAAATGTGAAGAACGAGAGCCTGCATAAGAAACAATGGTGGCCATTAAGAGAACACATTGCGAGCGCTACTTCCTTTAATTTTACTAGTTTGACTTATTTAAACTTTATTAGTATGAATAGTAGAAATGTTTTTCGATCATTTTTGAAGAAAAGTAATACCTCTTTATTTTTGTAACCTACCTATTTTGCGAATTTAATCATTTTCCCAATTCATACCGCGAACTGTTTCTTTCATCCCTGGGATTCCTCGATCGTTGTTTAAAAGTGCCCAACGTTTTCTCGCTTTCAAACTGAAATTTACACATGAGATCGACGCGGAATGACAAAGTTGACCATACCATTAAAAAGCTCATTAAACTTGCAAGTTTTTCTGAGGTTTGACAAGTCCCAGCACGTTTTATGGAAGTGCAGTCAAAATAGAAGTAATTCAGAGACTAGCACTTTTTTTAAATTTTCAATGTTTGAACTGCAATTGCGATCCTTAGGGGTTCGTTCATGATCATGAATGTGCATTGGTCGTGAAGGAAATTTCACGCTGAATCCGAAAATGTGGTCAAAAGTAGAAAGAAGTTGTTTTAAAGTGGAGAAACGTGGGTTGGGATAGATCTAGAGAACGGGTTGGGATAGAAAAGTGGTGGGTGTAGGTAGTGGGGTGACCACATTCATTCCGAATCCCTTTTTTGGAACATGAGTTTTTATTTTCATCGGATACGTTTCGTCCTTCAACGAGGACTTCATCAGTCTTATTATGTCATCAATACATGTAGAGTTCTGGCTTAGACATGGTGGTGCCACACGTCCTTTCACTTTGTTTCAATACTTGTAGTATGGGAAATTGAAGTTTTTAAAATGCTCCCTCATCCTTCTTTATATAAAAACTGGTCATGATTGAAAAACTTTTTATATTATTGTTGTTGTCATTAATTTAATTAGTGGAAAAAAAGGATAAAAAATCTTATTTTTTACAGAACATTTTTTCGTTCGTTTCCACCCTGTATATGATCGTTTAAAAACCGGACTTCGGGACGTGCCATTACTGCAAGCATTTTTTCAAGTTCTTTATTCCTTCAACCCCCCCTTGCTGTGTACGAGTTGTATGCAAGACTGGTGCAAAAAAAGACTGGTCATGAAATTGATGATAGAAAAATTTTCTTTCAAAATCTGTTAGATGCAATTTAGGTTCATCAGCATGGGAAATTTAAAAATATTCATACTCGTGAGTAGAGCTTTTGTATGTTCTACAAACTTCATCCTTTTTTTGAAATATTTTTCCATAAAATGTTTCTAATTAATTGTTTTGAGTGGTAAAAACAGGCATAATAAATAGGCAAGTGTAGTGGAATAGGCGGCACTGCATGAGCGAACACCATACAAAAGAACAGATTGAATAAAAGATCAGTATAATATTTTAAACAGTGAAAATTATATAATTATCGAGAATAGCAAAAATTTAAATCAGTTCCCTCAGACTAATGATAGTTTTGTTCCTCATTCCAACAGCCGACCAAGAACAACCCCAAGGTATTTCACCTCTGAGATGAAATTACACGTTTGAGGTGTGTGTTACAATAGAATTTAACCATCGCTATCCTCTTAAACTCAGGCCCATACTATACGAGTACGAACCCCATATGATCCCAAACTAAATAGGAACCTTCCTTCGGGGAGGTTTGTCAATAATTAATCCGCACGTCCCTTTATCCACACGTCCCTTTATCCACACGTGCTCTTGAATCTATTGACAGAATATCGTACGACCGACCAATCTTGGAAGCTTAAGGCGCCTTACTATCGTCTTAAGAGCCTTTGATTAATTGCTGTTCCAGTCATTAGCCTTAATTGATCGCTCCTGCTGTTTTCTCCCGCGGCCAAGCCTGGAGAGATATATGCTACGCCCGATGGGTTTCCTTCCCGTTGTGTTGCTCCTGAGTCTGCGAAGCAGTGGGAAGCCTTGTGTTCACTTTCGGGAGCCAAAAAATTTGTGTTGTCCGAATTCAAAATGTCCACTCGCATTTGGCGGTTCATAGCCTTCTGAACAAATTTGGTTCCGTGTCTGTCGGTCTGTCTGTCCGCATTTCTTTGTTACAGCCATAACTACTACAATTTTGAATGAATTTAGCTCATATTTTGCGGGACTATCCGGATGAGGCCTCTCGAGGTCCCATATGAATTTCAACTCAATATAATCAGCGGTACGCCCTGCGCATGCGCTAACTTGAAATTCTAGAAACAGGTATAACTTTCACAATTTAATTCAGTTTAACTCACATGATAAAGGATGTAACGAGGAAGCCGATGTGCCATCTCCTTCGTAGTGCATTTCACTTATGTTTATCCAACTCGATTTAAAACATGTTTGACAGTAAACACGTTTTTACTGTAGAAAACATTTTCCTCAATCAAAAACATCGTACTTCCCTCTCCCGCATTCTGGTTCGTAATTACTAGATTTAAGATTTGTTATATTTTGCATTAAGTTTCGCCTAGTATGCACAGGTTTCTAGCAGCTATTCGCGACATATTTCAAAGCGGTCCAATCTTCCAATTTTATACGTCATAATTGGTATTTTTCCCCAAAAAACATCATACTTTGGTTGTTAGGTCATGTTTGGCATCCTTCAACAATTTCGCTATATTTTTTTCAAAACTTGTACATTTATTTCTCAAGTTTTGCAGGTAAGTATGGGAGAAAGAAAAATGTGTCCTTAACCCAGGTATTCCACCTTTCAATGTTAGTATCCGCATCAACCAATGGGATATTTCAGAATCGGACCTCGCTTTTGACCCTTTCTTCGAGCCTGGTATGCTGATAAATAAATTTGATTTGGTTTGTACACCACTTTCTTTTGTTCTGTAAGAAGTAACTTTTATACAGAGAAGGTGAACCGAAAATGCTGCTATGAGTTGGAGGGACGATCAAATGAAAATCTATCTGGCTTGTTGTGTTCACAGTTTTTCTTCACGCAAAGCGGATGGGTACTTTAATACTAACTGTATCACCGAACGATTTTCCGGATTCGTTCCTGAACTCGGTCCACTGCCAGATCAGTTCCTTCGGACTCGTTCATTCCGAATCCTCCCTATCACTAGCTCGTAGTACGTAGATACCTAAAAACACAACTTTCATTTTCCTCCCCCATGTCCTCTGCTTCTTCTTCCATCGCGACAGAACCAATTCACTGCTGATCACTGAAGAGCGCTGCAGCAGCGAAAATTAAAGTCATCTTTCATGAGAGGAGAACCAGTAGTGAACATCCAAAGTACACGAACATTTTTCCAAATATTCACCAGATCTCAGTCGAGCAACGTACTCGCAAATCACACATGAGCATGTCAACCAGCTCAGTATTCGTGAAGTACCGAATAAATCGGATAGGTACTAGACAAACACCGAATGTGTGTGCCCAAGGTATGATGGTTGAACATCGACCAGCGAGAAGAATGTCAAGATAGTGAAATATCCGGCAGTAGTTCCGAACTGCTGTGGACGAGGATGCAATTGTGAATCTGTCGACGTCTTCAGATGACAAAATTCGTGAAGAAGAATTTGGTTAAAAATTAAAATTCGACGACAGTTACTCTACATTTGAAATCCCATTTATTTAAAACAACCTATAAATTTGGAGAGGGTATATTAACATTTCATTCCGTGAGGAGATATCATGAAAATGCTACATTTCAAGACCAGATCTAACTTGTAGGCAATATATAAACATGCGATGTTAACCATATTTCACCATATAACAATAGCTGGACAAGTTCGTTCAGGAATTGTGGGGTGGAACATTTTCAGTATTTTGCGAGAAAAGCCCTCAGCTCTCACGCTGTAGTCGATGCAGAGGGAACCCCCCCCCCCCCCCCCTCCGGGGAACGTTGCCATGGTTACCGATTTTCCAATTGTTGGCCCTCCGCTTCCACCGCCTCCTTTATCATCGTTGTTACCCCCACCTCCTTCGCCGACATCGCCCTTTTCAACCGAAGGCCCCAGTTCCTGCTCCGTCCGTTTTGCCCTAGAAATCGACATCCCCCTTCTCTCTTCGTCCTGTGAAAACTAAAAAGAGGAGGAATAAAGGGAGAATGAGAGAGGACAGATGAAAATAGAGAGGGAAAGGAATGAGAAAATAGAGGAAGGAGGAGTGAGAAAATAGAGAGCGAAAATCATGAGAAACCCGAGAGAAAGGGCGGGAGAGAGCGAGAGCGGATACTGAAGAATACAGGGTGAGAGAGGGGATAGACTAATTCAACAAAATGCAACCTAACCCTAGCCCCTTTACCCTTTCTGCGAAAATCCCATTTTCAGAGGAGAATTTTAGTACAGACAAGTAGGAAGAAAGAGGGGTTTTAAGTTGAGAACCATCCAAGCTAAATAAAATTTCACTTGTTTAACTTTGATCCTCGATTAATGGAACTAAAGAAAATGTATTGGTAGAAAACAAAAAGTACATTGAACGGCTTGAAGTCCTTACCCACAGAGCTTGGAAGGCACCAGAAGTGTGTGAATCCACCGAATGGTTGAGGCAATATTATAAATAACCTTAATGAAACTGCCAGCGAGGAGCTGTGAATGCACAGAAATATTCACTTACTGATAAGACACCACGCTTTTTCTCTCACTTTTTCTAACTGAATAATCAATTTGCAATCCATTCCCGTTCATTTTCATCTACTTCGAAACTTCCATTTTACAATCAGCGAGAAAAGACGCAAGACATACTGTACAAAAATCATGGGAATAATGTATTATCAATAGATTGAAAACACCATAGTTAAGAGATTGATCACCAGAGTACATTGGCATAGCAGTCGTGGATGCTATAAAATCGCCATTTCGGTCACCATTATTCATATGTATGGAGAGGAACTGCAATTTGTGACGTATTTAAATTTATAAGTCAAGTAAACATTAATGATTTGGTTCGAACCATTTCATTTTTTTCATCAGTTATTAATGCAGGAAACGGATCTACGGCAAGATCAGATAGTCGAGCAAAGAAAAAAAGTCCAATAGAAATGAATAGGCAAATTTCAAAACCCTGCAAAGTTGCGAAAATCCCAATTAAAGTTTTTTCAGTCCTTGTAGCATTAACTAATGAACAAATTTTTGAAACGATTCACTCACGGCAACGTTTTGAAGTTGGTGTATTTTTATTGGGGCGAAAATCGAAATTCTACAGGAGAAATTGATTTTAGAATAAAAACAATGTTGTAATAAAATTTTAAAATAAGAGAACCGTCAAAATCCAAGAATTGACATTTCGGATAAGAAATAAACTGTACCATGGAAACTGTACATCGAAGAACCTAAAGTAATGGACAATTTCCAATACTATCGAAAGTTTTTCTTCAAAATTACTCATCGTTTTCAGTTCTGATTTTTCCGAAATCATTCTACGTTTTCACGGGAATGTTTAGTTCGACTAAAACATGACCGAATCGTAAACTTTATTTTGCATCTATAGGCTCACTTGGTGAATTTTACGTTTTCGCACGTAAACATGAGTGAAGCATTGCTTGTTGAGCTATTAAATTCACAGGGTACGATCAAAAGTTAAACCCGACCATTCAATGAAAATTCTATTAGAATCAGAGAAAAACTATAGAAAAATAAGCACATTTTGGAAGGATGTACGAACCCAAGACAGACATACATGGAAAAAATGTTGTTCAGGTTGGTATAACAGGTAAATGGGAGTGGAAAGTTTGATATTGAAGAAAAAAAGTTTACCTTTGTTTAACATGTAGTTGAAATCAAAACTGAAAACTAAGCTTCCGCTTGGTGGAATTGAAAGCAGATGCTGCCAATTCTAACACTTTTTTTGCGCGATTGTTAGCGTTATTGTGAATTTGGTGGGGTTAGAAATTATTATTGAAAGCAGATGCTGCAAATTCTAACACTTTTCTTGAGCGATTGTTAGTGTTATTGTGAATTTTGTGGGGTTAGAAATTATATTATTTGCCTCGTGTGAATTTGCGCGGATCTTAAAGTCGTCCAAATTGGCGCATAATGATTAGGAAATTAAACCTCGCTTGCCTCAGTAAATACGCCGGAAAAAACGTTTTGAACAGTTTTTTGCATGTGAAGCGATCGGGCTGGTTAGAACTTAGGACCCCACGTTGAGTCCCTGTGCAAATGGCAGAATTTTTCACATAAAATATGATCAATTCCGCCCGTGCGGAGAATGGACATTACAGATTTTGAAACTACGCACCTTGTATAAAGTGGTGGCAATGTTTCCAGAGAGGCGGGATATACAAACTTGATGTCTACACGATTACAGAGGCGTATTATCGATAATTGTTTGGACTTACTTTCATTTACCTATAACCGCTTGGATTTGTCTGGTTCTATCATGTACGCCACATTTTCATTTTCTTTTAACCTTGCACATTGTCGTCGAACTCGTTTCACAGATGTATTCATTACTACTCTTCAACACTACTATTTTGCAAATTTAAATTATATTTTTTCGCTCAGAATACAACTCCGTTTCTAGTATCACTTATCACGCTTTGGAAATAGCCAGACTTCTTATCTGTTACCGCAATAATGAGAAGATTTAGCAATATCTTCTTCATGTTTTCACCTTGATTCATGGAGTAAAACATGGATTGTGGAGCATTTTCACTCGTTTTTTCTTATATGGATGCTACTGGTTCCTGTTTATTATCCAAATGGGACCTTTACTTTTTCTATTTTTTACAAATATTGTTGATTTTTTTCTTTATTAATATTATCGCAAAATTGTGCATTATTCTTATATTTATCTTCATTGCGATCTTCGGATATCAACGCCATTCAATATTCTTCATGAGGGATTTTTCATGTTTTCGTGATGGAAGCCTGCCAGCCCAGGTTGGAATGAGCTGGTCTGCCTTTGTCGGTTACCCCATCATCATCATCAAAGTAGCCATTGCTGAAACCACATTGCTCCAACTTTTTCTAAAACTTTATCTCTTTTCATCTTTAATTAAAGTGAGGAAAATAGTTATTTTCTATTCACTTTGTATTCATCATACAAGTGCAGTCAAGTTTATAAGGGTTTGTCTAATTCAACCTAACTTCCTGGTGGTTCATCCTTCATCATCATCTTGCCTAACCTTCCTGGTACCAGACCACCTGCTACACTTCTTCAAAAACTACTTGTAGCCAAGTATTGGAGCTGTAGATCTGCTGGAATCCAGTTTCTACTCCATCAAAAGGACATCTCACCATCATCATTCTTCTGCAGTGGGCTGAACATTGTCAGATAAGCCTATCCATATACATTTCAATTTCATCCTTTTAACACATGTTCATTTTCAGTGGCCACTTAGGGACATATCTTAACTGATATTCAATAAAACTCAATGCTAGTTGATGCTTCATCAATATAACTTTTCTAATTTTTGAGCACCCACAATTCTAGAGGTAAAACAATTTATTCCTCAAATTTGAGGTGGTCCTTCGAGGTATTTAATTTAAAACAATTTATCATTCCATTATCTAGTTCGAATGTTGGACACTAATTGAATTCAAACCAATAGGTCTCATTCACAAACAATAATAGTACACCAAAAATTAAGATTCTACAAGGATATTTATATTTCCTTACAAATACAGAGAGGATGTCCTTTGTACAGTCATTCGAAATTCACAATATTCTAATTTAGGCATCCCTCAGTACCTACAAAATACAGGAAATTGAGATTCTGACACGAAACACGTTGACATCGGAGATAGCTTCCTGGCTGTCATTTGTCCACAGGCTGTAGGTTGGTAATATGAATTCTCCACCACTTCTTTTAAAGATATATCTCCACCTCACACCTTCAAAGTCCTTCTGGACACTTTTCTCATTCAGTAAAAATCAGTATCGCCGACCGACTGCTGACCTGGCGATTTGTTTCAATGAAGCGAAATTGAATAAAATATTGCACATTCAAAGTTTGAGGGGTTTCGTTGGTGTATCGTAATCATAATTGCTTTATTTGATCTATTATCATAATGTGCAGATTATATGCTACTGTACTTGAGTTTGCTTTTAATTTTCAAATAAATGCACTTCGTTAACCGGAAAATCCTCTCCGAAACCCAGAATTCATTAATACTTGTATTACATCAAATCCCTGAAATTTGTTGAACAGTTGCAACCTTTGCGCACACACAGTGAATATTAACCTAACAATGACGTAATTCGTTGAGTACCATTTGAGGTTGAACCTTTAAATAAAATAATCTCCCATGTAATAGGACTGAGTAAATGTACTTAATTTTGAGGATCAATTGTGCTGATATCGTTTCCGCGATTCCATACGACAATCAGGTATCCATATCACAACGCAGACATGTGGTCTATTCAGTCAGGTGATCGATTACAGTCAACTAATCTGTTGCTAGAGAGTTATACTATTTAGTTCCAAAAAATGCTAGTAGAGTGCATTGGCATCGACCATTCAGTGCTCATCCCCGGAAAATATGACTGATATCTGTCACGTAACGCAGTCCTGTGATCCATTCAGTAGGTTCCATAGCTTCTAACATGTTGGGAACAATATATCCCAAGTGGAGTCCATGCGGGAATGACTGTATTTTCACAATTCTAAGGAATTTTTTTCAATCCGTTTTCCAAAGGCATATTACAATGAAAAAGATAACTAAAATGTATACATGAAATAAAAAACGCGTAGGTAATACCCCTAAGTACAAAGTAGAGGTGTGTAAACCCAGGTCACCTGAGTGAGTACGCTCCCTGCAGGTCACTCAGTCCAAAGACAAGGTCAGTGGGAGAAGTTCACCAGTTCACTCCGTGAATGAATGGGCGCTGCACTTTGCTCCGCAATTCACTGTGTGAATGAATGGGACCTCTATTATCTTCGTGTACAGTCAGGATTCGGTAGATGACAGACGTCTACCATACTCCTTACATAAATACCACTGGGTAAAACAATGATAGATACAAAAACGAGGTCATTTTCCGAGTTCTCATGATTAAATTTTATTTGAATAGTAGAATCTGCTGGAAAAGGAAAGGCGACCTGCCCAGGTTGTTAGGTGAACGGTTATCTTGAGCCAAGACTCCTCAGCAAGAGACGTTTGCAACCTTCAAGTCTCTTGGGACCTGCAGGTCTCAAACTTCACTTGCCAAGAACAGTTTGCGACCATCTGAGTACTTTGAATGTCGGCCACGGGGAGCCATGCTGTTGCAAACGTCTTGCGATGAACTGCAGGTCTTCCTTCCGCTGGTCATTTGGGACAAGTTCACTTGATAGAGAAGTTCTTTCAGACAAGTTCACTCACTCACTACCCACCTCTAGTATAAAGCCTAAGTACGCAACTACCTGAGAATTTCATCAAAATCGGATGCAAACAATAAATAGTTAGCAACAAGGAGCTGCATACATTCGGACAAGAACAATCATACAAACAGATACTAGAAGAATGTTGTTCGGAATGTCCTCAAGCGTAAAATACCATTAAAAACCTTGATTTTGGCGACATAAAAATGTTATTTATAAGAAATGAAGCAAAATATGGTCAACACGTTCAGCGTCAACGGGAAGAGCCCCACGATCTTACTTAAATATCAGTTCAATTCCAATCGGTATGTTCAACATTCATTTCTAACAAATCCTTCACATTGGAATGGACGTGATTGATCATTAAGTTCCTCTTCGTTGACTTTAAGACACTGATGTGAATTTACCACAAACAAGGAAAAAACCCGTCGGAAGATGAGTAGTTTGTTTATTCAATTTTCTTGTTCTCTCAGGTCCAAGTTCGATGCTTGGAGTTACGAGACTCATTAGAGCTTTCAATTTATCGCTTCCGCAACCCGGTCGGAAGGGGAAGTCAGCTAGAGAAAAACTTTTATCAACAAACTCGAAGAGATTAAACCCTCAAAATTTAGAGAGAGGCAAATTAATTGAAGACCCTCCTTCCTCTGATACCCCTCCGCTTGCCTCGAAACCTCTTGCACCGCTAAGTTCTCTCGAGGGTTGATGGTGACAGGGAAGGCCCAGATAAGGGCAGAAGGACTCAGGGAACGGTAAACTGCTCCTAACAAACTGCTGGGGTAAACAAGCGATGGTATCGAGGGAGCGGCGAGGCTTTAGGTCCGGACACGAAGTTGTAACGCCGGACCTGAGTAACGCTTAGTGTGCTTCACCCTGGGGCAGATTTGATGGGTCATTAGGCCCTGTGAATTCTACGAAAGTAGCGAGTTGATGGGATAAGCCCGCATCTGAACCAGGAGAGTTGGATTAGCTTAGCAGCTTCGCATCGAAACCCGGAGAATACGGTCAGTTGCTATTTATTGCAGTACCAGATAACATTATCCTATAGGGAGACAAATTTGGTCCGTAGTTTCTTTAAAAACTGTTTAATTCGTTACCGTTAGACGTTACCAGATAACGTCAGGCTGGAATGAGCGGGTTACGGTTTGCCAGAATCTGGGGTAAGTATAGACCTATAGCCCAGAATTGGGCAGTACCGGCCTATTTGTGGTGAGGGGGTTCATGAGGTTGGGGGGGGGGGGGTGCGCGCCATGAACATTTTGGAGGGGAGTGGGTCACGAAGCTGGGGGAGGGTGGCACAAGGTCTAGCAAGAAAAGTGAGTGAGTGAGAAACAACGGAGCGAAGAAGGTGCGGGGTGGCAGATGAGTTGTCAGTCACTTCCTTAACTTTGTGCAAATAGACGCTGAAGGAACGGCGGCCAATTTCCTTCAAACGCTTCCTCTTTTTTTCACGACGCTTCCCAGCGACACTTGATTGACAAAATGGAGCCAACCTGTGGAGGCAGGTTTTAGCGTCTATCGCTCTTTGGTTCGAGAATGAGGCGGTGCATCTGACAGATGAGGTCATGCACCGTTGAGGTCACTTTCAAGTTCAAACACCATCAGGAATCGAGTATGTGAAATGTAAGAATTGGCATGAGTGAAGGAATATGAGGGTAAGTTTATTTACAGATTCGGGCAATGTATTAGTTAGTGTGTGTATAAGAAAATTTCTTGAGAGATTTAATCTCTCAAGGAGAGAATTAGAGGTTCCAACCAAGGAAGCCAGTTGGCTTATTGTTGCACGAATATCTGTTCAAAATCATACAAGTCAAGCAAATTTTCCAGTAATCAATTTTAAAATCTACGAATTCGAAGATCAACATCTCTTACAAATTGGCGGGTTTGGAAATATAATTTTAAGTGTTGGGTTTCGTGTCAGTATTCCTTGTTCAAAGGCAATTCTATTACATCCAGTTCCATATTTTTTAAGAAGAATATTCTCAAGTAGAATGTTCTTCTAAATATAAAACTGACGTTAGCGAAAATGTATTTAGGTGTCTGAGTTCTAGCGCAGATCAGATGGGTCATTAGACCCACTGAATTCCATGTTTATCGCGTGTTGATGTGATGAGACCTTTAATCTGAACCAGGGAACTTGGGCAGTTCAACAACCTTACAAAACATTTCAGACAGGGGCAAAAGTGGTTATCTCTCCAAACTTACCCCATGTTTGGACAGCAGAGTCAACTCGACCAAAATCGAATTTTAGGATTGCCTAGGTCTGATGTGACAAGGTCTCATTTAAACCTGGAGAATATGATTAATTACTATGTGATCCAACGACTTATCATATTGTATCATGCAGCGAACAACCAGTCTATTTAAAATCTACCCCGGAGTTCTATGTTCATTATTAGGTCTTTTGTACTTTAGTTTCGGTTTGTCTCGATTTTATGTTGATCAGTCAGAACGTGGAGTAGGATATGCAAGTAGTACGTTACTGAATCTAATGTAAGATTTAGATATATCTATACCTAGCCCAGACGTGGGAGTACTAGGTCATTAGTACTTCAGGATTGTCGAGTTTTGATGTGAAGCGTCTTTGCGGCCTAATCTTTAGAATTTGCTGATTTATATTTCAATGACTTATCATTTTGTCAGTGAACAACTAGTATATTTACATCCTAGTCCAGAATTTTGTGTTCTGTACTAGATCGTTAGTACCGCAGTAGTTCAGGTTGTCGAAGATTGGGCCCACAAAACTCCAGTTTGTCCGGATTTTATGTTTAACAATCAGAACTTGGAGGATAAGATCGGCCGATAGGTAGTCAAATGACGTATCATTATGTTTTGGAGAACTCAGTGTTGCTCTTTGATTCCAGATTCCCAAATTCTGAGTCCTATTATCTAGGACATTAAAAACGAGAAAACCCGGAAAGATTCGTGTGTAAGACAATGTGTAGGCATGCATGAATCAAAGAAAAAGGAGACCTTGCAAAGTGTTTTCAGTTGGAATATCTCGGTATCAACTCAATGTCTTACTATAAAGGTAATTGAAAACGTTGTATTTCATTCGAAAACCTAATGACACGAGCTCGAGTGGCTCCGAACGTGGAATGTGGAGTTGAGAAATTTCAAAAAAGTCACCAATTGTTTCCACCAACCGTTTTGGACTGATTACGTGTTTAACCTAATATCATGGCAATAACCGAACAAAAGGAATTCAAACCGTTAGTATCGTATCGCCTTATAAAAATTAACCGTTTTAGGGTGTGAGTGACATTTTTAGTCAAAGAACACGTCTCTCCTGTGCAGTAAGTGCTCGCAAGAGACCTTTACTTCGGTCATAAAATTATTATCAAACTCCCATTATCACAGAATGTATTGGATTTACGGTTCCATAAACTAGAAGCTCTGCAATCAAGTCGTTACTTGCTGACGTGCTCTCTTCATTTAACGGGAGAGCAATAAAAATGTTCAGACCACGTTTTCAACTGATGTTGTAGTTACGTAGCATTTCGTTACTAATGATGTACCAACATTTCTAGTCGTAAAAGCTCACGCAATAAGCCTTGTAGTTTAGGTAACGTCTGAGAGACATACAGAATATGCAAGACAACAAGTGGGGAGGCACAGGCTGAATAAGACAACCTTTTAATACCTACAGTTGAGTGTTTTTATTTTACATCTAAACCAACACTATAAAGAATGAAGATCTGACTTTAGTACTTGTGACTAATCAACACAAAAACTATTTTTCAGAAATACTATCACTATTAAAAAGTTACGTATTTGCCCAGTAACATAATTCATTATTTTTTCAAAAAATTACTAACGCCAATTTAACTCAGACTATTTCTCGAGCGCTGCGATATATAAAAACTCCTATGTATTATTTTTTGTTGTGATTTTGTATACCGAGCCCTGTATGGAACATGGGTGGAATCGATTAGTGGTGTTATTGGGGTCATTCTATTAATCCTAATCCATGAAAAACAACACTTAACTAGTCCCTCTGTACACAAGAATAGCTGATATCTACTTAGGAGGGGAGATATCTGTGTACCTGCTTGTAGCATATGAATAGAACAACTTAAGTTCAACTCGATAAATTTAAACGACTAGTACATTGAGACGGTCAAATCAACTGATATAATTGCAATGGGATTTCGCCTTCAAGAGTCCTTTATGAAATCGAATGTTCATAACTTACTTAAGCCATATATTTGAGGGAAAAATGAAGTTTAGGTAGACGTTTTACGTTATCTCGGTAAACTTCAATCGTTTTATTCGTGCATTTCTATGTCGAGCTTATATACGGTATACTGAACGATTGTACGATTTTTTATATCAGCTTTTGATTCGAACAGAAGATCTAGTAAATGTTAGTGTTGACGAAGTGGTATTTAAGACGAGATCACCATACTGAGGTGGGGGGGTATTGAGGTTCAATAAAAAAAACGCTGCAAATTCGTTCACTGGGGTTTATTATTCAATTGGCTTGCGTTCATAATTTGAATTTCTACTAAGCTTTGGAGCGTGCGCGTTTCACAGGATAGAGCGATTATTGAAATTCAGGAGAAATGCATGGAGCACGTAAATCTGTTCTCAAGCAGAATACCTATTTGGATTGATCAGTTGATCATATTTGTATGCCTCCTGAAATTCAATAATCGCTCTGTCCTGTGAAACGCGCACGCTTTGGAATAACGTTGGCTCTATGCAAATCTCCTGAAATTCAATAATCACTCTATCCTGTGAAACACGCTAACTCCAAAGCTTAGTAGAAATTCAAATCATGAACGCAAAAGCCAATTGAATAATGAACCCCAGTGAACGAATTTGCAGCGTTTTTTTTATAGAACCTCAATAACCCCCCCCCCCCCCCCCCAACAATAAAAACATCTATAATTTATCAAGTCCTTCAGCACTCGATTTGCGTTGAAACTTCCCCAAATCCAAATTTAAACGATGTAGCCAAAGGTAGACTGATGTAGAGGAGGCACACAAATATCATCAACTGATCAATCCAAATAGGTGTTTTGGTTGAGAACCGATTTACGTAGTCTATGCATATCTCCTAAAATTCAATAATCCCTCTATCTCCTGTGAAACACGCACACTCCGAAGCTTAGTACAGATTCAAATCATGAACGCAAGCCAATTGAATAATAAACCCCAGTGAAAGAATACTTATTTACCCCAGTAATAATATTGAATAATAAACCCCAGTGATAATTTGGAATAACATTTACCTATATATTATCAGCGTCTCATGCATATCAGAATGCTTCAACCCGTGTATCGGCTATAAACTACAAGTATCCACATCGGCTATCACTGCAGTATTCACATTCACTACAACTCGAAGCTATCGGCCGGACAACACTAGGTTACAAACAAACAATAATAAACCAAAAAACGCAAATGTTGGCACCATAAATCGGGCCATACATCGGGAATGGTTTGACCTACGGACCTGGGGAGGGGCTCATTCGATTCCTGACGGTATGTTCTTGAAATAAGTTTACATTCAAGCCGCTTGGACTTGTTTTGAGGTTTCTAGGGATTTTACAAAACTTTGACAGCCCTTAAAGGGCACTCTAAATTGAGTGAGAGAGCTGGCTCAAGAATTGGGGCTTCGTTGGACCAAGATGGATTTTCCCTGAAAATTTCAGATCTTTTGCTCCAGCCGTTTCGGAGATATCGTGCGTACGGCGTACGGCGGACGGACGGAAAAATTTTTATTGCAGATTCGGATTCTACACCCTTTGAAACGCGAACCACGAAATTTTCAGGGTGGGTTAGAATTTTTTTTTTTCAGAGCGATTACAATGGTTTATTATTGAATAATAGACCAAAAGTCATCCGATTCACAAACTTTAAGCATTAAACCTTTATCCCGTAAATCAAGGACACACATCCAAGGAAGTGAGAGAAAAAGTTAGCAATATTATTTTGTATATAAATTCCCATGTTCATAATTATTATAATTTTTATCCAATAATAATTGAGTAATTTTTGGCGGCAAACAAAATTCAAACGTTTTGGCAATTCATGTGATTAGGTATTTCTATTTCAAAATAGTTGGATTGTAGTAGATTCCTAAGGAAATACATCACATATGAATAGGTGTCAACTCTGTGAGAGTTCAACTTTGTGAGAGTTTTCACCGAAGTTGGTCAATATATTTCGATTGAATTCTCGGATGAACATCTAAATGGCGCTTCACTTAAACAAATTAATGACACAACCGATTAAAATAAGTTGGTATACGTTTTTCAAGTAATTCTTTTGAATTCTACCACACCATAAATAGATTAAGTGTTTGTGGTTGCAATCAGATGAATGAACTGATCAGAGTGGACCTCAAACATATAAGGGTAGTAATGTATAGCAAAGGAAACAAATGTTTGTGCGTGTATTTTCTGTTTGTTGCTCCTAAGGGTGGGGATGTTTTTCCACCAAACAGGTATGTAACTTCCCCAAAGCCTTTTCGGAACGTTGCGAAAGTAATAAGGTTTTCCTATTAGTAAATGGTTTTCAAGGGAGGACTTTGTTTCCATCTAGCAAATGGTCAAAGTAGAGGGAACTTCGTCTCGCCGTTTTGAAAAAACCAAAAGGAACGCCGGGAAAAATAGATTTAAAAAAAAAAAAAAAAAAAAAAGAAATCGAATTTAAGCGGTGAAAAACAAGAAGCTAAGGAAACACAACTTTTAGCCTTTTGAACTGTTAAATGGGTAATCGGAGAGGGACTAGTGGGAAATGAGAAAGCTCTGGGCGATGAGCAGAAAACAATTTAAGTGAAAGTTGGTAGACACCTCTCAACAGTGGACTCCTTCCAAGAAGGGACTAACTGAGGAGCTGGAAAAATCCCGAAGGGCCATTAGAAACACCAGTATTTTTGCTAACGTTTTGTTAATTTCGGAATGAAATCAAATTATTGGGATGATCGATTTGTAGATATTTGAAAATCCAAAGAATTGTTCAAGCTAGTTGTCGCCATTATTGATTTGTTGATCTATTAAAAACTTGGTTTTTGATATTATTGTTTTGAAGCAGAATGTTGCTTCAAATAACTTTATCAACTACGAACAAGAACTCAGGGAAATTCGATCACAAATATTTGTTGAATTATGTTTGACGAAACTAAATACGTAGTAACAATAGCAAAATTGGAATATCCTGTAAAAATGGGGAAGATTAAAAAGTTTGTTAAAAAAATAAGGGTTTCCTTAGTTTTATTTTCTTTTTACAAAAACAAATTCAGAATAACTTAACTTAAATATAAATTTTACATTAACATATACTTTGGTTCAGTGCCTTTGTGAGTGTGCACCATGACAAGCTTAGCACCTACAGTTTCATCGGATCTTGAAACTTTCAGCGAATGAGTTGCAGTCAGCTGTTAGATAATTCCTTTCTAGTTTCGTTTTATCAATTTCTGAATTCGATTTAATTTGGTTCAAAATTTAATGCAAGTTGTCGGATCTATCCTGAAGTTCAATTTTGTTAAACCCATATGAGTTTTATGACGATTGTGCAATCAATAGCTTCCACTCATCTCTCAAATTCCTATAATAACAATGAATCTTACAATTTTCGCAGAATATCGATCGAATTTTCAGGCATAGCACAGTTTAGGCTGTGGATGGTACTTAATGAATTTTATCGATCCCCATCCAATATTACGTTTGCTGTCTGGCAAAACATAACATCTGTGATGGGTGAGGATAGTTCTAGGATTCTAGGATAACTCTGGATTCAGAGCTTAGACCAGGAACTTCAGAGGTACCCTACGTGCATTGCAAGCATACCGCCTCAGCAATTGAAAGGGGCAACCAGACATTCCATCACCTCTTTGTTATCCACCTTCAAAGCCTTATATCTTTTTGTTTACTTAACAGGCCAATTCCGAAAATTTGTACGACTTTCTAAAACATTTCAACGCTCCATACATCCATATTACGGAGACGAAGTCTTAATATTCAACATATTTTGATATCTGAAAACAGCTAATAACTTACGGGACAATATCCCCCCAAAACGTATTACAAACTTCCATTAAAAGAAGGAACGAACAAACTTATAAATAAAATACACTCTGCATCCACAAAATTACACATCCACCTCGCCCAACATCATCTTCAATCGTCTTCATTTATTTATAGTAAAAATCTTTTTATTTTCTCCCGATGAAAAATGGGCTTCCGACCAACTTTATATGATTTATACGGCTACCGTCAGTTTCCGGGTTTCGCGAACTGAAATCTCTCGCGCCAGAAATCCCCCTAAACCGCCAGCTCGTTTTGGCCCTCTCCCAAGTTTACTCCCTTTCCTTCACTTAAAATAAACTCCATTTAATTTTATTTACTATATAAACTTCTGCTTATACTTCGCGGATTATTCGAAATAACGATGCACCGCATTTTGAGTTTTCCTAGATGATTTAACATGACCGGCCCGGTGTCATTTAGGACTTTTGCAGCATTCGTTTTTTTTTCTCGTGAGAACATAAACGTATATGGGTGAATGTCAAACTACGGGCAAATTTCGTGTCCAGGCAACTTTCCTCAATAGATAAGCATCCTATCCTCAAACTTTTGGTCTTGAACCAAAGAGACGGCTCTCATCCTCAAGAAACAATTGTTGAATAGAGTCAAATTGCAAATTATATCACAGTTTCATGCAATGAAAGTTCCAATTTGTAATTACTGTGGCTGTCGCAAAATACAATTTTTAATTTCAGAGTTGTTCATTGGCACTCTAATGGCAATGCCTGAGAAGGGAAGATGTATATTGTTCAAGTAGAATAATGGAATGATCAGAAACCAGGGGAACATTTCAATTTTACAACATCTGGAAGTGTGGAGGGGGTAATGAAGTTTGTCGCGAAGAAAAAAGTAATTACCGTGTAAAAAAACCAAATGGAATTTTTCGGTATGGGCAGAGGGATATTTTGGTATGGAAAGAGGGATATTTTGAACATATGTTATGACCTGTGTAAGGTAGCAACCCTGCTTGAGCCTACAGAACCCTCTTCAAACTGCCACATACGTGTGCAGGAAACGGCACTCTGGGGGCAACTGAAGACATTGGCCCATTCATTAATATTCATCAATTGAAATTTAGATTTAGGTCCTTTTCTTGACTATTGTTTTTACTTGTGTTATTTTGACCCAAGTTCCATTTCCATTCGGCTCATTGGATACATTCATTATCTCCCTACATTTCTCTATCTTTTTTTTTTTTTTTATTTTTTTTTTTTAATTGCAGGAATTGTTGAGAGAGTGCGGGACGAAAATTCACTGGTAAATTTCATGGCACATAAAATAGCCAGTAAGGAACAGAGATTGAAAAAGACTGCATGACTAGAAAAAAAAAAGATTTTCCTTACCTTGGAGGTATTATAACTAGTAAAAGTGTTCAAGTATTTTTTTTTAAATCTAATAAATGTGTTTATAATCCGTTTAATAGTGGATCTGTTATTTACCAATCTTATTATTCTTGAAGTATGCCACCATAGCCATGATTTTTAGGAGCATTTTACCATGGACCTGCCAGTAATTACCGTGCCAATTTTGGTATTTACCGTGGGCACAGGATTTGAAAATAAGACATTTTGAACTTGAAAATGGACTTTGATTTTTGCCTGTTGTATTTTTTAACCCTAGACTACCCAGAAATCACTACAAAGTTTTGTGACCTTTTAGGAGTAGTTTCATTTTTGAAAACTTTGCTAGTTGAAAAATGCCTGTAGTTTGACATTCAACCATATACTGTCTAGGAATGGCTCTAATTGGTTCAAAAATCGGAATTTACTCCAATGGAAAACTTGGAGACAAAAGCCAATTTAAGAGGCGAACGAGCTGGTCTTTATACGCACTAAATCCCTCGCGACGAAATGTAAAATGTAAAAATGGGGAGGGGGAGGGGGGGGGGGAATACAACATTACAAGGCTTATTATCGAAAATAATGAACCACAAAACTGAATAAACCAAGGGAAATCGCATTTTCCAACTTATCGCATTTTGAGCCGTATGATTCTAATTTTTCCTGCCCTGGAAAGCTAAATTTACTCCGACAGGCGTGGTCGAATTTTTAGAATTTCAGGATGTACATAGTGTGATTTATACTTAAGGCGGAATTCAGAGTCATTACCAAGTCGAAAGGAAATGCTTAAGTGAAGTGAAAGCGCGGTGCCTACTTGTAGGTAGGTCCAGGGTTACCTTAAGCATTTAATTAGTCACTGTAAGTACGTAAAAAATCAGAATTTTGAATCCCACCCCTAGATGAGCGAAGAAGAATAGCGACGCGCTCGTGCGCCACTCAAACTGGCGCACCCTTTTCGATTTACGAGTCTTAACACTACAGCGCGAAGTCGCTTCTACAATTACAAGGCAGGTAATCGCTGAGTGTAGATAATGTACCACAAATTACTTCTGAAGAACAAATAATCAAATTACACGAAGGGAAATTCAAATATCAGCGGTTCTCTAGGTGTGAGGCACGACCCTAAAGGTGGCGGTACGAAGACTCTGGGTACAATGCCCCAGATGCCATTTTATTTATTTACTTTTTTTTATAGATAGTGTTTGCGCATAACTTCAATCTCTTGTTATCAGTGGCTGACTAGAGTCCCTTTTCGCCTTATTGGAAGCTTGAAAGTTCTCCCCCCCCCCTCTCCCTGCATCACACCAACGCTGAAAAACTATCAGTTCAGTATCTGATCGCCATTACGCCCGAAAAGTTCGCTCTTCATTTAAATATTTTTGCTCCGTGCAGTGCCCCATCATTTCAAATTCCGGCCTTTATAGTGGAATCCAAACCGCGTATAAATTGTGCCGTCAGAACGAGAGGAAGGACGACCAGACCGGCAGACAGGGCGCCCTGTAAAGTAACTGGAAGAAGACCAATAGGTAAGCGTTGGTGTTTCCTTTGTCTATTTCATGCTTCCACAAGTTTCCGCCCCTTTTGTATCTACAATTTCGAATAATATTTCATATACCTAGCTTGGGTTATAACAGACAGATTGATAGTTTATTTACATCATTTTACATGTTACATTCTTCATTTGAATAATAACTG
Organism: Creontiades dilutus; assembly: GCA_031894815.1. Taxonomy (NCBI): domain Eukaryota; kingdom Metazoa; phylum Arthropoda; class Insecta; order Hemiptera; family Miridae; genus Creontiades; species Creontiades dilutus. The sequence goes on along the minus strand of JAVIWC010001773.1, from coordinate 2,661,641 downwards.
ATGACCAAGCTAGGGAGTGTATCACTGTGGTCCAGCCCGGAGTTGGTTCTTACATCTAATTTCTATAAAGTACGTACCTATAACACTATATTTACTCCACATTAATTTTTAACATTTAGATTCCACTACCCTAAAATGATAAAATTATGTACTTAGTATACATGCCATTTATATAGCTGCTAACTTTATAAAATCATAAATTTTAGTTCATAAAGTACTCATATGGCTTATCTCTTACTAGTTTATAAGTTTATTTTTTGAATTGATGCTCACTGTTTATCTTCATTAAATTTATAATTTTTTTCAAAATCTTTATTGGCTATTTGCATGCCTCTGTATTTTGTTGTCATTTGAGCAAATGTATTTTTTACTCTCAGCAACTTGAGTCTGTATGATTTTGATTGCCGCTGTCTCACATCGGCAGAATATATCTTTTTGTGTTTACGGATTAGTTTCAGCATATTTAATGTGTACGATTGGTGGACAGTTAACAAATTCAAATCATGAAATAATGTATCACTGGGATGGTGCCTGGGCTTATTGAGCAATACCATTAGAGTCATTTTTTGGATCTTGAAAATTTTGTCAATTAGGTACTTAAAAGTGCTCCCCCATATCACAATCGCATACTGCAGACGTCCCCAAACTGTGCGCCGCGGCTTACGCCAGGTGCGCCGCCGTTGTCTACCAATAATTTATACAACATTAAATAAATGCTGTATTTTTGTTGTAAAAAATAGTAACGATCTTATTTACGATCTTGTGTAAAGTATGTTGACAAATAACTAGTACGAAAATGAACTAAAAATGTAATTGTTGTAATATAATGCGATACAAAACAAATTAATTATACTAAGTGCGCCAAGCCAGGTCTGTACTCAAAGGGAGCCGTAGGCTAAAAAAGTTTGAGGAGCTCTGTCATACTGTAAGATTGACTCAAACAGCACCTGATAAATATTGATCTTTAGCTCTTCTGATAGAAATTTTATTCTATAAGTGTATAAGCACATTTCCTTAGCTCTTGACACAAATTTTGAATGTGGTGGGTCCATTTCATCTGAGAATCAAACGTCTTGTTGTTGTACATCCATTGTCGTATCGCCCTTAAATCTTTCTCGGCATTTTGATGGACCTCCTGCCATGTTTTCCCGGAATTTACTAGGGCAACATCATCAGCAAACATGTACATTTTCCTGGAATATTTTTATGATGCAAGTCCCACAATATTTTTGTGATGCCTGTAGATGAGGTTATTAAATTTACTTGCGCAATAATAAAGCAAACGTTAATTTGTGATGGAGAAAGGATGGAAATTAATTGTAAAGTCTCACACACCCTGGACCGGTATACAAAAGAAGCGCCCAATTTGGAGAGCAAACACATTGCCAGCGCTCACTCGATTCGACAAAACTTACTCCTGTAAAACCAGTAATTTTTCAAACAAAATCGATCGGGATTGTTCTCAGATCCGTAGAAATTTACTCATAGCAAAATAACCAAAATTTCTGAACCTAGAAGTGGGACTACAAACCTCACAATGACACGAGCAATCATTTAAAGCAAGTTAGGACGGCGAATCTTTCAAGATGGGTCCCACACCGGTCCGAGCTCATCTTACTTGGAAAATCTCATTCAAAAGGCGAAAATGTTGAAAGCGGGTGTAAATTTCGAATTTTTTCCTCTTCTCGTGTTGGCCAATTGGTGGAAAATGGAAGTTTGGGTGGGGTTTCAAAGATAAGTTTATTTTATTTCACAAAAATAATAAAACAACTGTGAAATGATTTGCAGCATTTTACAGTGGTGACAGTAAAACTAACAAGTATATAATTTTGATGTGATTATGTGAGCAGTCTTCCCGTAAGGCAATGGTACTAAGTTATGAGGGCATCTTTTTGTTTATTTATTAGGTTGCACGGGCCAAAGTCCAAATTTAACAACATAGATTAAAAAAGAAAGAAATATCTCGACACAGAGCCAATGGAACATCTGTACAAATGAAAAACCAAAAATATACGTGTGATAAAAAAAAAAGAAAGAAAGAATTGAATTTAAGTAATATAGAGTCTCTCAGGCATCTCAAGCTATCGTGCCAAATGTCAACTTTAAGCCGATTCAGTAAACGCTGGGACCGTTCAGGGTAATATTGTAGAGGTAGTTGGTCGGTGATGCACGAATGTAGAAGGTATTGCAGGATCGCGTCGAGCGTGGGGGTACGATGAAGCTGACCTCAGAAAGTAGCAAAGGGGAATCAACAACTCCATGGAGAAGTCTGTGGAGAAAAGAGCCATCAGCAAGCTGGCGGCGGCACTCCAAGGGGATAATAGAGTTCCTACTGCTCACAGTTGCCGATTTCATGGAGAACGTGAACCGCCGATGATGGCCGACAGCTCACGGTCGCCTCACAGCCAGTAGGCTGTGGGGGAACACCGCGTCCGCACCGTGTGATCGAGTCCCCGCACGTTTTACTCAGTTCCCGCCCTAACGTTTGGATAACCTGAAGTTTTCAACTGATAACACATTTCGTTTCTACATCTTCTTTCCAACATCATGTTCCACTACAAACTTGCCTACCTTGATTTAGCAGATCGATTTGTTAGGGAGTAATCAGTATCGTTTTCACTTTTTGACGTCTGGAATGGTAGCAAGTGGAAGTGTGCAGTGTCGGGCTAGGGTATTCGATGTAGATACCTACGTACTTACATTGGTGAACGAGCTTGACGACACTCAAGTTCTTCATTAAGTTAACGAACATGAATATCTACCTAACACAGAGCTCGACATCCTATGTGTGTTCTAATAAATTTCGACGTAACTATGTTTCTACTCAGCGATGCTAATTCAAAAGCAACTAACTGAAATGAGTGTGGAGAACTACGAATAGAAGCTGCATGAAGATACTCCTCAAATACATTCGGTAACTCGCTGTCCGTTAGGAGATCAGCGTTGTACAGATTTATGAAGTCCACAACTTCTCCTTCCATAATCCAAACTTGAAGACGAGCAAAACGTACAGTAAAAAAACTCGACACAACTGGGAGACTTGAACTAAAATTGCGGAGCACAGAGTCAGGTTATGAATCTAATGATAAGAAACACCGCGGAGGAACACGGAACCCGTCGGGAGATGACGTCGAACGTTAGCATTCAACTCGATTGTGCCTAGATTCCCGTTCACGGTGAGCGAACACCGGGAGGAGCAGGAACTCTCTAATGGCTAGGGGCTCACGTGTAGCACGCTCGTCAAAATCTTCCCATGCCATACCAGACTTGAAAGAGAGGAACCGGAGGAAACGACGCTGGACATGCTCTAGCAGTGATTCGTGAGTTGAATATTGAAGAGACCAAACCATAGCACAGTCCTCAAGTATAGGTCGAACCAGGGCATTATAGAGAGATACCAAAGCATCAGGATTCGTAAAGTCTCGTCTGTTCTCTTCAGAAAACCAAGGCTACGGCTTGCCCGACCCACAATATGCTCGATATGAGGGAGAAATGAAAGCTTTGAATCCAACAACACTCCAAGGTCCCGAATTGCCCCATTCCTGGGGAGAACAGTGCGAATCAAGGAAATTGTTCAAGGCTTGCAGGCTGGGGAGCGTCGATAAAATTTGTCACACACACGTGTGTATTTATGCACTCACACATATTTTAGCATGGAACATGCTTTAGCCTTGGACTAACTAGTCGAAAAACGTCACGCAGGATGGGTGACGCGGAAGGGTCACCCGTACCAGTGTACCAGGAGCGACCTAGAGCTAAGGTGTCTTGCTCCTGGCGCCATGATACTGGAACCCGTCCTAGCTAAGTCTGGAGCCTTGAAAAAGGTCCTTCCTCACTCCCCAGTCATTATCAGAGTCCCTCCTGCCAACAATTAACGTTTATCGATCGCTAGCCAAACGACAATATTGTTTGTGGAAAGATCCCCGAACGAGAATTAACGTTAATCGATCAATCCATGAACCATTCAGGATTTGGACTATTAAAATTATTGAATGCAGAAAATTGGAAAGCTTAAGATAGCGGGCCAAATAAGAGCAAATTGAAAGCAGCTAACAGAAAAAAAGCGCGGCTAAAGCATGTTCCATGTTTTTTAAATTAAGCGGCAGGCTCTAAGCAGTAAGCATCCGGGGATCCAGGGGGCTTGCCGAACTCCAAAGAGTCTTGATTGATCCTCTACCAATTCAGACGAACTCCAATTTGCTTAAGGAGACTTTGTTTTCCCCATTTTCTGAAACGAATGACTCCCGTGTTCGGGATTTCCAATCGGCTGATGATATTATTGTTCTTTCACCGGAAAAAAGTACTTTTTGAATCTCTCTCACTCGTAATCGGACCAAGATCCCAAAAAGGAGTCGTATGAGGAGAAACAATTATTACGATCTTCCAATTAAACCTATACCTATACAGAGTACTACGGGGGGGGGGGGGGGCGTGCTTAAAATAGAAGTCTCTACAAAACAAAAAACATAAGTTGCGATGAAACAAATAGGAGAGAGAAACAGAAAAAATTAAAAAAGTTAAGTCGACGAAAAAGTTGGTGGGCCTCCGTCCTCCAAACACGATCCGCCACCCCCGACCCGTCCCAAACAGTTTTCCACCCCCTAAGGGGAAAAACTACTGATACCACCTGTTCCTTTCCTAGGTACAGTCAGGCTCAAGGGGCCCCTGTCAGTCTCCTGTCAATCAATACTCAGGCTCCCGCTTCTGCCCCCCTTTCTGCTCCGGACTGTACCCCCTCCCCTATTTTCATTGCCCCGGAGAGGTTGTCAGGGGCAACGGGGGTTCCACCTCTTCGCAAAAAAAAGAGCACAGTGCTCATATATATATATATATATATATATATATATACACACACACACACACACACATATATATTTTTTTCTTTTTTTTATAACCCCCTTCCGCCACACCCTCTCTTCCTTTTGTGTAATATATACTTTTTCTTCTCGAGGTCTCGCCGTCTCGTTCTATCTCGTTTTAAAATCCTTGTATAAAAAAAAAAGGGAGAAAAATCCAGCTCGGGGGCACATTATTAACGAGGTACCTGCTGAAAAAAAAACCATAAAAATATATAGAAACGAAAGACAGAACGATATTTTTTTCTCTCTTCTATTTAGGCTTAAAAAAAATTTTCTCGTCTATTTTTTTTAGTCCACAGAACGATTCATGACGTCCATGTATTTGAGAAGCCATTTTTATGGTTTTACTCTGGAACAAACAAGGTTCATTTTGTGTAGAGATGAGGGAAAATTTGATCAGAGGCGAGCGATTTTGAAGTGGCGCAGTGTGGTATTGTTAAGATATGGTACAACAATCAGCAGTAGCTACTTCAAACAGGGCTTAATTTGGCCGATTTTCGGCGAACGAAAATCAAAAAAATGAAGGCCCTTGGAAAAATCATCTGACCCCAGGAATTTTCATATCGATGGTCAGACTGAATAGAAATTCGGTCGCTGAATCTCAGATAAGAAACGAGAAGAGCCTCGCATCACCTCAAACATCACTACGTTCTAGAGTGCAGAACTACTGATTTTCATATCCTTAGTAAATATGAAACCCTAATTCCTATTAGTTTTGGCGAACGCAGTTAGACACAGGATCATCATCAGGTATGTTCCTTCAGGTGAGTCAAACGCATTTTTTTTTTTTTTTTTTTTAATTTTTAAAAATCTTGCTTGGAATCTAAACGATGACATAAGTCAGGAATAAAATTAGTGAGATTTTTTTCTCACGCATTACGCTTACAATACATATTTTAACGGGACCCATTCAAATCTCTTCGGATTGCTCTTGAGAGACATGCAGACATAATAAATACACGGCTCTCGGCCCGAGGTGCCCAAAAAGTTAGAAATTAATACAGCCCCAAATTAAACTGTAAAAAATTCTTCCTTTCTGTTTGTGTTATAAGAAACACGGTTTTATTTAATTTAATTTTTCATTCGTACTCATATTAAGTCATATGGACACATCCATGTCTGGGTGGATGAGTGTTGAGAGCCCCGCATGGCCATAACAGGGGAATATGAGCATCTATCGGGGATTCCCTTCTTCGGACGTCCGAGTTAGTGGTCGCCCCCAACCGCAGCTGAATTAACGAGAAGGGAGCCGACACGAGAAATAGAGAGCCTGAATAACAGAGGTCAACATTTGATATAATAAAAAACACGAAAAACGCTGTAGTGCTCCGTGGGTTTTTCAGGTCGCTGATTACGGTGAGTGGGTTGATTAACCTTCATCACATCAGGTCATTTGAAGGTCAAAGTGGCTTAATGCGTCCGGAAAAATTTTGAAGAAAATCATGGGTATGTTTTCAAGGTCCTTGAATACGATTCCGTAGTTTGTTTGGCTTTCTGCCTACGTTTAACGTCATTTTAAGGTCAACTCAACATATTTCCACAAAAAAATGCACAACATCTTTTTCGCAGATATTTTTGTGGAAATATGTTTTTTTACATCGTTTTTTTACATTAAGTCATGCGTAGAACACAATTTTTTAAAATTTTAATCAATGCATTATCATATCAAAATAATTTAAAAATAAAACTAGCAAATTTTCTAGTATCAATATAATTACAATAATATAATGCATCAACTTTCACTTATAAGGAATAGGTAAATCAATAGGTATCATCTGCAGTCCGGTCTCATTTAAAAATATACAAATACGATGGAAATATGTTGATTTGACCTTAATTGACCTTAAACAAAGGCGAAAGGCCAAACAAACAACGGAATCGTATTCAAGAACCTCAAAAACATGCGCTTGATTTTTTTCAGATTTTTCAGTCGCATCAAGTCACTTTGACCTTCCAAACGACCTTCACATGACCTTCATATGATCTTTATCGAAATCTTCTGGCCATACGAACTACAAAATAAGATTCAGAGGCCTTAAAAACAAGCGCAAATTTTTTTCGCAGATATTTTTGTGGAAATATGACAAGTCACATTGACCTTCGAATGACCTTGAAGCTGATGTGATGAAGGTTAACCAGCATACTCACCGTAATCAGCGACCTGGAATACCCTCAGAGCAATATAGCGTTTTTCCTGTTTTTTCTAAGGTATATCAAATGTGGACCTATGTAATCATCTTTGCGAGGTTTTACATCAATTTTGGTTTATTATTCAGTAATAAACCATTGTAATCGCTCAGGAAAAAAAAATTCTAACCCCCCGAAAATTTCATGGTTTACGTTTCAAAGGGTGTAGAATCCAAATCTGCAATAAAAAATTTTCCGTCCGTCCGCCGTACGCACGATTTTTCCCAAACGGCTGGGGCAAAAGATCTGAAATTTTCGGGAAAAATCCATCTCGGTCCGACGACGCCCCAATTCTTGAGCCAGCTCTCTCACTCAATTTAAAGTGCCCTTTAAGGGCTGTCAAAGTTTTGTAAAATCCCTAAAAACCTCAAAACAAGTCGAAGCGGCTTAAATGCGTACTCTTTTTGAAGAACGTACCTTGAGGAATCGAATGAGACCCTCCCCACGTCCGTAGGTCAAACCATTCCCATGTATGGCCCGATTTATGGCGCCAACGTTTGCGTTTTTTGGTTTATTATTGTTTGTTTGTAATTTGTTTGTAATTATTGTCTGTTTGTATTATTGTTTGTGTTGTCCAGCCGATAGCGTCGAGTTGTAGTGAATGGGAATACTGCAGTGATAGCCGATGTGGATACTTGTAGTTTATAGCCGATACACGGGTTGAAGCATTCTGATATGCATGAGACGCTGATAATATATAGGTAAATGTTATTCAAAATTATCACTGGGGTTTATTATTCAATATTATTACTGGGGTAAATAAGTATTCTTTCACTGGGGTTTATTATTCAATTGGCTTGCGTTCATGATTTGAATCTGTACTAAGCTTCGGAGTGTGCGTGTTTCACAGGAGATAGAGGGATTATTGAATTTTAGGAGATATGCATAGACTACGTAAATCGGTTCTCAACCAAAACACCTATTTGGATTGATCAGTTGATGATATTTGTGTGCCTCCTCTACATCAGTCTACCTTTGGCTACATCGTTTAAATTTGGATTTGGGGAAGTTTCAACGCAAATCGAGTGCTTAAGGACTTGATGAATTATAGATGTTTTTAATGTGGGGGGGGGGGGGGTTATTGAGGTTCAATAAAAAAACGCTGCAAATTCTTTCACTGGGGTTCATTATTCAATTGGCTTTTGCGTTCATGATTTGAATTTCTACTAAGCTTTGGAGTTAGCGTGTTTCACAGGATAGAGTGATTATTGAATTTCAGGAGATTTGCATAGAGCACGTTGATCATATTTGTGTGCCTCCTGAAATTCAATAATAATTATTTCTCTATTCTGTGGAACACGCACACTCCAAAGCTTAGTAGAAATTCAAATCATGAACGCAAGCCAATTCAATAATAAACCCCAGTGAAAGAATTTGCAGCGTTTTTTGATAGCATTTAAACGAATTGTGCGGATTAGTAATAGATCGCGGAACGAACCCCTTTCATGTCACATAATTGACGCTTGGACCTGTGGACACTCGTAAATTTCCGGGTTAGGATTACAAGGTCCGCGTATTTCTCTGCACTCAGTAATTAAGGCACAAAAGCTTTCAACATTCAAAAAAGTTCTTATCGTTCAATGGCAAACATACGGCGACTAAAGGCACGAGTACATCTACTATAATTACCGATTTTCACGATTTGAATTGACATTTTAGAGATTTTCTTAAAAACTATCCTCGGTCACATTTCAAAAACAAGTCGCTTGCTCCAGACATAAATAGCTGTCAACCTGTCAGAATAAAAAGATTTTCATAGAATTTTCAAGTTTTCCGCAGGTTAGGCGACAGACCCTTGGACTAACCATACACATTCTATGGCTTTTTTGCAATTCAACCAAAAAACAATCTATTAAACATATTTGCCGAGTTCATCATTCCTTCTCGCATGCTTGATTTTTTCGGAGAGAACGTTCAATCAGAATTGTATTGAGTATTAGAAGCTATCGTCTAGAACACGCTTCTAAAACACTTTTTTAATCACCCTTCAAAGGCGGAGGGAGCACTTCATTGAACACAAACGAAAACAAAAACCGACGCCGGGATTTGGGAATTTGAGGATGATGGAAGAGGAAGAGATGGATGGATGAATAGAATGACCACCAATTTAAGTAAGAGCATCGGATGATGCGGGTGGGGATACCACGAAGTACTCCAGGCGAGATACCCGGTTCGAATAACTCAAAGGCACTTTCCCCGCACCACACTCTGCGCCATGACACGGTCTGCATCAATAAACTTGATGCCATTAGGCGCCACTCGTTTTAGCCCGGATACCGTTTGCCGCAGGTCGTTCCTATCATATTTACTTTTCTTAGTCATCAAGGTCTGCTCCATGTCCACGCTTCTAACAACTTTGACATCCAAGATTATAGCAGACCTATCGGGCTTAACGGCAACGGTATGTGGCTTTTTGCCCTGGTCGTTTGGTATATGGTTCTCTCTCTCCACAAATCTTGACACAAATCCCGCTGGGCTCTTAGGGCCCTTGCGAAAAAGCCTGAAAATAGCTCATCTGAATATTGAGTCAGTCATATCCCACCTAGACGATTTAAGAGAGTTGGCTAAAAATGAACTTTTTGACGTGATAGCGCTTTCTGAAACATTTTTAAAACCGGAAATTTATGATTCGGCAATTAGTGTGGGTAATTATTCGTGGGTACGCAACGATAGGACTGAGAAGGGGAGGGGAGGTGTGGCGCTATTGGTAAATAAAAAATTGAAATTTGAAAAGCTTGTTCAATCACCTTCTGCCTATTCCAGGAGCCCTGAATTCATTTTCCTCGAAATCGAATGCCGTGTGAGTAAATTAGTTGTTGGGGTGGTTTATCGCCCGCCGAAAATTGGTAAGATCTCCGAGGTGTTTGAAGTCGTTGGTAATCTCTCAGCTAATTATGGCAATTTAATTATGATGGGTGATTTCAATTCAGATATGTCAGAAGCCAGTAACTCCCAATATAAAAGTGAACTTGTTTCGTTGATGAATAATTACAACCTGCATATGTTACCTATGAGCGCCACGCATCATGCCTCATTCTCTAGTTCGTTTATCGATCTTATTTTCGTCAACAACCCCGATTTAGTGCTTAAATTTGGCCAATGCCCGGAAATGTCTAACCATGACATGATTTTCTGCGCCTTAACTCTACGTACGCCGAAAGTCTCTCATTGTTTGAAAACTGTTCGTGATAAGCGAAAATTTGTTGAGGCTAATTTTATTCGGGAGGCTAAGGAAATTGACTGGAAAATAATTTATTCAGAGCCTGACATTGACCGTAAAGTTGAGTTGTTCAATAGCTTGATTTTGAAACTGTATGATAAGCACTGCCCTCTCCATAAAATAAAACCCAAACACTTGCCTGCCCCCTGGATTTCGGACAGTATAAGGACACTAATGAGCCTACGTGACCAAGCTAAGAGGAACCACCGCAAGAATAAAACTCCTGAAAATCTTAACATCTACAGGAAGCTTAGAAACGAAGTGAAACAAGTGTTGCGTAATGCGAAAACGAGGCATTTTCGATCAATTTTTTGCTCTAATCGCTCGTCTGCAGACTTGTGGAATATTGTCCGGGGTTTAGGAATAGGCAGAGATAAAGGGTCTGATGTTGGCGTGTTGCCCGTACCTATTGACGAGCTAAATTACCACTTTGTCGGTAGCACCCCAAATTTTAATGCCCAAGATGTCATTCAGCATTACAGGGATGTCCTAGTGAGTGATTCGACATTTGATTTAATGGAGTTGACTAACGAAAAAGTCCGGGAATGTCTGTTTTCCGTTAAGTCTAATTCTGTTGGATCGGATGGCATTCCAGTGGAGATCTTGCATACGCTGGCAGATGTCATCGTACCTGTACTTTGCAGTATTTATAGGGAATCACTGAGGACCGGGTATTATCCAGCTCAATGGAAGAAAGCAATTGTGATGCCACTGAAGAAAGTCGAAAACCCGAAAGATGCAAATGACTTCCGTGGAATTAACATTCTTTGCGCCCCTGGTAAAATTTTCGACAAAATTGTGTATTCAGAGTTGAACCAGTTCGTCATAGACCACCAAATAATAAATGACAGGCAATCCGCCTATAAATCACATTATAGCACGGAAACTGCTCTTATATGCGTCCTGGATGATGTGAGAGAATCCATGGATCAACGTATGGTGACCATGTTTGTGGGAATTGACTTAAGTCGTGCGTTTGATCTGTTGAGGCACGATATTTTGCTATCAATTCTTGCGTCTCTTGGTGTGTCTGGAAGAGTAGTCAACTGGTTCACCTCCTACTTGTCTGGTCGAGTGCAGAGTGTTAGGGCACCGGATGGAAATCTTTCTTCATGGCGGAAAGTAGTGATTGGCACTCCGCAGGGGTCCGTTTTATCCGGCTTAGTTTTTTCACTTTTCATAAATTCAATTCCTGATGTATTTCAGTATTGTTCTTATGCAATGTACGCCGATGATTTACAATTGTACTTGTCATGTAAAATCGAAGACATAAGTTGTGCTGTATCGAAGGTTAATTCCGATCTTGCTCGGTTAAATCAATGGTGTACTAGCCATGGAATGGTTATAAACTTGCTGAAGAGTAAAATCATGCTAATTGGCAATTCCAAGCTACTATCGAAAGTAAATAGGGAGGAAGTTAACATAAAGATTGGGAATACGCCACTCGAATTAGTCAGTAAATTTAAAAATTTAGGAATTATAATGACTGAGACCCTAAGTTGGAGCAGCCAAGTTGAGGAGACATGTAAGAAGGTTTTTAGAAGTTTATACCAACTACGGCGACTAGCTATTGATTTCCCTCAACATGTCAGAGCACAATTAGCTCAAGCCCTCTTACTACCCTATTTTGATTATGCTGTTCTAGCTTATTGTGACTTGAACATGGAACAGATTGATAAATTGCAAAAGACCATGAACTGTATCATTCGTTTTGTGTTTCGATTGAGGCTTGATACACATGACACATGTAACACCGTATTACAAGAAATTAGGGTGGCTTAAGATAAAAGAGAGACTAAAATTAGCTATTATGACTATGATTTTTAAAATTCTTAAATTTAAAAAACCTCATTATTTGTACGATAAATATAAATTTCTCAGCAACATACACTCAGTCTCTACTCGTAACGCTGCTTCACAACTCCAAATTCCTCATCATAATACTATATTATATGGTAAATCATTCTTTTTGCAGTCAATTTCACTTTTTAATGAAAACTCCATACTTTTTGATGTGGAAAGATCAGTTAACAGTTTTCGAAACAACTATAAAAAAATATTATTGCATGAATATGAGGTATAGAGATGTAGCTAAAAACAATAAACACTTACATAGCTCTTTATGTGAATTTATTTATAGTAATTAATAATGTATTTCAATAGCTTTTGGGGACGTATTAAATTTTTGAAATGTGATATTTAAGTTTATGTATTTTTATGGAAGTTCATTGTGCTTATTAGTTTCTTTTTGTATTATACTATTTTTATTTTTTATTTTGTTTCAAATTTAGGAGAGTTGTTGTTCAGTTGTTCTGTATATATATTCACGTTCCAGTCGGAAGCAGTTACGTTTATTTTTTTATTTTTCAAATGTTTAAATCTTATTTTTCTGTGAATTTTTTATCTGATTAGCTATTAGAGTCTAATTTTCGAATAATTGCGAATGCACAAGGAAGCAAATGTTAATTTGTACAGGAAAGATGGAAGAGAGGACCATCATGGTCCTAATCTTTTCCTGTTTGTTTAAATAAACGCCTTCATTCATTCATTCATTCTCCCCCTCCCTCCCTCTCTCTCAAACTACCAGCCATTGAATGACAATTCACCTGCCATCTGCTTGGCAACTGCATCATGATGGAGAATGAGGCCACCATCAGTTGGTGAACACACACACGATATTAATTCGTTTGATATCTCACATCGAATTTCCATGATGAAAACTGATCAAACTTTTTGGCATCATTAGCAACGGCTAACTGTACACGAGAAATCGCTAAAAAAAAAGAATTAAGTAGGATTATAACAAATTTCTGATGATAGATTGATGAAATCGATTTTTCGATGGCACCGTTCTATGTTAAAAAACCATAAAAATAAAAACGGAGTAAGATAGAACGTTGTCTATATTTCCACGAAAGTAAAGAGTTACACAGTTAGATTGATTTCAACGGTTAGGTCATCATGAGTAACAAACATGAACTGATGATGACCTACTAAACTATATGTTACTGATGATGACCTAACCGTCGAAATCGATTCAACTGTGTAACTCTTTACTTTCTTGGAAATATAGACAACGTTCTATCTTAATCCGTTTTTATTGAAATGGGTTTTCTCAACTTCGTCGCGAGTGACTTTGTCCGTTTCTGTGTGTTATTAGGTTCTGCTTAGAAGAACTTGGGGTTCAACATGAAATGAATGGGCGTCGACTGATTGGTGATTTTATTGCCCATTCCGAACCCGCAACAATTTCGCCATCTTTAACTCCGCGCGAAATAATCGGAACAAAAATTACGGGAATTCACAGCGAACTCTGTGCCCAAACACCATTCAGCTGAAGGCATTCAGGAAATGGCGGGACTTTTTTTGTAAAGGCGATCACGCTGATTAGTGCACGCCTCTATGCTGAGGGCGGTTTTATGCCCGAAGATTGGTACATACGGCACATAACAATTACTCGTATCAACTGTGGGAATCAAACGATTAGGGGAAGCTAAGGAGAAGGAACAGACGGTGGTTAAAAAAAGAAAACTACCGTCAAGTCAAACGGAAACTGATGTTTGACACGTCAACTTTATCGACACACGTGCAGGCCGGGAGTTTTCCCCATTAAAAGTTTTACAAAGTGCCCCCCCCCCCCTCCCTGTAACGTGGGCGAGTTTCTTCGGAAAACATTGTCCTCCATTTATTTTCACTGGGAGTTTGATGCTACGGAACAAGGTGTAGAAGAAGAGCATTTCAGATCATTCAACAGCATCTTTAGATCTGTAGATCTTGGAAATCAGAGTCAAACAATGAGCAACTTCCTCGTGTTGGAATTACTGTTTTTGTTCATTATTTTGAAAAATGAACTTTTGTGATCAACCAAAACAAAATTTTCATTCAATGCATTTCTTGGTTTGTTTCAAACAGGTAGATTTCAACGTACACATCACTCGATCAACACTGCCTCCGCTCAGCCTATTAGTGAAGTAAAAACACAACATTGAAATGATATCAATCACCTTGGCAAGTTACTAAACACCGTCCGGGTTCCGGTCAGCTCATCCAAATTCTTTACCTGACCCTGTGTCAACTCATCCAAGGGAAGTTAATCCTACTCAGTGGACGAGCTGACACATCCCCTTTTCTTATAGTGTCACCTCGTCCAACCAACACCACACGGAAAATCAAGAAGTGTTATATTAGTAATATTGTTTATTACCTTTTTTATGTCAGAAAAAGTATTTCCTCGTCGTCGTCGTCGTCGAATTAAATGTGGATGGGTCGGTTGAGACCGGCCACCTCCTTCACATACTGAAGTCGAGTGATGTCCCCATTGATGTACTGAGCGATCAAACTGTCAATGGCCTCGACTTTTTGACAAATTTTTTTCCGCTGACGTGCAGGCTCATCAACACTGTTAATCGCGATTTCGGTATCACCTTGCACCTCGAGCAACACTTCAATAAACTCGTACACGTTAGGATGAACCGACTTACAAATTCGATTAAATTTCGAGTGGAAAGCCTCGCACGCGTTAGTCGTTCGGGTGGTCGACAAGTTCCGAGCTGCCCACATAATTGGGGGGAAAGTAGATTGCTGAGTACCGTAAGTGTCTACCACGTACTTGAAAAACAAATTAATTTTTGGGTCGGAATTTAGCATAGATTTCAGTTCATTTTTCAAAAAGTCCTCGACCTCAAAAAAACCTAGGTGTGGTAAACCAAACACGATTCGTGAGACTTTACCTTCAAGTGTATTGTTCGACCGATAAGCCTCGGATAGTCCGCATTTTTTAAGTTTGCGCCACCAGCTTCGTGTGATGTGAAATTTGCAGCCCTTTACTGACACACTTGGCCATACAGCTGTCGCAGCCTTATGAATGGCCACTTCAAAATCCGCGATGATGGTGCTAACACTTAACGAAAGACTGAATTTAGCACAGTGAGCGTGCACCATTCGAAAAGCAAGTTCGTATGTAGGCGATGTCCTTTTTAGACATGCCCTCAGTATTTTCGGTGAGCAGTAATTTTTGGGGCCTTTCATTCATCTGATCCACTGCTTTTTGCTTAACGGAGTTGCTGATTTTCTGATGGTTCAAAGATTTACTATCTTCGGCCATATGATTGTGCTCCAAACTGCAATCAACTAATCTGTCGCCGTGAAATTTAAGGAATGCTTTGCAGGTAGATTTCGGGCAGCGGTACCGAGCAATGCCGTCACTCGCGTCCACGTGATGATTGAATTTAAAGTCATCCACAATTTTGATCACCTTCCCACGTTGGCTGAACATTTCTTTCACAATAATGCGAACCATAACTTCGTCACTCACGTTTGGTCGGGGTCGGTACTTATCACTGGTCAACGCTCACGGCACACTGAGATATTGTATCGGCACCTCCAGCGTTCCTTGCCGTGAGTGACTGAACTTGCACTTTGACACAACATGGGAAGATATATTATATCGGTCACACAACATGGGAAGAAGTAAAGGGCAAACACAAACCCAGAGGTCCTTGGATGAGTCGACACTGGCCTCAGAGCGATTGTACTTCGGTTGCCAATTAGGGTACCTCGGGTCGGCTTCAGGTAATCCCCAGCTTATGGATGAGCTGACATGCAACCCACCGTCCAGTCAGTTTTGAAGAGTCAGTCAATTCTCCTTTAAGTGACTACTAGATAATCACTAATATTTCACATCACCTGTATGAGTACATACCTAGTATTGTATCCCTTCCCTGCACCCAGCCATGATAGCTAGATTTCGAGTATCAGAGGCCCAGAGGTTCTACTGTTCAAGATCCATCCTAACCAACAACATTAACAATACTGTTAATCCGGAAGTATACCTAATTAAATGGTGATAGTAATAAAGGTGTATCAAGTGGTGATCCTTCGTATTGTATCCCTTCTCTGGATCCAGTCCGATAGCAAGATTTGTAGTATCAGAGGGGCAGAGGGGACCACCATTGTAGATCTATACTAACAAACAACTCCTGAGAATACCAATCCTCAATCCTGTTCATCCAGAAGTTTAATAAACGGTGACACTAATAACCTAAATAATGTATGTAACTTTCCTGCACCCAGTCATGATGGCTAGATTTCGAGACCCAGAGGGCCAGAAGGGATACTATTCAAAATTCATATAACAAACAACCTCTGAGAATACCAATCCTGAATCCTGTTAATCCAGAAGTATGGTAGACGGTGGTACTACTATCCTACGTATTATACGCACCTTTTCTGCACCAAGTTCTAATAGCTATACTTCGACTACCAGAGGAGTAGAGGGGATAATATTCAAGGTCCTGTCGGGAATATATTTTAACACCCGAAAATGTGGAGAAAGGTGTTTAAAGGATACTAACAAACAATCCATAAGAATCCTGTTAATCCTGATATGAAATTTGGTCAATGTCAATTTGGTCAGTATTGTACCCCTTCCCTGTGCCAGCACACACTATTCCAGATCCATACTAACAAACAATCTCTAAGAATACCAATCCTTTTAATCCGGAATTATAGTAAATGGTGAATCACCATTGGTGATACTAATTCCCTCGGTGTTGTACCCTCTCTCCATACCTACCCCTAATAGCTATCTTAATACAGATTCATTCCATCCGAGTACGATTCCATTAGGTACTTGTGCCATATCATCGCAGAGATACGTGCTATCTCCCCATGACAATCGATCCCTCAACACCTCCACCCTCGAACATGCAGAAAACGGACCCATCACTCCCCTCATAGCAGGTCGAGTCCGAAGTCATGACTTCCCCAACAATCGGCGGCTTCCGATGTCATCAGGAAAAGGTGGCGGTGAATGGGGAAGAGCGGGCCCAGGAGTGAAAACGGACATTCGCACCCCTTTCACGCTCTACTTGCCCTCAATGCAACCACCAGGCAACATCTGCCCCCTTTGACCCTTCACTTTAATCCCCTCGGTGCCGCGGCACCGGCGCCATTTGCTGCCGAGCCATATGATTGCCCTTCCCGGCACGCGCTCTGTGCCGAGAGGTGAAAATGGGGCGGATAATTTGTTTGAAATTGGGCCAAATGGGTTTCAGGGCACTTGCTGACCTAAACGTGTTACTTGTGACTTGGATATCCGGAATATTCTTAAAAACATCGAATAACAATCTGAACAAACCAATAGCATAATTTCTAACATACTCATTACAGAAGGTAATTGACACCTTCTAAAACAAGATGGACTCACATAAGCGTTGATAACGTTTTTAAGCGCATTTACACCGAAAATTAACTTTTGCAAAACCCTTTTCACTATTCATAAAAACAATATTCCTTGAAAATTTTTCAAACAGCTTATCCCCAAGTATTTTCTTCCGTAATAATTGCCAGCAAATGTGGATACCACCTCGTCGATCCACACGAGCTTTGAGAATATAGAAGTTATAGTTTTACAGCATTCAGATTCGAAAAAGAAAGTTTCTCACCCATCTACGCGATTACATTGATCTTCCGTTCATAGGATTCAATCACTTAAGAATTGCGATGGAATTTACGGTGAATTTACAGGGTGGTATCGTGCAAATTGCCTAGGAATTCCAGCAAAATCACTCTTCTAATCTGGATACTTAGTTGTGTCAACTAAATTTAGTTTTTCGGAAGCGTAATAGTTCAACATGTGATAAGATGCAAGGGACCTAAAATCCATAAACAACTACTTCTTAATTTGGAAAGGATAGATCACAGGAAAGATCATAAAAACCTTAAATTTAATGGCGGGTTGATTGCGCGAGGTCTATGAACACGAAAAAAGTATTCAATTGTGATTATACCCTTCATTGATCGCCTTCCGAGGAACTGGGAGTATAGAACTAGCTTCGACACCAACCGATACATGAATATATGTTAAAACGAAGAACGACTTTCGAGACAAGATTTCGAATTTTGGATGCAACCTTATGTAATCCAGTAGAATAATAAGGATATATCGTAGAGTAATGAATATCCCAATATCTACAACTTAATGCCTCCAACTCACGTTTGTTGAAGGAAACAATAACTACTCAATATTCACAAACTGTAAATCTTACGAACACGGTATGGATAAATATTAAAGTTCCAACTTGATCTATTCAATTAGATTGTACTTACAAATATCCTAGGGAGAAGTAAAAAGTGGTATTGTCTTACCTGAAACACATAAGAAAATAACGTAAACCACACGTCATAGAAAGTTTCAACGAAGAAATTACATTAGTTTATAGTGTAAATTATGAAGTGTGATTTTTGAAAAAGATTAGTGAAATCAATACGTGAAATATTATTCCTAGTGAATATTTAAAATAATAAAGATATTCCAATCGATATCTATATAAATGGAAAAGAGGAACCATCCAGATCTATCATGTATTGGAGCAAATCACTTGCCGAAATTGTAGAGTATCAGATTTTTATTATGGACGGCAGTTCGAGTAACGTAACTTTTAAAACTACGTGTCTCTGGAAGGAGTAATGTGATACGAGCTCTACGAGAGCTTAAGCTTTTCACTCATCATTATTGCTGGAATCCCAAGTACTGAGCCTGCTAAATATAACCAATCGGAAATGGAATGCTGGTGACGTTACGAGTGGGAGATGTGGCTGTGGTTCATCTACCCGTGACTTTCTGGAGCACTGTCCAGTCTTCATGGACATCAGAGTCGAGTTCGGACCCCACTAGCTGGTTGACGTTCATACCTGTCTAGATGGGGTCCAGTCCTCGATGAAGAACCTGAGAGCCTTTGCTTTTGTACGCACTGGGATGTACAAGGGGTTGGTGTAATTAATAGTTACCCCTTCCAAGAACGGCGATTCGCCTGCAACATCCAGGTGTTACAATGTGAGCTGAAAGGATCCAGTTAAAAGCTCGGGGCTGAAGCGGTTTCATGAAATCGGAAAGAGGAACTATGCAAATCCTGAGATATCGGATTTTAATCCAGAACGCCAGATCGAGAAATGACAATTTTTCAAGTATGTTACTTTCAAACAAGTATCCTTAGATTCTAAAAAAGCCTTTCCCTAATCATTACCGCAGCAATCCCAGGCATGGAGTATATTAACTCATAACGTATTGGAGGGGAATAAGTGCAGTTACTAGCAGAGTTGGGAAATATGTACTTGCAAGGACAAAGTACAAAGTACAGGTACAATACTCGAAAAACCGCAAGTACAATTACAAGTACTTAATGTACTTGTAATTTAAATAAAATTCGTAAGTACAAGTACACAAGTACTTGTACTCATTAATCTCAGTAAGAGTACAAGTACTTCAGGATTTGTACTTGCCGGGTGAAGTACAAGTACTGTACTTCAAGTACAACAAGTACATTCTCTCTGTTAACCTAAACTACTAAGGAGAATGATGGGGAGAAATTTCGGAGCTCCTTCCACCCCCTTTCCCACTCCTGACGAGAATCGTGGGGTGGACAGGGGGAGGCATAAAAGCTCGTTCGATCCAATTTTTGACGAAAAAGTGAGATGGCTATTTTACAGGGTGTTCCCGTTAAGGTGCGCAGTACTTGTACTCGTACTTCACCCACATATTCTTTAACTAACCTCCGATCAAAAGAGTCCTATAACTTTTGTTAACGCCAGTTAATAGGAATCGGAGGCAGTTAATTTTATTCATTTCCAGTAGGTGCTTAGTGGATATAAGTTGTGTGTTATTTTTTATCATTAATTTAATAGGATTAGCAATAAGATTCATCCTCATCCGAAGCCGACGCAAAACATTGCCCTCTACCTGGACTTGGCTTGCGATAAGGAATCGGCAGGCGATAACGTAACAGTGGAAGTCAACATCTCGGATCCCTGCAAATATATTCAGTAAAAAACCAGTTCCTTCATTGTACCTGTGCCGTCTCTCGGACAATCGTTTTCTCGCTCGTCACAGACTTGCCTTCAAAAAATCTTTATTTTTCCCGTCGACAGGTTTTTCTTTTGTTTTTTAACTGATGTTTTTTAACATCAGGATAATTTGAAAGGTTTCATCAGCTTCGGACATTATTCAATAACGCTCATTTCGTCGTTTTGAGGAATTCTCCCCCGCACTATCCTGAAGTCGAGCAGATTGGAGGATTTGAAGCAACCAGATATTGCCATCTTACTCCAGGATAACAAGGTCGGATCCATTCAATTTATTTCAACGGACATTTCCTTTCTTTCAATGTCAATTTTATTTGTAATTCCTGATGTTTTTAACTGGCAAATAACTTATTTAATTTACTTTCCGGGAGCTCCTGCTAGGTAGGCAACCAGTTTAATTTGTTACCAATCTCAGCTTAATATACCGTTCAAATAACTTCCCTCACTATTGTATCTTTTACTTTGTTTTCTTTTTCCTTCTAGCGACCTCCTTCCCAAATTTCGTCTTGAACTCACCAAAATAATCACTCTTGATTGTTTTGATTGAGTGTGTTCTTTATAGAACATTCAACAACTTTTTTTCTTTTTACTCCAACAAAGAGCCGCTTCTTTCACTTTCAAGATTTTTTTCGTGCTTTTGACCTCATGCCACTAAAACGGTCATAACTCCCTCAACCGTTGAGGTAACCCAGAAATGAGGATATCGGTGGAAAGAAGGTTAAATTTCCTAAATTTTTATTGCCAAATCAATTTTTTGTTCACGTTAATTTGGTAAAAAATTACTCTACAAAGCGAAGTTTAAAAAATTTTGAAAATCTTTTTTTTTTTCCAAGTTTATTATGTCTTTGTAATCCATGTACGCCATTGGAAAGCGAGGCTTTTGCACATTTTTTTAGGCTTACAGTTACTTATTATCGTAATTATTGGGACCAATGACCGTTTGAAAAACAGACAATTTTCACAATTTCACAAAATTAACTTTTTGGGCTCATGTTTCACCCTCAAGGTCCTTCCAAAAAATTGTTTAGCAGTTGAAAAGACGAGGCAATGAAATGCTCTTTCCAACTGTGTAGGTACTCAGATTAGGGGTTTCCCTTCATATTGAAGGATTCATGGCCTTTTCGGTGACCAAAGGCCGAAAACAGGAAGAAAATCTTAACAGTGGAAAAACTCAGAAGTTAGAACACTTGGGTGAAGTTCTTCGGATCATAACTGGGACACCCTGCAGAATTGCGATAAAAGCAAGAACTCAAATTGAGATCGAGTCAAAAGTACACCTCACTAACGCTTGGTCATCGCTGAAGTTAACAGTGTAAGGAGTTGTTATAAATTTAAGTACAAGCACAATTTACAAGTATTTTTAATTGTACTTGGATCACACAAGTACAAGTACATGTAATTGTACTTGGATCACACAAGTACAAGTACATGTAATTTTACTTGGATCACAAAATACAAGTACATGTAATTGTACTTGTACCTGCGATTGAAAGTACTTGTACTCGTACTCATAACATGGCAGTACTGCAAAACATGCATATGTTCTTATACTTGTACTTGCAATTTCAAATACTTGTACTCACTAAAAAGCTGAACTGAAAGTACCAGTAATTGTACTTGGCAAGTACTTTCGAAGTACTTGCGTCCTGTGCAGCTATATCTCGTCATTATTATTACTGGTTTTCCTCGACTGCTGTAAAATTTACTTGATTTCCTCAAATACTCAAGAAAAGTACTTCAAGTACCAATGTACTTGGGTATCCCAACTCTGGTTACTAGTGATGCGGTGTGTAGGAGAGGTGTGGCTGTGGTCCATCTATCCGCCTTATTCAGAAGTACTTATGGACCTCCGAGTCCGGTTGACGTTCTATTTGGTTCTATTTGGTCCACATGTGATCCAGTCCTTGTTAAAGAACTGTTATGGTATCCTCTAAGAACCGGGAAGTATAAGGAGGTGACGTAATAAATAATTACCCCTTCCAAGGGCGAAGGCGATTCGCTTGCAACATCCAGGTGATGCTCCACGTATAACCTTAGAGGTAGCAATTTCATTAAATGAGAAAGAGGAACTATCCAAATTCGTTACAAGTTTTTATTTTTTGATACGGGGCGAGTCCAAATACAGCAAAAAAGAACATAAATATACAGATTGAATAATAATAATTTTATACACAACAGTTAACTCAACAATATTGAGATAATAAAATTGAAAACGAGAATAATAATAAATAGTGACGAAATGTGTTCATAACCATATCATACCTTTGGTATCGACAATTTTTTTATTTTTGCAACGGAGTTATTAGATAAGTCATAATTTGGCAACGAACGAACATCATTTGCCTCCCTTGGCATTCTCAGAAGAGGGCGGGTGCAGGGTTAAATAAGTACATAATTTCTATCCACAAATGGCGTGTGGAAAACAAGTGGATCTCGCGTATGGTACAGTGGGACCTGCAAATCGACGCTGGAGAGCAGCTGGGGGCATTCAACGTTTCCATTGACCAATGTATGAAAAAAAGAGAGGTCCGCGTCGACTCGTCTCATCTCAAGTGGGGCCACTGCGAGTACACAGTTCGTCGTAGTTGACTGAGTAGCCAGTGCGGGGCACTTCGGTTCTAAATCCAAAGGAACGGAGGAAGCAACTTTGCACCCGCTCAAGTTTGTAGGTAAGGTATGTAATTTGAAGCATTACATGCCGAAACTATAGAGTTGACAGTGTTCAATTCTAAACGCAAGACCGAGGAGTGTGAATATCCTAAGTACATACCATACTGCATCTTCCGAATCCACCGAGACCCAGATAAATCGCCGCGCCCCACAGAAGTTTTTACCCCATCTCCTCTCGCAACCTCATAAGACCTGACAATACGAAGCCAAACAAAACGGCGGCTTCCGACCCGCCTCAATTACAAGCGACGCTTCCACAATGTCGTTTGTTGATCATTCCGCCTGAATAGGAAGGAATCGCTTCGAAATCCGTCCGATTTCCCTCGTTTCAAACGGAAGATTTACGTCCTTTTCCCCGCCGCTCGCGTCGGAGGATTGCCTTGTTTTCTAATCCCATTGAGCTTCGGGTGCGTACTTACCCTGAAATTGTTCCTCGTCAACGGTATTCAAAGAAGGCTGTCCCATTCATCACTGCGATTTTGCGTTTTCCTATCGTCACCTCCCCCGCACCGTTCGGCCTTAATGCGACTTGATCCTTTAACGCATTTGACAGCTCTCCGAGAGGAAGACCGGCCTAAGACGAGTTGCCGACACTCTTTCTTTCATACTCCTCTCCCACGTGTTTCAAGTTCGTGTTCCGTGCAGACGACACCTACAGAAGAAACGGGAAATAGAGATGCAACAGCAAGAGCAATGTCAATTCAAATTCCAAACTACTCCCATTGATTAATCCGCTAATAAGTCATTTCGGTGGTTAACTAACCATTCTCAAATCTCAAAAGAAAAAAAAAATATCAGGTGAATTGTCATTCAATGGCTGGGAGTTTGAGAGAGAGCATGCATATCAGAATGATTCAACGCGTGTATCGGCTATGAAACCTTTTAGGGTATCCACATTCACTACATCATTAGGTTATTGCGATTAAAAGAAACTGTTGTTTTTGTTTTGATCGCAGCAACTTAGTGATGTAGTGAATGTGGATGCAAATGTTGGCAGCATAAATCGGGCCATACATCGGGAATGGTTTGAGCTAGAGACCTGGAGAGGAGCTCATTCGATTCCTCATGGAAAGTTCTTAAAAAAAAAAAGTCCAAATTGAGGCCGCCTTGACTTTTTTGAGGGTTTTAGGGATTTTACAAAACTTTGACAACCCTTAAAGGACACTTTAAATTAAGTGAGAGTGCTGGCTAAAGAATTGGGGCGTTGTCGGACCAATATTGATTTTTCCTGAAAATTTCAGATTTTTTGCTCCAGCCGTTTGGGAGAAATCGTGGGTACGGCGGACGGACGGAAAAATTTGTATTGCAGATTTGGATTCTACACCCTTTGAAACGTAAGCCATGAAATTTTCAGGGGGGGTTAGATTTTTTTTTCAAGAGCGATTACAATGTTTTATTATTGAATAATAAACCACCGTTACCTGCCCCATTAGCGCCCTTTCATAATTAAAATTGAATGTTCTGATATAGATTTAAATACTAGACAAAAATCTTAATTACACAACAAAGAATGAAGGAGAAAGCTCCCTTTTTCCGCACTACACCTTAAAATTCCTCGCTTCCGTCGTGGTATTCAAAATCGTCGATGTTTGTTGCATACCTAGAATAAAATTGGGACTGAACAAAACTATAATTACGAAAATCGTTCAAGAATCGCAGGCTGGGCAGAGTCTTTAGAAAATTTTGAACATACTCCTTTCGAGTGTTTTTGGGTGTATTTTATTTCATTTTACTTTTGTGTGTACCTGTCGTGTGAATTTTTTCTCAGATTTGGTCCAACAAGGGAATGGAATGGATTTGCATTAATTTACTTTTTTCATCTTAGGGTACCCTTCCCCCCGCGATAAAGTCTATTTGACGAAGCATTGCTCCAGCGAGAAATGCTAAAAATTAAACCCTCACCAACTTTCATCCTACGGTGTTTATACCTTAAAATGGCTACCCCTGTAAATGGTATCACGTTTTATCATGTTCCACACGCAACATATACTTTTCGAAAGCGTCTTGAGTTGCGACATTGCGTCTAAGTGAGGATTCGAAGCTTAATCAATGTCGAAAGCAAAAAAACCTGTAACAGTCGTCTTGCGGCGGGGCGGAAAGGCGAGAATTGATGATAAATGAAGAGGTGACACTAATCGCGCGCGACTCTGATTTTCCGCTAGAATCCAATAAACCGCGGGGAGCTCTTTCGGATATCGGGGTGTGTGCCCCTCCACGACAATTCCGATTTCCCGCTTTTCAACTGAAACCCACCCTCAACGACCGGAAAATCGGAGTAATGGGACGAGATCCAAACCCAAAACCGTCGAAAAGAAAATCCGTCGATGCGTCAGAGTTCCTACAGGAATAATTTTCGGGACCGAACCCTTAAGGGGGTTTTCCGGTCGAAAGATAAGGAACTTTTCGCCGAACGCCGTCCGATTACTAACTAATTATGAGTTCGATTTAATTTGAAACTACCAGAGAACAACAAACGAATCGCATGATGAAATTGAGAAATTTCTAGCTCAAAGTCATGTTCCATATGTCAAAACCAGCTAAAAGGCAGCTTCCATTGGCCTTAGTTACTAGAATCCACGTTTTTGAATATTAATTGATAACTCGTCCAAAACCAGTTTTTTGAAATGTTTTGAATGAAGACGAGTCATATCCCACTCCCACTACTTGTGGTTCTACATCAAGCATGAAGGCTGGTAACTCCGTACCGCCTTGGATATTTAATTCCACATCTAATGCACACGACAAGGAAGCTTTTGGAAATCAGTAGGTAAATTTCCTGGTACCGTTTCGGTTTCTGAAATGCTAAGAATCAACTTGATAAATTCCTAATTGTTGCTCGCCTTTCAAAAACGCTGCAAATTTTTTTCACAAGGGTTTATTATTAACTTTTATTCATGATGCATTCATGATTTGAATTTCTACTAAGCTTTGAAGTGTGCGTGATTCGCAGGTGATAGAGCGATTATTGAATTTCAGGAGGCACACAAAGATGATCAACTGAGAATCCAAATAGGTATTTTTGTTGAGAACCGATTTACGTGCTCTATGCATATCTCCTGAAATTCAATAATCGCTCTATCACACTCCTAAGCTTAGTAGAAATTCAAATCATGAATGCAAGCCAAACGAATAAAATTAAATAATAAACCCCAGTGAAAGAATTTGCAGCATTTCATGCATATCAGGATGCTCCAACCCGTGTATCGGCTATGAACCCTTTTAGGAGTTCACTCCAGTATCCACATTCACTACATCACTAGGTTACTGCGATAAAAACAAAAACAAAAAAACGCTGTCGCTTGTGGGGAGGAGCTCATTCGATTCCTCATGGAAAGTTCTTTAAAAAAAGTCCATATTTAGGCCGCCTTAATTTTTTTTTTTTTTTTATGTTTTTAGGGATTTTACAAAACTTTGACGAATCTTGAAGGGCACTTTAAATTGAGTGAGAGAGCTGGCTAAAGAATTGGGCCGTTGTCGGACCAACATGTATATGCGCAACATATACTGAAAAAAAAAAAAAAAAAAAAAAAAAAATACTGAATATGTGCAAACACTTAGACAGAAGCTACATCAATTCTTTCATTTTAATGTAAATTCCCTTCTCAAAGCTCCCTAAATCACCAAAATCATCAGGGTTAATTCTACAGAAATAGAGGAAGCGCAATACTTTGTGATACGTATTATTCTTTCCACGCTCAGAATTAAGTTTTGGGAGCTGAATATCCGAAGACATTGCAGTACGCGAGTAAGGGTTACGGCTTCTATGAACAGAGTGGATACAGATCTGATTGACGAATAGCTTCCGACAAAAATACTTGCCGAACTTTCAGCAAATTAAATTCATTCTGGAGCAGAACAGTACTTCTTGAGTACAATCCTAAAGATAATACAATGCGCAACTCGAAAAAAACCTAAAAAGATTTACGGGCCTTTAGATTTATTAGTTGATAACACGTCCACTCCCGGTTCGGTCTATGAAATGTTATGAATCAACTTGAGCGATTTCCAAATCTTGCTCGTGTTTCACAAAAACAAAACATGAAGGTGTAACTACGTCTGATATTGGAGATTTGAATCTACACCGTACAAGAGGATGAGGCAGCTTTTGGATATAAGTTGATTACTCATCCAATTACAGTTTTAGCGACAGCTGACATTGACCCAAGTTATTAAAATTATTAATTGATAACTCGTCCTAACTCAGTTTTGGTTTATTATTCAATAATAAACCATTGTCATCGCTCTGGAAAAAAAAATTCTAACCCCCCCTGAAAATTTCATGGTTTACGTTTCAAAGGGTGTAGAATCCGAATCTGCAATAAAAAAATTTCTGTCCGTCCGCCGTACGCCGTACGCACGATATCTCCGAAACGGCTGGAGCAAAAAATCTGAAATTTTCAGGAAAAATCCATCTTGGTCCGACGACGCCCCAATTCTTGAGCCAGCTCCCTCACTCAATTTAAAGTGCCCTTTAAGGGCTGTAAAAGTTTTGTAAAATCCCTGAAAACCTCAAAACTAGTCGAATTGGCCTAAATATTTTCCTATTTGAAGGACATACCATTAGGAATCGCATGAGCCCTTCCCCTCGTCCGTAGGTCAAACCATTCCCGATGTATGGCCCGATTTATGGTGCCAAAATTTGCGTTTTTTCGTTTATTATTGTTTGTTTGTAACCTAGTGATGTCCGGCCGATAGCGTCGAGTTGTAGTGAATGTGGATACTGGAGTGATAGCCGATGTGAATACTTGTAGTGTAGTTAGTAGCCGATACACGGGCTGAAGCAGTCTGATAATATACAGGTCAATATTATTACTGGGGTTTATTATTCAATATTATTACTGGGGTAAATAAGTATTCTTTCACTGGGGTTTATTATTCAATTGGCTTGCGTTCATGATTTGAATCTTACTAAGCTTCGGAATGTGCGTGTTTTACAGGTGATAGAGCGATTATTGAATTTCAGGAGATATGCATAGACCACGTTCATCGGTTCTCATCCAAAACACCTATTTGGATTGATCGG
The DNA here is from genome assembly GCA_031894815.1 of Creontiades dilutus. Lineage (NCBI taxonomy): Eukaryota > Metazoa > Arthropoda > Insecta > Hemiptera > Miridae > Creontiades > Creontiades dilutus. The sequence goes on along the minus strand of JAVIWC010001773.1, from coordinate 2,633,821 downwards.
TTGATGATATTTGTGTGCCCCCTCTACATCTGTCTACCTTTGGCTACATCGTATAAATTTGGATTTGGGGAAGTTTTAACGCAATACGAGTGCCAAAGGACTTGATAAATTATAGATGTTTTTATTTTGGGGGGGGGGGGGGGGTATTGAGGTTCAATAAAAAAACGCTGCAAATTCTTTCACTGGGGTTTATTATTCAATAATAATAAAATTTCAGGAGGCACACCAATATGATCAACTGATCAATCCAAATAGGTATTTTGGTCGAGAACAGATTCACGTGCTCCATGTATATCTCCTGAAATTCAATAATCGCCCTATCCTGTGAAACACGCACACTCCAAAGCTTAGTAGAAATTCAAATCATGAACGCAAGCCGATTGAATAATAAACCCCAGTGAAAGAATTTGCAGCGTTTTGGAATGCTATGAATGAAAATAAGTCATTTTCAACTCCTACTCGTGTTTCATACAAATCATGCATAGAGGCTGATAACTACGTCTCACCTCGGAGATATGAATCGTTTGGATGTAAGTTGATTACTCATCCAATATCAGTTTTTGAAATGTCATACATAAACTCGAGCAATCCCCAGATCTTGGTCGTGTTCCACATTAGGGAACGAGCAAAGAGATAGCTGACACTGACCTTCGAGATGGGAAACCAAATCTAACTCGCAACCTCCCTAGCCCCAAAGGACCAACTTTTTTCTCTCCCGGAGAACCTATTTCCAGTTCAAAAGGACTCTTTTCCCGCCGAGTTCGCCTTCACCTCTCAGTTCCTCTGCCTTTCCGCGTAATCGTCAAAAGCTTTCTGAACTCACATCAAAGGATTTTCCCAACCCTCTCTGACTCGTTCTCTGTGTTCCTCTTCTAATTTCTCTTCGTCTGCCGCTTTCTTTCTTCCTCTTTCTAGTTTTTTTCTTTTTTTCAAATATTATCTTTCTGTCTGGAGCTCCGCCCCGGCGTTAGTGAGAACTGGCGAGGTACTCATATGTAAACGAAGCGCATTCCATGATGCTGTTGTAACTAAAGTCTTTCAGTGTTAACGAACTGTAGTTAGAGGAAGAAGAACAAAATAAAACGCGGCTCCAATGATTTTGATAAAATTCTCATACGCCTGAAAACAGATTCTCTAATATGCACATGACTTCATCAACAAACTTTCGAGACATTAATTTTTAATTTATAATTTTCAATCGTATGACGAAAATATTGTGTGATCCCTTAAAATGTTGTCAATTTTTTTTAAGCGGTGTAGATTCAAAATTGACAATGTTCTTTCGCAGTAAGACTCCTCTTGGGGTCTAGTTGGTCCCAATCTCTAGCCAGCTCGATCGCTTTACTCGTATAGATGCTGTAGCAACAAAGAGCGGGTTTTCCGGTTTTCACTGACAAAGAGGCAACTGGGAGTGTCATTTTCTAGTGATTTTGGACGAAAAATCAGCTGGGATAGGTTTTTCATTAATTTACCCATTGCGAATAATCGTTATTTCTGAACCACGAGGACAGTCACGCACTATTCAAGAAAAAAAGGTAAACCCATTTGTTGAAATTGGCAGAGGTTGTGGTTTATTGACTTTTATAAATGAAATCGGCTAGATTAAGCTAGGTAAGAAAATCAATTTTAAGTCATAACTATGCTAGGCTAAATGAAATGGAATTTTCGACACAAAGTAATATAACTATGCTTGAATTTCCCATACTTTAAGGCCAATTTACCTCTTCTTCCGATTAAACTGGGTTCACTTGTCGAAGCTTTTCTATTGCAAAAATACCGTTTCTAGAACTGATGTATCTATCGTATCAAGGTAGATACTACTTGAAAGATAGTTCGCATGATAGTTGTTAACAATTACGTCGAGAAGCTGGTAATTTCCCCAAGTATTTATTTCTGAACTAACGACCGTTTTTTGTTTTTTTTTTCCCCCAGAATGACCATCTTCAATGAAGATATCCGCCTGATGGCTTCAACTTACGTCCGAGTTTATTCCCGTTGTGGCCCAACGCAAGTATGTGACCTAAGCTACGGTTAGCAATTCGGAATGTGCTGTATAACACTGGTTTTCTCATATTATTTCTCTTTTCCGGCGTAACCCACTACTCAAGGGCGGCTGCCCATTTCAGAAGCTGAAGACATCCACGTTTTACGACATTCTAATAGACTCGCCCACACAATTACCTTTATAGATTTTCATTAATCATGAGATTGCCATAATTGTGGCTATAAATATGTAAATAGGGAAAAACAAGATACACGAGCTACCGGAGTATTGGAGGGGGGAAACTCCAAAACTAGGGAGAGCTAAAAATCATTATGACTCCGTGCTCCGGGTCCCTAAATCAGATGTTATCGGTTTCCATTCGCCAGTGGCAACATGCAATGCCACAACACACAAAAACCTAATACAATTAACTTAATCGACCATGAAGAAATTTGACATGTTTAAAACTCTAAGGTTGTTTTTCTGTAATTTTGTGTCTATGTACATATGTTCCCGATTGATCCCTAACTGCCAATCAGTTTTGATAGAAGCTGTTTTAAAAAGTGGACTATGATAGTCTGATTTCAAAAACCGTTGTCATCTCTTCTCAACACTACCTACACGTATTTAACAATTCTCACCACCAACTTCGCATCTTCATCCATTAGGTATTGAAGATAATGTCTCGCCAGCTAGTTGTCCTTTATTATCCTTATACAGGTTGTCCCACGAGTTGTTCCCCATGGGAGTCAACAAGACATTTGTTTTTGTGAATCTTTTATCCTGAATTTTATCCAAGGATCTCAAACATCATATTTGCGCACTCGCCGCAATTGCGCGACTATGCGCAATTGACCCTAACTTTCTTATTTCAAATGGGAACCCTAATTTTTTTATTGCAGATACGGATTCTACCCAAGGTTTCTTGACAATTGGACCCCTCAACCAATTTTTTATTGCGCGCAACCGGTTCAGCGAGCACGCAAAGTTGCGCAACCCCAAAATTATCAAACAGTGGATGATGGTAAACTCTTAAGTGCGGCACATGAGTTTTCATTGCTGTTTAACGCTAATTCACGTGATGCTATCCGTTTCTTTTATTTATTTATTATTTTATTCTATTTATTTAATACACGGCAATCGCCAATTAATACACGTTTACCTTGTTGATATTGTTCCGTCAAAAAGTGCTCCGTCAAAAAGTGTAAAATTGGATGGTAAAAAGTGTTTAAACTTTCAGTTTTTTTTTTTGGTCAATCTGCTTCCATAGGGGATGTATAACCGTTATCAATAGTAGGAACGTCTTGGAATTTTGTTTTAGTCAGTTGCGGGAGCAATTTTGAAGTGCAAATTTGTTCGTAAGTTTTTTCAAATGTAAATTGTTTTGTTGCGTTCGTAACCAATAAGTTGCCTGGGGATGTCCCAAGGAAACATTCCCCGGAGGTCTGAAAACAATGAATCAAGAAGACGAAATGAATCACGGAATGTGAGTGTTATCTCCCAAGATAGAATAACATGCCCTTACTGCCCTCTACAATTTACAAGACGGGGGTTAACACGACACATCAATTCCAACCAGAGAGGTTCAGTAAAACAAGCCTTACGAGAGAATAGTTCGCAGCCTGCAGTGAGGGACAGGTCACGATCTGTACCAATGGAACAGGAAGACAATGAAAGTAGCATTCATCACCGAATCAATCCCAACGAACTTGAAGATCAACCACCTGTCGTTGCAGCGTGCTCTGGATCGGCTTGAGGATTGGTGTCATACGAACAAACTTTTTTTCAATACTAGCAAGCGCTCCACCATTACCTTCTCAGGGGCAGAGCCCCTGTTAAATTTCAGTACACCCTTGGAACCACTGTTCCCTCTAGGAATGGGGAAATAAGGGACCTTGGAGTGTTGATGGACTCAAGGCTTTCATTTCTTCCTCATTCAGCTTATTGTTGGTCGGGCAAGCCGGAGCCTTGGTTTTTTGAAGAGAAACACCCGCGAATTTACGCATCCTGATGCTTTGGTGTCTCTTTATAATGCCTTGGTTCGACCCATACTTGAGTACTGCGCTGTGGTTTGGTATCCTCAATATTTAACTCACAAATCGCTTCTTGAGAGTGTCCAGCCTCGTTTCCACCGATTCCTCTCTTTCAAGTCTGGAGTGGTGAGGGAGGACTTTGACGAGCGTGCTACACGTGAGGCCAGTGGCATTGTCCCCTTGGAGTGCCGCCGCTAACTTGCCGATGGCTCTTTTCTCTATAGGCTTATCCATGGAGTTATTGATTCCTCTTCGCTTCTCTCTGAGGTCAGATTCCTCGTACCACCGCGCTCGGCTCGATCCTGCAATACCTTCTACATTTGTGTATCACCGACCAATTACCACCACAATATTCCCCTGAACCGGTCCCAGCGTTTGCTAAATCAACTTAATGTTGACATTTGGCACGATAGCTTGAGATGTCTGAGAGACTTGATATTATATGAATTCAATTCTATTTAATTTAATTTTTCAATCACACATGTATATTTTTGGTTTTTATTTGTACAGTTATCCTATTGAATCTGTCCGAGATATTTGTTTCTTTTTTAATCTGAATTGTTAAATTGGGCCTTTGGCCCGTGTAAATAAATAGAAAAATAAATAAAAAAAGGTAGCTCACTACCTAAGGGGTAACGCTGGCCCAAGTGGCACCGATTCGGACACGTGGAGAGACATGCTCTTGAGATTCTGGTCACACAGCCTCCGATAACGTGAAGCAATAGCATCTCTGTAGAGGAGCCTATCTAATAGAGTTATGGAGTGGGACAAGATAGTGGCTCTACTCGCTCGGAGAGGTGTTGCCTTGTCAGTTATGTGCTGGTGCAAAAGCTGGGGGTGAAAAAGCTGGGGTAGAGAGTGTCATACATGGAATGACGCGAAAGTATGAAGAAAACGAGGCAGAAGGTATGCTCCTGATTGTCGCCAGTAACGCATTTAATTCACTTAGCAGACCATTGGCACTTAGGAACTCACGGATTCTTTGGGCAAGATGCGCGCGTTTTTTGTTCAATACCTACAGAGGGTATCCAACCACAGTGTTTAGGCAAAGTACGGAGACAATCTTGAGGCGGGAAGAAACGACACAGGGAGATCCTTTAGGGATGTTAATGTACGCGGTCGGAAACCTTCCATTGATACGCCATCTGAAAGGCGTGGGTTATGCACAGAACTGGTACGCTGATGGCTCCGCCTGCATTGGAAAGCTCAGTGATCTGAAAAAATGGCTTACCCTCTTATAAAAAGAAGGACCGAAATGGGGGTATTTTCCAGAGGCAAACAAGAGCTATCTAGTGATTAAACCAGGACTAGAGTCAGATGCTCATGCTCTGTTTGGAGACACTGACTTGAAAATTGTGAACTCACAACGATTTCTAGGAGGTATCATAGGCAGTGAAGATTTCAAGAAGGACTTTGTAAAGAAAAAAGTTCATTGTTGGGTAACCAGCGTTGAGAAAATGGCAGTAGCAGCCAAGAAAAGCCCTCAGGTATGTTATGCTGTTTTTACCAAGTCCCTTTCCAAGGAGTGGGCCTTTACTCAAAGAGTGATCAGAGATTAGGGAACTGAAGACGCACCTCTCCAAGAGTGCATTAGAGGGTCCTTTATTCCCTCCATAGTCCCTCGGACTGAAACTTCCAGCTTCCAGAGAGCTTCCAGTAAAGCTGGGGGGACTCGCAATAGAAGACCCTACCAAAACGGCCAATCTGAATTACAGGGCCTCTGAGAAAGCCACTCAGATCTTGTCAGACGCTCTTAGATCAGGGATAGGGATAAATACGAACGAGCACGAACAACGGATGAGGGAAGTACAGAGGGATGAACGAGTGCTCAGCAAGGCAGCTGCCATGGCCAGACGAGAAAGACTCCTCGATTCCCTCCCCCCAAAACAGAAACAGACGATCAAACGAATCACAGAGAGTAATTCGTCCCAATGGCTGACCATAGTACGGCTTTTAAACGATGACTTGGATCTCTCACCGATGCAGTTTAGGGACGCACTGGCAATAAGATATGAAAGGGAACCCAAAGGAATGCCGAACCGCTGTGATGGTTGTGGTGAGTCGCTGGACCTTAACCATGCCTTAAACTGCAAAAGAGGGGGACAGGTCAAGTATAGTCATGACCTCATCAGAGACCAGGCGGCAAGGAGGGCAAGTTTGGCATTTAACTCGGTGGGAATCGAATCAGTACTGGCAGAGAATGAAGACGGCACCCCAAGACTGGTTGCAGACCTGAAAATCCATCACCATTTGGGGGGTCATCTCCGCTCAAACTGCTGTGCCGGTTTCCTAAACGGATTAAATTATAACAGCCTTTAAAGTATGGAATCCATTTGACCAATTCTCAAAAAGTCAAGAATGTCGTATTAAGAGTTTAGTAGGCACCCTGTCTTGTTGACAGGTGTTTCGAATAAGATTGTTCCCTGGAGACCGATGTGATAAGTTCTCCCCGATCCATCAAACGCGATCAATCTCGTCCCACAACTTTCCCGAATGCTTTTCAACCTTGAGTCCTCGAACCTCTTGAATCTGACTCGGACTTGCTCGGCCTTCGTCGTCCCGAATCGTTCGCTGACCCTCCGAGAGGGGGCTCCGAACTGTCGTTGCAAACTGTTTCAAAGTCGTCCAATTAATCTTCCCGTCCCTTGACCCTCTTTTCGGGAAATCCGATTGATTCTAAACGGAATACGGGTGGAAGTTTAGGGTCGGCGGGATGTCGTCGTCTTGACGACTCGTCCTGGACTCGTTACGTCGTGTTTGGAAAAAAGGATCAAAATCCAACGATATTACAAAAAATTGCAAATTATTAAACCAAGGTTTATTGCTTACTAGTGTAACTATAGGTGGCAGAAGCATTGTTTTCACTCTCGGGAGATGTAAAACTTTGATTTCTACAAACTGAACATTTCCGAAAGTGTTTTATGTTAGCGCCTATATTGGATTTTCGTTTCTTGGTATGACATGTTGATTGGGGCTCGACAAACATTACCGTTCATGAACTTTGTAATTTCTCTTCAAATGTGGAGGGTTGTCGGAAAAGGATGGTTTAATCATCTGTTATCAGCTGCTCATGAGCGAATCTGAAATCCTGGTATCAAGAGAGCTTGCCTGTTGTTTTTGCTTGTTTCTTCTACCCATGCGGAGCAAGGAGGCAAACAACGCAGTTAGGCCTTCTTCAACGTGGTCTACTGACTGATCTGCATACTTGGATGATACGTGCGAAAATAGCATGGGAATTAGGGTTGCAACAAGAAGCTCCGGACACACGGGTAAACAGACACGAAACAAAAGTTGTTGAGAATGGTTTAAAACTCAAATTTTGATTTTGAAGAAACGAAATTTCTATTCTATTTGCAGATGAAGCTTCCTTCCCCTGTAGGTAGATTCCAAAGAAAAATGGACTTCGATGCTCAGAATAATTTTTTTTTTTTTCAATTTAAATCTGTATTATTGAGTTATACTGTTTTCATACATCAATAGTTACTATGTTAGTAAAATTTACGGAAAGATGAAGCCTCGCGCCATGTTCTTATTTGTTACAAATACCCCATTAGACTTGTCTCTACAAACGGATCCGTCTTGATGAATGATGTTCAGAAGACGAAGGTTCCCAATTAGGGATTGTTGACAAGGTCTTATCGGCGGACCCCATTGACGGCTTCGGGCGTCCTCCGCTCATTATGTTTTCTCAATTGAATTGATATCTTTTTCCTGGCATATGTCACGCTCCGACGCGACGTTACCATTCATAAAAACCACCCCGCGCCGTTCATCAATCTGCGAGGGCGATGAGTTACCTGAGAGCGCCGCGAGCGAATGAAATAAGTACTTCAAAAGGAATGTTCGAGGAAAACGAAGCTTCCAACCGTTTTTCCATAGAGATCCACTATGAGACAATCTGAAACGATTCGTGGATTTTCCGCTGTTAATTTACAGTATACGAGCTGGTTTACCCGGCATTTCCGGGTTGAGGGTTTCACGTTAGGGATGGGTTAACAGTTGTTTTCCCAGAAATCGATTATTCCAGTAACAAGTTATTCACTAGCATCAAGCAGAGATGGGAGTATTCATAAGACGACTAATACAAATACGGATACGAATATGAATAAAAAGACGAGTAAAGAATTAATTACTTTTGCATCTGAGTCTACCTACGTGTGTGTGCTTTCTAATGGCCAGAAATCAACACGTCAATCAGCGCGTGCAAAAACGCAGGTTCCAACAAGCATGATTTTCAAATTTTCATGAGGGCGTATTATGAACGATTGAAAGGGAAATCCTTGTAACAAACCTAATTCGTACAGTTTTCATCCGAATTTGATGAAATTTCGTGAAATGAGCGGGCTGCGTTATCAATCGTCCCCTGTGAGTTTCATAACTCGAGAAATTAATACCTCATTTTGCGTACGCATACGTACTACCTACCTCATTTTCTCAAGTTCCAGTGGTTTGTTAATCTCATCGATTTCAACACGATCGTACCATGAATATAAAATAGGCGCGAAGCATCCACAATACACGTCTACTAATCATTTGCAGGAGTCGGATACACGGCGTTTCAGTCACGTGAATCGTTTCAAGAAGCTCATATTCTACATCATTCGCAATTTTAAATAACAAATTAAAAGAATTGAAAACATTTCAAAGATCTATACATTCATATTATCAAGAAGAGAAAGCTGTGTGCCACAACCAGCTCGTTTTGGTGATTTAACTAAAACTCTCCCTGTTATTCTAAATTTAACAAAACTTCTTTTCAAGCAAATTTTCCCAAAATTTACATTAGTGTTTGTAAATGTAAATGTTTCTGATTTTACAGAAATGCATTCCTTTTTTAAAACCGAATTATAATTAACTTCACTGTTTTTTTAATTTGATTGAGATAATAACTTCTTACAAAAAATATTGGGCATTTCAAAAGAAAGGATGAGCTCGTTGGTCTATAACTTTTAGGTTCTATAAGGTTAATCGATCAGATTGAAAAAAAATTACACTCTTAAAAGTTCACTTCAAATACTGCTGAAAATTGTTTAATTTATTTCTTTTTATCTTCTACTTATAAAGTGATAATCAACTGTGATTGGAACATTGATAAATTCATGCATACAATTGTAGCAATATAAATACCTTGCGTTCATTGAAATATGCAGAAAAAGCTCTGAAATTGTCGGCGAGCTCTGAAATGCAGAAGGCGATTGAAAAATTTGATTTTAGAGGATTCAATATTTTTTTCTTGCGCAAAAACAAAGCTTTGTACTGAAGAAGCAAAATTGTTTCGGCAGCGGACTAAGAAAGGAAAACTAGAAACGACTAATAGGAACATTGGAATGCCTATTCATACGTTTATTTCATAGAAACATATGCAACAGAAATGTATTTCTATCAACTAGAGAACATCGGTGTAATTTGTTTTTCAAAATCCTTTAGGTCAAGTTACAATCATAATTTTCAATTAGGTATGAGCCTTTGAAACTTGCAAACCCTCCCTTCCCCTTTAACTTTGCCAGATTCCAAAATGTGCAATGTCTGTTCACTGCCCAGAATTTATGTAAAAATCCGTTCTTTCGCAGATGGACTCCATTTGGGGTCTAGTTGGTTCCAATCCCTGGGCAACCCGATAGCATCACACGCATAAACTGGTCAAGAACGAGGGTTTTCGAGGTTTTAACTGATCAATGCAAGTGGAGTGAAATTTCATATTAATTTTTGTCCCGAAACCGACTGGGATTGGCTTTGAATCTGATGAAATTCACAGATAGCAAATAATTGCAATTTCTGAACGTAGAAGGGTTTAGTCCCCGAACCTCACAACGATATGGGGAATCATGCATTATTTAAAAAATAATAAACCAGTGGGTTAGAATTGGCACCGTAATCAACAAAGCTTGGCTAAATTTTGGAACTGGTTCACAAAATGTATTTTTTTCTCACTCGAATTTGACGACCGGGTCCTCAATTGACGTCCTCCCCTTCGTCGTCGTATGCAGATCAATATTTCCCCGCGCCCCCTTTCAAGTTATAATCAATGGAACACGAAGGGAAGAGGTTTTCAGAGGGATTTGGAGGGAACGCCGCGGATGGTAATCGAGGGTCGAGAGGAGGGAGGTTTCGAAGGACGAGAGGATGGAGAGAGAGTTTCGACGGAACCCCCGGTGGAATTCATTACTTCGGCGGGGGGGTTCCCTTTTCTCTTCGTATGCAGGGCGGATGATGTGGTTGTCGGGTCGAAGCTGGGTGACCCGCTAAATTGAGCAATATACTCACGTTCTGTGTCATTTTCGTATGTAACCTTTCAATTTAAATAATCCGTATTACTGAGTCCCCACTTGTGCTCTCAATCTTGGAGATTGAACCAGTCGTTTGGCCCCCAACTAAAATGCCTGCCCTATAGACTAGCTGGAGATTGTCTACTGCAAGGTGTCATTTCCCACTAATCAGACTTTAAAAATGTCTTTTTAAGGGTGAAACTGTGGAAAACATCCTGTTCTCCTAATCTCGGAGTATTCCTAAGACATTTGGACCTCGCACAACAGATTCCACTTAGTGCAGCTGGAAAGTGTCCACCCCAAGTTTCTGCGACAAATATCCTGCAAATTGAACGTGCCGAATGCAGTCAATTTTGAGCCCTTGGATGGGAAATCACCCGATCCATGGGATCGCCCTGAAATCAGGCGTTTTTTGGCCGACTTAAAAATTTTGTATTTCCACTGATCATGGGAATAGTCACCAGATCTAATGGGATATGTGAATTTCATGGTCCCCGTCCTGGTTCCCGCTCTACAAACGGTTTTTGGATGCAATTTTTTACAACTAATGACCTCCACAATCATGCATTTCAGATGTTACCGGACTTGGTCATTTTCTTAGAGTAACCCGTAGTGGGCTAACGTTAAAACCTTTTTTCGAGATAAATTGTACATCCATAGACGAGCCTAACTGCCTAACGAGCCTGACTGGCAGCGGCTGGTTTGAGATGTAGGTGAGGTTGCAGGAGTTCGTCCATTCGATCACGCGTTCCTGCCCTACCGACCCTTTATACGAGTATTTGTCTTCGTTCAATATTTCACGCCGAAGGTTGAACTTTAAAAAATGATAAAGTTCTCCGAAATAGATGGTTTTTGAAAATGTTGCACCTCCAGTTGGGGGAAAATTTCCCGCGAAGTTTCAGACTGATTAAAGGGATTCTAGGCGCACCACAGACAGTCCACTTTTGCAAACAGCAAGGTTTGGGTTCACTTCACCGCCTCCCTCATTCCACCACGAATAAAATTAAAAATCATTAGTCTATGCTCAATCTGATCCATATTCAATAACCCAACAATTTAATATCCATACCATAACCTTTTCACATTAGTAACTTCATTAATTCAGAATCGTTTGACGAGAAAATAAAATCTCCTCTTTTCCGCGATTAACATTATTTCCAATTGAAAACAACATTTTAAATCGAACATTTAACTTTAACACGTAAAAATGAGTTTTCTCACAGCATTTTAAATATTCTAGCCTTACTCTGTGGCTTAAATTCCTATAGAGCAGGCAGTTGAAAGGGTATTTTGGGACGGCAAGTCGCTTAGTCTCAGCAAACACAAGATATCTCAAATATTTTAGGAAAGACACGTTTTTCCATTGTTCCATTGTCTTGTATTCTATCTTCAAGCGAATTAATACAATATTGACCTCATGAGCTTTTTCAATAGCTTCTGTAGTGAATTTCCTGAAGGGAGAATTCGCCGACTATTTAACTTTCTCTCCGGACGGGAGATATTCGCTTACGTTTTTACCCCTTCTTGGTCAGTTGATTAAACTTTAGATTTGAGCTAGAAAAGTCGGCGATGCCGGTCGCGTGCGACCGAAACACCGAGTTTGTTTGCTGTGTAAGAAAGCGGCTAGCGCACAAGGTTGGCGATACCGGCCGCGAACGACCGAAGCACCAAAGTTGTTTGCTGGGGAGAGAGCGGGATCTAGTGCGCGAAATTGGCGGTACCAACATCTCGAGGTTGCGGCGCCAATCTGCTTTCTACAGAGGAGAGGTCCTTGGATGCTGAGATAATGCCCGTCTCTAGAGACGGTGGCACCTCAGTGGAACGAAATAGGTATCCCTAACTGACCGAGTAAGTACTCAAGCAAGGTTAGGTAAAGTGAAATGAGAACGCAGAATTTCAAGTTAAAGCTACGAGGGCTTCCACAGACTGTAGCCTCCCGGCTCGTAGGCCGGGTTTTTATACGGATATGGTACCCCTTCTACACTGCTCCCTTTGGAGGAGGGTGGAAGGGACGACCCTACCTGGTCGGTCTGGCCCTTCTTCATTAGGGAATAATTCTGTTCTACATAGGTTAATTCTTCACAGCTTCCAATACGCTTTTATTCATGTCGAGGTTAACGATAACCTATAAGTTGAAAGTAGAAAACTTGGCTTTTGTGCTATCGACTCATGACTTTCTTGCAATAAAGAAATCTTTCAATTCAAATTGTTCAATTTTACAGGTAGGTAAGACGATAAGGGCCTACTTTCTAGTGCAAACGGTAATGTGGAATGAGCGAGAATAAAACCTCCCTGATAATGACCTAACCGTCGAAATCGATTTAGCTGTGTAACTCTTTACTTTCGTGGAAATATGGACAACGTTCTATCTTACTCCGTTTTTATTGAAATGGGTTTCTACAACTTCGTCGCGAGTTACTTAGTCCGTCCCAACGTGCATTACACTGATAGAATAGACAGGCATATGATCGACCACCGAATGTACGGTTGAATTTATAACATACAACGGGTTGTTACGAATGCGTTCCTGTGGGCGATAACAAGTCTCAACTGCTTAGAACAGATCCATGGATACGACGGACTTCTTCATTTATCGTCATATTATCCATGGATTTGGTGAAGGGACTTTCAACTAGTGAACAGATCATGCCTAATTACTACTGAATGTTTGCCTTGAGTTTTAGGGTGCATAATATGCACTGCATATAACCACAACTGTATTGTTCGTAGTGTACTTACAGTTCACCTGTGAAGAGAAAAACTCAGACAAACTCACCTGTAACAAAAAAGAAATATAAATTAACTCAATTAGAGATTTCATGTTTTTGGGCACAACCAATAGAAACAAGTAGATCTATCTAGATATTTATTATGTAATAAAATAGCGTAGCAAGAAAATAATGACAACCAAACAGATCGACCATACCAATCAACAAACGCTGCCAAGGTTTATTATTTTGTATCATAAAGAACTTCCATTAGTCACTGATCTGCGTGGCTTAGACCGTGATGCATCATTTATCGAGAACTTGAGAGAATTGCAACAGGGGATGATGAACATAGTTGAAAAAATTGGTGGACCATGGATCGAGAACTTAAGGGCTAAAAGACTGCAATTGAGGAATCCCATCTGTAGACTATTCGACTTTTGTGTAATACCAGCAGACCTGCAAGGACGATCAGTGGACCTACCGCTATGGGTGCCCCGTTGGATTCTGAATTTAAGAGGTTCACTTTTGTCTCTCAATGACGGGATTTATATTAGGTCGAACACCCAACGCAAGCGTTGTTCCCTTTGGAACCTGGGGGTCTTCGAGAACATATTGCATTTTCCTGCTGTATGTCTCGTGTTGGCCAAAATTTCGGAAACGACACCTGGGGACAAGGGAACTGGACTTTGCTGCAGTAGTGGATTGTGATTGTGCTGCAGTTTGTTGGACGACAGGGGTAGGTGGCTGCAGTTAGCGAAGTACGGGCACTTTGCCCAAATACCGAGCCATACGCGTGTCAGAATTCAATTCGGATGGGTGAGATCAAATACGGGAAGACTTGAATAAATTGGTTGCTCGAAAACAAACTCGGTTGACGGATGACACATCACTAAGCTTTTTGTTTGGTAAACTTATAAGCATAACTATCTAATACATACCTAGATTAATTACTAATATTTATCACTATTTTAACCTAAAATTGGTTTGAATAAACATTTTTTCTTCTTCTTCTGGTACATTATATAAACTCCGCACAACCATAAAATTGCATAGTTTCCTGGATACCTTGAAAAGAGCCACATTAAATGTTAATGTTGAATGTATAGTTAGCTTAAATTAGGTATTTAGATTAAATTTTTTAAGGCCGCAATTTATGACGATTTCATTCTAAGTCTAAGAAATTAGAAGCAAGGGTTTTCAGCTGTGTATCCACACCTTGTAACTGAGTCACAGTATGAACGTGATAGGATGACATCGTTTTAAATTTCATTTACGGAATCGTCTCAAGTTGCTCTTACCTCTAGGTACGGGTCATTCCAGTGAAGTCAACCATATTTCGGTCACAAGCACATGACTTAGCTAGTTAAGAGGAAGGAAACTAATACAGGAGGGAGACACTTGCATCAAACCCATTGCATTAAATGCTCAATCTTCTATGCGTACATACTCATTGCTTCTTAGAGAGGAGTTGCGGTTCATCAATTTCAATACCTTCGAAATAGAAATCGGTAATAAACCTTTCTAATCGACAATTTAAAAAAAAGATAATAATAATAATATCCCCCCCCCCCCCCAAAAAAAAATTTGTTGGTTTACGTAACAAGATACGTAGATTTCGAAAATGGAATTGAACAAATCTGTACATCCGAGGACAATGGGGCGAGTGACCCGATTCCGCGGGCATCCCACTTTTGGACCCGTAAATAAAAAATTTGTTTAGACACATGAACTCGGTCGAATATGTTTTTGTGGGAGCTGAATACGAATTTCAAGTCAGTTTGTTCGATCGAAAATCACGTTTTGGAGATGGACCTTACGGCAGCGTTCAGTTCTGCGATCAGTTTTCATTAAATTGCGCGTGGAATTCGAATCCGAAATGAAAATATTGCGATAATTTGTTACGGGTGAATTTCTACAGATCTGAAATCTATACCAGTCAACAGTATTATTTAAAAAAAAGGAAAAGCAGGAAAAGACTCCACTTGCCTACGTCAGTAAAAATAACGAAATATCCCATTTTTGACCCATAGCATCCACTATTGTGATGCGAACGAGCTGGTTAGGAACAACAAGACCCCAAGTGGTGTCCATGTGCGAAAGACGGAAGTTCAACAACAATTCTAAGGCCTTTTAGGGCCCATAAGGAAGACGACGAACGGACGTTGCTGATTTCTACGGACGTCAGATCTACGGACTGTAACGAAAAGTGACAAGTTTGAGGGAGTTCTAGAAAATTTTTGCTGTACGATTACTAAAATTTATTAGTTACAATAATAATCGAAAAGATCTAGTTTTTCCACAAAATTTGGTGGATTTTGATATTTACAAAATCTGTACCAGAAAAATGGTGGACTTTTGTAGGTTGACCTGTACGTGTCATAGCTTTACCAGGTAGATATCCTCAGCAATTGATAAAACGGTCCGTAGCAATGTTTTGTACGATGGACCGCGCTGTTACTTATTCCGCCATCTACAATTTACTGAATCAATTTACCAGTCATTCGAAGGCCATCGACGGCGCAGCTGGGAGGAGGTCAGCTTCTCGTAATTGGAGTCAAATCCTACATAGGTCGCCGTCTGACGTCACCCGTCTTCTCAGACCGAACGACTTTCCGCCTCGCTTATGTAAATCCCTGGGTAAAAATAGATCTTCCTCCGACCTCACTCAAGTAAATAACGATGGCGAACTTACAAGACGAACTTTTGAACGGAAACGTCCGATGAGAGCAACATTCTAGAAATATCACGTTTTTTACGCAAGTCACGTCTTTTTCGGAATGGAATACTTTCAGCAAATTCCTATACTGAGCTCGATTTCGATGAAACAAACTGGCTATTTAGGTTATCAAAACAATAAATTGCTACAAATTCTCTAAGGATATACCTATGAATGCACAGATTCGAAACATTTTGCTAACCGGAAAAAAGTGCCTACTTTGTTTTTACAATTTTTAAGAAAATGGAGTTATAGCACTAGCTTCAAACTCTTCGGTTTCAATAATTCCAATAATGATCCCTTTTAATTGACCAAGAAAACTAAATAGTTACCTTCCCTCAAAAACTGTCAGTTAACTAGACTGCGTGCCCGGTGGCAGCCCATGTATTTTTATCTAGAATGCAATTACCAGATTTGGAGCGCGGTGCATAGTTTAGATAGGTAATGTACTTCGTCTGATATGCATAGATAAACAATTTATCTTTTTCTTTTTATATCTCACTTTACTTGAAATTTTTTAATAGATTTTCAACTCCACAGTCAGTCGCTTGACGTGGATTCACGTGGTAGCGGGAACGTCAGACCACAGTCAGGTCAGAGTCACGTCAAGGGGCCATTCACACTGCAAGGTCAGATCACATCAGGGCAGGCCAGTCTGTTCCTTGCAGTAGACGTGACACGATGTCCGAGAGGATAAAAAATTGATATATAATCGATAAAATTGGTATAAAATCGACCCGGCATACTTCATTAAGAGTTCTGTATAAGAAAGTATCAAGTATTAAGAAAAAAAGACCTACCAACGTGAAGTTAGTGTAATGTTTTTATGTAACACGCAACATTACCTACATATTATTAATAACCAAAAATGTTATTATGTATTATTTTACCCCTACTTACTACTTTTAATAAATACTTACTACTTTTATTGTTGAATACCTACCCACTTAACAAATACTTAGGTATATTACCAATGTAACTGGATACCATTCACACTGCAAGGTCAGATCACATCAGGGCAGGCCAGTCTGTTCCGCGCAGTAGATGTGACACGATGTCCGAGAGGATAAAAAATTGCTAAAATTGGTATAAAATCGACCCGGCACACTTCATTAAGAGTTCTGTATAAGAAAATATCAAGTATTAAGAAAAAAAGACCTACCAATGTGAGGTTAGTGTAATGTTTTTATGTAACACCCAACATTAACTACATATTATTAATAACCAAAAATGTTATTATGTATTATTTTACCTCTACTTACTACTTTTAATAAATACTTACTACTTTACTACTTTTATTATTGAATACCTACCCACTTAACAAATACTTAGGTATATTACCAATGTAACTGGATAGAAAATATATTACGAGCTTCCTTAAATTATTTGAGTGTTTGCCCTATTTGCTGCCCTTCACTTGATTTCCTCTGCGCGTCTGAATAGAATGGATGAGAAAAATTGTTAAGAAATCGCTGTTCCCTAAAGCACTCAATGAACTTTTCGTCATCCATTAGAAGTTACAACTAAAGAAGAACGAAATCAGCAAATCAGAAACGAACATCGGAACAGAAGTGGTGAGGAAGAGAACGGAAAACCCCACTAGCATTGTTCACCCTTGGGAGATGAAAAAAGTTGATAAATATTGTTTACTTTTAGCAATACAAAGGTTCATTCTGAAAATAATGTACTAAAAAAATTGGGCTCAATCTGGTAGGTAACAATTTCATCGACGCGTACAGGTTTTATAACCAAAGAAGTTGGTTTCTCTCAGTCGTTGACCCTCTAAATACGTTCCCAAATATATCTATTACTTGGTTCATTATTTTGCTTCCGCCTCTTATCCCAGTAACCTTATACATCAAACCTTGCGTCAAATCCGTTAGTTCTGATTTTTTGTTCTGTGTATTTTCAACTACTAACATAAGGCAGTGGATTCTGAAGAGGTTCGAGGGGTCAACAATCCCCCCTTTAAAATTTTAATTTTTATCATTTCTAGCCCTGTTGTAAGTACCATTGAACCCACAATATGTCTGTACGTTTTATGATGGGGTGTTAAACAAGAAAGTGACAAAAATTTCAAGGTAAATATAATTTAAGAAAAAGAGTGTTTCAGTTGAATACGAAAATAGATTTAATTCAAGAAAATGACAATTCAAGGGAATAAATTAAGAAAATTTCGCCCTCTTGAAAGGGCGAGGTAGGGGGTCTTCCGTATGTGGATCCTTGCCTAGGGATGGGGATGCCTCTTCGATGTCTTGTGCCCACAAGACATCCTCTATCACTTCCATGTCGGGCAGGTCGTCCCTTCAAGTCAATTGCAAGTACAACATCCGGAACGTTGTCGCAGGAGGTTCCACTGCAGTGCCTGCAGACTGTTGAGCACTTCATTCCAGCCCTCCTCCAGCTGCACGCGTTCCCACAACCCCTCTTGCAGCCGCAAGAAAAGGTGTTGTGGGGCTGCACCCCTGGCCATCATTTCGGGGCTGAAACCTTGTGATGTCGATATCCACCACCAGCAGAGAGGGTTAAGAGCTACTCCCAACCACGCTTGGACCTGTAAGAGGATTGTGCATATACAATTGTATAGAAAATCATGAGAGAGGATTTGTGTGTATTCATAAATTCTTGACTGCAAGAACACTGCGTACCTGATGGTATGTTCGCAAGGAGTGAAATCGAACAGCGTGTCGTTAAGGAGGTAACCTGGCCAAATTGAAGCTTGTGTTTGTTGCAGCCCTTGCAAACAGTTGGTAGCGCAGCTCGTCGAGATTTTGGGTGTTGGTGTAGCTTCCATATAGAGCAAGTGCAACTCGCTCTTCCACTGCTGCTATTTCGTCAGGTATAGAGTCGGTGTCGAGAAAAATTGTAGCTTCCATATGCCGAAGAAACAGGATGTCGAGTCACACCCACTAAAGGCATGGATGAAAAGGAAAAGCTAGGGTTTCAAGGAGGACTTTGAAGAGGCGATGCTGGAATACTGAAGTTTTACCTCTTCCGGATTTGTTGAGTGAAATTTCAACTTGGATCGCCATCGCAGTGAGGATGATCAACGAGTCAATGACTACCACTACATCGTAGGTAGAGGCAACAGTTACAGCTGTGGTGATGATGAGCCTATCAGCATCTTCCTCTGCCTGGAGTACTTGAGAGCTGGAAAACTTGCTGTGAATTCCCATCTTGGTTGTCAGCAGGTTGATGAAGCGAATTTTGTTTTTTTTTTTTTTTCGTTTGACAAGAATTTCTCCTGGGGAATCTGTGCCATGTTTTCTCATCAAAGATGATTTCTAAGGATGAGTGGGACTTGGCTCTTCGAAAACGCTCAGAGCTCTTTGTGCTTTTCCGTTTACCATCTGTGGGGTAACCATCGAAAATTAATGCCACATTTGAGCTATAGCTAGCAGTGATGTAGTGCGTGTAACTGTCAGCTATGTCACCAAATGATGAGCTTCGAGGGCAAACAACTTTGTGAAGTAGATCACCTTCATCCACCACCACAAGCTTCGCTGACCCTTGCTTCTCATCGAAGTTTACAGGTTGGAATGCTGATTACAAGGTGGATTTTGTCCCCTTTCTCATATCCTTTTCAGTGAAGCTCGTGAGGGAATATAAAAAGATAAGAAATAATGTAAATAAACGCTGTAAAGTCTTGTTCACTGATTTATCATTTCCCGGGAGATGTAACATCGCGATCGACAAATCAAATCTAAACCTAAATTTTTGTATTATCATTGGAACTTCTACAATATCGCATACACAGCATGGACTGTGATGAAAAACATGCCCCGCAAACCTCTTCAGGATCCACTAGAATTCATACTTCTCATTTTCTTGTTCAACAACCCGTCACAAAACGTACAGACATATTCCGACTTGGATAGCACCTACAACAAGGCTAGAAATGATACAAATGAAAATTTTAAAGAGGGAGGGATTATTGACCACTCTAACCTCTTCAGAATCCACTGACTTATGTTATTGGGGGAAGAAACAGGATAGAAATTCACTCGGAACAAAGAAATGTTGCTAAAAATTGACAAGTTTGGAAGAATTTGTATGTTCTAAATAGCGTTATCTCGGAAACTGTTGGGTCTACAGAAACAGTTTTGGTCTCAAATTTTAGCAAATGTAGCCCACTTAAAAAACGTATTTCGTAGGTATTGTCAAAAAACTAGTAAAAAAATTGTCAAAAACTGAAGTAACAAGAACAGGTAACAGAGAACAGACCTTTCCCACGGTAGAGATCCGAGACCTTTCTGTGTACATTTCAAAAACTAGTGCAACCAAGAGAGCAGTGGACCCCACGAGGTACCTCTAGAAATCCATAGGGAGAACAACGTGTGCAACGAAGAGGGGTGAAAAAAAAAGAGAGAAAAGACGAGATGGAAAAAAAAACAGCGGATGAGGAGGGTAGAGTAAGAGAGAGAGAAATGATAGGGAGTGTGCGAGGGAGAAAGAGAGGGAAATACAGAAAGAGAGAGAGACCCTTCCGAAGCCGGCTCAGTTGAGGTCGAGAGCGGATGGTGGAAGGCGGTGGGGGGTGTAGCAGAGCAAGAGAGAGCGTAGCTCTTTCTTTTTTACCCCTAATAATTACAGGGTAACCATGGCAACGGGCGCCCTCTCTCACCGATCGGTAATGTACAGTCGGGTTCCCGCAAACATAGAGCGCTCCCCTTCCCCTACCCACCACTACCAAACCATTCGCCCTCTCACTTCCACTCTTTCCATCCGTTGCACCCCAACATCACCTCTCTCCGTTACTTAGTCCCCTCTTTATTTTTTACTTTAAAAACTTCCCCTACTTTCCCCTATTCTCTAAACTCCAAACCCCTCATACAAAATGATTTCCCCTCCATTCACCCATAACCCCCCTTCACCCCAACTTCAATCATTCTCATCACTCTTACTTAAGCACACAGTTTGCCCCTATTTCGTAAGACACCGGGAAAAAATCATAACAGGGAAAAAAAATCGTCTCAAAAGCTGGATTCACACTCGCGGTAGCGGGAACGTCAGATCACGTTCGGTGACGGGCGCGTCAAGATTGCTTCTATGGAAACCAAACGGGGTGATCCCCACTGACGGGCGCGGTACCGTCAAGTTCAAATCTTCGTTCAATCACCGCTCAGCGAGCGATCAAAACCTGACGTGATCTTCCCCCTCCCCCCTGGCGGAACGGAAAAATGTGAAACACGAAGTCCAATCTCGTCTAATTTTAGGTGCTGATTTCGTTGCAATTCGCTCTTTTTCAGTCTGCCCCTCCCATCAATTCCAAATTTTCAATGGAAAACCCACTTCCTCATCAAACTCCACTCCTTCCTCTACTGGGTTGTAGATAATTATTTCGCTTGCTCATTATTTGAAATGGTAAAAAATCCTCGCGAATAATGACTGAGCCCTACAATGAACGAGGTGTAAGGACAGTTCAAAAGTCATTAGTACAATTAGATACAGATTAATCGGGAGAGGAAGGAAATGTAAATTTACTAATATTTTTATAATCTCGGTGTACTATACATAAAAATGTATACCATATGAACTCCGTTAACAATAGAATAGGGTCATTCTCCTCAAACTGTGAAATTTCAGAGTTCAAAATTCAAATTTTCTTCTGATGGATTCAAGAGGATTTTTTTTTTTTTTTTTTACTAAGGTGGTTGGGTACACCTTGCTCAGTATGTCAGTGAAACGAGGAGCACAAATAACTACACATTCTAGAAATACAAATTTAAAAAAAAATTGCGACACACGGTTGAGAGGCAAACACTTTTTATTCTGAAGAGTAATGTTGCCTATGCCTTTCAAATATTTTATAGGCTAAATCGTACGAGTATAAATTGAATCACTCGTGGAACTTTCAAATCCTGTGGAAAAATTAACATTAGGTATACAGCAACTGGTCACATAATTTTGTAAAAAACCAACCGCTAGATACTCTTCAGTTTAAGACCAGAATAGGACATCACCGTCAATTCAAAAGTAGGAACTGAACGGGTTGAGAAAATAATAATTTTTTTTCTAAATGACTGATGTAAGAAGGTAGAAAACTTACATGAAAGTTTTTATAAGAACTTTGAAACTTGAATGAATTATGTTAGTTGGCAGAAAAACACACGAAACTTAAATGACTCATGTAAGTTGTAGGTACAAAAACAAATTAAACTTACATGATATTATACCCCATTTCCTCTTAAAGTGCCTTATATCAGTAGCTAGAAAAATAATTATGTGAAACTTACATGAGAAAATTTCTGTAAGAATCGTAACCTGATTAGAAAACTTACTAGGTAATATTTCTTTGGTTGAAAGGTAATCCGTGCTGAACATAAGAAATCTGGTTTACCTAATCCAGCAAAGCAATTTTTACTTCACTTGATTTGCATGATCAACAAGAGTAACTTTTTTGCCTAGCATTGTGGGGAGGGTTTCCATCACAGGGTTAAGGAATTCTCAATGAAATTACAAAAATGAATCCCAGAACTGGACATTTTCTCTCCACCCTGTCGTTTCTCTCTCCACCGTGGCAAACATAGACCAGCAGTTGAGAGAACCACGGTAGAGAGAAATTCACATTCTGATGCAGGTCAAATGACTAAAGTGAGAGGTTTGAGTTTGGGAAAAAAACTGGCTGAAACTACTCCTCCTCCCACAAGTTTTGATGGAAAAACGAAAACTCTGTTACTTACTCGTTTATAATGGTGGCATCCACAGTAGATAAAACTCTGTGTGAGGAACCTCACTTCATCATTTTATTTCCCCTTCAAACAACAAGAACAAGTGGTCCTAAAATCAGCTGATTGTCAGTGTGGACCAGTCACATGCTGAACAGAGGTACCAACCTCAGCTTTCCGCTCTAAAACCACCAGCAACGTTTTGGCGCACATTTCAAAAAATTACACGGTTGAGAGACACAGCTTCAAAGCATCGTGTGACCCCACCAGGGCGCTCATAAATTATGTCAATGGTCTCTATCAACTCGGAAGAAAGCACTTACAAATCACAAATTAAAAAAATCGTAGAAGCCTTGAAAACAGCCTTAATATATAATGTACACGTTGTGAAAGCAAGATGGTAACATGCCACGGTAGGGAGAAATTGATACTTTAACGATCTTTGAAACATGATTAAACGTATAAAAAATGTTTTGGAAAGATGGATCAAGTGCCCTCCACTTCCCTCAAGCGATATAAAAAACCGCCGCATCTCTAGGTGCTCTAGTAAAGAAATGAGAGCTGTTAACACGAATTTGCCGGTTTCTGGAGAATGACCCAACAAACAAATTTCCTTGAAAACTACATATAGAAAATGACATATCATTCCTAGACAATGTATACGTAATTCATCACATTTTCATGTAGTGTATTCAGTCATAATTAATGACGAATCCCGTATAAGAGGTGTCTTATAAGTCCTTCTTTCAAAGTTTGATCTTCAAAATTGTAGCGCAACAGAGACTAACTTTACAACAAACTAATTAGAGATAATTTAAAGGTTTTCAGCGCAACCACCTATCAAGACAAATGACCAGAGAAGTCAATGCCTCTGCAGTTTACAGTATACATACATTTATATTTTATTTAGTAACACTGAAAAAACCATGAAAAACAAATTGAATGATTCTTTGAACTGTTCATACAACAATGAATGTCGTATACTGAATACAAGAGTCCTGGAAAAGGACGCTGCAGAAACTGTCCAGTTTGCAACGTCAAAAACACTATGTCCTACAACTCACAAATTGGAGGAGAGTTTACATTTAATACCGAACACAAGGTTTCCTGTAAATTCAGAGGCTGTCCAATTTCTAGCGTAAAACAACCTTGCGCTACAAGGACGAATGAGAGGATAGATGGTAGATAATTTCGTCTAATTTCTAGGGTAAAACATCCTTGCTTCTATGAAGCTCAAAACGGAGGAGTTAAAAGATGATTTCATTCAATGAATGTCAGAACGAATGCCGGGCGAGGTTCTGTAAGTCCATCATTCAGAGATTGTCCAATTTCTTGTCTTACCTCCTTGTCCTACCAGCACAAATTGGACGACAGCCAGCAAGTAATTTCAATCAAAGAGTGTCATAAAGAATACAGGGTGGTGTCCTGTAAGCTCATCTTTCAGACAGTGGTAAATTTCTCTTGAAAAACATCGGAGCAAGCAGGAATCGGAGGGCAGCTTACAGGTAGCAGGGATAATAGACAATCCATTCTGATACAGCTTAGGCTGCCGTTTTCCGTGTTATTTTCGTTAGATTAAACATTTGGAGTAGTTTTTAAAATTATTTTAAATTGTTTACAACTATGTTCGTAAGTGTGATTATCTAAAACCCGGACTTTAAGAACGTTTTTGTAATACGCTTGGACATGCAGTTAACTTATAATTATGTTCAGAAACTTAACCTTTTTATCGATTTCCAATGTTTGAACTTTCACGGCGGCCGTCAGTACTTCGTATTTGATTATGAAATTTTGAGGTGGTGAAGCATGGATTGACCATTTTTCTATCGAACGGGTTGTTGGAGCTCTTCAAAAACTTTTTTCTGTCATTGAAATTTTTATTTGGACGTTTCGCCCAGACAACGTGGGCTTCTTCAGCATGAATTTTCTTATATTAGATTTTGATATTCCTCGGATTCATTAGAATCGTCGTCTACATCATCGAGTTTATCTTTTACTGCATGCTGAAGGCTTTGCATATACTATTGGTTGGGTGTGTTGTGCTCTATGATGCTTGCCTTGAAAGTCAATTTTGAAAAAAGAAGAAAGAAATCAATGGGAGGTGTCCCATTAATTATGAAATTGCACTAAATGAAAAAAATCAACAGTAATTCTAGAAATATGATCAAAATTGGAAGAAAAAAATTGTTTCAAAGTGGAAAAGCTAGGGCTTCATGGCAAACCACGAGGATTTCTCAAAACAATATTTTAAATATCACATCACGGGAACCAACTGAGATAGAAAGGTGCAGTTGGTGGCATTCTGGTCCTCTCCATGTGTAGTTTCATCTAAAATTATTTGCCACACTCGATCCTTGTAAGATTGATTTAATTATTTTATAATAAAAGAACTTAGGTTAGCAGAACAACGTGGTCGAGAACACAGTAGAATGAATCCTTTATTCAATTTTCGTATCAACGGTACAATCAATTATTAGGTAAGAAGAATAAAATATATGGAATGGCGAGGTGAAGACGACTAGGTCGCTCGAGGACGCTCGGCGATCGCAGCGCCAATCTAGAGCGATTCAGGCATTACATCTCCCTAATGTTACAGTCCTATCCATCCTGTACATTGTTTTCAACATAACGATGCGAACTGGAAAGAGTGACTTCTGGAAACAAATGAATTAACCAAGAAGCCTCCTTCTGAATCCCTGCTCCACACCGCTTACATATTTCATTTTTTCTTCGCAAATGATCGGATGTCATTCACAACGGACGAGGAAGGGAAGAGAACTAGGCGAAGAAAGTGCGAGAGATAGAAAACGGATTCCGGCTCGAAACCCACCCGGCGAAAATAACCGCTCTTGCAGGATCCATTCAACGCTTTTCCAGGAGGAATGCAGGGGGTAAAAGGAAGTCGAACGCGGGTGGAATAATGTTAAGGGCGATGGTCGTCATTAATCACAGCTTAGGAATGTCGGATAAGAAGGCAGCCAGGCCTTCGAATAGATTATTGATCCCGCGAATTCAAATCAGTACCTACATCGAAATAAAGAGTTTGCTCATCCAGGTCTTGGAAGATATTTATCGGCGGAAGAGAATGATAGCATTTCAACGAACAGGAGGGCTAAGGATTGTATGTTCCTGCAGTGTCAAAATTCTCAAGGTTCTTCAAAATTTGGAAACTTCGGGTTTACAGTTTGTTGGGTTAATTGTTGCCTTGACAGACTTGTCATTAAGCATCCTGACAACCCCCTCTGTTTGTCAGTTATTTTAAGGACACCACAAGGCTTTCCCTGACGAAGAGTGAGCATCCCCGAGCGATGTGTGAAATGTTTGCGTATCACCTGGATCTCCCAGAAAGATGGACATTCCATGTTCAGTCAATTCTGCAGAATGACCACCTTCGATGCCTTATCAGACTATCAGCTAGAAAGTGTGTTGATACAGCAAGAATCCGACAATTTGACAACTTGGCAAACGTAGGTGTATCGCAAAAAGGCAAAAAATCCAATAACCTAAATTTGTGTCGACCTAAGTAGCTAGATTCTGCATAATGACTACCTTAGATACTTTGCCCATACTTTCGGCCAGAAAGTGTGTTGATACAGCAACGAATCGACAATTAGACAACGTAGTGAATGTTGGTATCTCGCAACAGTAAAAAGACCAAATAAGCTAAGTTTGTGTCAAACTGATTCGCAAAATTCTGCAGCATGACCACCTACGATACCTTATCCAGACTATCGACTAGAAAGTGTGTTGATGCAGCAGTAACGTTGGTATATCGCAAAAAGGAAGAAAACCAATAAGTTTGTGTGAAACTGAGTGGCGAAAACGATAGTTTTCCCCTCTCCCGTAAGTTTTATCTTTACGGAAGTAGGTATTTGGGTCATGGCAGGTAGACGAAGGCGTTGGGAAACTACCTGAATCGTGACGTCATGACCTGACCACTCAGTCGGAGCGTGACCTCATTCTCTCACTCTTTACCGCTCGCCTGGTTACAATGTGAGCACAAGCTATGAACTTATTCTTTTCCACTATGGTAAAAACGTAGAATTTCAGACAAAACAAACGATGGGAGGCTTAGTACTACTCTCCAAACATGGTTTTAACCTCTCCGGCCTCTGAAGGGTGTCCCCATTATGTTAGAGAATATATCATACGAATTCAAACTTTACCCCTTATTATTCGAGTACAATTCACACTGGCGCTAAGGCTCCTACCAAGGCAATTTTTTAAATAGGACCCTCCGTTTTTAATGCCGATTCTGGAAGTACAGGACATTTCAAGGCGATAATCATCATGACCCATAATCTACGAACCTTTTCTTTTCCATAGACGAAAAATTTGTTGTAAAACAAACGGTGGGAGGCATCACACTATTTTCCAAACATAGTTTCAACATAGAAAATAGAGTCTCAGATTGTTTTTGTGAAGGTATCACCACAATTCAAACGATTAATCCTCCTTCTAGCGGTACCTATCGACGAGTGTATGGATGTGGCCATGATAATAAAACCGCGGCAAATCGTTACAAAGAGATTTACTATTTCTGTACTTGAGAGCCTTTCCATGCACTTCATTGATCTATGTAAACGCAGTGTGTGGTACAGTATCTTAACTCGGCGCTTCATAACTTGTAATTAAATTCTGGAAGCATTAAAAAGAGCTCTATTTCTGTTTCAGCACGTTAAGTTATTAGGAAAGAAATTAGCCCTTCAGTTGATCTGTGTGTCAACATACCTTACAATTTACTTTTAAAAGTCACAAAAAAGGCAGGATGACTACGTTCATAAATGTAACAACATGCAAACCAAACTTTACTAATCCCTAAGTACTTGACAAAAGTTGATATCCGAATACCTACAGAGGTTAAGTATCCTGCACATAGACATAACCCTTGAAACCAACATATAGAACAACTGAAATTCAACGAGACAAAATGAAACAACCACCCACGCATCACTTGTCCACGAAAGTTTTGAAACACCGAAAAGAAAGTAAAGAAAACAAAATTCCAGCTGGTTCGATCGTCGCAATGTACTATGCGACGTTAAGTATGTTTAGATACGTTCATACTCACATTCTAAATGACGTTCTTATTGGTTTCTCATTCAATAATAAACCATTGTAATCGCTCTTGAAAAGAAAAAAATTCCAACCCCCCTGAAAATTTCATGGTTTACGTTTCAAAGAATGTAGAATCCGAAACTGCAATAAAAATGTTTCCGTCCGTCCGCTGTACGTCGTAAGCAAAGATCTGAAATTTTCAGGAAAAATCCATTTTGTTCCAACGACGCCCCAATTCTTGAGCCAGCTCCCTCACTCAATTTAAAGTGCTCTTTAAGGGCTGTCAAACTTTTGTAAAATCCCAATCCAAATAGGTATTTTGGTTGAGAACAGATTTACGTGCTCTATGCATTTCTCCTGAAATTCAATAATCGCTCTATCACTTGTGAAACAAGCACACTCCAAAGCTTAGTATAAATTCAAATCATGAACGCAAGAAAACGCCCAGTGAAAGAATTTGCAGCGTTTTCCTGAAAATCTCAGATTTTTTGCTCCAGTCGTTTGGGAGAAAACGTGCGTACGGCGTACGCCGTTACGGCGCGATTATTGATTTTCAGGAGGCACACAAATATGATCAACTGATCAATCCAAATAGGTATTTTGCTTGCGAAAAGATTTACGTACTCTATGCATATCTCCTGAAATTCAATAATCACTCTATCCTGGAAACACGCACACTCCAAAGCTTAGTAGAAATTCAAATCTTGAACGCAAGCCAATTGAATAATAAACCCCAGTGAAAGAATTTGCAGCGTTTTTATTGCAGATTCAGATCCTACACCCTTTGAAACGTAAACCATGAAATTTTCAGGGGGGGGTTAGAAAGAATACTTGTTTACCCCACTAATAATATTGAATAATATTTACCTATATATCATCAGCGTTTCATGCATATCAGACTGCTTCAACCCGTGTATCGGCTATAAACTACAAATATCAACATCGGCTATCACTCCAGTATCCACATTCACTACAACTCGACGCTATCGGCATCACTAGGTTACAAACAAACAAAAATAAACCAAAAAACGCGAATGTTGGCACCATAAATCGGGCCATTTCAGGAGATATGCATGGAGCAGGTAAATCTGTTCTCGACCAAAATACCTATTTGGATTGATCAGTTGATCATATTTGGATATAGTTGATCAACATCCCTACTTCAGTGTGTCAAGCTTTGTCAGTAGGAGTCGTAAATTGTTTTCTGCGACAAGGTGCAGAACATCGAGTAACCTGATTACCTCATCGGTTAGAACTATTAATTTTTACAATTAAATTTCAAGGCATGAGAGCAATCTAAATTTTTTACTACTACTTTTTGTAAGGATTCGGTTAATTGTTGATTTCAGTAGGTGCAACTTCATTTTAATTGCTATTTCTGCATCATTTTCGTGTACGTGAAAGTTTATACTGTCAGTTGCTTTCCATCATAAGTATTTATTGAAATCATAACGTGGATTCAATAAATGATTGGACAAATTTTTATCATTTTTTCATTTATTATTATTACAAGGTATGAAGGCACACTGAACAGCTGAAGGGCCATTGGAACTAATCCCCAAATCAATCTGTTGAAATGATATAAAAATGTATCTAAAATACAATTTCAAGGCGGATGTATCGCACACAACCAGCAAAAATTTACAAACCACATCTAGATGAGTGATTTACCAAGAAGTGCATATATTACAGAAACCATAAAGCTTTCAGCAATAATTTTGCGATGTGACTCTAAAAGATGAAATCTGGCGACTCCATTAATCATCTTCCTGTTTTGATTTCCGTCATCTCGACGTCGTAAGAACCGGGAAGCCCCGAGATTATTCAAGCCGGCGAATGAATGGATAAAAAAAAAAAATCATCAATATTCAATTCGAATCGGACCCCATTAAAAGTACATCAACGGTGCGATTCCAACGCCTGAAGAACTAAATTTCCTTTTGTTTACAAATACAAGAGCGGAAAAGCTTAAAACCCCCATCCGCTAATTTGGAAGTGGGCAGGGGCCAATTAGGCGAGAACGCGCGCGATTCAAGACCCGCGGTCGATTAACCGTCTGAAATATCAGAGGAGATTACGAGCCAGACGATACCGGTCCTTTGAGGATCGTTTGATGGAATTCTAACAGGTTTCGGGAGGAGGTGGGTTTAAGGCGGCGTGAACTGACAAAGGAATTGATCAAAGACGTATGACATGTAGTGGGTTGAGATGATTTATCACATATGAAGTCTGACAACGAATAAAAAAGACGATACCTCAAAAGTGTAGGTATGTTAGGGTACTTGATACTCCTTCACACTTCTTAGAGCTATATAGGGCAAAACACGAATGGATTGCAAGGAGTTCAGGAGATATTGCAAGTCCAACGATGCCTACATCTGCCTTCGACAATAGTAAATTAACTAAGATATTGATCAAAGGAGTTGAAAATACCGGTGTTCACAAATGAGCACAATTCAACTTGATGACATTTGACAATGACGAAAGACTATAGAAAAGCCGATACTAATTTTCTGCTATAGCAGCTGCTAACTTGCTACCACACTACACGTTTTCTTCTATTTTCGTAATCTTTACTTGACATGAATAAAGACAGAAATTCCAGATTAGGAAAGCAGAAGACTAGAGAAAATCAAGACAATTATTGTTCGTAACTTGATACCTCACGCATCTCCTCAAATTTTCGTAATCTTTACTTGAAGCGTACAACATGAATAACGGACTAGAAAAGCTTGGTACCACACTGTTTGGACTTACTTTCATTTATAACCGCTTGTATTTGTCTGGTTCTATCATGTACCCCACATTTTCATCTTCAACTTTTAACCTTGTGCGTTGTCGTTGAACTCGTTTCACAGATGCATTCATTATTACTCTTCAACATTGCTATTTTGCAAATTTACATTTTATCTTTCGTTCAGAATGAAACTCCGTTTGTAGTATCACTTATAACACTTTGAAACTAGCCTGTCTTCTTATCTGTTACCGCAGTACTGAGAAGATTTAGCAATATCTTCTTCATGTTTCTACCTTGATTCGTGAAGTAAAACATGGATTATGGAGTAGTTTCACTCAGTTTTTCCTATATGGATGCTACTGGTTCCTGTTTATTATCCAAGTGGGACCTTTATTGGTTTATTATTCAATAATAAACCATTGTAATCGCTCTGAAAACAAAATTCTAACACCCCCTGAAAATTTCATGGTTTCCGTTTCAAAGGGTGTAGAATCCGAATCTGCAATTAAAAAATTTTCCGTTCGTTCGCCGTACGCAAGATTTCTCCCAAACGGCTGGAGCAAAAGATCTGAAATTTTCAGGAAAAGTCCATCTTGGTCCGACGACACCCCAATTCTTGAGCCAGCTCACTCACTCAATTTAAAGTGCCTTTTAAGGGCTGTCAAAGTTTTGTAAAATCCCTAGAAACCTCAAAACAAGTCCAAGCAGCATGCATGTAAACTTATTTTAAGAACATACCGTCAGGAAGCGAATGAGCCCCTCCCCAGGTCCGTAGGTCAAACCATTCCCGATGTATGGCCCGATTTATGGTGCCAACATTTGGGTTTTTAGGTTTATTTTTGTTTGATTGAAACCAAGTGATGTCCGGCCGATAGCGTCGAGTTGTAGTGAATGTGGACACTGGAGTGATAGCCGATGTGAATACTTGTAGTGTAGTTAGTAGCCGATAAACGGGTTGAAGCAGTCTGATATGCATGAAACGCTGATAATATATAGGTAAATATTATTCAATATTATTACTGGGGTTTATTATTCAATATTATTACTGGGGTAAATAAGTATTCTTTCACTGGGGTTTATTATTCAATTGGCTTGCGTTCATGATTTGAATCTTACTAAGCTTCGGAGTGTGCGTGTTTTACGGGTGATGGAGCGATTATTGAATTTCAGGAGATATGCATAGACCACGTAAATCGGTTCTCATCCAAAACACCTATTTGAATTGATCAGTTGTTGATATTTGTGTGCCTCCTCTACATCTGTCTACCTTTGGCTACATCGTTTAAATTGGGATTTTGGGAAGTTTTAACGCAATACGAGTGCTAAAGTACTTGATAAATTATAGATGTTTCTATTGTGGGGGGGGTATTGAGGTTCAATAAAAAAACGCTGCAAGTTCTTTCACTGGGGTTGAATATTCATTCGGCTTGCGTTCATGATTTGAATCTCTACTAAGCTTTTTAGTGTGCGTGTTTCACAGGATAGGGCGATTATTGAATTCCAGGAGGCACACAAATATGATCAACTGATCAATAAAAATAGGTATTTTGGTCGAGAACAGATTCACGTGCTCCATGCATATCTCCTGAAATTCAATATTCGCCCTTTCCTGTGAAACACGCACACTCCAAAGCTTAGAAATTCAAATCATGAACGCAAGCCAATTGAATGATAAACCCCAGTGAAAGAATTTGCAGCGTTTTTTGGTTTATTATTGTTTGTTTGAAACCTAGTGATGTCCGGCCGATAGCTTCGAGTTGTAGTGAATGTGGATACTTGTAGTTTATAGCCGATACACGGGCTGAAGCATTCTGATATGCATGAAACGCTGATAATATATAGGTAAATATTATTCAATATTACTATTGGGGTAAATAAGTATTCTTTCACTGGAGTTTATTATCCAATTAGCGTGCGTTCATGATTTGAATCTGTACTAAGCTTCGGAGTGTGCGTGTTTCACAGGTGATAGAACGATTATTGAATTTCAGGAGATACGCATAGAGCACATAAATCTGTTCTCAAGCAAAATACCTATTTGGATTGATCAGTTGATCATATTTGTGTGCCTCCTGGAATTTTATCTTCTTCCTAAAATACACAAAGGATATTAACTTCCTGACCAGTTACCCCTGGCCGACCAATAGTGGCGAGCTTCGGTAGTGTCACAGAGTGAATATCATCGTATGTTGATTATCATCTGCAACCTCTTGTGAAAAATCAACCATCTTACGTGAAAGAAACAGATCACTTTTTGAACGTCCTCCGTGACCTATAATTGCCGACCCAAACACACTATCCGATTTTGTTAGCATCAGTGAATGTCTCTTCGCTTTACACGGAAATTCCCCATGACGAAGGATTAGCTTCAATCACATGAGAGAACTCCCACACAAACCTACGACATCGTTCATAACAACTTTAGCGAAATTCGTCCTAACCAAAAATGTATTCAAATTTGACGATAAACTTTTCCTCCAACAGAAAGGTACCGCTATGGGTACTAGGATGGCACCAGCTTATGCGAATCTGTTTATGGCCCGTTTGGAACAAGACTTGCTTTCACATCGGACACTTCAGCCACTAATTTGGAAAAGATTCATCGACGATATATTTTTGATTTGGACGCATGGTGAGGAAACGCTAAAAGAACTTCTAACAGATCTAAATTCCCAATTTTCAGTAAAATTCACCTGGACTTATTCGACAGTAGCAGCCACATTCCTCGACGTCAACATACGACTGACAGGCAACAGACTCACCACCTCAGTACACATTAAACCAACAAACAAGCAATTATATTTACACTATGAACGTTGCCACCCCCGTCACACAAAACAATCAATACCAAGAGCTCTTTCTATCAGGGGTCACCGTATTTGCAGTGAGAAGGAAGATAAGGATGTATTCTTGAACAACTTGGCTGATAAATTAAATACAAGAGGATACTCTGCGAAAATGCTAAAACAAAAAATTATCCCTTCTCACATTCAATACCACCCTACATCCCGAAATTCTATCGAAAAAATTCAACTCACAACCACATTTTTTTCGGCATCGAGAAAATGAACAAAATTCTAAAAGATCTCCACCCGCTCCTCTCATCACACCCAGCGACCAAAAAGGTTTTCCCTCAAGCGCCTTCATTGTCCTATCGACAAGGATCGTCTATTGGAAACATTCTGACACACAGACGATCAAGATCCGATAGGACAGAAAGATCAAGAGGATTACACCCATGCGGCAAACGCAGATGTAAGGTTTGTCCACTGGCTGTGGAAGAGGAAAACTTCACGTCCCCAAATAACCCCAACTCATACAGATGCAAAGGGACGGCAGATTGCCAAACACCTATGTGTGTGTATGAGTTGGTGTGTAAGCAATGTCCAGCCTTTTACGTTGGAAAAGCGGAGACGGCGCTCAATCTAAGGGTGAATAACCACAGATCGTCAGTGGTCAAGAAAAACGAAGATCTGCCCGTAAGCCGCCATGCCTCGTCGCATGATGCTTCATTTGATGGCCACAGATCGTCAGTGGTCAAGAAAAACGAAGATCTGCCCGTAAGCCGAATGCCTCGTCGCATGAAAATTTCTAAAAACCAAAATTAGCTTTCATGCTTAGTTATATCGGGAGCTCGGAAGAATAAGTTTTTAAAAAACACTTTATTCCATTAAACACAGACAGAACTATACAGATGGGCCGAACTATAAGCAATCAAGGAATAATCAGTGCTACGACGGGCAGAGTAACGCCTTACACGGGCAACGCAACGAGACTGACTCGAGCGGGGCTTCCTTGGAGCTTTTATAGGGTAGGTGTGCTGAGCAAGCACGATTGTTGCTTAATCAGCATTTCTACAGTTGTAACACCTCCCTCCCTAAATAGAAAACTGCAGGGAAAAGAAGTTTTCCCGAAGTTTTCTGTCAGTTTGAAGTCAATTCAAATGTTTGAAGTTAAATGTGCTTACAGTCCGCTCCATGTTTGATATTACAATGTAATAACATACGATATTGAAAGATATCCAGTAGACAATAAAGCAATACCCACTATTCTAAAATAAAATGGATACAATACAAAGATATTACGGATACAATAATTATTATGACAACTACAACTAACACAGTTTAATACCCAACATACACGATGTATTACAAAATTTACAAAATAGATTACATACAATACGTTACGATAGTACAAAATATGTAGGTCATACTATTACAATGAGGTTAAGCGTGATATACAGATTTCAGTTGGATTGCCGGTCTTTAGAGTTGATTATGGCTTTTTTACATTTTCGTCTGTAATTTATGATCGTGTAACAAAAGGTCGAGATTATTAGGAGGTAGAGAATTATTGTCCATAGGCTTGGTGATACAGAGGGGTACCAATTAGGGTCATTTTGGTCTACGTCAAACGGGTTTAAATTTAGGTGAAAATTATCTAAATTCTTTAAATTAATGTCATCGAAGTGCATGGACATGTGGGTGAAGTTAAGAGAGTCAAAGTTCGGAGCGGGTAGGCTCAGTAACGTCGGGCTTCCCATACTTGTGAGTTTAGAGGACATTAATTTATTGTGGTAGTATACTGAATCTGATTTGGGGTCAATAAGATGGATTCCCTGTAAGGTAAGAGTTTCAGTTTTACCTGATGTTTTAATTTGTAGTTGGTCTTCTTGAGGAAAGACTGTTAATAATTGGTTAGTTTCGGGGACCATTGATATGTAATTTGTTCCTATGGTTATTTTGGTAAATTGGCAGGAGATGGTGGAATCATTTAATAATATATTTCGTTCGCAAGTTGCTGTTGCTTGGGACAATAACTCTACATTACAATATAATCTCTCGTTGAAAATACAGCGGTCTGATAGTGGGAGGATTTCTCTATTGTCATCGGCCTTTTTCAGCAGATATTTGAATTTTGGTTATTATATAAGTTAGATTTAGAGACAGTTTCTTGAGCTCAGTTTCCAAAATTTGGGTGTTTATGATACTATGGTGTAGAATTCCTTGTTTGCAAAATGTGATCGATGTTTCTATTTCCGACAGTAAGTTTAGAATGAGGTTCATGGACGTCTGGAGGTGGTACATTATGTCTTTGTAATTGAACGGGTGGTCGGAAAAAGGGGCGTGCATCAGATCGCGATGACTGTTGCCAAGGTTGGGATTTAAATTGACCTTGCGGCGGAGGGCCGCTTGCGGTTTGGTGCTGATATGATGTTCTTGGAAGTAAAGGCAACTGCTGTTTGTTTGTTGCTGACTTGTCAGCGGGTCTCGCCTTGAGGTTGAAGTCGTTTGTAATCATAGATAACGCTTCGCTAAGGTCATGTGGGTTTTTTGTTTTTAATAAGGAGCTAAGAGGTTCTGAGAGGCCGTGAAGAAATATCCCTAGTGCGTAGTTACCTACGTACTCTATTAACACTGGGGCTTGGGGTCCCATATGGGTTTGTAGGTAAGCAATTTGGGCTTTCAGGGATAAATTGATTCTATCGAAAAACGCGAAACAGTCCTCTTGAGATTTTTGGGTCATCAGACTCAGTTCTCTCATAAGGGTGTAGGTATCACGTTTGTCTTCGTAACTTTTAATTAACGCGGATCTGAGTTCTGGGTATGAATTTATGTTAGTTAAAAAGATTCTGTTGTTGACTTCATTACCTAATTTAGACGTGAATGCACTTAATAATAAGTCATTCTGAAAGTCTTCTGGGTCATTATCGTTAAAACATCTCAAATACAATTTATCACATGCCTTAAGGTAGTTAGATAATAAGAGAGGTTCCCCGTTGAATTGAGGTATTAGTTTATCATATTCGGGTCGGTAGATCTGGAATTCTCGATGTCTTGGTGGTTGGAGCGGAGTTTCAGGGAGGCTGGGGTTGAGGGAGCTTGCTTGTTGATCCGCCATGTCATTGAAATTGGGATTGTCTTCCGGGATTGGGTTTAGAGCTTGCTGAATCATTGAGGCAGCTCTTAGTGATTCGTTTTGTGGGGAGGAAATTTCTGCACGATGCATTCTACGAAGATGTTCCCAGTTCCAAAAACCTGGGTTATTCTGTTTCTTTGCTTTCGGTATTTTGAGATTTGATTCTCTACGTTATATTTTTGTGTTAATTAATTATTTAATTTATTTAATGATTCTATTTTTCTTTGATTTCTTCTTAATTATTAGGGGCCGTTTATCGCTGGGGAGGTTCGGTTGAAATGTTCCTTTTCTTCCTCACAACTCGGGGTGTCCAGTCGATCTATTACTAGGTTATTGCTGGGGAGGTGTGGTCGGAATTTTCTTTTCCTTCCACAACAACGCGGGGTACCCGGTCAATCTATTACTAGGTTATTGCTGGGGAGGTGTGGTCGGAATTTTCTTTTCCTTCCACAACAACGCGGGGTACCCAGTCAATCTATTACTAGGTTATCGCTGGGGAGGCACAAAAGAAATATTCTTTTTCTTCCGTGACAGCACAGGGTGTCCAGTCGATCTATGTGAGGCGGGGATTTACCTCTACTGACGTGATGCTTGGGGTGGAGTAAATAAAATATTATCTTCTACTTACAGCCACGCAGGGTATCCAAGGATCATCGTCAGGAGTCTGTTGGTTGTAGGTCGTTTTAGCGTAATCCTTTCGCGAGGTTAGCACTGTAGTTGTTCCGATCGTTCCTCGAATACTTGATGGTCGGTTCACTTACCTAAACTGTAGAAACAGAAATTCACGAATTTCGCGAATCGGTAAGTCCTACTGCCTGCGCCAGTTATATCGGGAGCTCGGAAGAATAAGTTTTTAAAAAACACTTTATTCCTTTAAACACAGACAGAACTATACAGATGGGCCGAACTATAAGCAATCAAGGAATAATCAGTGCTACGACGGGCAGAGTAACGCCTTACACGGGCAACGCAACGAGACTGACTCGAGCGGGGCTTCCTTGGAGCTTTTATAGGGTAGGTGTGCTGAGCAAGCACGATTGTTGCTTAATCAGCATTTCTACAGTTGTAACATATATATATAATCTTTCATATTGCGTATTATAATTATTGCGCATATTTTTTCATATTTTGTCTCATACTATATCATAGTTATTATATCTCATAAATATTTCTCATCTACTTGAATTTATTTTGTTGTTTGTTTTAGATATCGTTTCTATTTATCATCTGTGGCATAATCATGACAGACGAACCTGCAACTGTTGCGATAAGAGGTCTCCCCAAACTTATAGCCAAATGTAAGAGGACAGGTACTCAGCTTGAGATGATTTGTCAGGAGGGAAAAAGGTTGACCACAACCTCAAACCCAGATCTTACTGTCTTCAATGGGATGCTTTCTTCCATTGAGCGTATTCTTGCCTCTTTTGAGGACTCTTGGGAAGAAGCAGTGGAATTTGCAACTTCACACAATGTTACTCCACCCTTTCCTTCTGCAAACGATGAGAAGTACTATTGGACGGTTAAACAATCCTATTTCAAGGCTAAAGGTTATCATTTAAGTCTAACTGCTGCAAACGAACCTTCTCATAGTTCACGCCCTTCAGTTAGGAATCAAGATGAATCCCAGTTTTTTCAACGTCAGGCTAGAACCATACAGCCCAAGATCCCTATCAGGCGTTTCACTGGAGATCTGTCTCTATGGCCAACATTTAAACAATTATTCTCATCTCTGATCAAGGAACAACCGACACTATCCAACTCTGAGCGCTTTCATTATCTCGTGAGTTATTTGAAAAGTACTGCATATGAAACCATTAAACATATTGCGGTCACTGAGGAGAATTTCTTATAGGCTTGGGATGCCCTTTTAAAGGTGTATGATGACAAACGTAAAATTGCATGTACCTACTTAGATCGATTGTTAAGCTTTAAGGCTCCCAGTGGTAAGCCAACCAATGCCTCTCTTCAGTCATACCTCTCAAATGTTATGGAGAGCATTGCCTCACTGGAGAATCTTCATATTCCAGATTTTGACAAGTATTTGCTCTGTGAGTTAGCATAATAGGGTTTGGATCCACATACCAGGGAGGCTTACGAAATTCATAATGTTGGGACGGAATTTCCAAAATATGATAAGCTGCAGGAATTCGTTCTGAGTCGTTGCCATGTTCTGCGCCTCACTGCCGATGCCACTAAATCTTTGGAAGTTGTACAAACGAAATTTTCGTCCCCACCAGAGCCACCCATAATAATTGTGCCATCCATAACTCCATGTCTCCCTCAACATACCCTCTCTTCACCCATGTGGGAGGATTATCTCACCTATTACTCGCAGAGTAGCAGACGAAACGGTATCGTCCACTCCTATGAGTATTATAGGGAGAATTTACTAAAGTCAATGCAACTTGTAAGGGTTGAAACGATTATAGTAGCCTTACCTTTAAAAATGTACGGCAACAATGGATCGATGTTTGTACGTAGTTCAAAACTGTGCAAAATAAGAAAAGGATGCAGCCTCAACAGAAATTACAATCCAGGCGATCTTTGAGGATCGTTTGATTAAATTCTGACATCTTTTGGGAGGAGGTATGTTCAAAAGACGGCGTGAACTGACAAAGGAACTGATCAAAGACGTATTAAATACAGTAAAAATACAATAGAAAAGCAGATAATAATTTTCTGCAAGAGCAGCTGCTAGCTTGCTACCACACTAAACTTTTCCTTCTATTTAGAGCGTACAACATGAATAAAGACTAGAAAAGAAGATATTACAAGCAGTGAAGATTGCCAGGTTTCCAAGGAGTAGTAATTGTGTGCTATAGCACTAACTGTAGCACTGTTTGTGTGGCTAACCTGCTACCACACTATAATTCGCAGAGTAGCAGACGACAGGGTATCGTCTATTCCTGTCAGTATTCATATGGAGAATTCTGTAAATATAGAATTCTGTAACTTCTAAATTAATTTCGTAAGAGTTGGCCCGATTATAGCAGCCCTTACTTCAAAAATGTACGACAACAATGCATTGATGTTTGAAAGTAGTTCAACAATGTTCAAAACAAGATAAGGGTGCAGGCATATCAGAAATGACAAGCCAGACGATCCTTTGAGGATCGTTTGATGAGATTCTGAAATCTTCTGGGAAGTGGTGGCTTAAAGGCAGCCAGAGTTGACGAGGAAACTGGCCAAAGATCCTAAACTTCTAAGGGCTTTATTGTGAAAAACACGAATGGATTGTAAGAATATTAGAGAGATTGCTAACCAAACGGTTCTAGCATTTGACTATCATGAATTAACTAAGATGTTGATCGAAGAAGTAAAAAATACCGAGAATCAGAAATCAGTAGGATACAATTCGACTGGATAGAGATTGATGCATGGATGATTTAGCGAACATTTGACGACCGTTTGATTAAAGTCCAACAGGGTTGAGATGTCATACATGACATCTGAGAACGAATAAAAACGATGGGAAAGCTGATACTCCAAGACGTTAAGCTCGCAGGCCATCTACCCCCTTTTCCTGACTACGTACAGCTATGCTACAGAACCGTATAAATTAATGCGGTGCATAATAGCAGTCTCTGGGAGGAGGGCAGATTTGATGCCATCTGACTTGGAAAACCCACCTTTATATTTTGATCATAATTAAATTTATGATTATTTCAATAAAACATTGTCGAATTCCATATTCCATTTTTGCAAAACGCATTTGCAGTTTGAAATATTGTCGAGTTGGTTGGGAAATTCCTCAAATTGGTTTAGAAAATTCAAAATTCGACTTGGAAAAACTATACCAAGTAAAGGTAGGCCTTGAAAAAATATTAAAACATGAATTGGGTGAGAATGACTTACCCTTGGTCTATCCTGTCGACAGGTCCTTGCATGTGAGGAGGCATCCCAAGGCCGCCAGCAGGCAGCGGACCGGGCATGGGGCCATGCGCGAAAGGGGAGCCGGGTGGAAGACCAAATTGATGAGATCCGAAAGGCTGACCCGGGGAGGCGAAGTGGGGATTCCCCGAGCCCGGCGGCGGACCGAAGGGCGGACCGGAGGATCCGGGGCGGCCCACGAACCCCGGACCGCCTCCGGACGGCGACCCGAAGGCCCCCGGTCCGTTATAGACGGGGGCGGAGGAATTGGGCGGTCCCGGAGGAGGGAAGCCTGGCTGGGGGCCAGGGCCGGGTGTCGACGAGCCGGACGGCGCGGGGGAGGCGGTGTACTGGGGGGTTGTGGAGCCCGGGGGCGGGTACGGGCCTCCGGATCCGGCCGGGGACCCGCCACCACCCGGACCCCCCTGGAAGGGCGACGGCCCCTGGTAGGCGCCGCCGGGTGGTCCGCTGAAGTTGGGCGTCGAGTTGGGGAATTCCCCCGGGTTCCCCTTCCAGGACACGCCCGGGTCCTCCAGTGTGGCCGGTATAGAGATCGGAGGGGCGACTCGGCGGCTACAGCCTGCAACAAACCACAACACAATCTCATCAATCCATACACACTACTTATATTTTAAAATTAAACAAATTTAAATCAATTTGCCGAAACCAAATCATCTTTCCCAATAAGGCACGCCAAATTAAATTCGCACAAATGGAAAGTTAATGTGTGGTGGTAGAAATATGAAACTTGAGCTACGTACTCAGTTTAGAATACTTTTCCAACGATTGGATTGGCCCACGTTGGGGAGTTCCATTAGCCTGTTGAATAACTTTGATGATCCCTCTTCTTAAAAAAGGTGACTATAATGGGCAAACATAGGCTTATTTCTCTTCTGACAGTTATTGGTAAAATAATAAACAGTTTGACTAAAAATTATCTCAATTACTTGGAAGTGAATGGTTAAATTAATGAAGGACATTTCGGGTTTCCTTAAGGTATAAGTGGTGATAAGTTATTTGTTCAAAAGGTCGTCACTTCGCGAGAAGGCGAGTATGGACATGACTAACAGCAGTTGAACAGACCGGTATCAATCGAGGGTGTTGTATTTACAACTCTTAATATAAAATATTTAAAGAAAAATGAGGGGCGATAGAAAAAAACAATGTGGTCGAGCTTGACGTGAACGGAATCATGGCTGACGCTTTATTGGAGGTAACCCTTGGGGAGGTTAAACATAAAGAAGACATATCATCTCTCCCTTTCAATTTTAAGAAATAAATGAAGTTATTACAAATTAATTATTCTTCTAGTAAATGTTCCACCGAAACAAAAAAACAAAACACTTATTGTCCATCATGCGCTCATCATAGGTCAACCGCTGGGGAGGTCTACGCAGACGTTTGTTAACACCCTGGTATGGGGGTGAGGAATCCAGGGGTGTCTCCTGGGTTGGTTCCAGATCAGCGGCGCTGGTGCCAGGATCTGTACTTGGCGTTGGTGATCTGGGTGACACTCTTGGTGAGTTTGGAGCTGGAGCTGGTGATTTCGTTGGTGGTGGACTGCCAGGCCACAGCTGATCCACATGTCTAATCCATATCTGCTCGTCATTGGTTCTAACCACGTAGGTTTGAGGACCAAGAATCTCCCTTACCTCCCCTCTACTCCACTTTTGGTGACCATTTCGGTAATCACGAGCCCAGATCTTGCTTCCCTTTTCAGACTGGGTTCTTCGCTGGCCTCCATGTTTCACCATGGACATTTGCCGTCCCAGCACAACATCCTCGGAGGAAGGAATCATTAAATCAAACAAAGTTCTGGGTCGTCTCTTGAACAGCATGTTGGCAGGCGAATCTCCAATGGCGTCATGAAGGGTGTTCCGGTATTGGAACAAATATTTGTGTATAGCTGTTGTTAGTTTTTCCTTAGTGGGATCGGCTAATGCTTTTTGAATGCAGCGCTTGATAATCCTCACGGCGCTCTCTGCTGCTCCATTTGCCTGGGGGTGGAACGGTGGGCCTCTCAAATGAACGACGCTGTATTTCTTCAAAAAGTTGGAGAACTCTCCTCCTGTGAAACAAGCAGCTCCGTCGGAAGTCAGCGCACGTGGCAATCCAAAGCGCGAAAAAGTCTCAATAAGTTTTTCAATGGCAGTTGCTGCTGTCGGTGAACTCACCACGAAATTTTCCAACCATTTGGAGGTGGCATCCTGTATCACAAAGCAGTAGAATGACCGGTTTATTGGGCCCAAGAAATCCACATGTATTCTGGTCCAAACAGTTGAAGGCCATGGCCAAGGTTGAAGAACGGATCGTGGTGGCGCAGAACGGAATTGGCAACAAATTTCACACTCTGTTACCAAGTTCTCAGTGTCGCTGTCCAGAGTTGGCCACCAGAAAAACGATCTGGCCAGGCTTTTCATTTTAGTCATCCCAAAATGATTTTCGTGGAGTTGACGCAGTACTGACTTCCGAAATTTGATTGGTACTACCACGCGGTATCCCCACATAAGACATCCTTTGTCCACTGTTAGTTCCAGTTGTCTACGACGATAAGGAGTAAAATTGTCACCAGTGGGAATGTGGGTACCTTGCTGTAGACATTTGATGACTACTGCTAACTCAGTGTCAGTTCGGGTTTCTTTTTGTATGGAATGCCAATCCAGGCGGAAAGGACACTCCTCATTGATATAAAAGAGGTATGAAATCTGATCAAACATTTCAGGTTCCCTCTTTTCAGAGTGTTCAATTCTTGAAAGAAAATCGGCACAATTCTCTTCCAAACGAACGCATTTCAAGTTGTACTTAAAATTTGACAATAAATAGGCCCATCTTTGAACACGGTTGGCTGCGTAGATGGGTAAACCCTTTTTTGAACCAAAAATAAATATCAACGGTCGATGATCAGTGACCAAATCAAAAGTTCGTCCGTAAAGGAAACCCTTGAATTTATTCACCCCATAAATGATTGCATAAGCCTCCCTTTCAATTGATGGGTACGCCTGTTGAGCAGGGGTTAAGACCTGTGAGGCGTAGGCGATTGGCTTTTCTGTATTGTCAAAGACGTGGGTGAGGACGCATCCAACAGCTTTGGACGAAGCGTCTACTGTCAATTTCAGAGGCTTATCGGGACGAAAATGGGTGAGTACTGGACGGGTAGTTAAGATAGTTTTAATTTTTAGGAAGGCTTTTTGGCATTCCTTCGTCTAAATATACTTTGTATCCTTCTTCTGGAGGGCGTAGAGTGGCTGTATAATCTCTGCTGCGTTGGGAATAAATTTTAATAAAAATGTGACCATCCCCAAAAACGATTTTAGGGTGCTGGCTTCCTTAGGTGGCGGAGTATCTACAATAGCTTGAATATGCTCGTTGGTCATATGAAGTCCATCCTTATCGATCACGTGACCAAGATATTTCATGGTGGTTTGGGCGAAAACACATTTTTGAGGTTTTGCTCGTAGTCCTGCGGCATCCAGCTCCTTTAGAACCCAGCGCAACCGTTCATTGTGTTCATTTCTCGTGCGACCTGTGACATGGAAATCATCGAGTAATGAGCCAACACCAGTTTTCTTACGAGAGATTTGATCCATTTTGCATTGAAAAATCTCTGGCGCAACGGACAAACCAAAACAAAGTCGCTTAAAACAAAACAAGCCCAAATGTGTCGTCAGAGTGGTCACTTTTTTGGACTCTTCCGACAGTGGCAACTGTTGATATGCATCTGCCAAATCTATTTTTGAGAATACTGTAGCACCTCCAAATTCTGCAAAAATGTGGTCAGTCCGGGGTAGCTTATACCCTGTAGGTTCCAAGTAAGGATTGACGGTTAGGTTGTAACTCCCACAAATTCGGACTGATCCATCTGGTTTTAGAACCGGAACTATTGGGGTGCCCCAAGGGCTGGAGTCAACTTGTTCCAAAATGTTAGCTTTGACCAATCGTAGAAGTTCTGCCTCTACTTTGCCTTTCAGCGAGATTGGAAGGGTTCTAGCCTTCAGGAAAATGGGGCGCGTGTCTGGTCTGAGTTTGAGAGTAACAGGATCTCCTGTATAAGTTTGTCCAACATCCCGAAAAACATTTGGAAACTCGTTTAAAATCTGTCGAATGTCATCGGGAACTGTCGGGAAAAGGTCGCCCTGCTGGTACAAAAAAGACGTAACCCAGCTATTGTCTTTCAAAAGAACTAATCCTTTACGTCCGATGAGCGGTGGGCCCCCTCCTTCAATGACATAGAAGTCCAGGTCCCCGGTGTAATTAGCATGGCGGATCGGTAACATGACTTTCCCAAACGGTTCGATTCCATGCCCGACGTAATCGGTTAGTTTTATATCATTCTTTAATAATGGGTATTGCTCAAAATGTTTCCGATAAAAATCGTATGACATTACGTTGAATGTT
Source organism: Creontiades dilutus (assembly GCA_031894815.1). Classification (NCBI taxonomy): domain Eukaryota; kingdom Metazoa; phylum Arthropoda; class Insecta; order Hemiptera; family Miridae; genus Creontiades; species Creontiades dilutus. The sequence continues at coordinate 2,589,464 of JAVIWC010001773.1, read as the reverse complement.
GACCCAGTGTCGACCTCGTAATCGTGGTTGGTCTGCGCGATTTCCAAATTGATGAAGAATGGGGCGGGACGTTTGGTACCTCCTGACTCAGGGATCAAACAAAAAAAAGTGTCTGTAAGAGAAATCTCTTGCTCCTCTGAATCCGTGGCAATCGGTTCCAATTTGGTGTTGGCAATTTATGTTGCTTTGCCCGTTTCTTCCCTTTGCAAATAGGGGAAGATGCAATATGCCCGACCATAGAACAATTATGGCACGTAGCGTTTTTAAATCGGCAATTTGATGAATCAAATTTATGTTTCCAGGCACAGTGTTTACACTTATCCGAGGAAACCCTCGTGTTTCGGGAAGAATTGCATTTTGTTTGACGATGTGAATGCTTACCTCCGATGTACGCAAGGTCAGCTGGCTCTATTTTGACTGTTCCTAATTCACTACTTGAGGGCACAACTTGTCGTCGGCTAGCAGACTCCCGTGTGGCCGCCACTTCAATTGCTTTGGCCAGTGTGAACGTTTCGGAGGTAGGGTCCTCTTCAAATAAGCGATCTTTTATGCGTTGATCTCTAATACCGATGGTGAAAATATCACGCACGATTGTTCCGAAAAACCCTTCGGGAAATGCACACGAGGTTGCCAGGGACCGCACTCTGGCAGAAAACTGCATAATACCTTCGTCTCGTCCACCCTTGCCATATAGAACTCATGTCTCGCCGAAAAAATCGAGCGAACGGGCTTTAGATGTTGCGTTAGTTGATCTGCAAGCGACGCGAATGAAAACGAGGAATCCTCGGGTTCCTTTGGGACACACAAATTGTGGAGCAAAGCATATGCTTCGTCGCCCAGGGAGGCTAGCAGATACGATTTCTGTACAGTCTTGCTCGTCACCGAATACGTGACGAAAGTATTCTTCATTCTCTTCAAGAATAACTTCCACGATCCTTTACGCAAATCAAAAAGAGCCGGCGGCGGCAGTTGCGGAACGGGAACGGTAGTTGGAGAAGGTGCTGCAGTCTCCGGCATATTCGCGATCCGAGAAAAATTATCAATGAGAAACTCACGAAACTCGTCGCAAAAGTTGCACACGCGGATACTTAAACGAATCTCGTCGCCAGTTGTTGTATTTACAACTCTTAATATAAAATATTTAAAGAAAAATGAGGGGCGATAGAAAAAAACAATGTGGTCGAGCTTGACGTGAACGGAATCATGGCTGACGCTTTATTGGAGGTAACCCTTGGGGAGGTTAAACATAAAGAAGACATATCATCGGGTATGTCAAGTGGACAGCTAGTTATCTTGAGGTGGTGACAGACACCACATGACAAAAATAGGTGACGTCGTTAGTGGTGGGAGACTATGAATCTTAGGCACCCCTCAGGGAACAGGGAAAAAAACAACCATGCGCAAGTGGCAATGGGAACCCCAATTTTTTATTGCAGATTTGGATTCTACCCAAAATTTCATGAAAACTTGATCCCTCCAACTTTTATTATTGCGCAAAACCGGTTCAGCGAGCATACAAAGTTGCGAAATCCCAAAAACTGTCAGATAGTGGATGATGGTGAACTCTAAAGTGTGGCACATGAATTTTCATGTTTGATTTTAACCCAGATCCACGTGATGCTTTCCGTTTCTTGATTCGACTCAATATTCCAGAATAATGACCAAAATTTGTTCATTTTCCGTCCTTTTTTAGACGGCTGTTTTCAGATTTTTACGGGGATTAATTTCCGAGGTAAAGTTGAAAAGTGTAAAAATAGGATACTGAAACCTTCTTCAGTGATCAAGTGAAAAATCATCTTAATCTGAGATTTTAAAATCGGCATGAATGTTGATTGATGTTGAAATAAACAAATTTCGGTAGAAGTGCAAGTTACAAATGCAAGCCCTTCCATTTTTTTCTCTAAGAATTAAGATTACGACAATCAAGGTACACAAATCTGTTTGTAATGAAAAACTGAAAGTTTTGGAAGAGGGGGTCACTAATCAAGGAAGCAGGGCTATGTAGAATTACCCCTCCAGGAAACGCTGCAAAGCCTGCTAGTTATTATTATTACAGAGGAGTAACATTTGTCAATGCATTGTCGGATAATCTAGGCTCGATTCCTTCGCTGTCCAGATTTAAAGATACTTGAGAAATATGAAAACGAGCAATATCTTGCCTGATAAAAAGGAACCTCTGGCACAACTAATGTGCCATTTAGAAAATGATCCCATTAGGCCTTCTATTGCCGAAGCCTTGCTCCGTGAAACATCATACCAACTAAAATCGGCTAAACGGTTAAATAGACTGACAAACTTATCAAGGAATATGTTAATATGAATTATCTTTGATATGAAGGATTGTGGATCAATTTCAACACCTTTGGATCGTAACCACAACTTGGACGTGCCTTCAACTCAAACCTTATCAAAGGATTATTGGTTTTTATGGTTGTCTGTCAGAACGAAGCCTGATATTGGCTATACAGTGAGCAATTTGAGACAATTTAATACAAAGTGTGGTTATACTTTATTGGAGTTCAGTGAGAAAAGTATGGGGATAGTTGAAGGCAACTAATCTCTGCCTCACCCTCAATTCAAGTAGGGACTATCAATGGATAGTAGCCCTCAACATGTTATATAATGGGATAACCCATGTATTGCTGCATAATCATGCAAAACTATAATGTAAAGATAATACAATAAAGTTTACTATTTGTCAAAAAAAAAAAAAATAAAAAAAAAAAAAACCCTCAATAGAGATGCAGATGCCAATCTCATATCAGAGGATATGTTGATGCGGAGTGGGGAAAAGACATCTAAGACAGAAAATCTTATAATAGATCTTCACGATTGGTGATTCGGTTGTTTCGTGGGGAGCCGGGGAACAAAATTGTGTCATTTTGTCAAGCACTGAAGCAGTGTATATTTTTATACTCTGCTAGTGAAGTAGCAAAAGAAGCGAAGCATGGGGCAGATACTACTAATGGAGTTTTTGCTACGTGTGCAACTGTATTCATATTGAACGACAACCAAGAAGCTTCAGTTGTGAATAAGAGCATTTTCGCTTTAAACATATCTATATCTTTGCGAAATGAATTTGAAGGAAATTGCATAAGGAAACAATGTTTTCAGCAGAAGAAATGGTTAGGGACGTGGTTATTAAAGCTTTGGAAATAAAGAAGCAGTGTTCGTGTGGACGGATTGGGGTTAACAAATCCAGGATTAAGGGAGCGGAGGCGAGCTCAAAATCGCTATTTAGAGTGACAAAAATCTACTTCCTCTGTAATTGGGAGAAAAAATGCTTTCATGTATTCTTTCTTTGCATGTATTTGCAGATATGTGTAGCTCAAGACTTTTCCGATCATGAAGACAGCTGGATTTGGAGCAAGATTTGCTACACATAGCAATGGACAACACCACCGAACCCGACTGACTCGGAGTTTGACCCCTTCGGTGTCCGGATAGTTTCTACACGTAAAGTCGAGTTATTTTCAATAGTAGCGAATATTTTTTTGCGATTTTTCATAGAAAATGAAGCTATTGCAATGGCTCCGAACATTTTAAATTGAAATTTATCTAAAAATTCGTTTATCAAAATTCGTTTTGGAGTATTCTGAAATTGTCTCTGGATTTCAAAGCGTGTGTGATTGATATTGTTCTACTGAACTGTTTATTACTTAATTACTTCCCAACCACTAATTTGTAGATGAAAGAGTAATTGGATAATTCGATGTAATCCTTGTCAAAAGTAGAAAATTGTGTTTGTGTGTCACTCCGGATTCTCGATAGGATTGAGATAAAAAATTCTTCTTGCTCCTAAAGATCAAACAACGTAAGGGTGCAAACAGTACGCCGCACCATCACTGTTCACCATCGATGTTGGGACCCTCGCGATAATAGCGATGTAAAACATGTACATGTGATGCTATGGGAGCGTTCATAGTGACTCACCTTCACAGCGATGCGATCATCGCACCATCGCGGTCAACCCTCGCTGTTTTCAGAAAAACAAATTCATTTGATTTCTCCTCGCAGTCGCGAGGGTAGTAGCGATGTGGGTTCGATCGTGGTGAGACCACTTGCTGGTTAAATCCAAATGGGGCTCCACTTTAGATAAGATATAATCAAATGTCTCTTTTGACATCCTCATATAATTGTGGAACCTCTCTTCATCCTCTCTCAGTTGAGGAAATAAATGGTGGTATGCCCCTAGTTCCACCCTCATTTGGTTCAAAGGGTAAACTTTGAACCGCCGATTTGCGAAGAATCCACTCATACAAAACCACTTAGCGGCAGGGCCCATGTCCAACTCATCACCACTATCACTGTTCATGTTGTCCACCGATTTTTTTATTTAAATGTTGGCAACACTGCAGAACTGATGACGTGATGATGATTGAAATAAAGTTCAGTTATGTTCTCATCGTTTAATGGCTACCTACGCTCTGTTTTTATTTATCCATTTTTATCCTTCTTTTTAATTAACATCAGTTTATATCAGTTGGCGACGAGGTGAAAAGTTTTATTTTCTTTTATTTTATTCACGGACGGCCCGTAATTTTTCTTTATTATTTTATTTGCGATAATGACGCAACCAGCGACCACGCCGCTCAGTGGATTTCCCACTCAGGAATTTCTCAGGTACTTGGCTAGAGGACCAGCGCTTGGTGAACTACCAACTTTTGACATTGGAGACAAATGGTCAACCTTTATTGAACGTTTAGATCAGTATTTTACGGGGAATTATGTGCAAGGAGGACGACGAGTGTGTCTGCTTCTTACAGCAATCAGCCCCGCCGTCTATGAGGTCTTGCGAGAGCTATGCCACCCAGCTTTACCAAAGACAAAAGAATTTGAACAGCTCACTGAGTTGTTGTCGAACCAATATTCGCCAAAAGTTTCGGTGTGGAGGAACAGGATCAGTTTTGATAATTTAAGGCAAGATCAAGGAGAAAGCATAACCAATTGGTTCCTTCGAATAAAGAAACACTCGATGGATTGTGAATTCGGATCACTGCTTGACGATTTCATCAAGCAAAGGTTTGTTACCGGCCTCCGGAAGGGTCCGATATTAGATCGAATCTGCGAAGAAGATTCGGTTAGAACCCTAAAGGAAATAGTCGGAATCGCCATCAAGAAAGAAGCGTCTTCCCAGGAGCAAGGAGCTCCCCTCAACGTTATCCGAGCGAACAAGCAGCAAAAGGCCAGCAGAAGGACACCGCCTCCGCCAGGTCGAAAGACGGAACGCCAGACGCCCACGGCGGGTGTCGAGAGTTCGCGTCGGACTTCGGCGAAGCAAGCCTCAAGTACCTCAAAGCAAGCATTTTGTTTCGCTTGCAACAAGCCCTCACACGATTTTAAAGCATGTAAGTACAAAACGTACAGATGCAAGATTTGTAAGCAACTAGGGCACATTGCAGCCGCTTGTAAACATACATCAGACAATAAATTTTTAATGGCAGATCAATCAGATGAAGAATCAGTAAATTTAGATCAAATTGGTTTGTTTAATTTGTCTATTTGCGACAATTTTCATACAACAGTAGACCCTTATACGATTACGTTGTTAGTAAATAACATTCCTGTCAATTTTGAAATTGATACTGGGTCCGTACTTTCTATTTTACCGGAAAATGTTTACAAAACGTATTTCAGTCAAGTCGATTTAAAATCAACTGCTACAAAATTACGTAGTTACGATGGAACATCTATTATGCCCACGGGCAAAATTCAATTGACTGTAAAATTTGAAAACATATCCTATGTATGTAATTTTTTAGTAGTACCAGGAGGATCTAAACCATTGCTTGGTAGAGACTTAATTTCTAAGATTAAGGTTCCTTTAAATTCTGGTGAAGCTTACGACAATGTTCACAATTTAGATTTATCTGTTTCCGAAAGAGCCAAATTAAAAGCTAAGATATTACATGACTTCGCAGACTTATTTAGAGATGAGCTAGGAACTTACAAGTTTGGTGAGGTTAAACTTACCTTATCAAAAGAGGCTAGACCTCGATTTTTTAAACCAAGGCCAGTGCCCTATGCGTTTAAAGAAGGTGTAAATTCAGAACTGGATAAACTAGAAAAACTAGGAGTAATTTCTAAAACAGATTGTTCTGAATGGGGTACGCCTTTGGTACCAGTTTTAAAGCCTGATGGCAGTATTAGAGTATGTGCAGATTACAAGGTCAGCTTGAATGAATTTTTAGATCCTAATTTAGAACATCCTATGCCTAGAATAGAGGAAATTTTCGATAAGATTCGATCAATTGGGGAAAGCTAAATCCAAAAATATACGACAAAACAGTAGACTGATTTCATACTCACAAAACAAAGTATTCTATTTGAACGAACGGGTTTACGTTCGGGAATACAAACATCCCAATAAACGTGGATGCATACCTGCAAAAATTGTAGAATCTGTTGGTAGTTCGATTCATCTTTGCGAAACTGAGGACGGAAGGATCTTCAAAAGACATACGGATCAAATTTTGCCGTTGGGTCAACTCTTCCAAATGAAAAATATGGACGATAAGCTCAACAATAAAACTGAAAATGACATTGAAAAAGATAGTTTCCAGTCACCCTCCGTCTCCCAAATACTGTTTCGGGAAACGAAACGCCACAAACGGGGAATCAGCTACCTGATAATACAAAGAAAACCCCGAGGAAGTCCCGCAGGTCATCCATTAAGCCTATTGAAACACCCAAAAACAATGGAATTGCAGGAAACAATAGTTCCGAGAATAAGCAATCGGGAATAACTTTCCAGAAAAGCCCCGAAATTCCCCGAAGTATTGCTGTTGACAGAACAAGAAGGGATATTAAACCCCAGACAGACTAGCGTATTAGTAAGATTGAGTTAGGAGATAAGTAATCGATAAGAAGAATTGTATTTTATTTATTTAAAACAAGAAACCAACCTGTACAAACAATTAATTCAATAGTAGGAAGACTGCATTATTTTCACTGCGATTGTTATTCTTTCTGTCACGAGCACATAATTTAAGTTTCGGCACAATGTCGTTTATGTTCGTATATTTACGGCTAAAATTTCAGTTGCAATTAAGAACTGGATTGGAGAAAAGTTCCAAGAGATTTTATTCATTTACCGCATTGAATTTAAAAAGCACATTGTTAACTTTTAAAACCTGTTAATTAGTAACCATCATGTAATCAACCTCGACTTCAGCTAATGATTATGGATACTATAGGAATGTTGTTGTTGTTGATTGATTATCTGTCGTGTTCACGTATTTCCGTAGCGCTAACCTAGAATCTGTTCTACAGAGTAACCATGGATGAAGTATATCAAAATTTTATTTCCATTTATGATCTATTTTCATTAATTATTATCTAGAGAGGGAAATATCGTATATTATTTATTAATTGATATTTAAATGTTGGCAACACTGCAGAATTGATGGCGTGGTGATGGTTGAAATAAAGATCAGTTATGTTTTCATCGTTTAATGGCTACCTACGCTCTGTTTTTATTTATCCATTTTTATCCTTCTTTTTAAATAACATAAGTTTATATCACTTCTACTGATATCATCCTACATGATACTTTTTATGTAGTAGCACACTTCCATTATGTATAATTATCAGAATTATTTTCTCTGAAAATTGTAATTTTTTCAAAAATTACAAAATTTGTGGTTTTAATTTAAACAGCACGGATAGGGCAATACTAAAGGGAAAAACCACCAAAAATGGCAAATTGGACTGAAAATCATTCACAAAACTCATGATTTCCTAGAAAATCACAACGAATGAGTGATTTTTGGATCACAAAAAAAGTAGGTCCTAAATACCGATCAAACTATTTAAATTTGTGAACATGAGTGTAATCAAATTCATATTCATGACCGTATTCGTAACCATACTATATACCTATACTTTCATTCTTACACACGCCCATCTCTGCTAGACACTAAATTTCTAGAAAGAGGCGCCTTTATCCTTCGATATCTTACATAGGTGCCAATTTTAGCATCCGAATGGATTCTCTCCTGACCATTTGGTCAATTTTCGGAGTAAGTACCAGGATTTCTTTCGCTTTAAATCGGGTTTCTGAACCAATGTGGGACCGTGTTGAAGAAGCTGATCCATTACAATGTTCACCTATTGTTCGGAGACCAAAAAGTTGCCTATCATGTGTTTACAAACTATACAATTTAGCCGCTCTAATATCTCAACCCTGTGTTGTCGAATTTAGTTACTAAATACCTACTAACCTCTGTTCGCTGCTTCTATTCAATATCTTGACAGGATAAAACCTTCAACAGCCAACATCCAAGCCCACAAAGCCATGGAAACAACTTGTGATCGTCACAACTTAGGCAATGTTCAAGATGTAAACTGAAGAAGATGTACAGAGCGCTTTAGCAGCAGATTGAGATACCAAGCTTCCTGAATGCATCTTCTAACCAAATTTATCCGATTCTCAAGTAACGTTTTTGGATCTGGTTTTCATTGACCACACGCCGTAAGATAACAACAACAATTTTGCCCCATTCACAATTTTTGTTTGCATTCTCCCGCGCTATTTATCCAATCCAGCGAACAATGGACCGTTATGGAGTAAACTGTCACAACCTATAGACAAATCATTATGGTGTTGACGTTATCTATTAAGCCCGAACCGCGCAATATAGGAGTAATCCGCGCAACTACCAACCCCCAGGTATGCGCCCACATGAACCAATAACAATCACAAAGCGGCTTCGCATAAACAAACAATAAACTACATCTACCATCTACACAAACACGGCAAACAAACACGGAGCCGCGAGGGACGTTGCAATATTGACCGGAGACGAGTAAACAAACTCAGATATGAGCTCAGAGAGTTGAGATTTGTGTGACGTATGAACGAGATAGGATCACGTTCTATTGGGCAAACCTCTTGAGGATGGTGGATTTGAAATAAATATTTTATGGCCGACGACGTAGAAAACCGTACTGGTTTCATTCTTGATGGGGAAAACACGTTTGACGCAACAGTTACCGGAAATTTCGGTTCGTTTCCGAAAATGAACACTAGTGACTCAAGCAGACTGAGAGAGCAACCAAATTTAAGTTCCTGGACGTTCCGACTTTTTTTCCACTAGACAATGTTGGTTTTTACGAAAAAAACACTTCCGACTGCCTTGCAGATCGTCCAATGAACGATCACCTACCTTCAAGAAAATACCTGGATTAACTTTAAGAACAAAGACTTTACTGCGCAACATTTATGTACAGCATTGTACTGAGGCACAATGAAGCAATAGAAAGCAGGAATTTTCCGTGAGCTCGATCCGGAAACGCAAAGTTGATGTTTTGATCTGTTCAAAAACTATTTCGCAGGATTTCTGTTAGTTTTTCTCAGACGTACAACTCACATCACACCCAAAACATAGTATCTTATTAATTAATGTATGCTACCGTTCTTCTGAATCAATATTTCTGTAAATCTTTGAGCAAGTTTCTCATACATTCACTTCACATCACATTTCACTCATTCACCTCGCATCACATCTCACAGACAGTATGTAATTAATTTATGTATAACATTACTCTTCACAAACACTATTTCTCTAAGTAGTTCTCACATTTCCTCTCATCACAATTCATTTACGGTAACTTTTTAACTAAAATGTTCAAATGTTGATTCCACTCTTCCGACCAAGGCAAATAGCTTGAAAATCCCGGATTTGAAATGAGGAGGTTCGTGAGGGTCATACTTATCTGAATTGGGTAAAAAAGTGGAAATCACAAAAATCAATCAAAAACCTACGTTCTTCCGCATCCGAACGTCAATCTCTTCAATAGTTCAAACTATTTTTTTATTGGACTGTTAGCACAACTTTTAGGCGAAAATCTCTCGTTGGAGTACAAGGGATTGAACATTGAAAATTGGAAGATTAAGCAAGTTTTCCTCATCATTTTCATTTTTCATCAGTTTTTCGGGAAAGGTTCACACTTTTTTCGCTTCTACGTTTTAAGGTACGTAGATTTCAAAAATTGAATAAAAAAGACCGTCGTTCAAAGTTTTCGTCCGAAACTTCTGGCTCAAACAGTACGAAATTAGGCTAATAAATTCAACATTAATCTGGGATGTCCCAGTAATCTCATCATCTTGATCAACCACACCCAAGGGATTATATTCAAGGAGTAATCTATCAAAAAATCGAAATCTCAAAAATGTGATTTACGTAGAAGGCTTTCTAATACAGAAATTATAAACCTATGCATAATAATTAGTAATATTTATTTAGGAGGAGGGGGAGGCGTAACTTTTGTTTATGCTGGTTGACCACGAAGGTTCATTATTGCAAATGATAAGCCAAAATGTTATAGGTCAACTTCGATCAGGAATCGAAATTAAGTGGCCGATGTCAGTCTTATAGATGAATCACGCCATACACGGAAAAATCGACGTCAGAATTTCTAGCGTATTTCAATAGGATGAGACAAATGTCACGGTTGTCTGGCAGGCAAGTCAGCCGAAGGGTGAGCTTTAGTTTTCCAGGGCCAGATATCGCTTAGAAAGTTCCCGTAACCGTTCGTCGCCCTAGCTTATCACCAACAACTAAACGGTTCTTTTCCAAACGGGTTATCTCCTACCGCTCGTTCCTTTCGTAGGTTGCAACACTGGGATTGGAGAAAAATCCGATCCCGATAAACCGAAGAAAATCCGTTACAACATAACGAGTTGTAGAAGATTCCGCGTCGATAAGACGTGGGGTTCGTGTGAATGTCAACAGTTCTGAACAATCACGCGCGAACCTTCAAATTTCAAGATTGTTCATAACCTCCCTCCTCAACTGTAGTAAATGGGTTTCATAGAGGGCATCAACTACACAGCTCGACAAAATTAATGGATCACCAGCGAATTTTCCAAAATGATTGCAGTACATAACTAGATTGAGCACTTTCTATGCCAGGAAACTGTTCAAAATTGAATTTTATGGCAAAAAAACTGGTTCTAAATTCTGCTTAGCTACTGCTAATCTAACAAGATTTTGGTATTCTAGAATAGCAGTAGGTAATATAATTTTCTATGGCATTACAAACATTTTGTACGAACCTCTCATTTTTAGTCATTTTACGTTTTAAAGAACGCTGGTTAAAAATCTTCAATGTCCCTCTGCCTACCTAAGAGACGACAAAATCGGATATGGACTCCATTCGGGGTCTTCCTGGTCGTAACATACAGGAAGGGAAGAACTGGACAAAAACATGATTTTTACTGTCACAGGGAAATTAGGTGTCGTTTCTTCCATGATGGGTCCCACACCAGTCCGAGCTCCTAAGACTTTGAAAATATCTTTTCAAAGGTGAAATAGTTGGAAACTCGTTCTCTCAATCTTGGAATGTGCCTCAGTCGCCTGGACCCCATGCTACAAATGCCGTATAGTCCACCTGGAAAGTGTCTACATCAAGTGTCTGTAACATATAGCCTACAAATTACACATTCCACCGGATGCGGTCAATTTCGAGCTCTTAGAATCTATCTGATAGGAAATGTTGCACACAGCACCCTGATATCAGGCGCTGTCTGCCCGACATGAAATGTTTCCATCGACAGATCCTGGGAATAGTCGACTCCACATCGATCCTGACAATGTGAATTTCATGATCTCCCATCCTGATTTTTATTGGGTTTTCTAGAGATTTTATTAGGTGATCTACACGGGAACCTACTATATATCAAGTAGCAATCGTCTTTAGTATTCTGCTACGATAGAATCTTCTTCACAAAAATCGAACTAGAGAAGAGTAAGCTGGCCATCGGCGACAAAATTTGACGATCAGTTTTGAATGATGGTTTTTTCACGGATTCAATTATACAAATAATAAGTAAGCCTTCTGTAATAATTTGCACTGATTTAAGGACGAGTTCAGGATCGGTAATCGAAAGCAAGAAATATCCAAAATCAGAAACCATCTCGTTGTCAATAGGTACATAATCAGTACGTATTCACAGAACTGTAAGAAAGTACATTTTCAAATAAAATTACTTCGATTTGAACGAAAAATATTCAGGGAGAAATTATGCTCAAACCAATGTTCTCAACATTAATCTTCCTGAGTAAAACCACGCGAAGATTTCTGATTTCAACATCACAATCGTGTTACTGTTCAAACCGCATCACTAATAAGCAACATGTACCAAAATCTTTTTCTCCATCCTCGTCCGTATTTTGTGGGTCGAGTGTTTTTAATATCATGAATTGTAGGCAATAATACGCGTTATCTCATGAAAACGAGATTTACAATTGGAAACTTCAATCATTAAAATCAATGATGACAATAATGTATTGAGGAATGAGATCAAACGATTTCAGAGGACGGGGTTGGTCGGGTCTACCATGTTGTGTTTTGTTGTATGCACGTTTGTGTTTTCTTCTCTTTGGTTTTTCGTTCCTGGACTTACTAGTGTTATTTATTTACCGTTCACTGCAGCAGCACGTGAGTGGATTATTCATCACCCTCTACACCCCTTCGACAGGAAATTCGAAATGTTTAGATGTTTGTCGCATAACGAGACTAAAGTCAGAGTCGTATAGAAAACAATAACTGAAATCAGATGAAAATAGCGAAGATTTAACGAATTATTGCTAATTAATCCCCTCATTTAATTCATTTCATAATCAAACTTGAAAAATCTAGAATATGTTTCAAAACTAGACCGAAATTCTTCAGCGAACACAAATAGTAACAAAAAATCGGAACACACACGGACATCCTAGACACCTAGCCACTAACACCTATCTTTCCTCCTAGAATGACAGTAATAGAGTGACAACGATGACAGTACTCATTTATTTCGACATTTCAACCTTCAAAGCTCTAAAATTAGTCAGTGGTAACAAAGGCCCTAAAATTAGTACACCTCTACTTGACTACATCAATCAATCACATTATCTGTCAAAACAAAGGTTTAAAAAGTTGTAAAAATAGATTCTAAGGTTTATCAATGATCACAGGTTCCTGAAATTTAAAAAAAGTTCCTGTTCTTCAATTTCCTCAGAACATTCCATTCAACATTTTGACCAATTCTGTATAGAGTTCAATATTGCTACCGAGTCTGCAAAGCAGCGGAAGCCTTGTGCTCACTTTCGGGAGCAAAAAAAAAAAATGTCCGAATTCAAAATTTCCACTCGCATTTCATAGCCTACTAAACAAATTTGGTTCCGTGTCTGTAGATCTGTCAGTCCGCATTACCTTGTTACAACCATAACTTCCACAATTTTGAATGAATTTAGCTCACATTATGAGGGACTATGCGGATAAGGCCTCTTGAGGTCCCGTACGAATTTCATCTTAATGTAATCAGGAGTAGAATTCGGATGTTTACACAAGAATGCAAGAAACGAAGTCTCCATAAGGAAACTGGAGTTCGTCTGAATCGGTACAGGATCAATCAAGACTCAGAGGTCTAGAATCATGAAAATTTCATCAATAAAAAATCAGCATTTTTCCGGGGACGATCGTGGAGGTCTCCCAGTACAGGGACGACTAATAGAATTGTGCAAGTGCTTCTGAAATCTTGAATTTTCTATCTGGAATCCAGACTTATCCCAATAGAGTCGAATCTTTTTCCCTAGATCAATCTATATTGTTGTAGATGTGATATCAGCATAGTATATGATTTCATATATGTTGTCACAACCAGGAAGAATATAAAGGTGCAGCACCAATGTTATATGATTGGGGGAATTTCTTAAAATTATCGAAGTTCTGGGAAAGGTTACAACTAGGAAGGTTCAAAAGTTCTCAAAGTCTAAATAAGGGTTTAAAAGTTCCAAATTGAAAGAGTTTTTCACTATTCTCACAAATTCTGTTCGAAATTTCGACAATTTGTTCTAGAAAAAGTGAATACTTTCTTCCAGATTGGTCTTTATCAATTGCCACTTCATTTTCTACTAGACACAAGGAAGTAAGCAGAATATCACCTCATCAAACTGGTTCATTTTTTAGCTACAACAGATAATGGAGGTTACCTATTGCTTCTACGCTATTTTTCATTTGTGATCATCTTGATAATGTTCGTGTTCTCTTTCTGCAATCCGCAGATTCCCTGCTCAAAAAGAGTCGAATAACGTAGATTTTTATCCAAGAACTCCCTGTTTTTAATTAATATAACACGATACTCTAAAAATGGAATGATGATTCGGAATGCCCACGAATACATGAATTTCAGGTGCAAGCTAGATTAGAACGGACTTTGAAGGGAATCTAATAACCTGAATTTTTACCCACAAAATGGAGTTTTTTGTTCAACAACACGATAAAGGTATTTAAAAATGAATAATAAGAAATGTTACAAATCGCCGAATTTCAGGGGTAAGCGAGGTTAAAATGAATTTAAAAGAGAATCCAATAATGTAAGTTCTTTTCATTTTACAACTTTTCAAAGAAAATATGATATTTTTAAGGAGGAATTTTCTAAAATGAATTTCGGTGTAAACGTGCATAACATGGATTTTTCATCCAAAAGTCAAGTTTTTGGATGAGAAAACGGTATTTTTACAAAGATAGGGTGGGTAGATGTCTAAACTTTGTAAACAAATGGATGAATTTCACAATTCTATTAAGGAAAAATTTCGAGAGGAATCTAATAAGGTGGGTTTTTCCTTTAATCGCTTTTTTGATGAGGAACACGATATTTTTACCAAGAATTTTGATTGGTAGGTACTTTTGGCTATGAATGGATGAAATTCAGATATCGGCGAACATAAAATGCATATTGAAGGGAATCAAATACCATGGGTTTTTGCCCGAAAAATCGCTACTTTGATGGGGAAAATTGTATTTTTACAAGGAAATGAGATATGTATGTTCTATAATGTCCATGGGTGGAAGAATTTCAGTTACAAAAGAGCATAAAATGCATTTTAGTGGGAATCTATTAACGAGGGTTTTCATTCAACAAGTCGCTTTTTTCATGAGAATAACGATTTTAACAAAAATGTTGATAGGTACTTAGTGACGTCTACGAATGTATGCAATTCATGTATAAAGGAGCATAAAATGCATCTGGAAGGGAATCCAATTAGGTGGGTTTCAATTTTAAAAATTGTTATTTTGATGGGAAAATTATTTTTTACAAAGGAACGAGGTGGGTAGGTATTTGAAATGTCTAGGAATGGATGAAATTAAGGTGGAAACAAGCACAAAATGCATTTTGAAGGAAAAATAGGATAAAGGTTTTTATCCAAAAAAATCGTTTCTTTCTTGACGGGAAAAACAGTACAAAAAACTTGACAATAGGGTAAGTGGGTATCTAAAATGTCTGTGAATAAACGATAGAGAGGGATAAACGAGCATGAAATGGATTTTTAATGAGAAGTAAATCCACACCAAGATTTTTATCAGAAAAAATTTTTTTTTACGGGAAAAATGCTATTTTACAAAGAAATTAGGAATGTAGGTATCTAAAATGTCTAAGAATCATTGAATTTAAGGTATAAAGAAGCACAAAATTGATTTTAAAGGGAAACCAAAAACGTGCTTTTTTGTCCCAAAAAATTCCTTTTTTGATGAGAAACACGATATTCTCACCAAGACATTTGGTAGATAGGTTCTGATGTCTAAGAATCGATTAATTTCAGGTATAAAAGAGCATAATACTGTTCTTAGTAAAAACTTTAGTAGGAAATTTTGGGAAAAACGTGTTTTTATCCAAAAAATTGATTTTTTGACAAGAAAAAAGTTTTTAAGATGAAAGAGGAAGGTAGGCATCTAAAATGTCTAGGAGTGGATGAATTTCAGGTACAAACGAGCGCAGAATTGATTTTGAGGAGAAACTAAAAACGATCGTCTTTTTTTTTAAACAATTTATTTTTTTTAACTTTTTTGTAAAAAACACGGTATTTCGAGAGATGAAATAAACATGAAGTCTATGAATGGATGAATTTCAGGTGAACACAAGGATGAAACGGATTTTCAAGGGAATTTCAACGGGTGCAACGACGGAGGAGGCATCGCAACGCCATCTATCCGCGGCCCACCTCAACTAACGTCAATAATCGAGTTATCGTCGGCAGAAAAACTGAAATCTCAACTTAAAACTAAGAAAAATTACTGGGTAAAATAGAAATTGAAAATTATTTACATTTTTTGCTCCGCTGACCTCCGCGTCCTTGCCTCATTCTGTGCTGGTAATATCACTTGAAGCGCCAATGTTTAGTACATCTTCCAAACTATTCAACACTGAATGTAAACACCACTTCATGTTACTTTACAGCAAAGAGAAAATCGAGAAGAAAATACCGAGAGAATTTGATGGTGAATTAAAACGTAAAAACTGGGTTTTAGAAGAAAGAAATAAAATTAAAAAAGGAAAACACTGAAAAAATATTTTTTCACTTTTATATCACACGCGAAAATTTGTGGTTTTATCTGACGGGTTGGAAGGAGAATTTTGCTTTTTGAAAATAGAAACGAAACGTGTTCGAAATTCGGCGGTTGGACTTGAAAAATGAGACTAAAAAACCTGGGAGTTTCACGTCGTTTCGAAGCGGGACGTTTTCAAAGCGTCGATGAAAATTTTCCAAACCAAACGTGCGGCGATGAGCGAAATAACCTCACTCGAACTTGAGGTCGGGGGGGACCACAAAACTGCACTGAAAAGGGGGGTTAACGGATCCGGACAAAGATTTTCACTCGGACGACTTGAGAACGGAGGTTGGTCCGGACGGCAACTAGGGAAAACGGTCCGGAGCGGCGCGGAAAACTGTTTAGGTCCATCTCACGGAGTAAAAATCATCCGAACCTTGTTGGGACTGTACCCCATTTCTAAATAAAATCAACTCCTCCAAGAAAGGCAGCGAGTAAACACCACACTGGTCAAAAAGGCGGACCTTTTTTTCGGAGTAGGCCTTAAAAAACGGCGGAAAATCCGGAAAAAAACAAGAAAAATTAAAGAATTTAACAAAAAAAGTCGAATGGCGCCGTTTTATCGAGGATTTTGCGTCGGAAAATTGAAGAAAAACCCTTTCGAAGGAAGAGGGAAGGCGTTTTGACTCGGGCGGTAGTCACATTCTCTCTCCCCAACGGGATGGCTGGGGCCCTTTCAATGCCGAAGCGAAACCTCACTTTTGAAAAGGTTTCACCTCAACTTCGGGGTTCGGATCAAAAATGGGGGCCTCGGGAGGGGGGTTGAAAACGTTGAAAAATGCTTGGAATTAGGTGGTACGACTTACCTGAGGCAAATCGAGGCAAAAGGCAATTCGAGGCAAGATAAAACGGTGTAAAATGCAACGGAGAAAATGGATAACCCCTTTTGTTTGAATCCAAAAGAGGGGAAATATGAAGGTTTTTTGTTGTTTTTTTTTAGTGTGGAGGGTGTTTTTTTCTTGATTTTTTTTTTACCTTTTTTTCCCGTGATTGCGGCGGTTTTGATGACTGGAGACGTCAAGTGATTCTCCTCTTCGGGTCCTCGTCGGTGCGCGGATGAACGGAGGTCATCGTCGACGTTGTCCGGCCATCCTCCGGTTCTTGTGTTCGTCGTCAAAAATAAAAAACAAAACAAAAAAGTTGAAATAAAATTAGGTTTTTTTTTTAAGTTAAAAATCCATAAAATGAGGATAACACAACACGAACTAGACAAAACACTAGGGAAGTTTTTCAATGTCACATGGGGGGGAAAAGGGTGAGAGGGGGAGGTAGCGCCGTCCGGGCGTTTTGCCGGCGTTTTCCCGGACGGGTTTTCTGGACTGTTTAATTTTTTTTAGTGGCCAGGCGTCCAAGAAAACACTGCGCGGGGGGCGCCCCGGGGGCGCAAACGAGGAGGGCGACGAGCGTTATCAAGCCGCGGGGAGGGCGGAAAATCCCGACGTTATCAAGCGCTTTGACCGGATAACGTTCGCGAGAAACCGGCTTGGGCCTCGGAGCAACCAGACTATTTTTTCCCTTTCACATCGCGAAGACAACGTTAGTTGACACTGTCAACCTCCTCCCTCTCTGTCCCCCTTGGAAAAAATCAATAAAAGTGCGAGAGAGAGGGGCTGGTGGGAAGGGGGGAGCGGCGACTCCTTCACGGCTCCCACTCTGGCAGCGGCTCCCCCCTCGGCGCCGTTTTCCAACTATCAAATCCGAGGGCCGCCGCAGGGTTCAGTCACCGGTTGCCCGACGACCCGGAAAAAACGGTGTACTCGTAGCTTCCCCGAACACCGCACGGTCGACTCGACAATTTAGTTTTCAATGAAACTTTTCGAAAAATTTGGTCTTCCAAATTGTATTTTCTGATGGTTGATAGGTGGGTGGCCGACGGGGGTCGTTTCCACGGAATTTTTTTTGGTGGGATGTCCCGCATGGGGGTTCATTACCGCGTCAGAGTCAGCGGGCGGGTGGCGCTTTGGGGGCGACGTTATCAAGTTTCAAGGCCACCGTTATCAAGTCTTCGCCGTCGTTGTCACTGGGGGTTTTTTATAAATTATAAAAGTTTTATCACCATCCACTGATTGCTCCTGGGATTGAAGGATCCGTTGCCCTACAGAAAAGTTGTGTACTTGCAGTTTCAAGAAAACTTTTCGAAATACCATTTTTAATCTTTTTACTGATTTTTTTTATGGGAGGTGTCCGATAATCGCCGTTTCAACGTATTATTCCAAAACGTGTCGAGAAGCTGTTTTCTTGAACAAGTCAAGAGTCAGCTAGGGGGTGAGTCTTCGGGGGTGGCATTGTCAAGTTTCAAGGCCGCCGTTATCAAGGTTCGACGCCGTTTTGGTGGGCGTTTTTTGATAAGTTATCAAACTATTCCCCTAATCCCTGACGTAGTCAGGGATTGAAGGGTACTGGCCAAAGGATTTTTGGAAAAGATTGATTTTTTGGGAAAGGACGAAGTTTTTATCTCGATCCTATTTTGAGACTTATCGTTTGGAATGACACACATTCGCACATATACACACTCAATATTCTTCTGCTAATGACAAATATTAACCCCAAATATAAAATTATTCTTCCGTCTTTACATTTGTGGTTAATATACAGTTAATTAATTTATAGTTCAGGAGAACAACTGCAATCACATGATCATAAGTCGTGTCATGACGTCACGTGATCAAAATCACGTAAATGAGTCTAAAAACGTTCTGAAAAAAATTTTTACAGAAATAAAGGTGAAAGATAATAGTTCTGATGGTTCGCAATTTGCTTGTCATTGTTTGTATCACGCAACGTGGAACGGTTGGATGTATCGATGAAGATTTCAACCTATTATTTACATGGGAGGTAATTTTGCCACTAGAATCGTCTTGTGGCGTATACAGGTATATCTATAAGCCTTAAAGTCTAGGAACCATTTCAGAATGATTCAAAACCGATTTGCTGAAAAAAAGTTATGAAAATACGTACCTACTTGACAGATTTTGGAGCTGTCGCAATGGTTTCAATTTAAAGAAAATTCTCTAAAATGCGTACCTAGTCTACAGCAACGGTGTTTTTATGTACGCAGATAAAAACTGCCAATAAAGCTGCAAGCGAGGACTCATGCCCACATCACGTTCAGTGAATACTTTAGGGTGAAGGTTTTAAAGATGATGCCTCAAGCAACCGACGACAGGTTGATGCAACGGTCTGAACGGCCTCATCAGTGGTTATTGGGATCAATGCGAGCTACTGGTCTCAACCTCCACGGTTCTTCATCGCCCACTATTCCAATTTTGACAAAGATTTAATTCGAAATATCAAATTCTACTTTCCTCTTTTTTTAAGAAATTTCTATCAAATCAAGTGATGGTTTAGTTTGTAAGGGATGCATTCTTGTAAAAATCAGTTTCCTGTAAGTTTATTCTCGTTATCTCTATGAAGAATTTCGTAGACATACCAAGAATTTGACAGAAGTACTACCTCACGGGCTGTTATCAAGTGGCGTTACCGAAGGCCAAGGCCGTTATCAATGGAGGTTTCACTCCTGCGACGCTGTTATCAACCGCAGCTTTCTTTGTTTAAGGTGCACGGTGAACAGGAAAAATTCGCTAGTTACCGGCGCGATCGCGAGACTATCTTTCGAGACTACCATTCGAGACTACCTTCCCTCGCCGGCCTCCGGCGACATTGAATACGGAGCTACGTGGCCCGTGACTCCTCCCGCGTCGCATCGCTGCCTCCGCCCAGAAACGTCCGCTCTCTTCTTCCTTTCGCACGATTTTTTCTCCCCAACCTGTTTTGTCTTTTTTCAAAATCCAGACTTCAAATTTGACCTCAAGTTTTGTTTTGAAACCGGTCATCGTAGATCCGCAGATTCACAAAGAATGAAGATATTCCCCACTTGACACTTCATAAACTAAAACTATTTTTAAACATTTTCCTATGGAAATCAGTTCTGAAGCAATTCTTTCCATACTGTATTATGTGGAAGAAA
Organism: Creontiades dilutus; assembly: GCA_031894815.1. Lineage (NCBI taxonomy): Eukaryota > Metazoa > Arthropoda > Insecta > Hemiptera > Miridae > Creontiades > Creontiades dilutus. The sequence goes on along the minus strand of JAVIWC010001773.1, from coordinate 2,569,120 downwards.
CGCTAAATAAATTTCTATGGGATCTAAATTCACAATTTTCAGTCAAATTTACATGGACACACTCGATTTCAGAAGCCACATTCCTCGACGTGAACACAAAATTGACAGATGGTAGACTCGCCACCTCAGTAGGTACATACAAAAATCACAACAAGCGATTATATTTGCATTTTGAAGCTGCCGCACTCGTCACACAAAACAGTCCATACAAACTGAGGGGTCATCACATTCTATAGTTGCCAAAATGCTTGAAAGAGAGGAGTATTGGACCACCGTAGCTGTCTATGTCGAAGGCATCCTGCAGAGAAAGATCGCCCAAGAACGAGAGAGACAGAAGAGGCTACAAACGGACCGAGAGGAGTTACTACCTCCCAAGGACTTGGCCTGAAGTGATGTGTTGAACAGTTCCAGGCCGAGTTCCAACGTGGGAAAGGAAGGTGAGGTTTTAGTGGGTTTGAATCCTACATACTACTACTTTTCGATGAAAAAACGTTTTGAAAAAGGAATGGCAGGAAAGATATGTGCTAGGTGAAAAAGGGCTTTTTTTCAAGGATATAAATCCGAAAATTAGAAGTAGGCCTTGGTTTTCAAACTGTGAATCGGCAAACCGTAAACTCGTAAGAGTTACATGCAGAATGAGAAGTAACCATGCCTTATGCCCTTATTATTTGTCCAGAATTAATAATGATAGAAATTACGAGGTCAATGAATTCTGTGACTTTTGTGGAGGAATCGGTGATTACTACACGGCATCTAGAGAGACTATGTTTGGTAAGCTGTACACCATTATAGAGTCGCCATTTAATTACAAATTCATCCTTCAGAATAAACTAGAGGTATTTAAATTAATTTATAAATCTATAGAAGAAAATGGGATTCAAATTCAAGTTTTATTATTATATTTAAATTTTTCCGGAACTGTTTTTATGCGAAGTACTACTTGTGAAATATGTGAACTTGTAGTAATATTTTTATATGAAGTAATGCAACTACTGCGGCTTTATGTAAAAAACAAGGCCAATATAAACCAAAATGAAACCTGAATAAAAACAAATTATGCTGCTTCACTCAGAGAAAGCGCACAGTAATGAGTTGGGCGTATACGATCTTCCAGGACTGAATACTAGAACTGGATTACTATATTTCTGCATGGAAAACGATCTCTCCTCATGAAATTTGTGAGTGAATTTAATGTCAAAATTTTCCCATTTCAATTATTTATCTCGTATTTTGAAATAGGCTAACAGCCGAAATATGAAAATTAGTGTTATGTTGATTATTGTTACCTAAAAGTTTGTACATTTATATAAATTAGTTTTCTTGTATTCAGAAGTCAGTTTTTGAAAAAGGAACTTAATTTAATTGCAGAACTTTAGAATAGCAATAGACTCGGGAGAATACGAACACACTCTAAAGGCGCGTACACACCTGTTACAAACTGGCGTCTCGTTCCTCCGTTCCGGCAAGCGGCGACTCAAGACCCATCCTGACATAAGCCCGATGGCCCTGGAACATCATGAGATGTGTCACTTCTATCATTCTCACTTGCATTTTTTTCCTTCTTTTTCTAGGCCTCTTTATATTGGAGAGATGAACTTTACTTCTAGAGTTGTAATGGGGAGGCTGGATTTCAGCGGTTTTTCTATCGGCATTTACACTAATTATCTGTTCTTGATTATATTTATTTTTAGTCTTAACTTGTAATTGTTTATTTTTTATATAGACTTCCGAAGAAATATCAGGAAGGTCTTCTCTCGATAGATGTCTGCTTTGAATTACTTCTCCTTTTTCCTTTTTATTTTTCTCATTTATTTCTGAATATATTAATTTAGTTTTTTCTTTACGACTCTGTACGAAATTTGAAGCATTTGAGCATTTGATAGCTGATTCGTTATTGATGTGACCATGTATTATTTCAAAAGGCGTTAATTTTGTCACGGAGTGAATACTATTGTTATACGCTATCAATGCGTAATTTACTTTGTCAATCATGCTGTCTTTCTTAAATGCTTCTCTATTGTTCAAAGTTCGTGTATGCTCTATTAGCATCGAATGAAATCTTTCGATCGGGCCGTTAGAGTCAGGGTGTTGTGAACTGATGGAATGAATTTTGATTTTGTGTAGCGTTAATAGCTCTTTCACTAAGGAACTATTTAAATCAGCTCCATTATTTGAGACTATTTGCGTGGGTAACCAGTGATATGCGAAATACTTGAGGAGGCTTTTTACAACTTCTTGATAAGCTTGGGCATACCTGGAGAAAATATCTATAATGGTCAAAAATTTGTTTTTTTTAAATGTGAATCTATCAATGTGAATAATTTCAAAAGGTTTCACTGCTGTAGGCGTAATATTATATTATATTTTTAGTGAGTTCCTTTCGTATTTGCAGGTTTGACAAACATCGCATTGGTTTATGAATTCCTGAATGGTTTTCTTCATGTTGGGCCAAAAGTATAATCTTTCAAGTTTTTGATAGGTTTCCTCAATACCGCGATGATTTTGTTTGCCAATATGGTAAGAAGAGATTACCTCTTGGATTTCGTCTTCACCTATGACATCTAGCAATTTTTTCGTGAATTTAGTGAACTTTATTTCTGATGTCTTGAAATGCGTTACTATTATTCTGAGAACTTTTTCGTAAGCACCATCTCCAAAATATAGTCCATAATTTACGTTCGGAACGACAAATGCTACTAATTCAGCGTCTAAATTATTCTTTGAGAATTTTGCCAATATTCTTGTTTTATGATTAAATAATTTCTTTACTGTTGGTCTCTTAGGATTAAATTTTACTGTGGATATTATGATTTGGTCTCGAGTGATTTATAGGGTTATCGTTAATAGGGATTTCTAATGTTGTATTACCTTCTCTGTTAGTGTGCATTGTCTGTTGGTCAATTTCGTCATCAAAGTTAACAATTACTGATTGATATTCTCCTTCCTGTTGTTCATTAGGCGGGTTTTGTACTGTTAGCAATTCTTCCAAAGCTTCGTCCTGGGAAGTGGGTTTTGATTTATCAAAATCGTTAATTAATTTTACTACAGTCTGATCCGTTTCCTCTATTTCTGTCATATTCAGTTGGATTCTAGATAATGCATCTGCGTTTGAGTTAGTTGATCCTTTTTTGTTATTAATGTTGAATTTGACTCTTTGCATTGATCTAGCTTCTATTTTGAAGCTAGTGATATTTTGTAGCTGATTATTTAATATCTGCACAGTTTTCTTGGGTATGCTGAGTACGTTTTTTCTATTTTTGCATTTATAGTTTTCAATCCATCAAGCCCTAATAATAAGTCAAATTAATCATGAAATTGAAATACATATAATTATAAATTTAAATTCCTTTCTCCAAATACCTAATGCTCCACAAGGCACTCCAGTACTCCATTTGCCATTGGTAGTGCCGTGCGCCGTAATTACTTGAAACGGATCGGATAATTTTTTCTGGAAATACCTGCTATATAAGGATTAATGAAAGATTTAGTGCCGTATCTATTAACATTCTTAATTCTACTTTAGGCATAATGATGAACGGAAGTTCGTTCTTCGCATATTCAAAATCATTAGGTTAAACCTGGGTACATTGCTTGACCTACCTATTTCTAAAAAATGGTCCTCTTGTTCCAAATTTTGTTCATTCGAATGACTTTCAATTTCTTGGTTAGCCGTCCCTTCTATATTTCTATTGTGAAAGTTAGGAGTTGACTGTTTTATTGTTGAGACACCACTCATCGGCACGGGACCTGGCGGGTTAGGGCGATATGAATGTTGCTGCCTCTGAGCGAATTCCGGCGGTCTAGGAGCCGTTTGCGTGAACGACGTATCAGGTTTCTGCTGATGTTGGTAAGGGGGACGCGAACTCAGCCCAGCCAGCGTGTTTCTTTGTTGAAATGAATAATTATGGGATGGATCTTGAGGAGGTCCTACGTTTGAGAAGGGTTTTGTCTCGACTTTAAGATAGGATTTAGTCGTACGAAATTGAAAATCATTCGTTCACAAACTTTGAGCTGCATCTAGGTCTGCAGGTCTCCTGGCTTGCAATAGCCCTCCTAACGGCTCTTTCAGCCCCTCAAGAAAACTCTTAAGGCTAATCCTTGGGAAAAATGTACTTGCTGATCTGAATTTGGAACAACATGATGTTTTTAAAACATTATTTGAAGATTTAAAAATTTTCTGATCTTCTCCATAAACGTAAATGGGGATTCGTTAGTTCGTTTCAACTCCGCCATTTCTATAGTTAACGTGAATAAGTCTCTTTCATCTGAGTAGCCAGAAGTTAATGCATTTCTTACGCTTTCCCAACTATCACAATCAGCACCGATTATTAATTCCTCTGCCTTGCCTTTAATTTTAGCTTATATAGATCGCATTTAATATTTATTTTGAAATTTGCCGGATTGGTCCGGTGGTAAATTGTAGCACTAACTCTTCGCATACTTCTAAAAAGTTCATTAATTAAATTGTTTATTTATTTATTTACAGTTCTTTATTTATTAATAGTTCTTTTTCTCCGTGAAAATCCAGGATCATATCTAAATAAGCCTTCTTTTAGCTCTGGTGAATGAATCCTAAGTTATTTATGGAAATCGTAGGAAATTGAACCTGTAAATTTGGGTTTATGGGAGACCAACAGCGTCGCCAACAGCATATGAGGGTTTCCGAGTAGCCTTTCAGAAGGCGGGTACCTCTGATGAATAGCGAGCTTGATTCAATTGATTGTTAAATATATTTCTTTAAACCCTTCATAGCAGTTTTTGTCTTTGGGATGGGGAAACAGAAAATCTTCCGATTAGATCGGACAACCATGAGTCTCCCATAGCTGATCTGAGTCTGTTTTTGATAATGTCAACTCAACTTATTGCTCTTTCCACGGAACAACTATTAATTGCTGAGGAGAGTAAAGTTGTAAAAACCACTTTCAGAGCAGTTTATTATTATTATTATTCACGTTCTATCTAGTGATGTGTAATATGTTTCTTAATGCCGTCACGTTAAACACCGTTTCGATCCCCCCCCCAAGATTTTCAATCACACAGCCCCCCGTGTGGGCACCCCTGGTTATATTGTTGTTATTACCAGTAGTTCTAAACTTATTTCATGTTTCTATTTTCTTGTAATTGGGTTCGCCCGTTCTTATAAATAAATAAATGAAAAATTAATAAATAATCTTGTCTTCTTGACCAAACAACAACAAATGATTATATTACTGATCAATCTATCAAAAAATCAAAATCTTGAAAGCTTTTTCTGTAAGAGGCTAGTTTTTTGTTGGATTAAGATAGAGATAATATAGTTCTTTGAATCGAATGAGATCACTCGTGTGATTTTATGGTCACCATTAGAAAAACCTCATCTTTGGGTAATGAAAAGCGGACATCTATAGTGACTTAGACGGTCAAGCAGAAGAGCCGGGTTCTAGAGCCCGTGCAACTGGAGGTTTGAGCTAGACCGCGTGGTTGGCGACCTCTCAAGTATTTTCATCTTGAATCCAATTACAAAGTATTGAGGCGCGAGGTGTCGAGTTTAGATAATGTACCACAAACATATAATACGCATTGATACGTGATTTACGGCGAAGGGTTTTCTAATATACAAATAGTAAACTCTATGTAATAATTTCCTCCTTTTTTTAACCATCTATTAATAGTGCAGGTCGTGAACAAATAGAGCTGTCAAATGGCTTCGAGAGTGATTTAGATCCAAGATAATTTCCCGACGAAAAACGTGTTATACCCGCTGCCTTCCTCCAGCGTTGCCAAATCCAGCGGCGGTGGCGTTCGGATGGGAGCCTCTTCAAGGATAACTTGCCGGTACCTAACTCCCAGGAGGGAGGACCTACGTCGAAAAACCCCGTCCGCTTCTCTCGGTCTGGAGGAAGGTACCGTAGAAGAATAAGAGAAGACTGGGCGATCGCGGGAGAGGGGGGCGTAGTTACGGCATTCGAACCGGCTACATACAGCACCTTTCGTAGCGATTCTCACGAGTGAATGAATATTTAGAGCAAGACTTGATGAATTAGCTTGTCCATGTAACACGAGCCGATTGCTTTGGCAAATGCAAGACACGATTCCAGCAATTACGCAAGAGCAAAGTGAATTGAAATATGCTACGAATCGAAAAGAAACTATTTGATAGTACATCCACCTCATTTTCGCCACATTTGGAGGTTTTTTGCATGATCACCAGCAAAACCATTCAATTTAGCCTCGAAAAATGTGATTCGAACACACGTCCACCTATTGTTTTCCACCAGTAACTAGTTTTGGAGAGGATTTTTCGTAATGTGGTTGAAGGTTGATCAGAGAGGTAAATTTATTTGTTCATTTGGAAAATTACAAGTAATCCCAAGAACGTGAGGCAACTTAAATGAGAAGTCAGACGTGTGGCCTAGAGATTTATCAAGTAAAGAAGTGGTGGACTATTCACAGATTCAACCAACAGCTTATGGACAAATGAAGTGATGAATTAGCTTGTCCACGTAACACGAGCCACTTGCCCTGGCAAGTGCAAGATACCAACGGTTTCAGCAATTATGCAAGAAGAAAGAGAACTGAATTTTGCAATGGATCGAACAGAATTTATTCAATAGTAAATGCACCTAACTTTGGCCACTTCTGTAGTTTTTTGTTAAATGTTCGCGATGAAAACAATTTAATGTAGCATTGTTCTTCTATTATTTCACGACAGACGCAGATTTCTTTGCACGAAAGGTGACTTTTTTTATTCATGGTGTGGCCAAAGTAGTTGAACAAATCCCACAACTTCGATTACTACCAAAAAAATCGAATAAAATATATTATGTATTATATCTATACAAAGTGAACATGCTGGATCCTCATATGATGAACCGCATCTAGTATTTCCAAAAAAATGTTATTTAATTTTGCACTTATTTGGAAAGTTGATGAATCAGACGCCTTCATGTGACTGGGTCTTCCTCTGAGAGTGGCGGGCAAAACAGCATTCAATTCAATTGAAGGGGTAACTATAACATCCCATCACCTCACAACCCCCAAGCCAAAATGAAAAAAAAAAAAAAAAAAAAAAAAAAAAAAAAAAAAAAAAAAAAAACACCTGATAATAATAATTGAGAGTAAGTTTGGTGTGGGGGTTTGCTGTCCAGGAGCAACAATTCCGCTCTGCCTGCAATGGACAGAGCTTGGACGTGAAACACAGCACGTTGTTTGGTTCGATTGGGCTCCAAAGAATGAACCAATGAGAGTGCCCAAAATAAAGCGCGCGACATTATTGAGGGCACAGTAGTTGTTCGCATACCCACTAAGAATGCTACAGTGCGCTAGAATCACTATAACACACTCTCATCAGTTGATTCGCCCTAACTCTTGTGACAGAACTGTATTAGTTGTAAATATGCGATGAAGACAGTAAATGCTGTAAAACGTAAGTTCGCTGAGTTGTCGGTGGAGCAAAGAGTGATTATTCGTCAGTTTCTAAGCTCAACAAACCTTTAGTAAAAATTCACAGATGGGCAAGGAAGTGGAAAATTAAAATGAACGAGGCAAAGTCAATGCATGTAGACTTCACCTATAAATACATACCTGCCATATTGGACGGAAAGACCATCCCTCAATGGGAAGAGCGTGTTAAGAAAAAGTGAGAGGAGCTTGATATTAGGTATCAAAAAATGTTCTGACTTGTGGGGTGGGACTGTCTGCTGTCAACGTCAAATAAGCTCATGTTGTACAAGCAGGTCCTAAAACCTGTGTGGAAGTACGGTGAGCAGTTATGGGGCTGCATTGCTAATAGCAACATCAAGATTGTACAAACATTCCAGCACCAAGTATTGAGGAACTTCGTCAATGCACCTTGGTACATTGGGAACGACAACCTTCATAATGATGTGAAGATCGAGAGAGTAGCTACCACAATAAGAAAATTCGCCGTTAAACACTCTGAACGGCTAAGGAGTCACGTCAACGCAGAGACCGTCCATCTCCTTGACGTTGACAACGAAGAGTAAAGAGAAAAAAACGTTCGAACTGACACTTGACGTATAAAGTAACTTATCGCGAGTGAAGTGGGTAACTAACAATTATTAGAACAAAACAAACTCCTGTTATCTACAGGAGGACTGCACATTAAATTATGATACTAGAAATAAGGGTACAAGCCGAGAATAGGTGACCCCTTCCTGATAAGACCGTTGCCATATTGAAAAACCCGATGTCTCCTAACGATATAGCCTATATCATATAGGTCCACACTTTCGATGTGTGTTCTGTCTTGTTCGCTGGTCTGGATGCTCGCTACGCTCGCATCTCAAAAAAAAAAAAAAAAAAAACCCTACATCAATCGGACAAGGAGTATACATCAGTTGGACAAATAGATCAGAATGTCTTAACACTTGTGTCTCTGCGCATTAAAAATGCGTTTATCGGTATAAAGGTCGTGAAAATCATTCTATAATATGTGCCAGTGGTATCGATATATTATCCTATATACACAACGATACAGTCTGATAAGAGGGAGCGGTCACCTATTCTCTACTTCAGCCCAAGTTCGTGATTTAGGGGGCCCAATGCCACTATTTGATGACTACAACAAACCTCAAAGACAAGCAGACTCGTTCCACACTCATTACCATGAAAGGGTAGTTTGGCTCATTGAACTTTTTTGCTGCAATAATAGGAATAAAGCTAGGGTTAAAGATGGAATTGGGCATTCACCTCCACGACGGTTCTTGTCGGGCAGATTTGAATTTCAACTGTTGCAAAACACAGTTTTCTAAAGTCTGACAATCATTTCAAAATGTTAATGTTTTTTGTTGCTGTTTTTTTTTTTTTTTTTTTTTTTTTTTTAAAGTTTCATTTCAAAATGTTAATGTTTTTTGTTGCTGTTTTTTTTTTTTTTTTTTTTTTTTTTTAAATGTATTTACTTACCTACTAGTGAAGTTCTTTGAAAGGTAGGATTGAGTTCTTGGTTTTACGATTTGAAGCGTAGAGGGCGGACGAGATTGATGTTGAAAATTGAATCTGGCAGAGAAAAGCACATTTTGGTTTCACGAATAAGATATTATCTACTTCACTTATAAGTAATTAATGTAATTTGCCATGGAATTTTTGAATTCGGAACACAGAACGCGACCTTTCCTTATCATGCAGGCAGCGCGTCCTATGATGCGAGAGGTAAACTATTGATCAAGCGACCAACCGAACTACCCAAAATTTATCATATGATCGTCGTTGCCGTAGATCATCTCAACTTATAATAATAATCGGCCTATATAAAATCGATTGATTGGGTTTTCCTTCCGAAATGTAAACAAACAAATTCCGTATTTCCGACCAGTTTTATTATCAGTTTTTAAACGAGCTACACTGGGGAGAGATAACGTTCGTGGCGCATGCGCATTCTCCTTTCTCCGGATTGTTCTAGGACGTTCGACTGGATTACGCCTTTTTACGCCATTACCTACCCGTGCACGTGAAGTTTATTTCGCGACGTGAAATTACTTTATTTCGGTCTTCAAAACCTCGGAAAACATGTTCAACTTGGCCAGGATATCTCCGAAATCCGCCCATTTGGCGTCGCACGGCAATGTTTTGTCGGTAAGCTCGTTTCACATACTACTAATTTTTCATTTCCCATTCCATTGATACCGGCTCATGCCCTTATCACTAGTACTGCATGAAAATGAAATTTCATCGATATTCAATCGAATTTCCTCCCATTTCGCGCAATAACGATAACTCTAACCCTCACTCGAATCGTTTCAAGAATTTTCCACTTAAATATTGCGTTTTTCAATTATCAAGTTCACATTCCCAAATGTGCCCTTATGGAGGCCCCCGCGACGAGATAAATTGGTTCATATCCGATTCCCTTCATTCTCTCATCGTTTCAGGAATAAAATGCGATTTTTGAAATGGTTTTGTTGATTTTTTTGTTACAGAAGCCCTTTATGGGGCAAATGCTCCGTGACCTCGGACACCTCGACAAAAGGTTCAAGTAAGTTAACTCTTTAATCATTTTTCGAATAACTGTACTTACCTACCGTTTTTTTCCTCACATTTTCCTTTTGATGTATGATTTCCTAAACAGTTGGTGGTTTTAGTACCCACACATTTTTATATAGTTTCCTTGCATTATTTACCTACATAAATTACTATGTAAATAGTAGCTAAGTTTTCTGAAAACTGCGAAAATGGACGACAAGATGTAATTTTATGTTTATATATTTTTTAATAGGTGCCCACGCACAAGTTTTCAACCTTTGTGGGTTTGTGGAAAGTTACCTGTTGTTTTTAAAAGACTTTTTTTTGGTAATAATTCTATTTTCGTTTTATTTCATCAATCTTATTAACCATGTATCATGTATGGACATTTATCCCACAAATAAACACGTTTTTTAAATATGAAAAATAAAAAAAGTCTGGAAGACTACTGGGCAGTCTAATCCTGGACCAGCCTTCGCTAATATGATAAGACTCGAGCACAAGCAATTGCAATTTCTGCTTTCTTTATTTGTTATGTTAAATGGTGCTCCCGTACTTTTTAGATTCAATTATATGTTGAGTTGGTAGATGATGAAATGATCACACATATCAGAGTCACGCTGTGGTGGATTGCGTCATACACCCAGGTGACTGGCATTGATAGGCACTGGAGTGGACTCCTGCCATATTACCCCATGTAGTTAACTTCTCAAGATTAGTCAAAACCATGAAATTTGTTATAAAATAAAAACCTTTTGAATCGATTGATTCCTGCTTACACTTCATTGGTTCTATGATTTTCATCAGATTTTTCCTCAGTTTTCTTCAATCTTTTATAACTGATTTGCCGTACTCCTAATGTTCGATATTTCATACCTTTGCAGGCAAAAGTGTTATTTATCACTGGCATACCATAATTAATGTGTTATGTAATACTTAAGGAGAAGAGAGATTTGGGGGAGGAAAGCTGAAGAAAAGTGTTTTATTGATTGGCTTTGTTTCTCAATTAATGATGTTCAGGCTATAATTTTCACAAGATTATCATGATTCTTATTTTGTTCGATCCCAATTTTAGTCTGGCTGTGTCACAAACGTTGGATGTCAAACTTCATGAAAGAAATGACAGATTTGAGGGAATGAAGTCAAAAAAGTGCTTCATTGAATTGTTGCCTGATTTTACTCTGGTTATTATTATTTATCATTTGGGTTCATCATTCGAGAGCCTCCTTAATTTAAACGTAATTTGTTCTGTTTCGATTCCTGTTAGTAATTCGACAAAAAAATGTTAGTTTTTCCTGAAGCTGTTTTGTTGTTTATAGTTTTTCAAGGGTTGTATCTATTTGTGAGCGAATCGCACGGAAAGCACACTAAAATTCATGAATGCTACGCTTAGGCCGTTGTGTTGTAATTTTCAACAATTTGAAGAGAAATTAAAGTTTCTGTTCAATCTGAACAGGCTGAAATGAATCGAATGAGAATTCTTACAGTTTGTTGACAGAAAATATCAGTATCAGTGAATGCATTCAGGTAATTCCTTCTTTACTCGACGTGCATAATAAAGGAATCTTGAATTGGAAGTGAACACATATCTTTTGTATTAATGGGTGTCAGTGGCGAAGTATGGAGACACCCTGAGAAGGAGAGTTTTCCATTAGGTAGGGATAAGCGTGAGGCATATGACGGTATGTCCTCTTCTTCCATGCTGATGTGCTGTTCAATTTCTTTGTTTCGTGAACTGTAGAAAAGCTGAGTTTTAGATACTGACAGCAGCTGAGAAGTAGATTATATATCCACTAGCCCCAAACCGCAATTGAACGATCATTCTTGACAAGTTTTGACAGTTCATACGATTATTCGGTTAATGTGCTTCATTAAAGGGCGAGTTCAGTAACAGTAGCGTCAAAAATGCGGTATAAAACTTCTTATTTGTGCATATGCTTCTGTCAGATGAACTTGTAGAGGTGAGAGTCCAAATGTAGTCCAGATATGGTACATGTCGGCTTCTAGGGGGGTAAAGGATAAGTACTGAATTTCGTGATGGAGCCTCTCTAGTACACGCTTGATGACAGCTTTATTGGGGCTGAAAATGGAGCTTTGAAGACAACGCCCAGAAGTTTGTCATTCGAACTGGCCAAAGAATGTTCCTCAGGTCTTGGTGGTTTGACTGAAGCAACCAGGTTACTACGTATATCATATACGGTACATGTTGTGGGTTGTGTCCTTACCCTACTTCCAAAACCTGATTGCAGACGGAGCTTGCAAGCTAAGTCGTCTCTAGCTATTTCTAAAATTACATTCTGGTTTCCACTCTCTTTCGACGTATCTATCAATTTCAGGGCCATGTGCAAGGTTGATCCCCCACCATCGCCAGGGCTTCCGAGCAGCTTTCTGAAATCTTACGAATTCTTGGCTGATACTAGCAATCCTTAATGCTGTACCTCTTCCTACAAGATCTGGTGAGGCTAGAATAGTGATTAGGATCTTGAAAATACTAGAGCGTCCCTTGAGAACCTGCGAGCTATCAGAGTTGAACGTGATTCCTGTGAGATTATGGAAGGTAGGGGTATCCGTTCGAGGAATGTATTCCCTGAAAGCAGCATATATTTTCCTAATGCGAGTTATCAATTACACTCCTCTACCGTTAGGGATGTCGAATTTGATAAAGTGAGCTCAACCACTTTGTCTAAAGTTCACGATAAAGCTCTCAAAAAGGACGTAGAGACTAACCAAACATGACGAAGTAAATGATGGTAATTATATCTTTTTTGATCCCTTAACATGTCTAGACACTGTTAGAAATCTAACACGAGTTATGGAAGCTTTGAGCAATGACCAGAAAGGGATTGGTGAAAAGTTACAACTGCAGTGAGGGTCAAGAATTATACGATTCTGCTGTCATTGCCGAAGTACGAATGAGAGGTCTTTTCCTCATCTGTTTGTCATAAAGTGACTACTCACCCATCCAGTCTTCTGTTTCGTATTGGTTTCACTCTCCCAATTCATTAGTTTTTCCTGTACCTCGTTGGAAAAGGATATTGACCAGAATAAATCGAAAATATCATTTAATGGAAATCTGTTAATATAGAACTGGTTTCATCACACCTCCCATTCGTGGTTGTGTTGTTCATTGTTTACTACAATCTCGACAAACAACCTCTGGTTGATCATGTTTGAGGCCCAGTGCGACCTGACCTGAATGTTCAGTTTGCTTTGGCTCAGAAACCCGCTATCAGGCTGTTAGTTTTGCCATGACTGCCGCCAAAAAGAGTCCCATAATTCATAATAAAGTGCCAAAAATTTTCTTGTTGTAAAAAGTCAACATTCCCCATTGCCGAAGCTGGGTTGCACTCGTTACCCGATATCATAGATTTCATGCATCTCATTCTAACTGTGCTCTGTTGCAGGTCCGAAACCGTTCGAGGCACCGTGATTGGTATCGACTTGGGAACAACCAACTCCTGCGTGGCCGTCATGGAAGGAAAACAAGCTAAAGTAATTGAAAATGCCGAAGGAGCCAGGACTACCCCGTCAGTTGTCGCATTTTCCAAAGGTTATTTCTTGACGAATCGAGATATCTACAATGCTAGTAATTATATGCAGGAATCGTATTTTAATAATTTCGATTGGTCCTGTAATACCAATCCTTGGATAGCTTAATTTAGAATGAAATAAAACTATTTAGCACGTCTGAAGAGTAAATAGCACTTTTAAAAAATTATTTAAAACTTCGAATTGAAAGTCAGTCAAATCAATAATTTTAAGGGTGTAATTCGGATCATGAAACTGATGTATGACTACTGCTGGTACCATGCCTGCTCTTCTCCTGGTTTTGATGTGTACTCGGATATGTGTCTGAAAGACAGACACGATGAAGTAAATGATGTCAGACTAGAAACAAAATTCATTTCCATAAATATCACCTTTTCAGCGCTTTGTTTCTGGACGTTTTGGTTTCAAAAGTTTTACAGAAAAGAAGGTAAAACGACGTTGATGAAACCAATTTAATAGTGGTAGCTCGTCTTCATGATAGGCCAGGTCTATTTGGACGAGCTTGGGATGCGGATTTAAATCATTAATGCTTTACTAAGATCGTGAATCGGTTGAAACAAATAGGCTGTACATTCTTAATAAATAAAAAGTAAATTTTTTGAACAGTTAAAAGTTTCGGGACAATAATATGCAGCTAAGAAAACATGAGAAACCTCTGTTTCTTGGTGTAAATAAGTACTTCTTACATTTATTTCTGCATTGTACAGCATAAGATTTTAGTCACTGTGTAAAATTTACTCAACAACACAGCCAAGTGATTTATTCAGCCATGACATCGATTACAGTCAACAAATCTGTTGCTAGACAGCTGAACTAATTAGTTCCACTAATTGCTAATAGAGCGCATTGGTCTTCGATCATTAATTGCTCATTCCCGTAGTAGAATGCTTCAACCCTAGTATCGGCTAAAAACCCTTTTAGGAGTTCAATCCGGTATCCATCCACATTCACTACATAACTAGGTTACTGCAATTAAAAAAAAAAAAAAAAAAAAAAAAACGCCGTTGTTATTGTTTTGATTGCAGTAACCTAGTGATGTAGTGAAAGTGGATACAAATATTTAATATTGGTCTCAGTTAGAAGTTGGTTGTTGTAATTTAACAAAAAATGCTTTTTCAAATTGCTTTTCAACAAAAAAAATTGGACCTTTTCATAGGTTTTCGAGTCTGAATTTGATGTGTTACTTTTTTCCAACAAATTGGGATTTTTCCAATCAACGTCGAAAATTCCCTTCGAATTAATTTTATAAGACAATATTTTTCATAGAATGAGAACAAGGTAGGTTGAATAGGACCTAAGAAAAGAAATCGGGAAGGAAATGAACTACACAATATTGTAGGTAGTTTTTATCTGTTCCTGAAAAATAAAGGGGGAGAGGGGGGTATTTCATGTAAACTGACGTTGTTGAGAAGATCTCTACCAAGTATGGTTATTCAGGGATGTATTATACGAATGAACATTGAATTCACCTGAAAATTACCATTGAAATTGCGCGTGAGGATAAGTAGTCCCTTTAAATGGGATAATACTTACTTATAAAAAACAGTTTTGATAAACTCCCTCAATGTGGAGTATAAAATTGGATGAAAGTGATAGTATGAACTACCTTGGAATTAAGTTAGATTAAAAAACTGACATGATATGTCATTATATTATAATGATTATATTGATCAGTTGGTTACAAGCCTACGAAGTCGAACAAATTATATCAAACAACTAATTGGACCGAGTTTTCTTCTCTCATTGTTCAATTAAAAGATGATATACCAGGTGATGTGTCAGACCTGTGTGTCAATTAAGAATGTTTTGCGTGGAGATCTGCAAGAGCTTCTCCCATCAACAAAATTCAAGTATTGCAAAACCGAGCCGTATATCTTATCACAAATGCTGAACCAACGCTGAATACACCAATGCTGAATACCAACGGTGAAAGAGGCGATCCCAACATTTCAGAGTAAATATGACTCCATCTCGTCTCACACTAATCCAATTTTTCTTGGATTTGGACCGAACCAACAGGATGTAGACTAAAGAGGAGGCCAGTAGTTGAACATGTACAATGTACATTGTACGTACATTAGTGTATGGCATTCAATCCAATGCCCTGGAATCGATTTCCTTAATTTTTTGAATCTCAATATGTGCAAGAGTACATGGCGATCAGGGTTTTATTTGATTTGAACCTTTTCAAATGATTTGTTTCCACAGACGGCGAGCGCCTCGTAGGGATGCCTGCCAAGCGTCAGGCAGTCACCAACTCAGCCAACACGTTCTACGCCACGAAACGTCTGATCGGTCGCAGATTTGAAGATCCTGAAGTGAAAAAAGACATGTAAGCAACAAAACGCTCATATCGTTCAATCAGTGATATGAATTAACAGTGTAAATGCTCTTCAGATAAGGATTTCAGTGAAATCTTCATCGATTTGTGTACTGTCATTATTTTTTTTCTTAAAAAGGAAAAATGTGTCCTACAAAATCGTGAAGGCAAGCAACGGCGATGCTTGGGTGCAAGGCAGCGACGGGAAAATGTACTCCCCGAGTCAGGTTGGAGCTTTCGTTTTGGCCAAAATGAAGGAGACAGCAGAAGGCTATATCAACGGTCCTGTGAAAAACGCCGTTATCACTGTCCCAGCGTACTTTAACGACTCGCAGAGACAGGTATGTCTACTTATGATGCTTCTAAGTATAGACAAGTTTCGAGAACACTAGTCACAAGTTACACCTTCTGATTCTCACCGAGCAGTAATAATGAAATATGGATTTTCTTTAGCCTTAAAACATCTGACAGAAATTGCAGGCATTTTGGGAGAAAAAAAAATCCTGTCCATTCCGTCTAGCGGACAAAACAATACTCTAGATTTTCTGTATTGTTATTGCGATAATAAGCTTATTAGCTTTGATTATGGATCAATCCTCAATCCTAAACTTACTGAAGAACGAAGATCTTGATATTCTCATTTTCTAGGCTACCAAAGATGCTGGACAGATCTCAGGATTGAACGTTCTTCGAGTCATCAACGAACCGACTGCCGCAGCCTTGGCATATGGCATGGACAAGTCCGACGACAGAATGTAAGTTATTATTGCATATTTTGTCCATCAGAAATTTTTCTATAATTTTCTTGCTAATTGAAATTTATTGAGTAGCTTCAAAAACCTTCCCTGGTCATAATTTCGGTGAGTTGTGTGCTAGTTGGGAATAATGATACATTCAACATGCATCAGCTTTAACCAGTACTATGGGCAACTAAATTTTCTACTCAAAACTTCCTATAGTTTGGACAAGAAAGCGATAACAAGAAAATTAATTGACGTAATAGGTGGACTGGATGGCATGGGTGTGAGGTCGTTCCCGTTGAAGTCATTCAGCTTTTTTAACCCCGGTGTTTTGAGCTATTCCCATTAAAGGCAATCTCCATAACGAATATTTTTGAAAAGCTCTCATGGTTTTCATTCGGCCAACCAAATAGTGCAGAACCTGTGCGTTCATTTACCATCTTGAATGTTTGAATTATAACAAATATTTGGATTGAGGAATTGTATTTTTATGATTTGGAAGCTCCGTGTGCAGCTATTCTTTATGAGCAACATTTTGCTAGGATTTTCAGTATATTCTCAACAAAACGGTATTAAATAGCGTCAGCTTCCGTAACTTTCAAAGCTGTGCTTTACTATTTTGATGACTGGCAACATATGTTCTCGGAAAAAGGTTTTGCACAAATCCAAAATTATTGTCGTTGAACAGAGTAATATGATTTCGTTCCTTGGAAAGAACAAAGAAGAAAAACCGATGAAATTTGCTCCTGTTAATCTAGTTATACCAAATTTAAATTCTGCATCTTATAATTCACTACCTTGGTGTCGAACTCTTTTTCAGCATTGCCGTGTACGATCTTGGTGGTGGCACCTTTGACGTGTCCATTTTGGAAATTCAAAAGGGAGTTTTCGAAGTCAAGTCGACCAACGGCGACACATTTTTGGGCGGTGAAGATTTCGACAACCTGTTAGTCAACTTCTTCGTTCAAGAGTTCAAAAGAGACGTAAGTCCAGTGATCCTGCGACCCTTGAAGTAGTTTTCTTGTTCATTAAAATTGTTTAACGCCTAAATGGACCTGCGGAGTTCGTGTGCAGCGTTTAACAACTACGAAACTTCAGATATTGCTAGTAGTATGAAATTTCTATTGAAAGGGCCTTATGGAACTTTGTTCTCTTTGAGCCAAGAAGACTTCTTTTCTTAAGTCAAAGATTTATACGTATCACTCTTTTCAACCTTATTTCTTAAAAATGATTACGATATCCTAAAATTACATCTTAAATCATAATATCAAGGTACGTTGATATGATTCTTAATTTCAGTATTGAAGCAAACTTTGATGTCAAAGCTGGACTGGAACATGAATTGTCTCAACTTTGCGCAATTCTTCGTTTAATGTACCATACTGATACTTCTTTCATAACAAATTTGACGATCTAAGAAAAAGGTTCCTTATCAACTCATTTTTCAGCTTGTATATGAGTTATGCACACCACTAGGGCTCAGCAGTGGGTGGAGTATGGCTACTCCTTCTGCGAATCGCTGCTTGCTTGACTGAATCTTGCCAGATCTGGGGTTGTTTTGATCCCCAGCTGACCATTGGCTACCATAGTGGTACCTGTCATTTATAGAATGATTGTGTTTTTAAACTAGGCTAGGTAGGAGAGGGTAGACGAATATTGAATAGTTTACCTTCAAGTAGGTTAAGATAGTTGAAGGGTTGGCCAGGTATTAGAGGGTGGATGAATATCTAGTAGTACACGTAGGTAGGTAGGCTGTGCTACTAGGTTAGGTAGGAAAGCAAGTTAGACGAATATAGAGTAGTCCACACCGACTACTGGCAGTGTTCTTTGAGGACCCTATCCCTCATGGCTGCCTGAGGAATGGGGTAAGCGCACCCCCAGGGAGGGGGGAGCCCCAGCTACCACTGGTGCACTGCTGTAAGACAAAGCACCACCAGCCTGCCCTCCACCAGAGGTTGGGTTCGTGGTGGTAGATTAGATAAGTCAGCAGGAAGTATATAGCAGTCCTCATTCCCCCTCAGGTTGTGAGTTGCCTTCTGCTCTCACCTGGGCAGAAGATAAATCATTTAACCGAGGCCCCTTCACAAACAATAAGCAAAACATCTACATTACCATTACCTACTACATTGATGCTGCAGCCTGTAGAAATGAGACTGCTTGGCTTCAAGCATAGTACCAGAGATTTCAACAGTATTATTGCACTGTCTTGCATGTATTTGGCGGCTCTCTACTCCTCACTTTTAGGACATGAGTTGTTTAGCAGAAATTGAACGAACTACCAGAGAAGGAGTTACATGCAAAGAAATGCAAATAGCTGATGAATACCTTATTTCTTCATCATTTCTAGGTGAAGTTTGATAGTCTCAGACTTGGATATCCATTTGGCATCTTTTTTCTACCTAATCTCAGTGAATCATGAGCATGTTCACTTCAAAGAATGACAAAAAATAGTTGGGTTTTTATGGTGAGCATTGTGCGAATTGACATCTCTCTCAAATCATCGTTTTATTGCTGACTTTAAGTGTTCTCACAAGATTATAAACCGCTCCATCGTGCCATTTCTCCCTTAACCTGCCAACCTTGATCAGAGGCTGACGAAATCATTCTAGCCATCCAAATGCCATTTGCATCTACCAGTTACCAGTACAATAGTCTTGTAAATACTGCCGCGTCAGGTCAATTACTGCATGGCCTGTTATGTGTTTGGGGGGTGTTAGGGAAATGATTGCTCTGAGTGTTGAGTGTTCAAAGTCTAGTTTTGGTGTTGGCCGAATATGTTTATGAAATTATATTTCTTTTCCTGTCAAGTAACAGTAAATTCCTTTTTTTTAATATTTTGCTCCCCTTTGTGTATGTATCTAAATTAATTATCTTATATTCTTTTATCTTACCTATTTTTCTAATTGCGTGCCCCTGTATTTAAGAATATGATTTCGACTAAAAATGATTTAATACCTCTAAAAATTGACTCTATTTATAGATTTGTTACATGAAACTCCTATTCAGGGTCTTCTAATGGACTACATATTCCTATAATCCTGTAGAACCTACCGTACTGTAATGTTTTGTTATATTGTGAGTTGTTGTCTGAACAGCAAGGGATCGACATCACCAAGGACCCGATGGCGATGCAGAGACTGAAAGAGGCCGCAGAAAAAGCCAAAATCGAGCTGAGCAGCTCGTTGCAAACTGACATCAACCTCCCCTACCTGACCATGGACGCCTCCGGACCAAAACACATGAACTTGAAGGTAACTTTTGTCCTTTTCAAAGGATGTTCATTTCTCAAACAGGTATAAATCCGTATATTTGTTCATTTATGGATTTAAAAGGAGCCAACGAATTGTATTCCTTCATTCCCGCTCGAAAAAAGAGTAACATCCTCTATGGTAGCACCTCAGGAATGATCTCTCAGGACCTAAAACGCGTCTACTAGAGATTGAGAATTCGTAATAATCTTCCTGTGCTCATGGAATGAAGCATAATACATACTGGGTCAATATTCCAAATGTCGGTTTTTCATTTTTGGCTAACACTTTAAAACGAAATCATCATATTTTTCATTCGAACGGACAGAAATCCACATTGCACTCGCACTTTTGACTGTTTGCGTAGCAGCACATGAAAAAATCGAACGCAGACCGTGGCCTAGGGTTTGAGTGTGTAAAATGTTTTATGAAAAAGTTTTCTCATGTCTTATTAAAAAATTATCAAGATTTTCATTGGTACGATCTGGATTTGTGGTACTTGACTTAACACTTCATTACGAAGAGAATATAATATATTATGGAAGCCTTAGTTATTAGAAATCAATATGGCAGTGGTGGTTAAACAGAAAAATTTTCTTCTCACAGCTCTCAAGGTCCAAGTTCGAGTCATTGGTGGGTGACCTGATCAAGAAGACCATCGGGCCTTGTCAGAAGGCGTTGACTGATGCTGAAGTCAAGAAAAACGAGATTGGCGAAGTTCTTCTTGTTGGAGGAATGACCAGGATGCCCAAGGTATTTTTTTCCTGATTGCAGTGATTGGTATTTTGAATTTTCCAGAGGGTTGGTATCTTGGATTTGCAGGTTTTTTACTGGGTATTTTCGATCAACATATGAATGGGCATTTGGAAGAGGGTGGCAATCACCATGCACTCTTATAAATAGTGCTGAATACATGAATCCCAGAATGATACGCACATGGTCCACTCACACTCAATCAATTCTTGTCTATGAAGTCTTCCCTAAATTTTGAAAGAAAAACGTTGCCAACACAACTGTGAATAACCAAGCAACTTGGAGTTGTATTAGTTGTTGGTTTTTTCCTTGTAACTGTCTCTATGTCTGTGCTTGTGTTTCATGATTACATCTAAAGACCAGGGATCAGTATTGAAGGGCTATTTGATACAGAGATGAGTCTCTTTGCACTTTTTGAAAATTTGCAATGTTATCTTTGGTACATCATAAACAATCTAATAGTAAGGCATTCTAACATGCTTTGTTACTCTAGGTGTGAAGTACAGTTCACTACATAACAACGCCTGTGATCTGCATAGGGCCACATGAAATGAGCCTCTAGGCATTTTTTACTTTTCAACGTTACCTCCTCCCAACTTCAACTATCTGATAGATCCAAATTCTGTTTTGTTATAGGTTCATAACACACCTTACCTCATTATGGAAACAGTTCTAATATAGAGTACAAAGCTTTATCATCTAGGGGTCCGAAGTAGCTTTAAAAATACAAACAATCTTTAAGCTTCGTTAGACTCTTTAAACAAAATAAAGTTGGGGTTTATAAACCTAAATGCTCTTACAGACTCAAATATTGTGGACAGTCAGATAGAAAATTAAGAGAAAAAATAAAAGAACATCAAGAAGGTTTTAGGGATAACAAGGGAGAGTCAGCATTTGCCAATCATCTGTTAGAATACTATACTTTGGAATTGTTTCGCGGAATGGTTGTAGATTGTTGAATTCGTTTGTAGAATGAATGATGACTGAGTTTGTAGAGTTCGTTCACTTTTGCCCAGAAGGAAGTGTTCTGAATGTCCTAGAAAAATGTTAAATAATTAAAAGCAATAGAGCTGGTAAATGTTTAAATGAGAATATTCTTATATTCATTCCCCCATTAATAGGTTTATTTCTAAAGTAGCTTTCCCTCTTCATTTTTATATTTTTTTAGTTTTCTGCTTTCCTTTCTCCATTCCCTACCATCAAATCAGTTTGATTCACCCTTTCACCTTCCCAACCAGAATTGTCATCCTCCTTTCACCCAGAAACCACATGATTGGATGTTCCCCGTCATCTCTTGGCCAATGGGATTGAAGGTCCATTCCACCTATCACTATATAACCACTGTTTTCTCCAATTTACATTCAGTTATTGTTGTGTAACTGATGATGACCTTACCACTAAATCGATTCAACTTTCGTTACTCTTTAATTTGGTGGAAATAGACAACATGTTTTCTAAAAACTCTGTTTTTCTTCAAAGCATAACATATCCATTGATTTGCAAAAAAAAGAGCCACATGGTTCAGAAATAGGGTTGTTTGTTTTTTTAAAATTTGCAACGTTATCAACCCAACAACATTCTACAGTAACATATGTTATAATTTCAGGTTCAGAGCACAGTTCAGGAAATCTTCGGCCGTCAACCTTCGAAGGCCGTCAACCCGGACGAAGCCGTAGCTGTGGGCGCAGCGGTGCAAGGCGGAGTCCTCGCCGGAGACGTCACTGACGTTCTCCTCCTCGACGTAACACCTCTGTCTCTCGGCATTGAGACTCTTGGCGGCGTCTTCACCAGGCTCATTTCTAGGAACACGACCATCCCTACCAAGAAAAGCCAGGTAATCTACACAGATTTACTTTAAAACAGGCGCACAATGGTCGTTTTCCCCCAGCTGGTTCGCAATAAGTCCAACAGTAAAAATATGGCCTGGGAAATGTATTTGAAAGGGATATGACATGAAGTAGAAAAAGCAGGGGTTACACCAAGTCAGGTTTTACATAAATTCTAAGGCCTTCCATTTACCAATTACTGAGGATGGGCATTGCATATTTTGAATTTGCACGCCTTGAAATATAAAGCGGCAAAGTTTGAAGGGGGGGGGATTCACAAAATGTTTGCTATGCTATTTCGAAGGAGTGTTATTGAAAATAATGGACCAAATAGCGGATCTTGCTCTGTTTTTTGTTGTCAAATGGAATGGTTTTGTCACAAAAAGCTGAGGTCTTCCAGCTACATCTCTCTTCGACTTCTTTTGTCGGGTTAACTAACTTCTTTCTCTACGCCCCCTTCATTCCCGAAATGGTTCACATTAAAAATCCGGAAGAACGACGTTCTTAAGTTTTTCTGCAGAACTCGGGGTTAGAAATTTATTTCCAAATAGGGGCTAACGATCCAACGGCCCATTTCTTTTATCGAAGACCTACATTCAACGCAAAATCGAATCATACACAAACTTTCATGAAAAGTTACCCTTCATTCGATTTTTTGGCCTCGATCTAGCATTGTCATTGTTTATTAACGCTGATTCACGAGATGCTATCGTTTTTAGATTCGAATCACATTTACCGAAATTCATATGAACAACCGGCACAGCCCCCTTGATTTCCGCTTCTTGCTACTCAAAAAATCAGGAGACAATCAGGCTTCACGATTTTCTGGGAAAATACTCTCGCGCATGCCACATGAAATTGAAAGATGGCGCAATGTAATGTCGCGTATGTGTCGCAATTCCAAGTGAAGAAAAAGGTACAAAATCTATAAGGTCGAAAAAAAGATAGCGTCATATCAATAAAATCGAATGGGGATGCAATTTCCCTCAAATTTTGTGTAGAATCGGATTCTGCGTTTCATTTGTGCTAAGTTGGTGTCATTTGCGGCAAAGTGGCGCTACTGAGAAGTATTTTTTCCGAGTTTCGCGGGAAAATTTATGAAGAATGCCGTTGGTCAGGACTATTCATATGTACAATTGTGGAAATGTAGAAGCTGTAACATTTCGCTAGGACAAAACCCTGTATATTTCACAGTCTCCAAACAGTGCTCAAATTTCAATGGTTGTAAAAAAAATTCTGTCATTTGGTCTGGTTTCTCAAACCAGTGTTCCAAGCGTTTTCGGTAACATCAGACCATTTACATCTTCCAAAATAGAATTTTCCTTCTATTCATCTTGGATTTGTATTATCGCCTTACCCCCCTTAATCTCTCTCGATCTTGGTCGTTACCCAACCCCTGGCGTTCATGTTTTATTAATCGACCAATTACTCGCCCGTTCTGAGCCTTGCACTCTCCCTACGGCCGGAACTCCTTCCGTTTTCCCTTTGCCAAAAAATTTTTGGGGGGTACCGGGGGATCCCATCAACCCACTGACCCGCTTGTTCCCGGGAGAGTGAGCCCATAAGGTCAGCCTCCAGCCCTTTCTTTCATAGTGACTCAATATGACATTTTCCTTTAGAAACAAGCGTTTGATCAATACAATTCTCGCTATCACTTCTACCCTGGTTTAATTCCGCGTTCCTTCCTGCGTTCAGTTCTCGTTCAGACGCTGCGCGAGTGACATGTTCTTCTACTCGGACCTGAACTTCGGTCGGTTTCACTATGTTAGGGTAGCGTTCCCAATCTTCCCAAATGAAATCTAATTGTATTTAGATTAAATAATTTTAAACAATTTATGGATAATAAGCAATAATTTGTACCTAAAATTACATTTCTTTTATTCCTCGATGCCTCCAAGAGAAACAAAATCACTAATAACAAGAGATTTAGTTGAAGGAAGTCTTGTTTTGATTGAAACCAAGAAAAATGATCACACTCGTAGAATTTCGAATTCATTCATGACTTGGAATTTTTAAAATGACAAACATTTATAAAATAATTGTTTAAATGCTGCTTGTGCAGTGCCTTATTCATCTGCAGATGGGAAGACTTTCTGTAGTGCAGTCATTTTAGGTGTAATTGTTCTATACAAAGCTTCATCGATAGAATTTTATTTTTCCAATATTACAAAATTGCAAACATTTACAGTATACATACAGTAGTACTTCAGTATACTTCTCCAAATACAGTAAAAGATTAATGACAAATAATACTGAAAAAGCTATTCCTGTATGAAAGTTCAGCGCAATAAGTCTACACTGTATCTGCTTCTTGTAACGTAACAATCCTGCATACCCAAAATTTCAAACTGCGACCATCCTAATATTTTCCTGTTTTTGGATGGCATGAAGGATTCACAGATCATCAGCCAGGCATCTATCAACAGTTTTGCATCTTAAAAAAAATAGTTACAAGTGGCAGTTAACTGATAATCAACAAAATTAATTTGCTTGAAGATTGCTTGAAAAGTGCAATAACGATGAAATGTCTGCTTTGTACGCAGTTCAACGTTTCCACTACGATCGATCATAGTTGAATAATTTGCTTCAGTGATCACTATTCTTGGTATTTTTTTGTTCTTTTGAATATACGTGATCCTACCTCATCGGCCATCGTTTCCTTGAATTAAATACTTATGGAAAAACCTCTCTGTCGTCCAGGTGTTTTCAACAGCTGCTGATGGCCAGACGCAGGTGGAAATCAAAGTTCACCAGGGCGAGAGGGAGATGGCTTCGGACAACAAACTCTTGGGACAGTTTACTCTCGTGGGCATCCCCCCAGCTCCCAGAGGCGTCCCTCAGATCGAAGTCACCTTCGACATTGATGCCAACGGTATCGTTCACGTTTCTGCCCGCGACAAGGGCACTGGAAAAGAACAGCAAAGTGAGTTCATGTTGTGTTTAACCCTTTCACTGCTATGCCCAGCTGAGGTAGCTGTCACCAACTATCTGCATGCTTCTAAGCCCATTCAGGATCTCTGTGCTAAATACTTCTTCACAAGCACCATGCAATTTGTGTATTAATAATTCATCAATGAGCTCACTCAAATGTGAGAAAAAAAAGACATGTAGGCGTGCATTCAAAATACTTCTTGTGTTCCCTATATTGATATTTAAAAAAAAAGATGGGAATGAAAAGCAATACTTAAGTTTGAGGGAAAATGTTTAAACAGAGCAAACAGTAGATAATGTCTAACCAAGGAAGGGTAAGAAGTGCCAATTGGAGAATTTAGGAAGCGCAAGATGGAAAAAGGCATGCAATTAGCCAAATGCGCTTTCAAATTGAAATAATGTTCGCATTCAAACATTTTTTCAACAGGGAATGTCGAGGAGGAACCATTCGTGGTTGAACCACACGTCTCATTATTAGGAAACAAATCACGAATTAGTTTACCTTCATCATCGCTATTTTTAGAATATTCAGTAATTTATGGGCACTATAAATGTGGCTTGACATCGTGAATTCTTCTAAGAAAAGAAATCAAAACAGACCAAATTGTTATCAAGCACATAAGATGGCAACAATCGTCGTAAACATTGTTCTTATTGGTGAAATAAAGGCTTATAAACCAGTAGGTTGGGGGAGCGATCTAGAATACATTCGTGCTTAGAACCCAGAAGCACTCTAGAGGAGTATTCTCGGGCGTATCATAGCTTTCGAAACACTTCTGCCCCGAATATATTCTTGCGTAGCATCGAAAAGGTTAAAGTCCCGTTCTACAGAACTAGAAAACTCAAGTTTGGTAACCCCTTCGATTATTTAAACTTTGGAGTAAAACCAAAAAGCGTTTGATAAGTTCAATATTGGGTCAAGTAACCCTGCTAAATCAATTATTCGAGGTAACCCCATGCACTTACCGTTTAGGCATGGGAACACTAGAAAATCCTCAAGAATTTTCAATGACTCGCTGAATTCTTCATCAATTTTACATTTATCATTAAATTTAGGTGACACTGTTGGTGATGAAGTTTCCCTCCTTTTATTTTGATTTTTAATATTCGAATCATGAATAAGTATGCCAGTTAACATTGGATTTCAGTATATCTTGTACCCATGTCATTCATATCTAACTTATTTCAATTTCTATTTCTCTCATCGCAGTTTTTACGAGAATGACTGATTTCAATACGATGTAGGTACCTATTTATATGATGGCTAGATGTAACCTTCTCACGGTTTCGGATTTGATGGTGATTCGCAGAATTCATCTCTGATGAGATGCACTATCATCAATCGAATTCTTTCAATGATTTGCTTTTGTCCTTGGAGAAACGAAACCGTTGAAAAATTCGTAGCTACTCCAATGATCAAAATTAGTTTCTGTTGTCTTTGCAGATTGTGGTCGCAGTGGTAGTGAAAGACATCGTCATTGCTCTCGTACAAATTATCTGGATTCTTCATCATCACGATCGGTATTACCAACACAAAAGCAGTAACGAGAAACGGAATAACATATAAAAATCCATGTTTATTACACTCGGGGATATTACTGAAGACAGACGTACTGTGAAGCAGGCAGGGGAATCAGCTATTTGTCGTCATATTTCTCAAGTTTACGCTTCCTTTCTAAACCAATGGGTAATGCTGTAGAGTCAGGGAACCCCCACGAATTGGGGGGTCACGTAGCTCTCCCAAAATTCGGCCGGTATCGAAAAAAATTGATCATCACCTTTTGTCATATGGCAAACCAAGGGGTTACTTCAGAGTTTGGGGTTGAAATTTGGTTGAATGGGCCCAAAAGGAATTAATCCAGTTCTAGCTCCCCGCAGGCGCCTTTTTTCGTTTCCTTTTACGGTTTTAACATTTAAAAATTCACTGGTTATTGTAAGACTGAAATGAGTCCGTATTTATTTGCCCTGAAGGTAGCTTTTGTAGAATAGCTCGTGTTCCCAATCTCTAGTGCCTAACGCCCTCAAATTTCAGAAATGTGTCCACACGAATGTAAATTATTGGGATTTGCTTGAGCAACATCAAAGCTATATGGAGAGTAATGTTACTATTATTTGAAAATTTCTTCTGGCTTTATGGGGGCGTTTTGTAAAAAATCAACTACGTGTCCTCCTTGTATAATTTCAATGAGAAAATCCTAAAAGTTTAGGCATCAGGTGTGGGTAGTAGCTAAGAATGCAATATTTAGCCATACAATTATTTCCTTTCCAGGTTTCCGGAAGAGAGAATTCCACCTACCCAGCGTCACCACCCCCTGAAAAGCGGATATCCCTACCTCCTTTGATATTTTCGTCTTTATATAGTTTGTGTGTTTATTCGAGTATTTTTAGTGTCGTGAATAGTTTGTGTTGGTCCAAAGCAATGCTCTTGATTAAATTCAATGAGCATTCAAAAGCGGTTATTTAAGTCATGAAGTAATGTTCCCTGTTTCATTTTCAGTCGTCATCCAATCTTCCGGTGGTTTGAGCAAGGATGAAATTGAAAACATGGTCAAGAACGCCGAACAGTTTGCCCAACAGGACAAAGTGAAGAAGGACAGGGTTGAGGCGTTCAACCAAGCCGAGAACATTATCCACGAAACTGAAGCTAAAATGGAAGAATTCAAAGATCAACTTCCTGCTGACGAGGTAAGCATTGTTGCTGTTCATCTTGTTCGTGTCTTGTTATGAAACGGGGTCGTTGGGTTTGGATCCCTTAAAAATATGCAATGGTTTCAGGCAAACCTTCTCAGAATGGAAGGAGTGGGTAAATGTGTTTGTAATTGTTGAATATTGACAGTGGTAGAAAACAGGCAGACAGGTCATCATTGCGGTAGGTCAAAATTATTTCGCAGCCTTGCAACACTGGCTGACTCTGCCCAGTCCTTCTTGTAGAGAGTTTCTGCCAGCCACCAATGCGCCCATACCGTTACCCAGATGGGCACAACTCTACGTCACCTTGAGAAAACGGTAGTGATGGGTCTGTGAAACTAACTCACTTAACGTCATTCATCTGGTACCCCATACATATGTATGTATAACCTTCCGGTAATGTAACACTAATGTAGATGAATCTGAAACACGTTACTGTGTTACCTAGCGTTCCGTCACTTTTAGCCTTGTAAGGTACCTACCCAGATTCCTCAAAGTTGTCTTCATCTCCCTGATTGGTGAAGATTCTATTGTTACAAAATCGAGAGCTTGAACAACTAATATTTCCTTATACAGGGTTTCCCACAAGTTGACACCCCCCCCCCCCCCTAAAATCGTCAAAATAGATTTTTTTGCCTACTTTTGACTCTCAGATTAAGATAATTTTTCACTTGATTACTGAAGAAGGTTTCAATCTCCTATTTTTACATTTTTCAACCATACCTTGAAAATTAATCACAGTAACAATCTGAAAACAGGCGCCTAGAATTTAAAAAAAAAAAAAAAATCAAGCAAAATAATCAAATTTTGATTTTTATATCGCAAAAAATGACTCAAATCAAAAAACGGATAGCATCACGTGAATTGGCGGTAAAAAAAAAAAAAAAAAATGAAAATTCAGATGCCACACTTTACGGTTCACCATCGTATACTAGGTACTTGACAAATTTGGGGTTGCGCAACTTTGCGTGCTCGGAGAACTGGTTAGGCGCTATAGAAAAAAATTGGTTGATGGATCAAATTTTCATGAAATCTTGGGTAGAATACGAATCTGCAAAAAAAATTGGGTTCTCATTTAAAATAAGAATGTTAGTGTCAATTGCGCATGGTTGTGCAGTTGCGTAGAGTGAGCAAATATGTACGGGCGTCATAAAAAAAACTGCGTCACATTTCTTTCAGACTAAAAGTGTAAATCTTACATAAGCTCCACGTAAAGTGTCACTCCTTCAGTTTTCTTCCCAAGAAAGTTGTTCACCACTCTTTTTAAAGCTCTCATATACCTCAACAAATCACGCTGTCATATTCCTCCTCCCATCCTTGTTCAGAAAATTACCTTCGTCCATTACCCCGAATTTCTTCAAGTCTGTTTCTGAGTGAAGTTCCTTCAGCACCTCGACTACAACGTGGATGTTTGGGAACATCCGTCTTCTATGTACTTGGTTAACAGGTTAACTCACTGGTACCCTGTGATGTATCCATCGTCGATGGCCTTGGAAAACGTAAAAGGGATCCAATGAGAGGAAGCAGACGCAAAAAAGGTTTCAACCATGTGCATTCTGATTTTTTTTTTGAAGTGATAATGGAAAAACTTTTTTTAAATTTTCACATACATCTCTCAACCTGTCAGCTGATTCCTATTTGCCTAATCTCATGACTTTTTGATTTTATTGCGCTTAGGGTGACTTGCCCAAAAAGGCTGCTCATCTTTGCCGTAGATCATTGAGGGCTTCAACAACCTTTCCCATAGTTACTTCCCATTGCCCTAAGCCGTTCTCCCCTATACAACAAGGACTCGAATAGTTGTATCTCAGCAAAAGGGCAGTTTGAATTATTCCATATTTGGGAGTAATATAATAAGGCAATCCTCAAGGTACGAAATCTGACATAAACACTGTGTAAACTTTAAACACAAATATGGTATAGTAGATATTCCAAAAATCGAAATGACTCGAAATGCATGGTGAAACGAAACACTTTTTTCTACAGAAATAAACTCTTTAATGCCTACCAAGCTTAAGCTCTGCAGAGTATTTGATTGCCAACTTATTGTTTTAGGTCATTTTTAACTGCTGAGTATCAAGTTGCTACTTCATAAAACGAAATTTCGGCTACCCTGCCTGCCATGTGTCGAACTGAACCCCCCAAAAAACTCGTTCTTATTGGAAAATTAGTTGGTTTTCAATTTCTATTTTACGCTTAGTACTGATTTGGATAATGGGTGCTACAGTCGGCATCTATCGGCATTCTACTGTACTCAGTACAACCAGTACTCTACAATACTTGTACATGTATTTCCCTATATACATTTGATTTCCTTATATTAATGTTCTACAAATGTAGAGATAAGTGCAAAAATGCAGAGAAAACTGTATGCACTACAGAATAATAACCAAATTTCCTCATTGATTTGGGTAAATTTCGATCGCCAGTGGCTAACAGGTAGCATTTGAAAGCAGTTTTGAGGTCGTTGTTGTCAATCTGATCGCCGCAATATAAACCTATCAATTCGACCAATTTGGCTTCCATCATAAACATTGCTTAATAAATAGTACAAAATAAAATTGAAAAAAGCAGAGACGATTGATTGGAGGTTGAAAGAGTTAGGAGATTCTCAGGTGAAGAGGGCGATGATGGTTCCAAATGCACTCTAGCGGGATTTTGTCCACCCACCTTCCCTGTCAATTCCTTGTGAATAGTATCGTTTTTCTAAATTAATTTGCTACAAACATCTGTGCGACAATGTTCTCCCAGTGCTCCGAGTCATTTTCTCTTTTTCCATTCAAATTCAAGCTCCAGAGAGAGCGGAAAGAAGATTGATGGTTGGATGAAATCCTGATAGAATGCGCTCAACACAGTCTTCGCCGAAGAATCTCCTGAAAGAGTTGCTAACTCTATAACACTGTTATCAGTGAAACCTTCCTTGAGACCACACGGCCCGGGGCCATTTCCGCTTTCACACTGCTTTGAGCTCTGAGTTCCCAGTTGTGAAAGGTCTAGGTCAATCGACTGCCGCTAGGTTCGCTAGTATCACACTGCGTAATCGCACCGTACGGTCGCCAACCGCGGGGAAGAAAAACTCTAATATCCATTCACATCCCGTCAAATGATGAGTCTCTCTACAGTAGAACTCCAATTATCCGAACTCCAACTATCTGAATTGCCGATTATCCGAATTGTTTTCAGGATAAAAAAAAAATAAACGGAAATGTACTGCAATTTGCAAAATCGTGACTGTCTGGGATGTTGAGTCACCATTTCATATTGCAGTTCTATTATTGGCTGCTGTCTGTCGCCAGGTGGCTGGCCTAGCCTTCCTGTCACAGTTCACTTTGATTAGTCAGTCAGTGTGTACTTATATACAGCACTTGTAAGTATTCTTAACATATAAAAATGTTGCCGTTTCATTTAGTTAAATAAAAGTTCTTTATCTTTGAACATTTTTTCTCTTCCATTTTCAAAAATTATACAGTAATTACTTAAAATAGAACTTTTTCGGAAAAAATCCGATTATTGGAATTTTTGATTATCCGAATGGGGTCCGGTCCAATTGACTCAGATAATTGGAGTTCTGCTGTACTTTCTTGTAAACATTGTCGTTTTTCATCTTGTCCACAGTGCACAAAACTGAAAGAGCAAATAGTGCAAGTGAGAGACCTCCTCAGCAAGAAAGACGACGCCGACCCAGAAGAAATCCGCAAGACTGTTGGCACGCTGCAACAAGCTTCTTTGAAACTCTTCGAAATGGCTTACAAAAAGGTCAGTAGAGTTTTATTATTTCCTAGTACAGGGTGGCCCAGAATAAACGGACACATTTCAAAATCCTGTCACATTCACAAATTTGGTAGTAGGGATTGAAAAATAAGCAGAACGTGTAAAGGATATCTGTATGTTTTATTCACAATCGAAAAATTGAAAAGGTTACATCAAGTGTGAAAAATTATGTCATTTAAATGACGACCCCTTTCGGTAATGCACTCTCGCTCCCCAAAGTTCCGCATCACGTGTTCCACCATATTGTCCGGTATTCCCGCAGTTTCTTGTGTTATTGACTGCTTCAACTCTTGAATGGTTCGCGGTTTGTCCACGTACACTCTCGACTTCAAATAGCCCCATAGGAAAAAGTTGCAGGGAGTGAGGTCGGGGGAACGCGGAGGCCAGGGAACATCACCATGCCGGGAGATCACGCGTCCAGGAAAAATCGTTCGCAAAAAGTTCAATGAAATCCTGGCCGTGTGAGGTGTTGCTCCATCCTGTTGAAACCACATGTTGTCAGTGTCAACTTCATTTTCCTCAAGCTGAGGAATGACGAATTCTTGAAGCATCGCGAGATAGCGTTCAGAAGTTACAGTCACTGCATTCTCTCTGCTATCTTCAAAAAAATAGGGCCCGATTATTCCGAGTTTGGAAATTCCACACCACACTGTTACCTTGGCAGAGTGCTGAGGCCTTTGGTGTAATTCTCGAGGGTTGCCATTTGCCCAATAATGGCAATTCTGTTTGTTGACGTAACCGTCCAAGTGGAAGTGGGCTTCATCCGACAACATCACCACTGCATGTTCGTCTTCCAAAATTTGCAACATGCGCACACAGAATCGTTCACGTTGAGCGTAATCATTTGGTTGGAGCTTTTGAACGACCATTAATTTGTAAGGGTGGAATTTAAGCTCTTTTTTCAAAATGTCAATCAATCTTCCCCGCAAAATTCCAAGAGCTTGTGAGCGGCGTCTGGTTGACCGGCTTGGACTCTGCAAAACAGACTGTCTCACGCGTTCAACATTTTCTGGTGTGACCACTTTTCAAGGACGACCAGTTTTATTCTGTGGCTTCACATTTCCATGCTCGCGAAAATCTTTAACCCATCGCAAAATGGTGTTACCTGACGGAAGAATAGCACGCACGTTGAGGTCGAACTGACGACGAAAGGCGATTGACTCGCCATTCCGAATAAATTCGGTAACTGCGAACACGCGATGTTCAACCGACCAGTTTTCCATCTTAACTAAACTTACCATCCCGAGGTACGAGTTGAGAGGGTCAACAACCTGAAAGGACCCCGCCCTTTTGTGTACTAGCCATTACAAAAACGTCCGTTTATTCTGAACCACCCTGTATTAGTATGTATGATACTATAAAATCATTGAAACCTTTCCTCATCTCACAATCCCATACGTGATGATTGACTGGAGTATCGCGTTATAAAGTAATTGGCAACACTGGTGGGAGAACCCCCTTTGTCTGCCGACATACGCATACCAGCTTCATCAGACTTTTTACCACATTCCCTCTTGAAGTTTTGGTTTGTATCAATACCAGATATCTTGCAATCTGGAGTCGATTGATTACAGACATGTCATGACATTTGGTTTCACCAATTTGAGGTACTCTCCAAGCCATCATTGAATAGGCAATGAGGTTAGACTTGGAAAGATTCAGACCCAGTTTCCGCTCCACTGACGGTACAGAGACGTTCTATGCCAAATTGCACCTTATGCTATAACCCCAAGCTTCAATTAATGAGGAGAACAAGAGTAATGATCCTTGTTGCCTGCATTTTTATTTCATCTTGTTAAATTTCATTTTTATGTCAACGTGTGTTTGTGAGTGTACCTGAAGCATAGACTCAAAGACGTGGTTTTCTAGAGTAGTGGTATATCTAGAGGACGGATTGAGATAGAAAAGTGCGGTTGGCGCGGTTTTACTACATTTTTGATGCAGATTAACAGAAAATTTTTTCGTCCCTTATCCGAATCCACCCTGTATAACACAGAAATAATGAATCTTTACGTAATGATTTGCAGTGAAAGAAAGTATTTTAATTTGAGTCTTTAAAGGTCTTCTTTTGAAGTAGCTTCATTCACACGTTGGGTTTTCTGATGGATTTAACAGAAGTGAACACCTCGAACGAACACAATTTATTTTAAACTGAACAATTTAAGTAAAGTAAATTTGACAATCAGAAAAGGTATTTTTTTCTATTTTTATAATAACATTTCAGAATGGCGGGCAAACGGAGTGCCATCACAACCACGTACATCTTCTTCTTCTCCTTCAAGCGGTTGTTTGTTGAAGAGAATTCCAAATCCAACATTTTCTTAAATGTACCGTTCCACTCTGTAGCGGGTGGTTTTTTAAATACCATTAGGCCGTTTGGGGGTCCCTGAGGGTGAAGGGAGCACCTACTCGTGTTTAGTCGAGTCTGCTCATTGTGACTTCGTCACAACACCCATATTCAACTGTCTAATTCTATCTGTATTATCTGATAATTCAATAGATAACAAAAATTATCGTTTTATTCCGCAATGTTTTTGGTTTTTATCGTGTCTCCACAGATGGCATCCGAACGGGAGGCGGCCGGGTCGGGGTCGCAAGAAAAATCCAGCGGGGAAAGCGGAGAGAAGAAAGAAGAAAAACAATAAACGACTGACAACTTTTTTGACCTATTGAAAAAAAAAAAACGTTCGTTTCCAACTACTTTGAAGAACAATCCACCGCCCTCTATAGTTCTACGCTCAAAAATCCCACATCCCCTTGTCCTTACTGTTGTTTAAATCCTTTTTTTTATATGACCAACAAAATAATCAATTCTTATATTTTCATTTATTGCTGTTGTAAATAATACTGAATCAAACCGATTGTTCTTCATTATCGTACGGTTAGATAAGCGCTGATCTTTCTACAAGACGCATAGCCGCTTTTTTCTTGAGACACCCCTAGTTGTACAGTGTAAAAATGAATTGTAACGTGTTAATGATTTTGTTGAATGAAATACGAATGGCGATTGTGTAGTTTCTAAGTAGTATTCCGTAGTTTACTAGCTAAGAACCGTAAATGAAATTCGTAGGTGAATTTTTGTTCAAGTTTAATATTAGTTACCCCAGCGGGCTCACTATTTTTAGAGTTAGATCCTCCAGAACCAAGTTCATCTGTGTAATTAATTTATTTCCTTTTTTTACGCAATAGTAAAATATAAAAAATATCATTTATATGTTTCGATTTCTGTCTTCATCTTCGTTTTGAAAGCGCTCTATATTAAAACTGTTATTTTTTATTGAACGAGTTCTTTGATGTCACCCTTACTATACATATTACGGGTGGCCTATTGATTTGCAAAAGAGTTGGAATGCAATAAAATGGTCTTACTGAATAAACAAATGAACTGACTATTTAATGGGAAATGTGGTGACACGTGTTAATCTTTCATTCGCAAAATGGGCTTTTGCGTTAATGATGGGAAAGATGTAATTTCCGTCTCAGCTTGTAAAATGGAACCTCGATAATTCGTAGTTGAAGGGATGGCGGATTTAACTACGAATTACCGGAGGTAAAGAATTCCGGAAGGTAGAGAAGGAGAAAATACGAATTGAAGAAGGTCGAGTATTTTTACATGGAATTACACATTACATAGCATGTATTTCAATAGTAACTATTGAGAGATTATTACAAAAATGTACAAACTGTTTGTACATTTTTGTAATAATCTCTCCTCAAAGGCGGAGGGGCACACCATTCAATAAAAACGAAAAAACTAAACAAAAAAGTGTGGTGGACGCCCAGGTTTAACTGACGACAGCCCTTGGGATCTGGGAAGTTGAGGGATGGAAGGAAGTGCTCCAATAAAATGACCACTAGTTTAAGTAAGAGCCCCAAAGGACATGGATGGTGATACCACGAAGTACTTTTGACGAGACCCCCAGTTTTTCCGGCGCCATGACACGGTTGCAGCCTTTTCTTTGATGTTATTACTCGCCACTCCTTTTAGCTCTGATAGCCGCAGATTGTGCTTATAATTTTCACTTTTCTTAGACCTCCGGTCTGCTCCATGTCCACGCTGCCACTGCCAACTTGAACATCCAGAATTATGGCAGACCCATCGGACTTGATGGCAACGATATCTGGTTTCTTGCCCTGTTCACTCGGCATATGATACAATCTCTCTCTACACCTCCCAGCCACTAAATGACAAAACCAGCTATCTTCTACATTAGTTCACAGTAAATACTCGTACATATATAAATTCGTTAGATCTTGTAGAAATCCGTTAGGTGTTGTAATATATACGGCTGCATGTTACTCATCTTCGTCTTCAGCCAAAAAAGTCCAAGTCTTCTTACTTTCTCTTACTTACTTTACTCTCTCACCACGAGGAGACTGTGAAACTGTTTGGCAAGTCCTCCCCCACGAAATCCAATACCGAAATGAGCGCTACCATGTTCGAACATGGAGCAGAATGGACCTGAAGGAACACGTGGTTTTGCGTAACATTGATGTAACTCTGAGCAGAAATGGGTTCGTGCAGG
This sequence comes from Creontiades dilutus, assembly GCA_031894815.1. NCBI lineage: Eukaryota > Metazoa > Arthropoda > Insecta > Hemiptera > Miridae > Creontiades > Creontiades dilutus. Next base: position 2,532,808 of record JAVIWC010001773.1, on the reverse strand, counting down.
AAGTGAAATGGCAAACTCACAGAAAGGTAAGATAATGGGTTTTCATTTTAAACGAAATTTTTACAATCCTGGTCTGGTCAAGACGTGCTCAAGTCTCGTTTGTCATTCGTGGATGGACGTTGCACAAACAATGCTGTCATCAAAGTATGTGGTCTACTCTAGGCCCTGAGGAGCAGAAAGGATGATTCTGCAAAAAACTTTGAGTGTATGTATGGACCCCCCCCCCCCCTCTCTCTCTCTCTCACTCTCAAAATATAGGGATAAGTTATTTACGTAGAAGGGCTGTCTAATACAGAAATAACAAACCTCAGTAATATTTGCAGTGTTTTCATTTGTAGAAAATATCCACGATTTTAGCATCGGTGCACACCATTGCAGTTGAGCATTTTGAGGGCGTAGGGCCCAATAAAATAAAATCGATTGAGGGGTCAAAGAGAAGAGATGAAGTCGAACAAATACTGTATTATTAACAGGTTGCTCATTTTCATAAGCCGGTCGATATGTCGATGAAGAGGTCTCATGAATAACGTAAGAGGCGGATAAGAAACGAAGAGTCAGACCTGGGAAGTCCATTGTTTCCGGCGGCTAGGACGTATCATGTTAACTAACAGTAAGTCCTCCATTCTTGGATAGAGCTGTTTTTGTTTTCGTAGATCCAAAATTTTGACATGTGTATGTAGTAGACAGTCCAGTAGCATAAATGTCGATATTTTCTGTTGGATTTCCCAGTAGCAACTTGGAAAAGTATGGAGGATCTAGGGATAAAACGACATCAAAGTAATTCTTTCCCGAAAAAGGAGTTGGTTACCCAATTTGATCCAGAATGGGCAGTAGTACCTAAATTACTGACACACCCCTAATCGATGTTGAATTTTTGAGTCAAGTTTCATACAATTCGATTCTCTAGTTTCGAATGACTTACGGCGAACGGATGGATTTTTTTTTTTTTTTTTTTTTTTTCATTAACTCAACGTTTGAATTCTAAGTATCTTGAAACGTAAACCAATAACTTTTGAAGGAGAGTTTTTTTCGTGGTCTATTAAAAAATGATCATTATTGAAAATAATTAACCAAAAACTCTAAGGGGAATTTTGGTGTAGTTGTAGAGGTGAAGTTCGAAAGATATAACGTGAAATATCCTTTATAATTAAATTTCCGTATCGGTCGTATTAACCCGAATAATTGTAACAAAAGAAACGATAAGCCCACGTCGCGTCATCATTACGTTCCTACTGGCTTTGTCGCTAGTGTCTTTGTTTCTTGTTTGTTGCTGCCCACTGTAGTTTCTTGTATGTTGGCTGATTAGAATGCACCTGTTCCGATCAAAGATCATGTCCCTAAAGAATAATTTAAAGATAACATAATGAGTATAACATGTTTACGACCAAATCCCTAAATCGTATTATATTCATATTCCTCATATGAATACGATCACGTCAATAAATCATGTTAGGTACTCATTTGTATACGTAGATCATATCATACTCCTCATATGAATTCGATCATATTCTCAAATAAGAATACAAATGAACTTAATAAAACCACAAAATATGAATATGACTTTTAATACGAGTATGAATACTAATACGAACGAAGAAGAAATCACATTTTTTAAGAATTTTACAAAAATCACTCAATTCTCGTAATATCGTTAGGTATATCGTAATTTCTCTAACATTTACACTTTTTCATGAATTTACACTACACTTACTTTATTTTGTGACGACGTAAATAAAATTTCCTTATTTTACAATAAATTTTACTGCATTTCAAGTTTTTCAGCCTGAGTTATACTAAAATTAAAATTGATTGTGAATGTACCCCAATATTTTCTTTTTTCCATTAATTGTCCTGCATTCACTGTTGTTTTGTATATTTTGTGAAAACTGCCCCTTTTATTAATTAATTTTACTAAAGGTAACCTTTTTCAAGATATTCACTAAAATTCAAATTGTTGAAGTAAATTGTATCGAATTTTAATTTATAATTTTTATTTCCAACGATAAGCTTTTCTATAAGCTTTTCTAATATAGGGAACAAAAGGTTTAAAAAACATGAATTTCAGAAAATTTATTGTAAAGTTGAGATATTTGCGTAACGCTTTGATGTACTAAACTAAATTTTAGGGAAATTCACAGAAGAAACTAAATTTTCGTGGAGTTACACAAAAAGTAAATTTTTGGGGAATTAACAGACATTTAAGGCTTAATGAAATTCTTTAAAAAATTTGATAATTCCTTCATTTGTATTCTTATTCATATCAATATTTGTATTCATATTTTCAGACTTATAAATTGGTTGGATGTTCGGACTGGTGAGTGAAGGAGCCTCAAGCAATAGCCGTGGCAAAAGATGAATTTGAGCGATATGAAATTTTCAGGTTAAATGTTTGGGGTGAAGTTCTTATTCCTCTGATGGGGAATCAGGCGGAGTAAACAAATGTTTAATGGGAGCAGGTAAATCCTTTGAAGGAGGAAAATAGCTACACCATTCTTTACAGGAAAACAGCAAGGTAGGAGCAAGTACGGTTTATGTATGGTTAGTTGGCCCTTCCTGATTTTTGAATCCGTCGCCTTGGGAGATGAATCAGACGCATTCAAGCGTCTGAGTCATCCTCCGAGCGTGGTGGGCATGGCAGTAATCAGCTCAATGGAAGGGGTAAATATACCATTCCATCACCTCACATGGTAGCAGAGCGTGGTTTAGCCCTTTAATTATTCACAGTCCTGCCACCCCCATTCACTCGCATTTCCCCCTAGGCTTAATTCCATTCATTATGAGGAATTTATTAAATGTCATACCCCTGCCCTACTTATTGCCAGCTCCCCCCCCCCCCCCCCCCAAATGAGTGACATTCCTCCATTCAGGTTCCCTCTTCCATACCCCCCTCCTTCCCAATTCTTGAATCCGTCGCCTTGGGAGATGAACCAGACTCCTTTGTAAGCCTCCCTTCACTAGGACTTTCCCTAATCACCTCAAAAGTGCAATGAACTGTTATATGGTAGCGGACCTGAAGGGTCAATAATCCCTGAAGGGGGTTTATTGTAAAGATCCAATTAAGCTGCAGGGGACACAGGGTAGAGACAGAGCAACACCAAGTCGCATAACCTGGTTTATTAAACAAAATAATTGTAAATTAGAAATGGTCAATATATGTAAAATAAATGTGGTTATTTAAGATATTGGTACGAAAGTAAGAATCTTATAACTAGTACAACATCACAAGAATGACATGAAATAGGTAGGTTATGATAGAGAGCATGAGCATGAATCATGTATATGTATGAAGTTAACGTAAATTGCAATGGCTAAATGAATTATAATCAGATTAGCAAAGTCAATGTCGAATAGGCTAAGTTCAAATTAGTGATCATGAGAGGTAACGACTCGAGATCACGATCATGATCATGATCGTGGCAATAACTGTATAAGATATGTTAGGACGGGTTTCCTCTGATCAAGAGCACGATTATGTGCAATCACGAGATCACCGTGAGGCGGTGTAATCCTATAGCAACTATCAAGACGTTAGGAGAGATCACAGAAATCACGAGCACCCTCAGCGGGTAAGAATGATTGACCTACACTCGTTAAAATAAGGTAGAGGGTAGTAGTTTTAAGGATGAGATGCATAGAGTTGAGCTCAAAACTACAGTCAGTAAAAAATGTCTGCGTACACGCACTTTGCTTTTCACAAATATTGTAGCTGCTTCTCACAAACCTTGAAAAACGGGATACTAATTGTACGAATGTATTAACAGACATCTTAAATCCAACCAACTTTTGAACCAAATGAACAAACCAGGCAAAATTGACAACAGACGTTAAAAATTAATTTTCATCAGAGGAAAAAAGTGTTCGTAGAGTCCGGAGAACAGCAAAAATCTAGCTAAAAATACACTGCCAAGGAGATGGCACAGCAGCTTCCTCGTTACATTCTTTATCATATGAGCTAAATTGATTCAAAATTGTAAAAGTTATACTTGTTTCGAAAATTTCACATTAGCGCAAGCGCAGAGCGTACCGCTGATTATATTGAGATGAAATTCCTATGGGACCTCAAGAGACCTTATCCGCATAATCCCTCAAAATTAGAGCTAAATGCATTCAACTGTGGAAGTTATGGCTGTAAAAAGGAAATGCGGACAGACAGACCGACAGATACGGAACAAAATTCCGAGTGGAAATTTTGAATTCGGACAGCAAAAATTTTTTGTAATGAAAGTTAACATCAGGAATGGTATATGATATGCATTTTCTTAAAACCTTTGCAATAGGTTAATTTTTTATAAAATTCCCCAATATTTGTACCTAATAAACCTATCAACGTATAATATCTGTTATTTTTCTCAGAGTTGGACTCTATTTTGAACGCTGGTAGAAAGAAGAGTTGCCAACATGGGGAAGAGTGTGAGAAATGCGGCAGTGACGAGACGGAGGTGCCCGTCCTGCTCATGTCCTTCATCTCAACCTGCATCTTCACCATCACGCCAGCTCTGATCGTCTTCACCATCTTCAGAGTGCCCATCACGAGGTGAGTCGCAAATATTAGCAGCAGAATCCAAATACGTGATTTGCCTAAGGTAGAATGCTGCAGTACTCCTCCACACTAATCTTTGAATATCGCCATGTGGGTTGCCTAAGGTAGGTTGCCTAGGGTAATGCAACTCCACCCATGAAATATTAGCACCACGATCCGAAAACTATGGTTTGCCTAAGTTAGCTAGACTACTACCTGAAGAGTGCAGTACGTAGAGCCAGGTACCCTTTAAAACCAGGGTGGGGCAGTAAAGTATGAAAGTTTTGAAAAAATCATCTCTATGAGTTTTCGATGAAATTTCAATTCATTTTTATGTACATGATTGATTGCTGTTCTTCAGCTACCTGAAAAAGACGTAAAAGTTATCACTCATGTAAGATGATGTTATCTAAGGGAAGAACTTATTTTCCTCATACTCTCGCAGTCTAGTTGTGAAATGGACCATGCATTGTTGCAGATTGTTGTTTGGAATTGGTTGATTTTCTGGAAGATTCTGCTGGAATGTATATGAGGGAACGTGGCTTGTGTGATGGATATGGTTAGTTGGCCCCTTCTCGATTTTAGAATCTGCCGCCTTGGGAGATGAGTCGGACGCCTGCAAGCGTCTGGATCATCTTCTGAGCGTGGCGGAGCATTACTTGGTGCATCCACCTGCTCGGAAGGGGCAACTATACCATTCCATCACCCTCACACTTGTTAATAAACACACGATCCTTTAGGTACCCTCACAGAAAAAATCCTACATAAGGAAAATCATGCCTACTTTCGGCGAAACACAAACCTGTTGTTCCAGAGTTCATGGCTTCTCAGAGACAAATTACGGTCACATTCCCACCCATCAGGAACTGTAAACATCCAAAAATCGCCATACGACCCCGCTGCACCCTTTATAATCGCCATAATCAGAATGATTGCCTGGGGAAAACTGCTCAGGTAGTGCAACTCTACCCACGAAATATTAGGTACTAGCATATTCCAAAAAAGATGGTTTGTCTAAGGAAGATTTCTGCATCGTTAGTGCAGTACTTCACCAAACTACTCTTTAAGCCTCTTCATAAACGGGATTAGTTTTTTTAGCTCAGAACAGGAGGGGGGTCAGAAGCAGGCAGGGATTCAGCAGGAAAAACGGTTGATGGGAAACCACAGTCGACCTCAGTAGTGGCTGTTCAGTGGAAAAGGTAGGTGAAAGGGCAAAACATGGATTAACCAAGGTAGTATAAATCCACCCGTGAAATATTAACAGCACAATCTAGAAAATGTGGTGTGGCAAAGGAAGATTACTGCTTGGGTGGGGAGATTACTGCTAAGGTTGACTGTTCCGCAAGTGCATGAAATATTTGGATTTTCTGTTTATTGCTAAAACGAATTGAGTAATAACGATAGAGCTTATGATAATCAGAGGGAGGCTCCCCAGGAGGGAGACGTTTGACGGGATTAGTTTGTTTAGCCTGAGGGGTCAGGAGTAGGTAAAAAACCGCTGATGGGAAACCAAGGTCAAGCTCTTTAGTGGCACGGGAGAGGTACGTGGATGTGGAAGGGGCAGGTCCTGTCCCCTTGTCTCCCAAGATCACAGTAGTCTCGCTTATACTGCGGAGATGGGCAGTTCGTTTTTGGCGGCTTAGTTATCCGGGAACAGCAACAAGTGTCATCTCGAAGTCCCGGGTAAAGTCATCGGGAAGACGTCGCGACTAATAGGACTCTGTCAGAGTAACCCCGTTATGGCGCTCGCCACCAAGTAAGAACACCTTGATCATCTTCTGTAATTCCTAGCGAATAAACAATAACAAGATGCCAATCAATGCAGGAAGGTTTTTTTGCTCCTGTTTTAAACAACCCTTCAACGTTAATCATTGATCTATCTTTATTAGACGTTGAATGAGGTCAGTGTTGAGCAATCTGCAATCATAACTATCAACTATAACTATAGCAGTAGTTTTTAAATTTATTTTATTTGCCGTAGTTTCAAACAACAATCAGCCGTATAACATAATATATATTACATATTTTATTATTACATTTTGTATTATAAAATGATACATTACACATCGGGAAATCAGATTATAGTATTCAGGGTGTTAAAATCGAGGGTAGACATCCGGTTAGGGTTGGATTTTACAACTAATTTGTTACCTACAAAACGTGCCTCGTAGAAATATTTTTCTAGAGGCTTCGTTTCCGAGTTATTCAAGGTTTAAGATTTTGTCGTATTTTTCACTTTCCTTCACAAAAACAGCAATAACTTCCTCATTTTCCAACAAATCTCATATCTGAGGATACCTTTGGAAAGAGCACAACATTATCTATCTACCGGATGCAAAACCGAAATTTTTGTTCAGGTTCAATGGGTAAGAAACTAGCCTAAAGTGAAAAATGTGTCAAATTCGGGAAATTACTGGTTTTTTCAATTACCTGTAAAACCTGATTCTCTTACAAGAACATTTTGCACTGTCTCTCCTTACAGTTGGCCAGAAAGCTCAGCTTTCCAACGGTACCTATCCCCAAATTTGAATTTATTCAAGTCAGTGTGGGAGAAAATCCCGTTTCCGTGTCGAAAAATATGTTTTTTAAGGCGAAACTAAGGGTTCTGGGAATGTGTTGGGAGGGAGGGGGGAGGGGGATGACACGGGAAGTGTTTTCTCTCTAGGAGACAAGTTCTGCGCAATTTTCTACTAGGATTTTAGAGGCCTTAAACAGCGATCCTTTCACATTTCAGCATGGTAAATCGATTAGGAAAGAAATTAGCCATAAGGGCCCTTCAGGTGATCGATGTGCCTCCATACCCTGTAATTGACTTTTGGAGACTCCAAAGACAGTAGGATGAACAACAACCTTTTTACAAAACTGAACCTGATATCGAAATATGAAGGTGCGATATATTGTACATCGACAAGGATTAGAAATCCACAAATACAACTGAAATTTATGGCGATATAAACAACATCTAATTTAAGAAGATATAACAACATCTTGGTCTTCAATTACCCTCAAATAAAGACCACCAGTTAAGCAAAACTCGATGTGAAAAGGAAATCTTGAAAATACAATGAATATTCAATTTCATCAGCTGATTCGATCGTTAGAATTTACTTACTAGGCTATTTGTTTGAGCACATTCACATTTTTATTGAATTTTCCTTTGGCCAAATTCCTACCCCTTGGGGAGTGAGAACTGATGAGCGAGAAGCGGTCATCGAAGGGATGTCCATCAATAACGAGCATAAAAACTTTAGTAGTATTCAGTAAGCTTTAGATATTCTGAGTTTTGAATATTTCAGGCATTTAATTTCACTCTTTAAGACTGACAGAATGTGATAAAAGTTTCTTTAAATTTGGTCCTTTGTTGGTGGCTTGGGCTTTTAGGAGAAAAGCTCTAGACGGGGTGCGGGGGACCTACGGTTTTTTTTGCTTTTAATATTTGATATTTGGATTACACATCGTACTGATATCAAGCGCATCGTCAAGTGAATATTTCACGAGTTGAGTCAGTCAACTTAACTGGACCTACGTAGGTATTCATCGTACAGTTTCTCGTTGGGGTTCCTTGAGACTCATTGTTACCCACCAGTGAGTGAGCCAAACCTGTAGTTGAATTCGAAACAGGACGAAACCAAGTAAGCAAACAATCCGCTTGATGTTTTTTTAAGAGCAAATTACAAACCAGTGTTCATAAGTCAACGTCGAGTCGGTCGTATTGTAAGCCCCCCTTGTACCTGAGAGCCCCGAGCTTGAACAGCTTTTGAAAGTTTACTTGTAATGGTAGCTGACCGAGGGGTCAGGGATCCCTGAGGGGGGTTTTGACTATTACCAGATCCAAACCTAAGCTGCAGGAAGACAAGGTTACTCAATAATCAAGGCGAGATCACAACGAGCTATTTATTAGGAACATCAATTCAAGAGCAATCCCAAAAGAAATATCAAGAGCATATGAACGAGCAATGAAAATAGTACGAGTATATGTAATGAGCTTAAATCTAGGTGTATCAACGAGCTTAATCTATGAGCACACTAGTTCAAACATAAAAATGAGCAGAGATATGAGCAATCTGTATTAGATGCGAGATTTAGGCTGGCGAGCAGTAACAAGCGAAAACGTTTACTGTGAGGTGGTTTATTGTCAAACGAGCAATTGTGATCCAAGTGATCCCACACCCTTAGGAGGTTGAACAGTTACAATTCAAGACCTATGAGCAGCAGGGGTATCTAATATTACTGTAAAAACTACCTTTATAGAGGTGATAAGAGTTGCAAGCACCATCGAGCACAGTTCTTGAAGGGGGTTGAGCACCGTCAAGCACAGTTCTGAGGGGATTGCATCTTGCAGGGGACTGGATAATACCAAACTTAACCCATTCCACGCTACCTAGGAAACCCCTCCCGCTACAAAATTTTTTTTTTCAATTTTTCCATATTACCGTTGCGTTTGCTCTGGTTTTCATTAGTTTAGTAGGATTTGGATGAAAAAATAGAAACGGCGCAGTATTGCGCAACTATTGGTGCGGGCTCGCACGAGCCCGGTAGCGGTACGCATAGCCTAGGGTATGCAATCCCGCCCGACGCACTAGATGACCACTGCGCGAAGTGCTATATTTCATCCTCATTTCAGAATGGGGGATAAAAATAGAAGTATTTTGCTCGATTCAAGAAAAATGTAATAATATATTGAAATACTAATATAAAGAAGAATAACAGGTAAGAAGATATAGAATACAAATTTCGACATTACATACAAAAAATTGAAAATACAAGGGATCAAATACATGGATCAATAAAGCTCATTTTGTTCATGGTACTCTTCGAAACATTCTAAACAAAACCCGGGGCTTCCGTCACACCCTTTGCACACCATGGTTGTCTTGGTGTATTTTTTATTTTGAGCGCAGTGTCTACATCATACCTGCAACTTTCTCGTTTTATTTTTTTGCACTGTCTCCCCTGTATATTTCAGATAGTGTCGCCGGCCTGTAGGACCCGGCGGGGGTGCTGAAGAGGGTGGAGGGGCGGGCTTGTCTCCAATCAGTGCTTCAATAACCGAGTGAGTAAATTGGCTAAGGGTGAGGGGTGAATCCACCGCGAAGCGCTTGTACAAAAAGTAGGCATTCACCATCATCATGTGAAAAATGTGAATGCCTAACTTCTTATACCATTTGATGGATTTGTGTCGTGATGAATAGTAGCTCATCATTTGATCGAAGTGGTCAATTCCCCCCATATGACGATTATAGTCAGCAATCATTTCGGGTTTTTTGGAAACTTGTTGGCGGGAATTGGAAACTTCTACCATACGGGGACCATGTTCAATTGAAATCATCATGACGTCCCTCTTATCTTTCCATTTCATTACGCAGACATCTCCATCAGAGGTGAATAAGGATGTCGATTGCCCCCTCTTCAGAGAAGCATTCTCAACTGGTTTCGGGTTATCCTTTCTCTTCTTAGCTAGGGTACCTCCACACTAGGTATTTTCTGCCAAAAGAGATTTGGCAAGAGGTACGCTATTATAAAAATTGTCCATATGGACTTTGTGTCCCACCCCTTTGAAATCGGCCATCAAAGTATTCACCACTTTGGCAGCATGACCTTCCCCCCCACGAGCTGATCGTCACGCCCAGCATAGGCAAAAAATCGGAGCACTATGCCCTTTGAATCCGTCAGCATGTAAAGTTTCACGCCATATTTATGTTTTTTATTGTGCATGTATTGTCGGAAAATCAATCGTCCCCTCCACAGCACCATGGACTCATCAAGGCTGAGATCACGAGGTGGTGAATAAATTTCTGCCATTCGATTATTAAAAGCATTTATAAGAGGGCGTATCTTGAATAACCGATCCGTTGGTAATGGATCGTCTGGACCTGGGTTTCTTGCGAAGTGTAAACACTTTAGAATGAGCGCCCATCGATCCCTTCCCATCGTCTCCCTGAAAATTGGGATACGGTACAACCTATGGGTACTCCAGTGCAGATCCAATTCACCAAGTTGGATGTTACCCATATGAAGTAACAGACCCAACCATTTCTCAAATTCAGCCCTTTCAGAAATGTTCTTCCATTTTCGCATTCGGACGAATTCACCCTGTTTTTTCAAACGGGTAGGCCGTTCTTCGGTGAATGAGTTCTCGTGTGCCTCGATAGAATAATGATTCGTTTCATCTATAATAAGGTCAGTTAGTTCTGACGTCATCACAAGATGAAAGAAATGCCGCTTTTGACCATCAGGAAGCACATGGAGGCCCATCGCACCGGTAAATGAAAGTTGTTTAGGAAAATTAGGTGGTTTGCTTGCAGTCCAAGAAAAAATCTGCGGCTGTGGTGGTGGTGGGGAGGCCGGCGGTGGCGGCGACGGTGTCGGCGGCGATGGTGTTGGCGGCGGTGGTGAGGGATTAGGGCTTACAAAATGGTCATGCAGTGGTAGGCCATGAGGAAGTGGCTGGCCTTGTGGTGATGGAGCGAACAAAGGACTTGATCGAGGGCCAGATTGTGGAGAGGGTAGGAAGAAAGGGGTTGGACTCATAATAGGAGAAAATTCTGGCAAGAGATTTTCAGCAAGAGGAGAGGGAATGGGGGGACTTGTTGAAAGAGGACAGTGTTCTTCAGGCAAAGGAAAAGGGGTCACTCCACCAGATGTTGAAGGGCCAGGTATATGTATATCCATTTGGGTCGGACCAAAAATAGGTGGCATGTCGTACTTTTCTTCTTCCTCGACTCCACCCTCATCCTCAGACGAATCGTCTGTATCAAAATCGGACGAATCACATATTTCTTCATCCAAATCTGAGTCAAACCCAAAAACCAAATCTGCCAGCTGCTCTTCAGGGATGTCCGAAAACCTGAGACGCTGCCCTGCTCGCAGCTTACCAAGTAGCGTGTTCACTGAAAAAAAAAGAAGGAAAAAAGTTATACATTTTCCTTCTTTATTTTTCACAAATAAATTGTAATAATATATAATAAATCTAAATAAAAGATACCTACTTACATTACAATAAAAATCATCCGAAAATAAACTTCATTTTGTAAGTTCATTTTTCATGAGTGCAAAAACTTTTGAAGGAGCTACAATATGCAGCTACGATGAGCTACTACGACATACCTTTTTCCGCAGTGGGGACCTTTCCATGGGGATCGGAGTTTTGGTCAGGGACCTTCCCTCGGCGATCGGAGCTTGGTGCGTTCCGCTTCCGCTTGCGTCCAGAGCTGGACCCTTCCATCGATCTGAGAACGAAAAAACTGATAATAATGGTGTCAATAAATAAGTACCTAATCGTTTGAACAAAAGAGAAACAAGAAATAAAATAAGTAAATAAACGACAATTTACAAATCTACAAACAATGAAGGTAAAATATACGCAAATTCTCTAATAACTACTTGAAAATTGTGTCTGGTTGGTAGTAGTTAGATAAAAATTCACTTACCGATTGATTTCTGGCTTGTTTGGCAAACGTATGAAGAGAAAAAATTTTTTTGAAAAACAAAAAAGAAAAAAAATTTTTTTTTTTTTTGAATACACTGTGTAAATTTTTGGGTGGACGAAACTGCGAGGGCTCAGGCGGACTGGTTAGCCTGGTGGCAGGCTTCGTACTGAATAGAAAAAACCTTCACCGCCTTCCTTCAAGGTTCCCCCACCTCGATACCCCTCCATCTGCAAATCAGTGACCTGCGCAGAAGGGTGGGCTCTCACGAGCCCGGTAGCGCCGCGGTACGCTAAGCGGCGGGCTCTTGTGAGCCCAGGAGCGGGGAATGGGTTAAACCACACCGAGTTCTCCATAGCCTCACTACCTGGCTTCGAGTACAATTAGTGCAAACGAGCTTAACACAGTCCAAGGTAAAAATTCTACCACAAGCTGCTCAGGGAGCACTAGCGTCACACAGGGGGTGAACGTTTACAGAGTTGTTAACAGCTTCAGAGCAGCAAAAACCCCTTCCCCCTCCCTAGGGCACAGTTCCCTCACTCATCACAAGGAACTCCGCAGGAGAGAGGGAACAGTTGATCCAGCCAGGGGGGGGAACCTGACTAGACTCCCGTCTATGTCCCTCTCAGGGGATGAGGGGTCTTCCCGCCCATCTTTGATTTGTTCTTCTGGGGGATTCAGTGGGGCGGCTGGGGGCCTACAATATTATCAGTTTTTTTCCCAAATTTTGCAAATCAATCTCGACACTTTTCAAGGGGGCTCATTAATTTGCGTTGAATAAAGTCCAATTGAAGACAGCTTCAGCGGATTTACAATCTACAAGTCAACCTGAACATTTTCATAAAAGAACATCCATGAAAAGCCAGGGAAAACCTTGGAAAATTCACCATTTGAAGATATGGATCTTGCCAGTTTTATTGAAAAAAGGCAAAATTGAAGACAGTCTCAGCGGATTTAAATTCCTCACGCAGAAGTGAGAATTTGTATACAAAAAAATTCCGGAATTCCTGTATACTTTGATATCAAAACATCCATGAAAATCTAGTGAAAACCCTGGAACATTCTTCGTTTTGAGTCTGTTATAAAATGTAGAATTGGGTCTGGAAAATGTTGAGTTTGCTTCAGGAATTATCGTGTTTAACTAGGGAAATATTCTGTATGATTCGAAAATGTTGATCTTTCTATTGGTGAATTAACCCATTCACCGGTAAATATTCTGTATGATTCTCCAGTCGACGCGTCACTAGTGGGGAGGTTACCAGGGTGGGGAAACATTGTAAAATGTTGATCTTTCTATTGGTGAATTAACCTGTAAAATCGGTCGAGTAAATTTAAAGTTAACATACAATCGTGACAAACCAACAAAAAATCTTTTCTATCCTCTTTGTTTTATTAGTTTAGATCAGGATCTTCCAAACTACGGCCCGCAGAAAAAAATTTACCTATGGATGAAAAAAATTAGGCTACTGCCAGAATGTGATGACTTCAAGAGAATCAAGAGTTTTCCCAAACAAATAATAACCATTTTTGGTTAAACGTATATTTGCGAACAAACCTTTTCAAAAATGACACGTGTCGAATCCAAATATTGAGCAATACTTTCAGAAGAACACTTCAAAAATGTGCTTAGGGTAGGTCGAGGTAAAGGTTCCATGGGGCAAAAGATTAAAGTGGCGTTAAAAAAAGATCGGGAAGCGTTTGAGGGGATATTGAGGTGGCATTGGGTCTGCTTACTTCCCTTTGGCAAGAAAAGTCTGGAAGCGACCTGTGGGACCACAAGGCTCAAGATGAGGTAAGTGTGTTTTTAACGTTTTTGATGTAATTTTTCACGATTTTGGAATTCTAGTTAGGCGGGGTATTGGGGTTATTTTCCCGTTATTGTGATATTTGATCTTTGAATTCCTCTCATTGCGTTCCCCATCACTTGAGCAGAACAATGGAAATCACTCCTAACCTAAAAACTCTCGTTTTTGGGGCAAAAGTTTCCACTATGGGGCAGAAGGTTCTAGCAACCAATTGCTGGAATCTTTTGCCCACAACAAAAATCATTTTAAACTGGTTTCTTTTTTGTTTTTCTGCATCAACTTTAAATACTTGATTATTTTATCAAAATATGTTCCTCTGTCAATGCGTTTAAGAGCTTATTACCTGATAGTTTGGAAATTCATTCCAAAAATTACAAGAAGAAATCGGAAAAACACCTTCCACAGAGGCCCTCTTATCTCTAACACGTTCCTTAATACAGACGAGAATCACAATGTGTCAGGCAGGTAAGGCTGTTGGCTTTTCTCATGCAGCATTGAGAAGAAGACTTAAAGAAGGGAGAGGGACATTAAAACTAGAGGTTTTTGGATTGAGTCTCAAGCCCCTGAGATATCTATTGTAGGCCTTTACGAAGAACAAAGGCATTTCCTGTCCATTTTCTGAAGAATCCAAGATGGCTGGGAGGGATTTCACTCAGGCCTTCATGAAGAGATGGATGCTATCCTTGAGAACACCTTGGAAGACTAGTGTAACTGTTTTAACCGCCAACATTTCAACGGATACTTGGACAATCTGGTGGAGGTCATGAGAAAATATTCATTTGGGACTGAAAGAACATACAAGGTGGACGAATCTAGGGTACAAACAGTACCAAATAAAATTCCTCCTACTGGCAAAAAGGAAGTGGCCAAGTTGGTGTCTGTAGAACAAGGGAAAACGTGGTCTGTGCAATGAATGCCGTGGTCTATGCGCAAAAATATTTCTTCGAAAAACTGAAAATTAGTCAACCAATTATAAGCCCCCAGCTGCCCCTCCGACTCCAGGGCAAGGGTGGCTGGAGAATGGGCGGGCGGAATCTACACCCCAGGACCCACCCTCTCCTCAAAACGCGAGAAGGACAACGACGGGTCAAGCCACCGCCAGGTTAGGGGATTTGTTCCCCCCTTCTGGGTCTGACTCCTGAAAAGGAGAGAGGGCGGACTGCAGGAGTGGGGACCGCGGGCAAGGGACCTCCAGGGAGCTGCTAGGATTGTCACTTGATCAACAGCCTTCAGCCAAACATTAACTCTTAACCTGAATAGTACTTGAATAGACAGTAGTAGTAGTGGTACAATTCTTACCCTGGAAAGCTCGTGAAAACTTGTACAGTTGTGCACCTGAAAGATTGGACTTATATGCCCTGAGGATTCTTGGAGACCTGGTGAAGCAAAGCTCGACAGTGCTCGGACAATTAGACACTCTCTCTCATCTTGGTTGAGATATTGTGAAACTAGGATACTTACCCCCTGCTGCAAGTATTCTCTTTGGTGCTTGTTAAAGAGCTTTCATCTAATTTTGGAGCGCATAGGTACTCGCTAACCTGCCTATTGGTGCTAGCTCATGCTCGTTGGAGCTTGTACCACGTTTTCTCAATAATTGAATACAGTAGAAGCATAGCTTGTAGGTGCTCACTTGAACTTATTGATACAATTATTGATATTGCTTGTTCTAGCTCGTTGGAGCTCATTCATCTTAATGTACCTAGTCTATAAGCCACTGATCGTTACTATTGTGTATTATTTTCTATATTTTTGAATACATGCTCGTTGCCTAATAAATAAGCTCGTTTGTGATTGTGACTTTTGTAACTTGGGTCTATATTTTCACTTGTGATCCCCCCATTTCAGAATCAGACCCTTCAGGTCAAGCTACCAAACCCTCTCATACCATAAAACTCATCAAGCTTGTCAGTGCTCGTACATACGGGGGGGGGGGGCTTACACAATCATCAGAGAAAATTCCCCTCTTTTTAGTCAAGCTAGAGGAGATGCTGAACTTGGATACTGGCTACTTTTCATATTGCAAGGACTGTCTGGGGGGCAAGAAGAAACCTAGATGTCAAAACTGGAACCTTTTGCCCTCTCCTAACATATGATTGGAACAACGAACTTTGATCCTAAGCGAAAAGACATTGTAAGCAAAAAATAATTGCACACATCACATAAGACAGTATTTTAAAAAATACTTTCTTGAATGTATTAATTTTAATTAAATAAATACAAAATATATTCCTCTTGAATGCTTTGTTTTTATAAATCTGAAAATGAAATTTTTATTATTATTATTTCTTATTAAACGATGAAAAACTAATAATCATAGAATGAAAAAGATTTATTCAATCACTAAAAACCAAGTTTTGGTTCCTGAATTAGGCCTGATTTTGAATTTGTCAAATTCGTCTAGGAGTGTTAAAATTTTCCATTCCTGAAAATTCAGTTGTTAATATTTTTATTGAACAACGAAAATTTAATTATGGAATTTAAAAAAATACAATCACTAAAAACTAATTTTTTGTACCTGTATTAAGCCTAATTTTGAACTTGTCAAACTCGTTCAGGAGTCCTTAAAAACAGTGTTTTCAAGTAAGGGATGGCCATCGATAGTCAATAGTATCGAAATATCGATATTTTTCTGTCGATGATGCAAGGTCCAATAGTATCGGATTTCAAAGTTAGTGACCAATATTTTTTGCTGATATTCTTTTTAACCGATATATCGACTTCATCTGATACTTTCACATATTATGATGACTCATAAAATAATATCGATCCTAAGTTCCATTTTTTTCACATCACACGAGTTCGAAAAATATAATTGCCCACAAAAACGAGTTCGTCTGGCTGGAATATCGATATAAATCCATGGTTAATATCCATATAATATCAAGTGGTGGTTTTGGCTGCGGGCAAATGTATTGGCCCCAGGGGCGTAACGTACACACCCGCAAACCCCGCGATGCGGGGGGGCGTAAAATGGCATGAAGGCGCAAATTACGAGAAATTCACGTCAAGATAAAAATGGCTTATTCATTTAGACTAATTCAAATAGTAAGATAAACCAATTTTGACTTACCTTAAAGATTAAGTTAATGGGAGGGGCCCCGAAAATATTTTGCGGGGGGGGGGGGGCGCTGAAAAACGTTACGCCACTGATTGGCCCAGAAGAAGAAGAATAGTGGTTTCGAGGTTCCATAGGGAGTTTGGAAGATTGCGTTTGTTGACAACAACTTGACGTTTTTCAGCAAGTGTTGTGTTGTTGTTTTTGAGATTGTATCTTGTTCACAGTTGATTATTTTTTTCTACTTTCTTGTTTATTCTTAGTTGTTTGAACCATAGAAGCCAACCAACCCAACTGTTACTCAGACATATATTTTCGCCAGTTTAGTTCCACTACGAGGAGTAGTTACTCTCAAGGTGATATCATGAGGGTATTGCTCCCTCATTAGAAGGTAATATATCAGGGTAGTTATTCCCTAATACGCTGGGGAAATGATTCCCCCCTGTTCCGTGGAGAAATGATTCTCCTGTCCAGTGGAGAAATGATTCTCCTGTCCATGGGAAAATTATTTCCCTGTTCCTTGGAGAAATGATTCTCCTGTCCAGTGGAGAAATGATTCTCCTGTCCAGTGGAGAAATTATTCTCCTTTCCAGTGGAGAAATTATTCTCCTGTTCCATGGGGAGAGCTTCCCCTACCAGCCTCCAACCTCCCCTTATAGCTGGCCCGATCCTCGCTAGTTAGATAATGGATGAGTGTGGCTAAACCAGATTACCAAGAAAGCCATGCCACACTCATCCCCAAGTTTGCACACCAATGGTGACCATGCCGGTTCATGGCTGGCAGCGGATAACTGACCATTTACTCACCAACCAAAGAATAATAAAGCCAGTGCATACATTTACCAATAAACATGCATATAGTTAGATAGTGCCGATAATGAACCAATCCAATAGAATGATAAAGCATCACAAACCAGATCGATCAAGAAGGTAAGGAATGAACCATGCAATTTGTAGGTTCCCATGAAAGTAGTTAGTTTTTACTTACGACCACAGAGTAACAGGTAACGTTCAACCGACGCGTAATAACTGACCTGCTTTGTTCTCGACCCTTCCGAGTTATGTTTACCTCCCCACTCTCAGCCCTCCCTTCTTCCATTATGAAGGGACAAGGATCATATTGGGATGTATTACTACCATATAAATCGGATAATCAACATCGATATAGATATTTTATATCCATAATATAGATTTGAAGTAGGAAATATTATTAAAAAACAATAAATTTGACTGAGGTTAACTGTCTATTCTAAATCAATCGCTTTACTGAAATTCAGTTCAACAGGCTACACAAAAAAAAGGTACCTAAATCATAGGTTCTTAGGCAAAGTTTACAATAATACAGACGTTATTGAAATATAAAATAAAATGAAAAAGTTTCATTTAGAAATACAAAATATTATACTGATATTAATATAACAACAAAAAAAAAAAAACAAGAGGCAACTAATAAACGGGAAACAAAGGAAAAAGTTTACTTCCAAATTTGTCAGGAAGGCCATTTAAAAACTCTATTCCTCTTTCCAGTAACAGTGTTACCTGCTTTGGAAAAAGCCTTTCTGCGTTAACAGAGGTAGCTACAAGTAGGTACTGTCTAGCCTGTGAGTAGAGTTTTGGGTAGACTTGTTTGTAGTTTTCCCACGAGTCCAGGGGGTTGGCTTTGTGATTACTGTAACAACGCGGCTTTGTCAACCTACTGCAATACACTTATGAAAATTAACGATACAAGAGACCACTTTTCTTTTAAATTAAACATAAAAAATATAGATCATTACGTTTTTAATACTATCCCCGATATATCGGACCAAAAATATCGATTGTGCCGATATATCGGTGTTTAAATATCGATACCAATATATCGATATATCGTAACAAAAATATCGATGTTTTGGATATATCGATATATCGTTGCCATCCCTAGTTTCGATGGCCATACCTATTTCAAGTATCTGATTTCCAAAATTTTCACGGGGGGGGGGGGGGGGGTGGTCTACCTCGACGTTAAGATGCAACCCTTCTGGCAAATAGTTTGGAGACCCCTGGTTTAGACAAGAGATTTATTAAACGCAACGGTCCAAAAACCTACATCTACATACATACCTACCTTTACCTTGGTAGTCACTTAGGTAGGTACTTCCCAGTTGGACATTCTCCTATCAGTCGCTCAAATTCCATTCTCCATGTAATTGCATTATTAAATTTTTTCAAGATAAGCTCGGAATACCTACTTAATGGTGGATAACGTAATGATCCATTTTGAACACCGTATCGAAGATCACGCGGCGAATCAAACATGTTAATTAATTGAACAACATTATAATCAATAGATTCCTCGTTCCGAAAGTTCTTCGTTTGTGAAATTCACTTCTCACTCTTGAAATGAATCGTGTGATAGTTGAATATGTACTTTTCTAACTTGACATCTAACTCCAACTTCCGTACTTACGTATCTTATCTTATCTGCTCAATCAACGCTACCCACTTCCCGAGTTTATGGAGGTTGGTGAATCTTTCACTTATTATTAAACTAGCCAATTGATTACATAATACTGACTGACCCGGCGAACTTTGTCCAGCCTTAGAGATTTTGAATGAGCAGAATTTCAATTTTATCAAGATCAATTTTTATTTGGATAATTAATGTAGGTAAGTAAAAAGCAAGTATTTCAAGGATTCTTTACTGGCCGCGTATTTTAGTGCATGGGTTCCACGTTTTATTGAAGCACCTTGTGATACACTTCTTTTGTTGTTATATTATCTGGTGAAAGAGCAAACAACGCAAATGGTCTTCCAACCCTTGAAAATCATGGGGAATGCAAGATGGATCGGATATTGAACTCGTTTGAACTCAAACGGCTTGTCGATTGGGATCATTGGAATGAGAACTTCCTCACCTTCGAATTATCCTTTGAGTATCGTCACGTAAATCATATTATTCATCAATTTCCTCATCACCAAACGCGTTCCGTTGCACAGTTTTGTTGGTTTATATTTCGAATCATTGCCATGTGCCATTTTGGATTCGACCCAGATGATTGTTTTCAATGCAGATAAAACTTTGCCCATGGCGTAGTGTTTTGCACATACTACACGTAGCATGTATGCAGTACCACATGTTGGTTCTTCAATTATTTGAGGATTTAATGGAAATTTTAATGCTAAATGAGTCGTACGGCATCCTTCTAACAATGTGGCTGCTATTCCAGAAGAAGCTACTGCAGCCATGAGAATTGGCTTACCAGTTCCATCAGGAACATCCAGGAAATATAAACCACCATTTCCATCATCAGTGCCATCATACACTTCATTTTGTCGGTGATTCAACATCCATCATCACATTCATTTGAACTATTGAATTTAATTCCTGGTGATCATATTCACTTTCCCGTTCAATTTCTCGATTATATGCGTCATTCATTACACGATCAGGCAATTTCATTCCTGTTCCGACTAATAAATTGCCCCACCTGTCTTCGACGCTGATAAATAATTTATCAATTTTGCTTTCAGTTGCGTTTTGTTACCACGTTTTGTGTCACATCCCACGGGAACCTCACCCACCCATTTTGTAGCCAAATCGGTTCAGCCATATTTGTGATATAGGTTTATAAATAGTGTAACTAGCACGACTTTCTTTTATATATAGGTAAATATACATATATGTATATAGAATAGATACCTACCTAAAAGTTGTGGTTGTGTTCTACAGGCATGTGAAAGAGTTTTGGAGAGATTCAGGCGTTTTCTGGCAAGCGGGATGGGACAAGATTTTAGACGTAGTGGGCGAAGATCCTTACACGTTTTGGGTGTACGGTAAGTAACGCTAATCTCTCGTACATAAATCATAGAAATTGTCTCAGTAGGAGATGTTTCAACACAAATTTTGCTTTTTTCAACAAACAAATCTTGTTTTAACAACATTTAATGATCAACGAATCATTCATTTTGAATGATTTCAAAAAGAATAGGGATAGAATTTCAAATTGGGTTGAGGAAGAAGTTATTTTGGGCGAAAGGGCAAAAGGAACTGGGCTGATGAAGAAGTGATGGAGCTGATTCATCTTTATGAGGCACAAAAGTTTCTGAGGAACGTCAAACATAAATTTTATAGGAATCTTGACAAAAAAATGAATGCCTTTGACGAAATTGCAGCCGAATTCAACTGCTGCGACGGAAATGAAGTGCAGCGAAAAATACAGAACAAGGTATGTATCTACTGCTGAATTGGAATTACTTATTACACGATTATCTCAGTATCAAAAAATCTAACTTCTTTTTGTACTTTACAAAATTAAAATCCAACTTTAAACGAATAAATTAGTTATTGTGTCTCCGTAAACTCAGGTGTCCCACGAAACGCAAAAAATGAAAAAGTTGAACAGTGGTGATGGCGAGGAAGATAGGTACGAGAGTAGATGGAAGTTTTTGTGCGCGGACTCTCAAGTGGAAATGAAATATTCCAGGTCTCGCGACTCCTGTGGCTATCGAGTCTCACAAAACAGTCTCGAGAGCGAATCCGATCTCAGATGGACACCCCCCTGAGACAGGTATCGAGACTTTCTCTCGAGATTTTGTCTCAGGTGTACACTAGCCTTTTGAGCAGGGGTCTCCAAACTGTTTGCCCCAAGTGCTGTATCATAATGTGGAGGTGGTCGGGCGGGACAATGGGGGGGTCGGGGGGCATACCCCCGAAAAATGTTGAAAATCAGATACTTGAAACAGTGTTTTTAAGCACTCCTAGGGCAGTTTAACAAGTTCAGAATTTGGCCTGACATAGGTACAAAAAATTAGTTTTTAGTGATTGTATTTTTTTAAATTCCTTAATTACTTTTTCGTTGTTCAACAAGAAATAATAACAATTTCATTTTCAGGAATATAAAAACAAAGTATTTAAGAGAAATATATTTTGTAATCATTTATTTAATATTATTACTTTCAAAAAATTATTTTTGGAAAACCCATCTAATGTGAAGTATGCAATTGTTTTTTGCTTACAACATCTTCCCACTTAGGATCAAAGTTTGTTGTTCCAATCAAAAGCAAAATTTTCAAGTGTTCTTCTTAAAGCATGGCTCGATATTTGGATTTGACATCTGTCATTTTTGAAAAGGTTTGTTCGCAAGCATACGTTGAACCAAAAATTTTTATCATTTGTCTGGAAAAACTCTTTTGCTGCCCATCTATAGTAACCTAGTGTATGCCCCTTTTACACCTGTGTCCTCGAGCTAATGAGCCAAAATAGCTTGAAGAGCTTTAAGGAAGTTATTATAGTTAATGGTTCCAAAAGGTAGCTGACCTGAAGGGTCGAGGACTCCTGAAGGGAGCTAAACTGAAAACAAGATCCAACCCTAAGCTGCAGGGAGTATAGGTAGATAGTGAGCTACATGAGCTAAGAACGAGCTATTTATTAGTACGACTTCAAACATACGAAACTAAGACAAGTATATTATGAAAATTCAAGGTGAAATGCAGTTTCAACGGTATGAGTGAGCTTAGAGCTAAAACTTATGAAAACCCTTACGAGCTAAATCATTAGCTGAATTAAAAATAGTATAATTAAAGGAACTTCTCGAGCTAGGTGCGCAAGCACCTTCAAAAACAACTTGATAAAAACAAAACCTGCCTGGTAGCTCGACAAGCTAAATATGAGCTGTGAGGCGGCAGAAAGTGGGTAAGAGCTAGCACGTCCCAAATGGCAACGCACCCATATGGGGTTGAATATTACAGGCAATCCACCTAGCAGCACGGGGAAAATGAGCGTGAGCTACGAGCCAGGGGCAAGCCCTGTCCAATGTCCTTGGGCTTGGCACACGCTGGCTGCATTGTGTCACGTCTTAAAGGGGGAATATCAAGGGGAGTTGACTGACTCTGACTTCAATCTAACGAGCTGATGAAATGAACAGCACTACCGAGGCAAGAACTTTACCCACTTCACTTCCACACAAGGGGACTGAACACTTGAGATGATCACAACTTTGCAGCTTAAATACTTCTGGCTGGAGAGGTCTGGTTGAGGGGACCCCGGTGGTGTAGCTGCCCCCTTCCTAAGCAGATCCCTTCTCTGGTCCTCAGGTGGCCCCGGAGAGGGGGAACAAGTCCCCTAGCCTGGGGGCCTGTCCCGTATATATTTAGCTCTATATATATCAAAATTTTTTTTCTTAGGTCGGAGGAGGTGTAAATGTTAATGAATAACTACGTTTCTTATGGTTTTAAACATTATATCTATTCTTATTAATATACATATTAACATTAGACGCCATATTTCCAAATATACATATTTATGTACACCACACTTGTCATTATTTACAGTCTTGTGTTCTTTCCCTACAACCGCCTCCTTTTTGGGGGTTGAGCCGCTACATTAGGCTCTCCCGTATGGTCCATGAGCAAACAGTACCTCGGGTCCATCTGAGTGCTCCCAAACCTCCCCAGCAAGGGCACCAGTGACGTGCATTTTTTGGTAATCACACAGCAGCCTCGCTCAGAGCCATATCAGAAAGGGCCTTGGGTTGACAAGGCACAGGCTCAGTCGGTGTACTCTCTATTGGCTCCTCAGGGGTCTCTACTTCTCGGCACAGTCTCTCGCTTTCCCATGCCTCGTCAATATCCCCAACAGTCTTGATCTCTTACTATGCTTCTAGGAGGCAGAACAGGGGTTGGGGCTTCCTTGGGAACGTCATTGAGGAAAGCGTCATTGGGAACACCTTGGACGGAGGCGGGCTTCAGGTGTTTCAAATGGACGGTTTTTTCCTTTTTGCCTAGGATGTCTCTGATTTCATACGTCACGTTGGAGGGTTGGGATGTCACATACCATGGACCAGTCCAAGGGCTCCAAAACTTCTGGCTCTCATATGCCAGGGTGTGCAATTCTTTAAGATATACCGGGTCTCCTATGTTAAACAAGCGGGGAACACGGTGATCATTAATGCCGAGTGCTTGTTGCTTCCATGCCTTGTCCAAAAACCTTTTGGCAATCTGCTTTGCCTCTTGTAGCATTCTCAATGATGACAGGCAAGGAGTATTGGCAGTGCCTCGCCAGGGGGCGTTGTTGGGGAGCCTGAGCTCCCTTCCATATGTGAGAAAGTTAGGGCTATACCCGGTGCTCTTATGGGGTAGCGCTCTGTATGCAGCCAGAGCCAGGGGAACCCAGTTCTCCCAGGCCCATGTTTGATGAACCAGTTTGGCTAGGATGTTGGCCAAGGTCTTATGGAATCTTTTGCAAACTCCATTTCCCTGGGGATGATAGGCGATCGTCTGGATTTTTTTAAATTCCCCAATCCTTGCACAACTTTTGAATCAGCTCGGAGGTGAAAGCTGTGCCTCAATCAGTAACCAAACGCTGAGGGACTCTATGTGTGGGTATGTACATCTGTACCAAAATTTGCGCTACCGTCTCAGCAGTGGTACTTGTGACTACTTTGTGAAGTGATCGATAATGGTAAGTAAGTATCGGGTACCATGGTCAGTATGCGGCTAAGGCCGTCTGCATGCCCCATCTGACTTCCCACACTATACGGAGGAGTGAACGTGTATTCTGAGAGGCGCAGGGTCCATCTTCCTACCCTGGACTTGGGGTTGCGTATTCACAGTGCTGGAGTAAGGGCCATATGGTCAGTTTCTAGTATAAAGGGTCTCCCCAGCGAATAAGTCTGAAAATGTCAGACGCCCCACAAAACCACTAATAACTCCTTCGCCGCTGTAGAGTATCAGGTCTCCTCAGGATTTAATTTTCACGTCACGTAGGCCTCTGGCTGCTCTTCTCCCCCATTTTTCTGGGAGAGTATGGCCCCCAGTGCCATTTGCGAGACATCTGTGGCAGGGATGAAATCCTCCTTAAAATCTGGGTTGATCAGTACTGATCTGACATCAATCCTTGTTTCAGGTTGTCAAATGCTCTTTGATGAGTTGTGGTCCACACAAAAGTCACTCCTTCCTTAAGTAGTTGAGTAAGGGGGGCGGACATTTCCGAAAATACGATACAAATCTTCTGTAGAAGCCGGCCAACCCAGGAAGGCTTGTAACTGCTTGACATTCTTTGGTATGGGGAAGTTCTTCACCGCTTCAACCTTATCAGTTTTCATGAGCACAGGTGTACAGTTGGGATTCCTTCTTGCATCGTCACTAAGCATACCTCTTTGTAGTCCTGCGTATCACCCATGCTGGCACCAGTGGATGAGATTGTCCTCACGCTTCCTTCGGGATCTTCCTCTCCTGTGTGTTCTGATGTTCGTTCCCTTAAAGTTAGTCCAGGGTTGCTAGCTCAAACTTGAGTCATCATCTCTGACGACCCCTCTCCTGTGGATGCTGATTTGTAGTAGTAGCCTTCTGGGTCACAAGTGCAAGCGTTGATGGTCATACTTTCGCTGGGGTTAGTTAAGAGGGAAAGGTCCTCAATTAAGAGGATCCCATAGTTGTCTTGCCCTCCTACTTCTTCTTGGCTTTCATCCAAAGCAGCCTTGGATCCCCTATTCTCCTCTGCAGAGCCCACCCTGGGCTTCTGCAGTCCTCGTGCAATTCCTCTTTCATAATCTTGCTCACTATCTCAGTGGGGTCCTAGTCACTAAGATCACTGTGGGGGTTCCCATCTTGTTCTTCTGATGAGCTGTTGCCGATCAATATTTGTACACTGAGTAACTTCTTCATGTGGCCATCTGGAGGAAGCTCTGAGCCAGGGGCACTCACCAAGCCTTCATTGCTGGTTTCCACTTCTTCTTCGACTTCAAGGACCAATACAGAGTTGCAAGCTCCTTGTGCCCCGGGAAGCGCAACGCCGTGCTGCATCCCCGAGCTTGCCGCCCTGGTTCCTTGTTTGATTGGAACTCCTGGGGAGCTTGATGGCTCGCAAGCTAGGTGAGCACTGGACGAGCCAGTTGTTATTGCTACCTGTATCTGGGGAGTATTAGTCTTGACAGGGGTTTTGCAAGCTCTGTGCACCTCCTGTGAGCTAGGGCCCGCGCTTCTTGTGCTCTGGAAGTTATTTGGTATGGTCTGAGTCCTGCAAGCAATAGCTCAGTCACATACCTTCAGTGTTACAGTTTGCTCTCCACTGAACTGCAATGGTTGTCCGTCAGCTCCCCAAGCCAGGTCTCCCAAGCACCGACTCAGCTGCGCCCATGTTGAGTATGAGGTCTCTGTGTTCTCTGTTTAGTGTGACAGGGATATGCATAGGTCGCACGCTGTTATATTTGACCATGGGTATATGTCCTGCATCATTCTTTACTTTGACCAATTCCATGCTTCCCTCTTCCGGGTGTGGCGAGCCGCACGCACCGTCGGTATTCTTCTTTGATCTAAGTAGCTTCCTCTTATGGCAGTCGGCAATCAAGTGCTCCCGCACTCCACAGTAGTCGCAGAATACCATCTTCTGGGGGTTCCTAATGCAATCCACGGGGAAATGGTCTTTTAGCTTGCAAAAAACACTCAGGTAGCGCAGTGTCAGGCGCTGAAATACCCTAGTGCCTTGCAGGGAAGCTTGGCCCAGTCGTTGAATTGTTCCCCCCTGGTGGCTTGAGTGGCAGCCAGGGCCTACACTAATGTGCCCCATATAGTCTTTCATGCCCAGTCAACACAATTGGCAGGTTCTGTTCTCCAAACCTACCTTGTTCTCTTTTGGAATGCTATATCTATTGGGTTCTTAACTGTTTGCAAAAAATGAACGTGGTCGAGGGTATTAAATGACAAAGCGATTGCTTCCAGGCACTATGACTCTGATATTCGTGGTTTATTGGACTGTCGGTGGACTGTACACGATCTTGGATCTGATTGACAAACCAGGAATGATCAGGAGGTACAAAATACAGCCTGGCATGAACGAACCAGTGGACATTGATAAGCTAAAGAAGGTGAGCATGGTGAAGTTTCTAAACCTCTATATTAGTGTCAGCGTCCACTGGACGCATTTGGAGTTTTGAGTGAGTTTGAATTCTTAACCATAGCTGCTCGATGGCATCCAATAATGTTCAAGTATAACAAATGCCTTCAATTCATCATAAATTTACCTTTGAAGCACAGTCTCTCTTGTTATTTTCAACTGTTATACTTGAGATCCTTATTTGATCAAACAAACTCCAGGCATTATTAATTTATTAAATAAAAACATCGACTCAATACTAAAACAGATCATTTGTTAAACATTCAAGTCAACATCAACCAAGTTTTATAGATTTTGGTCCATTGTTTTGGAAGAAAAGCTGCTTAGAGCGGAAGAACGATTTTTTTCTCCTACTTTTTACATTTTAGGGCTCTGAGATTCCTTGAAACAGAAACCAGCAAATTTTGAGAAAAGTAAAAAAGTAGAAAAAATCTAGGAAATTACGATTTCATTAAAACCTCCCTAAATATAGATAGATTGCGACATATTTCATTATGCTTTTAAGCTCCCCAAACCATGAACAAAAATGTTTAATATTGCATAGTTTTATGGTAGTAAAAGGTTGTTTGAATGTAGAAAGAAGTACCCTAGCAGACTTTATACAATAACTAGTCAAAAATCTCCTTTGAAAAGCTAAAAACTAAGTACCGGCGGGAAATTTCCGGCTACAAATTTAAAACAAGCTAGCACAAAATCGTGGATCTTCTGGAATGATATTTGTCATGACCATGTAACCAAGCCAGAAATGTTGAAACCTCATAGATGGACATCAAGTCTAAGCCACATTACTGAACTGTTATACTAGTGGTTGAGGGTTGGTCAGTGGTGAAAACTATTCGCTAATCTAACGTTCAAATATAATCCGTTCCTCCTTCTCAGGGCCTTAGGGAGATAAAACTCGAGAAGAGAACTCAAGCCTGTAGTAGGTAACAAAGCTATGTACATCAAGTCGGGAGAACCTTCCATATTACTCAATTTTAGAAAATGTTGGTCTATAGGATGCCTAGTAGGAAATTGGCATGCACTGCACTATTTTAGTACTACTATTATAGTTTTCCATGGAAGTAAGTAAACCCTCTTTTTGTTTATTATTATTTCAGGTAATCAAGCAAGTGCTAATCAACCAAACAGTCGTTGGCTACCTGACAACTATTTCCTTATATAGATTGGGCCTGTGGAGAGGTCTACCCCCAGTAAGAGAGCTCCCCACCTTCCACAGGGCAATTTTCGACCTGGTTGTATGCGTTCTTGTTGAAGAAGTTGCCTTCTACTACTCTCACAGGTAAAAGCCACAGTAGGGACTTTCATTGAACAGTTATTAAAGGCAGAAGTGGTAATAGCTTGCATGGGGCAAACACAACCACGGGTTTTTTGGAGGGAATCGTTGTAGTTAACATTTCAGGTAGCAGCAGTCCCATCTTGATGAAGTTATTTGCTCCCCAAAACCCTTGGAGATTTCGTCAATCAGAGCAAAGAAAGTCCCTCAAGTTCTGATGGATATAATTAGTTCCTCCATTTTTGATTCTTGAACCTCCTTGGAAAACCTGGTTCTATTCTGTGGATATTGTTTGGTGGCCGTTAATATACTAAGAATACTACACTTCTAAACAAGTCATGGAAGATTACCCAATTATTTATAGTAATTTATGAAGCACTTGAAAAGTAACAAGTCATTCTATTTGTGATCAATACTACAATGATTTCTATTGTAAATTTCAACAGTTATTTTGTTTATTCGTTTAAATAGATGACGAAAATGATCAACCAAGAAAAATCTTCCTTTTAAACCCCCTTAAATATGTTTGTTAAATCCGGCTCCCCTCCGTTTTTCTCTGAAACTGCTGGACCAAAGTTTGGCTAAAAATCCAACATTTATCCGGAACGTGCTAGTAATCTTCCATATTTAAGGATTAAAAGATCAAAAAATCGAAATACCAAAAACCTTGGATGTAAGACTGTAGTTTTTTATTTGATTCAGATTAAAATTAGTTCCATGAATCGATCAATCGAAAAATCAGTCTGATAGGTCTGCAGAGCCCTCAAGATCAACAGGATCTGACCCAGATTGCGTGGTTGGTGACAGCCCAAGTAGCACGATTGATTCTGTACAATCATGCTATCTACAAAGCCATCTCTCAAGCTTCAATTCAGTCTAAGAGAACAGAAGCATTCTCGTTGCCAGTATTTTCGTTTCATCTTGTTAACTTTCAGGTACCTGGAAAGCATTGTATCTGGATGTTTAGCTCAGTTCTGGTGATCACCTAGTCTGGTGATTCGAGTAGAGCGGGGATCTATTAAAAAAATTATGAACCTTTTTGTATTTGTTCTTCAATTCTTGCTTTTATTTCTTTTTTCAAAGCTTTGTTTCGCAATAGAAAAACATGTGTTGAAAAAGTTCAACAATATTTAAAAATGGCTTATTTGATGCATACCATGAATGCTCTAATACGTTAAGCAGGGTGAAAATGAATGAAAGTGCACGTACCCCATTTCACTGGGGCAAGAGCATCAAACATAATTTTTAAATACCGTCAATAAAACAATACTGATATTGTCTGGGATGAAAATGAATGAAAGTGCACTTACCCCATTTCCTGGGGCAAGCGCATCAGACATAATTTTTAAATACCGTCTATAAAACAACACTGATATTGTCTGCTGTTATTAACGATTGGACTTAACCAAATATTTCAGGCTCCTTCATTGGAAATATCTCTACAAATTCATTCACAAGCAGCACCATGAGTGGACGGCACCCATCGCCGTGACTGCCATTTACGCTCACCCTGTGGAGCACGTGTTGTCCAATCTGGTTCCTCCGTTCCTGGGAGTCCTCCTCCTCAGATCCCATGTCATCACCGCCTACATTTGGTTCTCAATGGCCATCATCAACACCCTCAACTCTCACTGTGGTTACCATTTTCCGTTTTTCTTCTCGCCGGAAAGCCACGATTTTCACCATCTCAAGTAAGTGCAGTTGCTACAATAAACTATTGCTTTAGAGTCTACCTGCAGGTAGTCGAAGATTTGATCTCACTTTTGGATAATAATCACTTTTAGCATGGAACAGGCTTTAGCCTTGGACTAACTACCCAAAAAACGCCGCACAGAAGGGGAACGCGAGATATTATAAGAATAATGCTCTTCCTTTTATGGAAGTCAGTGGTGAGTCATCATAATTGCTATAATCCTTTATAGTTCTGCGAGAACCTGAGCTGCGAGTCCTCATTCACATAATCAGTCTAACATCGTCATTACGATATATACATTTTAGTCAGCAAACCACGGAGATCTGTAATATTAGGGCACATCCGTCACATAGGCAAAGCCGAAATAGCAGACGAGAAAATAGCAAATTGAAAGCGGCAGAATGATAAGAAATTAGAGAAAGGAAAGCTGCAAAAATAGCATGGCTAAAACATGTTCCATGTTTTTGAATTTCAGCCGCAATTATGTATTTTCTTCAAAATCAAAATTATCATTTTAATTTTGGGTTTTAAGCCATTCTGGTTAACTTCTTCTTCGTATCTGCCTGTATCTCTCTTTATAACGAGCCTAATTCCAGCAGTTTTCATTTGATTTTGAAAAAAATGGGGCATAAAAGTGTTATGTTCACGAAGGATTACCCACAGTGGAAGAGATTTGATTAATCAGCGATGAGAGTATCAATATATTTGGACCGTAACAGTTGGCAGAGGCAGTAGGACCCGAAATAATACGAAACGATTACTTTAATCCCCCTCAATCCAAAAGGCTGAAAATATAAGCGTGATTGGAAGACTAGAACCTGAAAAAATGACAATTAGTACATTTTCCGTTTGCGCATGCGCAGAGTGAAGTATTGCTTTTGTGAACTATGAAACTCGTAGTTGACCATCTACAGTTTAACGTGCACATTCCCAGAAAGTTCTAACAAGATCGGATGAAAACTGGAAAATAACTAGGATTTTTTTTTCTTTTCAATATGGGCTGGGAGGAATCCCTGGTCACTGAGACCACTGTGATCTATAGTGACACTTTCCAGTTTCACTTCAGAATCCTTTTAATTCACAAAGTGAAAAAGGTTTTCAGGTGTTTCCTAGCCAATATCGGCGGGTATTAGGACACCCTTTCTGAAATGCTGGAATCTTACTGATGCAACAGCAGGACTTTCGCTGAGTAGGTACATGCTCAGCTGTCTCCGCCGGCACACACACACAGCCGGCATTCTATTGTCCAATTGGGCTGGACTCTGATCCCTTTTTAGCTAGTCGATCACCTTCTTCGTTGCCTTCTATTCCTTCTGACCCGGTACCCAAAGCAACGTTAATTTGTTGCCGAGGGCTGCACACTTGAGTGAGGTGAGGCAACTCCAGGTCAGCTTTGATGTTTTTGAGAAGGCAGAAATGGCGTTTAATATTGCCTGGCTGTCTGATAATATGTAAGTTCTTGCACCTTTGAGTCGTTTCCTGGCAATCTCTTGTGCACACAATTCAATTGCATGGGTTTCTGCCTGATAAATGGTGGCTACATTGCCCAGAGGTTGGAAAAGGGCAAAATTTGGGCCCATGATCCCCAATCCCGCTGCAAAATGAGGATATGCGGCCAAACAAACGGACAGACAGAAAATGCGAGTGGAAATTTTCATTCGGAGAAAACTCTTTTTTCTTCTGCCAGAAGTGCAAACAAAGCATTTGCTACCTTTAGTTTTACTCGGAATAAAAAGCCAACGATTATGTGAGGAAACGTTGAACCAAACATGAATTGAACGTGAACGCTGCGTTAAAAAGAAGATTTGAAAGTTATGGAATGTATGAATGCACCTTATGTCAATTCACTTTACAATCAACAGCTGCTAAGCTGCTTTGTTTCGGATGCGGGGACTTATCACATCAACCCGCGGCTCGCAATTGGGCCTAGTGACCCATTGCCCCAGGGTGGAGCACACTAGTAACTTTAATCGCTGGCAACTGTTTAGTAGCCGGGGAGTTCCCACCACCGCGCCCTAGTAAATAAATAGTTGAATAGTCTCTTCAACGAATTTGGAAGAAGCTGCATGTGTTTGTGCGCTCATTTTGAGACGAAGAAAGAAGAATCTGATGGAAAGGACGTTTTGGGTCCATCCAATCATCAGTTCTAGACTCGTAGATGGCAGTTTCATAAACTCTTGAATAAATTGAGAGAACATCCGAATAAATTCTCCAAGTACAAGGAAACATCAGGAACTCAAAGACAAGGGCTTTGAGGTTATTGGATATGCTGACGACATTGTGGTTATTGTCAGGGGCAAGTTCGAACAGACAGTGTGCGAACGAATGCAAATGGCCTTGGATGTAGTGCAGCACTGGTGCGGGAAGGAGGGGCTATATGTTAACCCTTATAAGGCCTTCCCTTCACCAGACGACGAAAGTTAGACATGCAGGCAGTACGGCTGGGGGGCAGACTACTTCCCTTCTGCACCAGAGCCAGATACCTGGGAGTCACTTTTGATCAAAAGTTAACCTGGACTCCACATATAAAGAGGGCTGTAGACAGGGCCCTTTTTGTATTGGCAGCAGGCAAACGCATGTTAAGCGGCCCACACACTATCCAACCGACCGCCGACAATCGGGACTGAAGGTGGGGGGAACCAACCGCTTGATGTCGGGTGGTTCTAGTCATCCAATGGGCCAGACGGTTGGGTCCCTTCCACACACCGCCCAACTCAGGTGCGAGTGCGGAGAGGGGGTCGTCTTTCGGCACCCCCCACCACCGAATCTCGGCCGACGGTTGGATAGTGTGTGGGCCCCTATAGGGAAGACATGGGGCCTAAGCCCAAGAATGACTATGTGGTTGTATACTGCAGTAGTCAGGCCAATGCTGACCTATGGGGCCCTTGTCTGGTGGACAAAGGTTAGCAAGGCAACGGCTGTGAGTCAGCTGGCCAAGATACAGCGGATGGCGTGCTTAGGAACTTCTGGTTCCATGCACACGAGTCCCACCATGGCAATGGAGGTCCTTTTTGGCCTTCCACCTCTGCAATTCTTTGTGCAGAGAGTGGCGTTTCTTCAGGGAGTCAGGTTGTGGAGGAATGGCTTCCTTAAGAAGGGATCTGGGTGTGCTCACCACGCCATCTTTGAGGAGGTGGCAGTGAATGAGTCAGCCCTCAGTGTCTCTGACTACATGGCGGAGGTGCGGAACTTTGATCTCCCCTTCAAGGTCTACATCCACAGTAGATCATTATAGTCTGAAGGGAGGCCTCAATTCGAACGAGGGGCTCTAGTGTTCTACACTGATGGCTCCGTCATGAATGGTAGAGCTGGTTTGGGCATATATGGCCCAAGAATGGCGATTGCAGAATCGCTGGGAACAACTGCTACCATTTTCCAGGCAGAAGTACATGCCATACGCTCTTGTGCCGACAGACTCTTGTGTCGACGAGTTAATGGAGCGACAATATATATTCTCTCAGATAGTCAAGCTGCGCTCAAGGCGCTGGCCTCTTTCACAATCTCCTTGAGACTGGTGCAGGAGTGCTTGGCTAACCTCAAGACCCTTGCCAGTAACAATAAGGTTACATTGGTGTGGTGCCCTGGGCACCAAGGGGTTGAGGGGAACGAAAAAGCGGACACCTTAGCTAGGGAAGGTGCTGCTTCTCTCCCGGTTGGTCCAGAACCCTTCCTGGGCACAACGGAGAGCTTTCTTCGGGGAGAGCTTTCCAAGTGGGAGAGTAAGAAGGGTACTGCCTGCTGGCTCCGAGTTAGGGGACAGAGGCAGGCAAAACAATTTATTGATTTCTCCAGGAAGAGAGCTAATGAGCTGCTCAGCCTAGGAAGAAAGGAGATACGTATAGTAACAGGGCTCTTAACGGGGCACTGTCCACTTAATTATCATCTCCACAAAATGGGCAAATCTGACACAACCCTCTGCCGGTTTTGCGGGGCTGAGGACGAGACTGCGTGTCATGTGATCTGCCACTGCCCTATGCTGGCAAGACAGCGTTTTCTAACGTGGGGGCAAGTTTCCGTTGATCCCCAGGTTATTAAAACGGGAGAGGTAAAGAATCTTCTCTCATTCGCCAAAATGTGGTGGGGAAGGGTGGACCTTCCAGATTTATCTGGAGTTGACGACAATAGGTCGCCACAACAGGCTGGGATGCTAATGCCATCCTAGTAAATACCAGGCAGTTAGTGCTTGGGTCCCAGGCAGCTCCTGACGATGGGTACAAGTGCCGTCCACTGGACATTCAGTGCCCAGTTAGGCAGGGTGCTCACTCGGGTAGACAAAGGTGCCTGGGAAGGAGTTGGAGGTCTCGACCTCCTCCTCTAGCCACAATAGGTCCTCCAGGACCTCAGTGGAAAAAAAAAAAAAAAAAAAAAAAAAAAAAAGTAACATTGTCTCAGAATGAGCAGAGGAAGTTTTGATGAATTATTGATAACTCTCAGACCACGTACTTGCACGTAACTTTTTTTCGTCCATTGTCACAATGAAAAAGAAAACAAATACACTGCAAAGGAGATGGCACAGCAGCTTCCTCGTTACATCCTTTATCATATGAGCTAAATTGAATCAAAATTGTGAAAGTTAAACCTGTTTAAAGAATTTCACGTTAGCAAATGCGCAGAGCGTACCGCTGTTTATATTGAGATGAAATTCCTATGGGACTTCAAGAGACTTTATTCGCACAATCCCTTCAAATTTGAGCTAAATTACAGCAGTTTCAAGAATTTCACGTTAGCGCATGCGCAAAGCGTACCGTTGATTATATTGTGATGAAATTCGTACGGGACCTCAACAGACCTTATCCGCATATTCCCTCAAAATATGAGCTAAATTCATTCAACATTTGGAAGTTATTTCTGTAACAAGGAAATGCGGACAGACAGACCGACAGACACGGAACCAAATTTGTTCAGTAGGCTATGATATGAAACGCAAAATGCGAGTGGAAATTTTGAATTCGGACATTTTTTTTTTGCTCTTTAAAATGCAGAGCGTACCGCTGTTTATATTGAGATGAAATTCCTATGGGACTTCAAGAGACTTTATTCGCACAATCCCTTCAAATTTGAGCTAAGAATTTCACGTTAGCGCATGCGCAAAGCGTACCGTTGATTATATTGTGATGAAATTCGTACGGGACCTCAACAGACCTTATCCGCATATTCCCTCAAAATATGAGCTAAATTCATTCAACATTTGGAAGTTATTTCTGTAACAAGGAAATGCGGACAGACTGATCGACATACATACAGGCCGACAGACACGGAACCAAATTTGTTCAGTAGGCTACAGAACGCAAAATTTTGAATTCGGACATTTTTTTTTGCTCTCGAAAGTGAACACAAGGCTTCCGCTGCTTCGCAGACTCGGAAGCGAAAAGTTTGAAAACGATATAGACGAACCGACTGAACAGTTCCTGGTGCGCGGGGGCAGATACGTAGAAATCAACGTGACTTATTTCTCCCGGCGATTGTTCACTCACCCGTCGAATAGGTTTCGACGCAATTTTTCAGTTGCCGTGATTAAAAAATTGTTCGTTTGCGGGGCTGCATTTAAGGCTGTGTGATTCATTTCAACTTCTCAAGGCGACTAAATAGTTGCCTAGAGAAAGTTGACAGAGTGCGCAGGGCCCTTAAGCGTGAATATAGGTATCAGTAATGCGAGTAGCCCCTGACATTTCGAATAGGATCTAATGGTACCGATTTCTTCACAGGTTCAACCAATGTTACGGGGTGCTGGGCATACTAGACTGGCTTCACGGAACGGACACTCTCTTCAGAGCCTCAAAAGCCTACAAACGCAATCAAACGTTTTTCACTCTCAAACCCCCGCGGGAAATCTACCCGGACGAAAAAAAAGAAGAGTAGCAAACTCACAAAAGTGAGACACAGTAAACTTTGATTCGGTACACACCTGTACTATGCTCAACTGTATGTATTTTTAACCGTTTTTATATATTTACATGTTTATACACGACACTGCACACTCATATTATTTCACAAATGTACTCGTGTTAGTGGAAGCAGGCGTGACATATCTCCGCTAATTTGGCAGTGATTAAAAGATGTACCGTAATTCGAAAAAACTCTCTTTTTTGGAAAATTGATTGCATGCCGAGTGCACTTTTGAGGGACAAAGTCGGATGGATAAACATTGATACAATAATTAGGTCAACCCTTTTGTCTCCCTAGTTAAATGAACGTTGTCCTTGGCAGTGAAGGAAAAACACTGATTTTAGCAATGATAAGACTCAATTTAGTTTTAAGTGAGGTAGGTATTTATAAGTAAATACAAAATAACAATTATATCCTGAATAAATCATAATTAATTTCATACAATTTGATTGGCTATAATTCTAATTACGTCTTGGAATATTCCTCGATGGTGACCGTTGACAGCAAAATTCAAATTACACAGTTGTATTAAGGGGAGAGGCATGGAAGAAAAATCAAACACTATTTAGTTATTTAAGAAATAACAAATCCTAAAAATGACGACATCTGTCCTTCATTTCCTACAATGACCGCAATGATAATACACAAATCTTGAACTCCAACTTTGTTTAAAACAAGCTTACTAAACAACAAAGATTATTTGAAAACAAAGACGCGAATGAAGTCAGGCGTTTTAGGTCAAACGGGCAGCTGAGTCGGTCGTAGTTCCTCATCGTTGGTTTTGTCTAAGAGAAAAGGAACAACCGAAAAAAGGAAGATAGATTTGTCCACAGAATCTGCATTCATCAGCTCTTAGTTGAATTGGTTAGTGAGATGATATATATGCGATGCCGAAAAATTAAGATGTTTAGACTGATCGAAAACGTGTTACCTACATCCTAATAGCCCAAGGATCACGATAGACGAAAACGCAGACAAATTCCAACACGATTATCATTTTTTGATAATGCGTGATTGCTCGTGTGGTTGCGGGTTCACTTTTAGAATCTGAAGCCTTTCTCAGTCGATTTGTCGTCCAAAACTACTAGGAAATGCCTCCACATTTGCATATGTTCGTAAAAACTTAGAAAAACCACGTTTTTAAGCATCTATGCGATCGGGCTGTCTAGAAGTTATGACTAATTAGAATCCCAAGGAACGGATTCTTTTTACATCAATTTTGATGATTGTTTTTATTATCGAAAATTATAAACAAAAAAATCAGATTTGGAAAATGTGCAGTGGAATAAATTTGAGTGGCTTGAGAAAATTTGCGTGATTCGGACAGCTGGGATGGGTTTTTTAATCCGCGGTGCGTTCGTGTAACCAATTTTCCCCCCATTTCATTCTGTAGATGTAGTAGTATTACCAATTTTTTGAAAAAAGTGTAAATTGACCAAAAATAAACTTCAAGGGGGACCTAAGTGGCTTTATTCCATTGTATAACAACAATTGGTTCTTTTTTAATGAGAAGAATGGAAAACTGGTTACATCGTATTCCTCAAGAGAATCTAGTTGAGTTGGCCTCAATTTCCAGGTAACCACGAACGATGGTAATTTGTTTGCTTAACCGCAGTAAATGTCTTGTTTTCGATCATTATAATTATAGAATTCTGCTCAGATACAAAGAATGGTCTTTTACTGCGGGATTTTCCGTCTTTGTTGAGATCATGAGAAATTACAGAACTAGACAAATAACTGAAATTCTCTTAAAATACCAAGTAGCCATCCCATTTCCACGACATGGGAGCATTTAAGACTCATAATGTGTGGCGTATTCGTGTTCAGCGTTCAATTTCATGCAAGAAAGGCACACTTGAATGAGCGGATACGAAAGTTGAAACTTAGGCGCGTTTACAACATTTTACAAAATGACTTCAAATTCGGATTCAGCAAACCCAAAGACATATAGACAACAATACCTCTTGTTGTCTAAAAATTGGCGTAGCATTGGACGCGACAAGGAATTGGTACAAACAAGATAGACGTAAGACCAAAATTGATCTTGAGGGAGCTCTGACATGCAAAAACAGTGAATTTTCCGATTTGAAACAACTCAAAAGCTTCCTAGCCTTGAGTAGTGATAAAGAAAAATGTTTATCATCAGAAATAATGACCAAAATTACCTGGTAGAGGAACCCAA
The DNA here is from genome assembly GCA_031894815.1 of Creontiades dilutus. Lineage (NCBI taxonomy): Eukaryota > Metazoa > Arthropoda > Insecta > Hemiptera > Miridae > Creontiades > Creontiades dilutus. The sequence goes on along the minus strand of JAVIWC010001773.1, from coordinate 2,495,094 downwards.
CCAACTTTTTTTTTTTTTTTACCGGCGCTGATTACATATTTATTGGAAACAAGCCCTTTGATTACACGAATCCCGCAAATACTACACGTTGAGATTTTGTCCTCCTCAATATACACTACAACTCCAACCTTGCTAAATTGTGATGGTAAACTGTTTGACATTCATCTAAGTTTGAGATGTCAAAGTGAGTGTGCTTGACACTTTTACACATTTACATCAAATTATCAGAAATTTCGAACTATCAACGAGATGGTATCTCACAGAACTAATTATTGCTCTAATCAGGTACCTGTTTATGATTATTACCAATATTTTTGTTTTAATTTACCTCTAAATTTTTGTGTACCAACTTATTATGCACACAAAAATTGCCAATGTGATATAGTATTTTAGTTAAACCTTTTTCATTTTGATTTAAACCTTTTCAACTTTCAATTGAACATTTTTCACTTTCAATTAAACCTTTTTTTTTTAATTGAAAATTTTCTATTCTCATGTAGGAGAGTAAATTTTGAAGGAATGGAACGCATAAAAACTTTATTTACACACACACACACACACACAAAAACATAATATGAAAACTTTATTTACAAGAAACTAGCACAGAACTCGCCTTGAATCGCTGTAGGTACCCAAGTTACTCAGAAATGGGTAAATACAGATCATTATAATTATGTGACAGTCATGTACTTGTTAAAAAATGCGTTTTTTCTGCACTAGTTTCTTTTGAATAAAGTTTTCATATTCTGTTGGTTTTTTTTTGTGTGTGTGTGAATAAAGTCTTTGTGCGTTTCATTCCTTCCAAATTCACTTTCCTGCATGAGAATAGACAATTTTCAACTAAGAAAAAAAGGTTTATTCGAAAGTGAAAAAGGTTTAATTCAAAGTAAAAAAGGTTTAAGTCAATGTGAAAAAGGTTCAACTAAAAGGTAATATACTATATAACGAAGAATTTGACGACAAAACGATTTTTGTCAGGTAGATAAGGGTGTGGGATCAAAGAACTACTAGATTAGATAAAACTGTTGTGATTTTCTTAAGATTGATTTGTAGCGATTGATAATACTTAATTTTAGGCACTAGGGATTGAAATGTGATGTGATCATAAGGAAAATTACGTAACTAAGAATGTATTGTTGTATAAGCTCTTACCCTATTATTTTACTCCCATTTTGGTGTTTAGTTTTAGCATCTCTGAATAAATAGCAATGAGTCCGAACTAAATCCATACATTTTATTAAGAGATCTCGAAAATGTAATGAATTCATTGAAATCTTGGCTTCAAAATCAAATTGTTGAAATTTCCTGTCATCTATTGAAACATGATTATGTTAATACATGAAGTACTTCTGTGCAATCAATTTATTGTTAGCACAACAACGTGAAAAATAATATCTTGTGGGTAAAACTCTGTATCAGTTGAACTGGTTCTAGACTCCTTTTCTGGACAACCAACTTATGGTTCCAGGACTCTCCACAACTGGTTCCAAGTGTCTCTGAACGGTTAAAAATGGGCCTAGTTTGTCCAGAACGGTTCAAGAATGTTTCTCTGGACAAATCCAAACGAATTCTAAAAAGATACGCTTGAAGAATAATTGTGATAAATAGGTACGTAATGTGAACCGAGTGTTTTAATAAAACAGAGGATTCTTGATAGAGGTACAAATAATCCGAATTTGACATGAAGATGAATATATTCGGCCCCACTGTATAAACTTATAAAAAATTAGGTATTATAATTAGCATGGGATATTGTATAAGTGTTTTGGTAAAAAGCACAATAAAATAACGTTATATAACGAATCTTCCTTTTATTCCCACAAGGTCCTACTGCTAAAATAGTCATCACAGTTACTTCATCGTATAAAAATAAAGAATCTCATATCATACATGTATTAGTTGCAAGAAATTAATACTAACAAGTTAACTTCATTAATTCTAGTAGGTACTTCTTCGTTTTTATGGTATGACAAAACTCCAAATTTCCTGATTTAAGGCCCAACGTAAGAAAAGTAAAATCTAGGGATGTTAATCCTCATAAATCACGATTTCGTGAAAGTTCTATAATCCATTTAAAATTGTTCAGAGTCAGTTAAGGATCGATATACGCATCGATCAAAATCAATGAAATCTATCCTGTTCACCTAAGAAGAGATATTTCAATATTGAGACTTCAAAAGAGGAATGAAATGCCGTTAGTCCTAAGATTCTCTGGCAATTTCTCGAACACTGTAGTGTTTCATGGAAACCAGCAGCTAGATAACCAATTCATGAAATCCTTAAGAAACAAAATCAAAAATTGAAATATCAAGAGCCAGTAGAAGGCCAGTACACGTTGCATGGTCTGTAACTTCAGTGGTTAGGCTGTTGACAATGGTTTTACATTATGCAGTGGAAATTGCATTCAGCAACCGAGAAGGTTGGTAATTTGTTTCAGTTCGAAGTGACTGGTTGACCAGTTAGAATTGTAGAAACCAATCGGTTCCTAAACACTGCTGTCGCCATTTTGGGCGTCGGCATTGGAAATCTTTCTTCAATGAAGTTGGGGTCACTGTCACCAGGACGTATCAACAATATTGATTGAAGGGATTGGGGGGCCAAAAATCGAGGAATTCGGGGAAGAGCAAGACATAGAGAACTTCTGGTTCTGGTAGGACTGCTAATACAGCCCACTATTCACGTGAGAGTCTGAAGAACATGTTCTCTGGTCAAATGATCTCCCTTAGCTTCCACGCTCGCCAGATTTGAGTCCTGTTGATTTCTTTCTGCGTTTTTATCTAAACGGTGAAGACTTTAACCATCTTCCAAACTGGAACAGACATGCTGAGAAGAGTCCAGAAAAACGTCCACTGAAGACCCCAAATATGCATTGCTCACCAAGGCCGTCATTTCTACATTATTTTCGAGGATAAGTGAAGAAAAACTTGATCAGCTTTCAGGATAAAACAAAACTTTTCCATTATCATGTTTCTGTCATTTTAACCAGCTCTTTCATAAGTGGGAAAACTAGTTGCCACACCCTATATCATGAAGACTATTAGGTACAACAACATAAAACTATAATCTATAAAGGTTTCCCGTGGTTAACTAAGAAATTGACAAATTTAACTCAAGTCCTCATAACTCAGAAATGATCCACTGAGTATCCATACTTATAATAAATACCTAAAAATAATAACTCTGAATGAAATGGACAGATTCCTTGATTACTTCAATTTATTTTTTTCAACTCAGAAACTATGGTAGTTCATTCTAGGGTTTAAGCTCACGTCTCCGAAATTGGTCAGATTAACAGTTTGCAAGTTGTCGGCCCAAAAGACATTTTTCAAAAGTCTGCCCCATCTTTCAAGGAAAGGCGTGCGATAATCTCCTGGGACAGAAACAGGGAAACGTGAAGACATCTAGAAACACCTTGCAATAGGATCGCTAATTCCCGATCTTAACTACGAGTATAGGTTCTAACAATGAAAAGCACCGCAATGTAAAATAATGAAGGGCCGCATTGGAGACTGTACGCCTAAAATCAACAGTACAATCGCACTTGTGGTTAAAAGTAGTGATAATTATTTTTAAAGAGGAAATAGAATCCATTTTGACATTTTCCCTCTAATTTCACTATTATGCAATAAGTAGTAGTTTTTTTTATTAACTTTTAAAGTTATCAATATTTTTGAAATCACAGGGAGCCACGACAGGATTTGGGCAACGATATCAGAAATATAAAATGGAACAATCGGACGAAAATAACCGCTCATTGCGAGAGGACGCTTTAGTTGCGACAGAGTTTTGGTTTTATACATGTGACAACCCAAACAGCACTTGGCCAGTCTGCCAATTTGCTCTTGTTGTGAAGGTAAAAGCTTGGATGTTGGCAGAATGCAGCAGAGCAGCATGGAAGTGAGGGAGATAAAGCAGGGAGCATGGGGATTTACATGGTTATGGAAACGCTGACCCTGCTGAAGTGCGCAGTCCCTACCAACAGACTTAAGATTGTGGTGTTAGTATGACTGTGATGTTTGGAACCATCTCAAAAAACCGAAACTACAACCAATCGAGCCTGACCACAGTGCAGAAGGCCCTCTCACAGTCTTGGGTGCAGAAAATATCCAATTTGCCAAAAAACTTATTTCTGTTCAGCACACTAACCTGCGGTAGATTTTGAGCTTGGCAGCGGAAAATCAGCTGCCTTTCTGCTGCTCCAATACGCATTATCCATCCGAATCAGGAGTTACACAGTACTCTGAAGGAGGGTGTGCTAACGAGGATACAGCTCATAATAATAGCAGCTTCCTGCATTTATAGGTACCAGTTTAGTAAGCTATCTCATACACCTTTGAATCAGCAGTATGCGATTTACAATTTTCTGTAGTCTCAAACATGCCTTTTTACCCCGGAGTTATCAAATACTGAACTCGACTGAGTACACAACCAATCTAGTCACTTCAATCTGTCTGGTTGACCATCGTCATGCTTTACCTCAATCACATGAAAGTCTTTCTGCTTACGCGTTATTCCGCATTCATGTGAACCAAGCATAACACAGTATTTTGAAGAGAAAGGCGTTCTACAGGAACAAAACAGTATATCAGAGTTGAGGACAGTAAATAGTGCAGAGGCAATGAGATCAACTCAAAAACGTGATATTGGCAATGAAATAATATAATCAGTTGCGTCGAGATGTTTGAAGAGCTTGGCAAAAGCCTCCTTGATTAGGAAAATCAATCAAATGTAGCTGGACAGGCAAATGATTGAAGAAAGGTCGCACTCGCTGTACTCAACTGACCATTCAATGAATTTTTCGCTGATTTGAAGAAAACAATTAGTAACCAGAATGATTTAAAGAGAAAGATAAGGTGCATTAAACCATTTTGTTCTGTACAAAATGCTAGTGAGATTGCATATTGGGTTTTTGAAGCTGAGTCTCATACTAAAATACCCATTCATCTGCGAAGAGCTTGGAAGAAATGGATATTTGTGGAATTTGTTGACTTAAATTATGAAGCAGCTCTGAGACACGCAGAAAGTGAGACAAATAGTGTTAAGATGTCGGGAGGAAAATTGTAGCTCAAACCATAGCTTTTCGCCTTCATTTCAAATCAAAGCTGACTCCGTAGTTATCAGATCTGATAGAATAAACCATGGTTGATGAAAGTCTCTCTCTGGACTTCTCCCAAGGGAAGGCATAAGTTCGAATTCTATTAAGGTATCAACAATTTATTGGGGCGCAACAATTCCAAACTAAGCACAAATACGAAAAATAATAAATTTCCCAAATCAACCATTTGCTCACCGCCCTACGTCAATGGAAAGGGATACGCGATTTAACTATGGAATGATTGGATATTTCGGACACAATGATGAAACAAGATTTCCTATTGCCTGGACCAATGTAATGTTTCTGAGATGAAGATGAATAGGTACTGAAGAAGACAAAATCAGCCTATTCAATCTTAGCACACGTCTGTAAAAGAGTTTTGTTTAAATGACTTTTTGATACTTCTAACACCCGAAATATAGAAGCAACTCTATTTTCCCATAATTGCAAAATGGAAACAACAACAACAAAAAACTTAAGACCTTGTTAATATTCAGACTGATCTCTCCTAAATCGGTCGGGATTAGTTATTGTCTGCTTTTACATCTGGACTAATAAGTTTTTCAGTCAAACCTTAAGGGGTCTCCCTATCTCGCATTGTACATACCGTCTATAAGGTACATCCTGTGATATTGTTGTCTTTCCGTGAACTCCGTCCCTCGTTTATAGAGGAACTTGACGAGGAAAATAAACAGGGGGACAGCGAAAATTATCAAGACCATCGGCAATACGTAGTCTTTCCCAGTTGTTGGAGATTCGATAAATGATTCGCTCTCTTTGGAGAATTTGTCTCCTTTCACCATGGTGAACATTGGCTTCATTCTCTTATTGGTTGGCTTCGAGGTTGCTATCGTGGTGGTGGAAGATGTAGTTGAAGACACTGGAACAGGTGGTGACACCTCTGCTGACAATTCCACAGGGGCGCCTGTTAACATATTTTTTTCTTATTAAAAAGAATAGACAGCAAAAACCGCTCAGCTTAAGAATGGAGCTCAACACTGAAAACATAGGAAAGTTGCATACATTATAGAGACGTCTCTAAGTTTGGTTTGTGGTAGCAAAATGAATTACCTATCCTGGATTCAATAGCTCCAACACAGGCTTGTTGAAGAATTATTTGATGTGATCAACCTTATGACTAGAAGAAATACAATACCCAGAATTAAAAGCAGATGAAACCAGTGAAGATTTAATGATTTATCACTATTATTCCTCCATTCACTCCTTTCCCTAATTAATGGAAAGTTCTGAAATATGTTGTACAATACAACAAAATCCATAATCAAACAAAAAAATAAGCAAGAAAATTGGCAGTATAAGCTGTATGAGCAGTTCTATAATGGAATGTTTGTTAAGGGTCGATTACATAGGGCAAGTTTAGTAGCAGGTAACTGGCGAGTAGGGTGGGGTGCGAGTGAGACAGTTGGCTAGTGTCAATGACACACAAACAATGATTTACAAGCCAAATCGCTTCCAGTTTTCGGTTCAAAGACGACGTGCTTGTGCTTCGAGATCAGAAATGAAGTGGACCGTTTCACAGTTTTTGGAGGTGTACTCAATTTACCCTGTGATGGAGAATTTAAAGAACCAAGATTATTTCAACAAGAAATTAAAAGAAGAGGTATTCAAACGCCTGATGTGCAATAAATGAATAGGAGTAATGGACAAGAAAAAATTAAAGACAAAAATCAAATAAATTAAAGTTTACAGACAAGAACTAAACAAAATTGAAAAAGTAAGGACTGTCCATTCTCAAAGCATTTCGATAAGCCGAAGGTTCTTCGATTTTTTTTCTCTGAACACTACCACCACCATATTTCTCAAGTGTTTGTATCCATGGTTTTACCCACATTTTTCTGCGGCCTCTTCACGACTTTCTTTTCTTTAGAACTCCAATTTTAACAACTGAACAACAACTCCCGCATAAACTACATCATCCAAAATTTCAACAGGAAAATAAAATAATGCAACTAAATTAAACTAAAAACTTATATAACACGTTCCACTCAGTCACATGCGATATGGGCGCTTCTACACTCACTCGCTGCTTTTAAACCTTGGCACAGGGCCAGTTTACTAGCCAACAATCTCACTGGCTAGCCAGCAGCTAGTAAAGTAGGCAGGTCGTTGACTTTTCCCGCAGCTCACCAGCTAGTGAGCTAGAGAGCCAATGACACAGGGCGAGTTCATTAAAAATAAAAATAATAAAAACAGAGAAGACAGAACAGTTTGTGCCCCTTTCACTTCATAATGAAAAAGGATACTTCTGAAATATGTTTAAATGCTAAACGTTGAAATTTGACCTATCTTATAGGAAATTGAGTCCAAAACCGTCATCAAAGTTGTAACACAATAGGGAAAATTAGGTATACATGTAGAAAAACAGGACCTAACAATGGGGGGAAGCTATGCATATTGTTGGATGAGCTCGTACTTGTCTGGGACCCATCTTAATCGATTCTGTGTAAAACATTTCTAGTAAATGATTCGCTCAGGTCATTGTGAGGCTTAGGAGGCCACTTTCAGCTTCAGAATTTTTTATTATTTCCTTTGGGCGAATTTTTATGGATCTAAAAGCAATTCCAGCTGATTTTTCTTAAACAAAAATACAAGTTAATGACACCTCACTTGCCTATGTCAGTGACTAAAAGGATGCGTCGCTCTTTGAAGGAAGACTTTTAATGGTCATAATCTTTCATGATTAACAAAAATTTTCGAAATATACGTTTTTTAAAAATAAATTTCCTTTGTTACTTTACATTTTAAAATTCATTTCAACCATATATCTTCAACATTGACGATTTGGAGACTATTTAAAATTCACCCGGCTTATCTGCGACACCCTACACTACCAATACAGGGTATTTTCTATTCAATTCATTCCATATATTTAATGGAGGTACCTACCTATTTTATTCGGGTTGTGACAATTATTCTTCTCTTTCAAAATGTTTTTGCCCTTTTGCAACATTTTTTCGAGTTCTCTTAACATGAGTTCCATTTTAACTTTTTCATTCTTCGTATATTTCACGATAATTCCAAAATGTATCTTCCGAAGTGAACTAAATGTGATACACAAGGGCTGTGATTTGTTTTTACACGAAACAACATTATTTTGTACTGCAAATTATGGCTAGTTTATCTTGCCCCAGATGTCACTCATTTTGCCGGAGTATGGGACGAAGTGGCAAAAAGTATTTAGTAGAAATAAGCTGCTCCTAAATGGTAATAGCGACGAATTCATTGATTAATTCGGTAGGTAATTAGTTGTAGTTCAAGATGTCATACATGGTAATCGTAACTCAATAAGTCTTAAGTCCAAAACCACAAATTTTTGTTCGTAATGGCCCGGTATCCCATTTTACCCAAATTGAGATGCCACAGTCGGTCCCATCCAAATTGTATACATTCATGAAATAGACATGCAAGGAGAAATCCGTTGAGCACATCACCTACCGGCGAATTTTCGAGTGTTGGATTCATACTTGAGATATAGAAGTAGTTTGCACTTGGGTGGGTTTACGTTGTTTGTAACATATAACCCCTCCCCGGCTTTCCATACCTATCAGTCCGTCCTCTCCCATTTCAATCTCACCTACACCTACCTGTCTTGCTAAATTTTTGAAGATATCATCTCCCGTTTCTTCAACTGCGTGAATTGCATTTTATGAGACGTTGTTTTCCCGAACCCTTTCGGAAGACGTACCATCCCCAAGTCGCCGCATCTGGGCACTCTTCAACGCCGCAGATTTTCCGACCACAATCATTGTCGACCTCAAGCAAGCACTCGGAATTAGGGTTGTGCCCTACCTTCTCTCTTTCACCTCTTTTTCTTATATTTCAATGTTCCAGGGGTTACCTATGTGCTTCAAATTACAGTCCACTACAGTTAATTGAATTTTTATCGAACCAAAAGAAGGGTCTCCACATCGAGAAAACAAATTACCTACTTAGGCTACCCAGTAATGACTCCGAAATGAAATGCATAAAGAAAGCTGATATTTACCTTTCCGTGGGGATATAGTCTTGTGGGGCTCCAAAGATGTTTTCAGACTATCGGGAGCATCTACAGTCAAATTGTGATCCTTGGACGGACCCTTATCTTGGATTTTGGAGAACTTTTTGGCAGGGAACGTGCCGCCACCTTCCATCACTTGTCCCGACTTCTTGACATGATCAACTTTCAAATGTACGATTTCGTGGGATGTTTTATTTGCCGAGGTCGAGTTAAGCACAACAGGCTTCGATATGTTTTCATTTGTTCCAACTATCGATTTCTCTTCGGAGAAATGGGTCGCAGAGTTCGAATCATTAGTGTGTAATAGAGCTGGGACACTGGAGTTTGCAGCAGTTATGTTGATTTTTTCGTGAGCTATTCCGTGTTTTGTAATTGTAGGGATATTGTGATCGAGACAGAGAGAATAGAAAGGCACAACATTGAAAATAATTGCTACAAAAAACGGATTGATCTTACAACGATGTCTCATTTTGTTGAAGGCGCTCACGGCAACTAACTGGTGACAACTTCTATTGCAACATAGTTTCCAAACCGACCATGAAAAGTCACACCCGTCCGGAAAGTGCCCTGTTTGCAACCTGTAACTACACTCGAAGAACTACTAATCCATCCACAAACGACCACAATGGTTGAATGATATCGGTAGGGATGTTCCGATATTATCGATATCGATAAATATCGATATTTCTCTTTCGATATTTTTGATATTATATCGATATAAGGATTTCGATATTATCGGGATATCGAAAGATTTAGGTGAGTATCGGATTTCGATATTGCATTTATTTTAGTTAGCTATTTTAATAAAAATTCGGGTTTTCAATCGCAAATGGCAATGATATTAGTTTGATCCAAATACATTTTTTTAAATAAAAAAACTAAAATTTCATTCTGCCCATGTATGCATGTAAGTTTTGCTAAGTATTATCTTTGGGTGAAAAGGTTTGTGTTTCAGTTAAGCCTATTCCAACAGCATATTTGCAATATAAAGTTTTAAAAAATGTACCAGAATCATTGAATCATATTGCTCAAATGATTATTTCTGTTTTCGTACTGGAAATTCACTGTGCGATTGTTTTGGGTAACTTATATTAGCTAAACTAAAAAAAAATTTTTTCAACCGAATTTTACAGCAAGGAATAAAAATTGCTTCCATTTTATATCAATTTACCCAATTTTCTACAGTATAATTAATTATAAAATCAGTTTAAGATTGTAGTAATATAATCACGTGAATACAAAGAGTTTTGTCATAAAATTGTGAGCAATCATAAAAATTGCGTAATATCATTCGATATTGCTGATATCGATATTTTGTTGCGATATTATCGGTGTATCGATGTTGATGGTTAATATCGTTATCGATATCGAATATCGGAAGACCCTCGATATCGGAACAACCCTAGATATCGGGAACCACTTCCAGAATCCTATAATTCCCTTGGAACCTATCGTGGACGCTAAACAAGTATTCCACCATGGATCGTGACACTCTTCCTCCATGCATGGATCGTGTTCCCACAACGTGTTCACAACTAAAATAAAATAAATTGATTCTCTACTGGCGGGAACGGCGCATGAACAATACAACTAAGGACTTGGTAAAAACCCGGAAATACTTAGTTGTTTTCGCTAATTCCAAAATCCAGTTAGGTATAACTGATATTCATCTAATTCTCAAAAACAGCGCGAATGTTATGTTATTTTTGGAGTCCTTCAAATATATTACAACTTGTGTTGCATTTCTTCTTTCAAAATATTTTGAATACCTATGTGCACAATAATCAATGTCAATCAGGTATGTGTATATTCATAAACCAATTTTTTAATATTTAAAAGCCTAATTTATCACTGTCACCAGCTGTAAAAATCTCATTTCCATTCATTACATCCTCTCGTAGAATGTGGGGCATGGAATTTGGTTGAAAAATCTTTCAAAACTTGAAAAACGTAGTTCAACCTTTACAGGAATGAAATCACTTGTCTTCTAACATGAATGTTGTAGGGCCCCCAGTCGCCCCTCTGGTTCCCCAATTTGAACCCAATCAGGAGATCGCTGCCCCTCAGGAGGAGAAGGGGACAACCCCAGACCCTGGATTGGCTGGGCTGTTCCCTGTGTCCAGCAGTGATGGGTAGGATAGATGGAGGCAAGTGGGGGAACAAGGCTAGACTCGTCAGCCAGTGCATTTTCGCCAACCATGGAAAATTGTGATCGGTGATATAGTCCAGTTGTGACGGTGATCAGAAGTGATCTTTGTAGAGACGGTACTAGATCGGTAGTACTTTAAAAAAGTACTATTAAAGTTTTTGTGAGCTTGCTGTTTTGTTAGTAACAGTACAGTGGAATATACCCCGGGACAGCACCTTGGAAATTCCCACCTGATTATGATCGCAACCCTTTGTTATACTCTACGTCGTTGATCCTCAACTCCAGCCATTCCACCCCTTCTTGGCTAAGATCCCTAGGATCTGCTGAAAACTCGTTGTGATCTGTATTTGTTCTTACGTTGCCTAACGGTGCAATAACCTTAAATCCTCCCGGAGGATCCTGATTGTGATTGCTAGTCTACTCTACTATTTTTAACTACTATCTACTATTAATTAACTTATCTACTATTTTTAACTTCTTCAAAGTCTGAGACTGGAGGTGATCCCTCCCAAATGGAATCCTAGATAAAAGAGCCTTGATACTACCTTAGATTTAAGATTGTCATATTATTCTATATATTGGTTTCTTTGCGTTTGATCTTTTCTTGTAGTTATATGTGATTGCCAATGATTGTGAGTGGTTACTTAATGTTCCTGGACTCCCCTACTGCGCTTTTTGGGTAAAAGCTGTCAGTCCCCTTCAGGGATCCTAGACCCTTTAGGTCCGCTACCATACATTCTTTCAATTATAAGATCTCCGAGGAGAGCTCTAGGGATTTCCAATAAGAAGAGAGGCCAACAGAATGTAATGCCTAGAAACTCATTTGATAGTTCGTAACTACAAAAATCATCATTACTGCCTGCCAATGGTTTTTGCTCTTTAAAGGAAAATAACAAGGGAATTCTGCTGATTGACAGTTTTGAATTCAGTGGCAACATTGCCAAAGAGTGAGGAAGGCTTCTCAACTGACCTCTTTCCAGTTAGTTGCCAGCAAACGTGAAAAGAGTCTATAATTCAGGCGCATGCATTAAATTACAAATTTTGTGGGTCTCATTACCACAATTCTATCAATTTTCTATATTGAAATGTATGCATGTTTTTATTTTGTGTTTGTAAACCTTTTAGCTAAAGCTTTTGAAAAGAAACCATGGTGTTTGAGAAACCTTGAATTTCTTAAGAAAAGGAACAAACTCCATATTTTGATTACAACCCATCAACCTCATTACCTCCATCAAACCATGGAATTGATTAAATTAAGAAATTGTGATTTGAGCATCATATTGTCCTTCGTTTTGCTCTTTGTGATCTCTGGAAGCTATATGCAATTTTGAAAGAAATTTGGAAGGGGTTTCACTGTCATACGATTTCAGCATTGGAGATTGTTGGAATTTTTGAGAATCACCCATTCTTACAAGGGACCTTCTTCATTCTGGGAACTGCACCTACTCCATGGTTAGCTACTTCTATTTCGTCTACTTAAAGTTTCATGGTGAAAGATTTTCAAATTCGTTTATTTAAAGTTTCATGGTGAAAGATTTTCAAATTCGTTTATTTAAAGTTTCATGGTGAAAGATTTTCAATTTCGTTTATTTAAAGTTTCATGGTGAAAGATTTTCTAAGCTATCCAACTGTGAGTTACAAACACGAAAGTGATGAAGAGGATGTATCAAACATCATGTATCATAACATTCGACACTTGTTGAATGATCACTCAATTCCTAATCAATTCAATAAGTTCAATTTTTCCAATTCCATTGGTTTGGAAACTCCTTTATCCCCGATGTAAGCTATCAATTCGTTTCCAAATGCTGACGTTTCCCATTTCGTTAATGTTCTATCATAAATAATGTTCTATCATAAAGCAAAATTTATATATGAGTGTTTTACGCTTCATACCAAGAGAATAAAATTGCTGGACTTACAATTTGGTTTATTATGCTATTAGATACATAACAATTCGCATCCCCTATAAAAATATCAGAAATTGCACTTTTATTTCAAAATCACCTTTAATTATGTTAAGTAAGTTAAGATTGATTCTTAGACAATTGTGGATGAGTTACCAGACTGATATCTACAAGCTAAAAGTCACTTTCAGAGAGGATAAGAAAATCCGGAGCTCCTATCCGCTAGTCTACAATTAATTTTCTTTGTAAGCACACAGTAAAGTAGAATCGTTCAGTTCGTTTTTATCTTCATGGTGTTCATATTAAGGAACATACAAAACCACAATGGTTGAACCCACGAAATAAAAAAAAATATATTTTTATCCTAAGACATTTTTTCTTCTTCTCAAAATCCGGCGGTTTTGCAACGGCGGCTACCGGCTTGAGTAATGCTTCTTAAAGAACAACAACAACAACTGAAGGCACCAAGGAAACCTTTCTACCGCCTTGGCTTTGCTTGCCTTCTTCTTCTCCCTCCAAGTTGTGTTAGTAAACAAACCATATTATCATGTTTAAGGATTGATAATTTCTTTAAACAAAATTGTTAGCTGCTTACTTCATTACAGGAAGTAAGTTAATGTGAACATCTTTTTTTAGTCTTTGAACTCTGGAAAGTTGCGTTTAACAAGATAATGAGCGACGACGGTTTGGACACATCACCGAAGTGAGTTGACAACATCTTAAGTCACCTAGGTACCACTAGCTTGGTATCCCACCTGCCATTTCCAAACAAGATAGTTAGGTATGTGCTATAAAACGAATTAGGTGTGTACTTTCAGGAAAAGGGCTGAAGTTTCGGTAGAAAGGGTGGCAATTTCAGCTCGGTTTGCATGAAGCTTCGGGTTAACTTGTAGTGTTGCGTTTCTACGCGAGAACGTTGTTCAAACCGGAGTAAGCTTTGTAATGGATGGTTTACTGAACACACTTCTTCCCAAAAATCATCCAGTATACGATAAGGGAACTATTCCGAACTTTTCAGGCGCGTTTACATTAGTCTCCCAGTGGATTTGCATGTGTTTTATAAAAGCTTATCCCCTTGAAATGCGTTTGAAAAGCGCGAATATTTTCATGTGTAATTGCCTGAGGTTTTCCCTAGTATTTTGATGATTTTTGTATCAGATCTAAATCGTAAATAACTTATCTATGCAACTTTGACGTTGTCTGTGGTCTTACATCCGAACTACTCTACGGAGAAGTATAATATACTTCTATACCTTATAATTGCATTCAAGATGAAAATACTAGCGCAGCCGCCAGCGACGCGGTCTAGGCGTTTAAGACTAGACGTTAATTTCCGGGATAGCGATCCTACCCCGACCTCCGCAGGGAGCACTGTGCGAAAAATAACACAGCAGCACGGAAAGAGAGTAGGAAAACAGCTGGGAAAAGATACGGTGATGGTGGTAAGCTAGGTGATGGTATAGCTACCAAGATACAGATAAGATGCGAACCTCCAGCGCCCCCTGTGGAGGTCGGGGTAGTAGCGCTGTCCCAGAAATTAACGTCTAGTGGTCTAAAGCTGGGTTCACATCCATCTGGAATGTGTGTACGAGCAGCTGATTGTTTGGACATCAGCTGGGGTGGGCGGAATATTTTTTCTGGAGAAGCACTTTTGAAGCAAAGTGTACTCATCAGATGTTTCAGATATTTTTCGCTCCGCATCTGCACAGTTCACTACTGCGCGTCACTGGCGTCGGGAACCAAAACAGCTGTGGGAGGAAGCTCGGGAAACGATTTGTTAGCTTGTTCTTGGATTTAAGTCATCCCAAAATCTGGATGGTTATGGATGCCTTCCATACGCCTTACCAACTTCGGCAATTCCCCTCCACTGTTGGTTACTAGCTTCCCCAATCCATATTTCCAGACGTTTCTGGTGGATGTGAACACTGCTTAAAGGAGTGAATTCCTGACAGACGCAGTCGCACTCTGCAAACTTGTACCATTCCTACTAGAAATTTCCTAGGTACGGCCGCCCCTGCGTTAGTCTGGCTCTAGATGTCCGCGAAGAAGATGACGCTCAGTCTCCTGTTAACGGATGAGGAGGAAGATGAGTTCTATCCGTCGATTGCCTAGGAACCCTTCACATGTTCCGAACGAGGAGAGATGAAGTCATTTATAGTTTGCTGATAAATGGCCATTTTAAGGGTGACCCCACCCGTTTCTGGGGTTTTTCAGGCTGCACGTCCCTCAGTTCCCCTACATTTTGTCACTGGTGGAGGATAGATTCTACGTTGCTGGGTGCGTAGCATAGCCTATTTCTACTGAAGAAAAACTGGGGTAAATAATGCATAATTTAAGCTGTGTTAATTTCCGTCAAATTTCGACGGGCTCAAGTGGATTTGCATAGCTCAGTTGCATAGCTCTAGTTTATCATAGATTCCGATCTATTTCTCCAACTAATCTGTAGATTACTAAGAAGGGTTGATTTAGGATATTTTTTCATTTTGTAATTGACCAAGAAAAAAAAAAGATGTTGGTTTACCCATAAAAGTTGTTGGTTTACGTTTCAAGATATGTAAATTTCGAAAAGTTAATTTAAAAAATCCGCCTCTCCTAAGCTTTTTCCCAAAACCACTGAACCAAAGTTAAAGAAATTTGACCCAAAAATCAAACAATGATCATGAGTGTGTCAGTAATCTCGACTTCTTGATCAATCAACCCAATCACTCGTGTAATAATTTGCAGCGCTTTTAAATTGAATTGAGTAGACCAATTGGGTTACTGTACGTTATCGGTTCGCTCATAATCTTAAAAACCTCATCTTCGAGTAATGAAAACACCATGGACCCATGTAGCCACGCATTACCTGTACCCCTTATATAGATCAATGTTCAAATATAAATACATTTTGATTTTCGGAATGTCCTCACTTCTGAAAATGAGGAGTTATCAGTTGATAATTTTGTCTTTAATTGATTCAAACATCTCAATATTGAATCCTTGAATGTTCTAGTTACCGAGTCACCATCAGGACCGACGTGGATTTTGGAATCACAAGTCGCCTTTCTTCTCCTAATCAAAGTTGGTAATTCAAATATATTTTCACGTAACCTATTAACTTGATTACATCTTATCTACTAAATTATTATTTGGTCTATGTCCTCAGAAGTTACCGGAAGAAAAAGAAGGAAGCGAGCATCGTCATCGGAATATGACTCAGAGGGTCTTATACCTCAATCTCTCCTTAAAAAGGGTACCTGTACATCTCCTTTCACTAATCGGCTTTGTGATCTCAAGATTTGAACTATCGTATTATTGAACGGGGCGATGCCCAACTGGGTACAAGCGGGCGAGCGTCCCGTCAACCCGACAGGGTACCAGGAACAGATGTTGATAATTTTGTATGATGTTATTTCGAAATAGTGACGTCATCTTACAAGCCTTCAGCCAATTGGCGCTTCCCACACATCCTTTTGTTTTTGATAAGCTGACAATAATTCAAGTAGTAAAAAAAAATCGATGAAAGTATTTTTAATACGCAGAGACACAAGTGTTAAAACATTTTGAACTATTTGTCCAACTGATCTATACTTTACTAAAAGGATTGATGTAGGATATGTTTTTTGTTTTGAGGTGCGAGCGAAGCGAGCATCCAGACCAGCAAACTAGACAGAACACATTTCTGATTTTGCCCCCTAATGGGTTTCCTATATCGTTAGGAGGCATCGGGGTTTTCACCTATTCTCTACTTCTACCAAGCCTCCCCACAGAATCTGTTTTTAATGCGTTCACTTCTCTGATAGAAAGTGCCACGGGGTCAGGAACGGTGAGCGCAGTGTTAGCTACAACTCCAGTAGTTATACTTGGTAAACCCATAAAGCCACGTCAGAGTCAGCCAAATCAGTTACTTATTTTTTTGCGTTATCAAAAGTGTCTACTTCTTGCTAACTATACTATAAGTAATATATAACTTCACATGGTGTCAGTGGTTCATTTAGTGAAGTGACAATTATGGGCAAGGAAGAGAGATCGGAAACCCGCTAATAGGAAAGTGCCCGAAGATGATTTAAATCGAAGTTCCGGTGACAATTCCGCAGAAGATATTGCCAGCACCTCGGTAAGATGATTACGGAGTAAAAAAACTAACGAGGTAACAAACTCACACTCATCACCATTACCTGTAGTTGCAGGGCTGAATTCACAGCTTCAGGCTCCTGAGAGCTTTGATTTTACGGATCCGTGGTTGTGGTCAAAATGGATTAAGAGGTTCGAACGATACAGAATCGCGTCAGAATTATATCTAAAACCCGACCGCCTCAGTACAGTTTTGTACACGTTGGGTCATGACAGTGAGGAGCTTTTCAGCACGTTTAATTTAGGAAGTGAAGAAGATTTAGAGTACTATGATGTCGTTGAAGCGTTCGAAAAATATTTGGGTCTAAAAAAACATTGTTTATGAAAGGGCCAAATTTTTGAAACGTAGGCAAGAGTCCGGAGAACCTGTAAATGCGTTCATCGTAAAGTTCCACCTGTAAAAAGAGCACGATGAAAGGGTGGAAGTCGTGCTAAAAAGACTAGTAGATAATGGCATAACTTTGAACAAAAATAAATGCTACTTTGGGGTGAAAAAAGTGGTATTTTTGGGTCACGTAATTTCAGAACAGGGTTTAAGTATGGACCCAGCTAAAACTAAGGCAGTTCAGACTATGAAACCCCCAACAAATATCTCAGAGGTACGTCAATTTTTAGGAATGGTGAACTAACTAATGAAGTTTATTCCAAACCTGGCCGAAATTACCTTACCCCTACGGAGCCTTCTCAAGAAAGGAGTCGATTGGTCTTGGTGTGAGCCCCAACATCTAGCTTTTGAAAATCTGAAAGACGCTATTTCTAGAGCTCCTGTTTTAAGCTACCTACAAAAGAGAAGCTGACACTCGTATCACCGCCGATGCATCTTCATATGGATTAGGAGGGCTTATCGAGCAATGGGATGGAGAAAATTGGCGTCCTTTAGCATATGCTTCTAGAAGTATGACTGAAACTGGATCCCGATATGCCCAGATAGAAAAAGAAGCCTTAAGCTTAACGTGGGCTTGTGAAAGATTTTCAAGTTTAGTTTTAGGGAAGAAATTCCAATTATACACAGATCACAAACCTCTGGTCGAGGTAATGGGTTCAAAACCAATATCAGACCTTTCAGGTCGGTTTCAGAGATTTCGCATGCGAATGCTAAATTTTGATTATGAAGTAATTACTTAACAGGAAAAGAAAATGTAGTAGCTGATTGTTTGTCCCGAAGTCCCGAAAAAACTAGAGTGAATGAAAATGTTGACGAAGTTTTGGAAGAAAAACTTTTTGTCAAGAGTGTTTTGAAAGCATTACCATGCTCCGAAACGATTGCAAGATATTAGGAAGAGCCAAGATCAAGATCCAGAAGGACGGGAATGATTCAAATCAATTTTAGAGAACAAGTGGAAGACGAATTTGGTGTTTTTTTTTTGTTTTTTTTTTCGATAAGGGATGGGAGGAGCCCCTGGTCACTGAGACCGCTAGGATCTATTGTGACGAATTTGGTGTTTTAGAAATATCGGAACGAATTAGTTCTAGAAGACGGCTTGATAGTGAAAGGGAGACGACTTTTTATACCTAGAGTCATGAGGAAAGAAATTCTAGCCAGGCTTCATGTGAGACACTTAGGGATAGTGAAATGCAGGAGGAAGGCCCAGGAGTCAGTTTGGTGGCCAGGTTGCTCGTCTGACATAGAAACCACAGTGGAAAACTGCAAGATTTGCATTGAGCATCGAAGCCAACGTAAAGAACCACTAAAGCCGTTGGAACTGCCGCAAGGACATATCTTGGAGCCGATTAGCTGAAGTGCGACAAACATTGGTACCTAGTGGTACAGGACTACTATTCAAGGTTTTTGGAACTTGTGTATCTAGCCTCACTCACGTCAGCATCATCATTGGGAAAATGAAAAACATTTTAATGAGGCATGGAATACCACTAGAACTCAGAACAGATGGAGGAACTCAATTTACGTCTGAGGAATTTTTAAATTCGCCAACGATTATGGTTTTAAGCCTATCACAAGTAGCCCTAATTTTCCACAATCGAACGGAGAAGCGGAAAATGCAGTGGCTATTGCAAAAAGGATCCTACTGAAATGTCCAGATCCCAACCTCGGTTTGTTGGCCGACAGAACAACCAAATTAGAATCTGGCTTGTCCCCGGCAGAATTACTATATGGGCGAAAACTGCGTTCAACACTACCATCGATAAATAATTTCATGCCCGTTCACAAGCAAACTATTCGAGGATTCCGGGAAAGAGATCAAACTGTCAAGGAACGCAACAAGAAACATTTCGATTGTAGAATGGGAGCAAAAGAGCTACCTCCTTTGGCCTTAGGAGAGTATGTTTGGGTAAAAGATCTGAAAAGAAAAGGCATTGTAAAAGCCCGAGTATCCTCGTTCATACCTGGTGACTGGTGAAATAAGAAGAAATAGATTTCGTTGGCTAGTTCTTCCACGGAAGGAAATAGAAAATAGTAAGGAAGCCGCGGAGAGAGGAGGAAATCAACCACAAATACCAAGAAGATCGAACAGACTGTCAACTAAACCTCATGCTGTCAACTAAATGCTTTTTCTGTAAAACTATAAAAATGAAGTGTTAGCTACAACTCCAGTTGTTATACTTGGTAAACCCATGTAGCCACGTCAGAGATTAAATCAGTTAGTTATTTTTTTGCGTTATCAAAAGTGTCTACTTCTTGCTAACTATACTGTAAGTAATATATAACTTCACAGTGAGTACCCAGTTGGGCTGTCGACGGTCAGGTGAGCTGTACCCAGTCAGGCGCTATTTCAGTACCCACTCGGGCGGTGTTCTTGCCTCTCAGTACCCAGAAATTAATTTGCTACAAAAATCTGTGTGGCAATGTCCTTTTATTGCTCAGAGTCAGTTTCTCTGTCTCCATTCAAATTCAAGCTCCAAAGAGATCGGAAAGAAGATTGATGGTTGGACGAAGTCCCGCTAGAAAACCGTCATCGCCCTCTTTGCCTCCTGCTGGTCGCCAGCCGCGCCGAGAGACAACACTTCCACAGCGCGGCGTGGCTTGCGGCTGTGTAGGTACATGCAGAAATCGCGCGCCGCAGCCGCAGACGCATCAGGGAAACCACACCTTAAGATGCTCCTGAAACACCCGCCCCTTCAATCCCCTCCGTTTGGCCGTACTACCCATTTGAAAAACAACCAATCCCTGTGCGCCACCCTGTACATAGAGACTTGTGTAGGGTGTAACCCCATAGTGACTGACACTACCCAGATCCAAATTCCAGAGTCACTTTCTGATCATAGTCTTTTTTTAGAATTATCCCTGAAACCAGGCTTCGTCAATAGAAGGGCAACTATTAGGATTGATCCGGGGAATTTCTGACTAACCAAACATTAGAAAAGAAAAATAACTGAATTCAAGTCCATTTTAAGACTAACTCCGTGAAGTAGGTGTACGTCCGTGTTTGGACGTTGGTTAAGAGACCAATTTATTCAAACAATCCTCAAACCTACTAGAAAAATCCCCCACCTACTAGAAAATTCCCTGAAAAATTTCGTGCTTCTTTTGTTCAATTAAGCATTCTGCCCAGTTTTCAAAAAAGTGTATTGTTTGAGTATCATGCAGGTGTGACCATATAAAAACCGGACATGGATACGTCCCTGTGATGTATGGATCACTCACCATTATATTTGAAACCTCACAAGATATTTGTTTCAACAGCTCGTCGTAAAGTCAACTGGACGGAAGATGCGAAAACGGCGATGCTTCACTGCCGCCTCCACCTGAGTCATGTGTTCGATGAAAACGATGAGACCGTCGCCAAGCGAGCCTGGTCGAAAATTGCCGCCATGATGGACGTTCTCTGCACCGGAGAAGACTGCGCCAACATGTTCGAGTCCCTCATAAAGGAGTAAGCCTAATATAATCTCGTAACAAGTGAATCAGCGGTACCCATGATAATCCGTGAGCAAGGGCCAAACAATAATTGTTATAATTATTATAAATGTATATATTTGTTTTTAATTAATTCTTAATTTCAGAAGAAGGGAGAGATTCTTAAATTCAGGAGAGAAGGAGACGGTTTGGGATTAGATTTTTAGAAAATTTAGTCCATTCTGCGTTTTTTTATATTTTCCAATATATTATATTATTTTGAAAATTGGATAAATGTCCAATACTCATGGCTATGAGTGTTGTTCTCTGTTTAAACAGTGTGTGACATTCCCTGTGATGGGAATATGCAAAACAGAGTCGCTTCTTCTGACGCCTGGGGTTCACCCAGGAAAAACGTTTTCAATGTCCTGCAATGGGGGAAAAAACTGTGTTGGAAAAATGAAGAGTATAAGAAAATCTGGCCTGATAAAATGCTGAAAAGAAAGAATAATCACCACTGGAGTTTGAAATAAAAATAGAAAAATGAACTGAACTGACAATGAAAAGTTAGAAAACGTCTTTCTTTATAAATAGTTGGGAAGGAACTATTGGCTCAAAAATCTAACATGGTTCTGGACGTGCCAGTAATCTCGACATCTTGATCAATCGACCCTAGGGGGATTATATTCAAGTATTAATCCATATAAGTCTAAAAAGCTTTTGGTGTAAGAGAGTAGTTTTTTCGTTGGATTGAGATAAAGGTTAGTTCTCTGAATCGAATGAAACCACTCGGGTTATTGTGCGACCATCCGTTCGCTCACCGTTTGAAAAGCCTCGTATTTTGTTAATGGAAATCAGTCGTCTATGGTCAGGTGGACGGTGAAGCAGGAGCGAGACGGCTTAGAGCCCGTTTGACGGGAGGTCTGAGCTAGATTGTGTGGCTGGCGACCGCTCAAGTATTTTTATCTTGTATGCAATTACTAGGTATGAATGGGACACAGTGTCGAGTTTAAATAATTTACCATAGACTTCGTTTAATATGAATAGAATGTTGTAGTGATTTAAGTAGAAGGACTATTTAATACAGGAATGAAAAACTTCTGCGTGATAATTTGTACTGTTCTATCATCAACGAATTACTGACCACGATACATCCGTTTTATTACAGATACTTGAGGAAACAGAAAAATGACTTCAAAGGTGTGGATTATGAATCAGAGAAGTGGGAGCAGTATCAAACTTTGGAGAAACTGTTCATAAATTCTCCGAAATTGGGTAAAATACCTTTTGAATATTCTAAAATTATAGTAGACAGAAAAGGAGTTTCCACAATTTTGTAAACTAATTATCTTAGAAATTGGAGGTATTGCAATGGATTCGAAAATTTCAAAACAATAACGATTTGCTATCGATTTCATGGAGGAATTCTAGTTTGAAGGTGAAAAAACGTGGGGCACATCGTAAAACATCTAACGAGGAACCCCAGGGATAGAAAGAGCAAACGTCGGCGGTGTAAATGAGGGAAATTTTAGAAATCCGGGAAATATTTTATAAAGTTCCAAATGGTTTATGAACAGTAGAAAACATCAGCTTTGTGATTCCATTAAGACACATTGTAGGGAGAAATTCCAGTTTGCAGGCCAGAAAAAAAGTTAGGCAGCATATATATTCGTAAGGTGTGCGGCTTTATGATGCTAGGTAGTAAATGGGTGTTGTGTGCAAATGTTTTGTACTGTTTATGAAGTTTCCACACTTTGAAAACAATGTTCGGGATTTAATAATTTCCCCAATTCATGCTGCTCGAATTTTCTCCATTCTGATTCTGGGGATACCTTCTTTGCTGTCTTCGAAGGTTTTCGCGCTTCCAAACCGGAATTTCTCCGTGCAATCGATTTAGAATCGCAAATTTGAAGTTTTGTACTGTTTACAAACCATTCGACACTTGATAAAAATATTTCCCGGATTTTGAGAATTTCCTCAATTTATACCTTTTGAACTTTTGCGCCTTTTAACCCTGGAGTTCTTCGTTAACTGTTTTAGAACGTGCTCAACTTTTTTTTTTTTGTCCCTTCGAAAAATTAATGTTAATATTAGAAAGCTGAATAAATCGTCAAGTTTTACTGTAATTTGATAGCTTCCAGCACCTTTTTTGGGAATGGTTATTTATGATTGGTTTTGGTTAAGTTATTTTTAGAAACGGTTTTTTAAAAAATTGAACGTGTTGAAGGTTTGAGTTGTAATTAGGGTCCTTAGAAGTTAGTTTATGGTTATGAAAATGCAAAAAAATCTAACGCAAAATTCGAAAAAGTGGTCAAAATTGAAAAAAAAATTGGGTTTGAGTGGAAAAATACGGGTTTTTATGGCAAGAAACGTGGTTATCATGGAAAACCCTTTAAAAAAGCATATCCTGAGGGTAGGACGAGATAGAAACTCTGCAAATTCTTTCACTGGGGTTCATTATTCATTTGGCTTGTGTTCATGATTTCAATTTCTACTAAGCTTTGGAGTGTGCGTGTTTCACAGGATAGTTTATAAGTAAATATTATTCAATATTATTACTGGGGTAAATATTATTATTTACTAATATTATATTCACTAATATTATATTTACTAATATTTTATTTATTATATTTACTAATATTATATTTATTAATATTTACTAATATTATTATTTACTAATATTTACTAATATTATATTATATTATCAGCGTTTCATGCATATCAGAATGCTTCAACCAGTGTATCGGCTATAAACTACAAGTATCCACATCGGCTATCATTTCAGTATCCACATTCACTACAACTCGACGCCATCGGCAGGCCATCACTAGGTTACAAACAAACAATAATAAACCAAAAAACGCAAACGTTGGCACCATAAATCGGGCCATACATCGGGAATGGTTTGACCTACGGACATGGGGAGGGTCTCATTCGATTCCTCATGGTATGTTCTTCAAAAAGAGTACAAATTTAGGCCGCTTCGACTTGTTTTGAGGTTTTTAAGGATTTTACAAAACTTTGACAGCCCTTAAAGGGCACTTTAAATTGAGTGAGAGAGCTGGCTCAAGAATTGGGGCGTCGTCGGACCAAGATGGATTTTTCCTGAAAATTTCAGATTTTTTGCTCCAGCCGTTTCGGAGATATCGTGCGTACGGCGGACGGACGGAAAATTTTTTATTGCAGATTCGGATTCTACACCCTTTGAAACGTAAGCCATGAAATTTTCAGGGGGGGGGGGGGGGGTTAGAATTTTTTTTTCAAGAGCGATTACAATGGTTTATTATTGAATAATAAACCCAAAATGCGACTGGCTGAGTTTTACTCCATTTTTGATCTAGTTTCCCCAAAAATTTGTTTACATCGAGTGGACTGGATACCCTGTATGTCCGTATTTCAACTTCAATACTTAGAAGGGCTTTAAAATGTTTGCGAATCTGTTATTGTATACAGTTAGTTTGATTTGTGAAATATTGTTGGAATTACCGCTGATAATTAACTTATTTCTACCCCAAAAACGTAATTTACTGTTTTAATAATAATAATTTGAAAAATAGAAAATGGTGGATTGGGTATTTACGATGAAATACAAATGGGATTGGAGTTCTTATGGATTTCTTTAAACTGAAATAGATCCGATATGAAATCAAGAGAGAATTTGGGTGATAGAATTAGCAAACTGAATTAAACCTTTAGCAAACTGAATTAAACTTTTAGCAATTGGAATTAAACCTTTCGCAATTAGAATTAAACCTTTCGCAAATAGAATTAAACTTTTAGCAAACTGAATTAAACCTTTCGCAAATACAATTCAACCTTTCATTAAATTAATTATCTGCACTAAACATGATCATAGGACATAGAGTCGAGTCCCCAAAACAATACCTTGTAACTTCCCCGTGGGCTGCCTAACTTTCTTTGGCCTTCTCCTAAGTAGCGTCACCTTTCTCTCCCCGTCAATTACAGTCACACTAGTGTTCTTAGGTAATTTTTTTCTTTTTTGAGGAACATTGTTGTGGTGATGAGCGTCAGCGATTGAAATAGTTCGGTCGGAGAAGCTTTAAAACGACTTGATGGGACACCAAACCACCCTTTTTAACAGTTTTTTGGGTTTCCTCCACAATATCTCCCTTTTTCTTCGTGAAAGTCATCGTTCTAAAGCTTCTCACCCAATTAGCATGACCCTCATCAAGTTCGATCCCATTTGAAGTGCAGTAGGTACATTAACAAACCTTGAGAACGTTGACTTTCACGAAGAAAACCCGAGCGGAGGAAACCCGAAAAAACTGTTTGAAAGGGTGGTTTAGTGTCCCATCAAATCGTTTTGAAGCTTCTCTGACCGAACTATTTCTATCGCGGTCGCTCGGAGAAGACCATAGAAAGTTTGGCAGGCCACGGGGAAGTTACAAGGTATTGTTTTGGGGACTCGACTCTATGTCCTATGATCATGTTTAGTGTAGAGAATTAATTTAATGAAAGGTTGAATGGTATTTGCGAAAGGCTTAATTCAGTTTGCTAGAAGTTTAATTCTATTTGCGAAAGGTTTAATTCAGTTTGCTAATGCTATATATAAAGGAAACCGCAAATGTTGGGGTAGACTTGTCAGTTGAAAGCCAGCAAGGGAACTGTCTCTCAACTCGCCTCTTGGGGGAGGTTCATCAGTCCAAGTTCGCGTCGCAGTTACAGTTCCTTTGTAACTCTGTGTAGTCTATTTGGCTCTTCAGTATGATCGTGATTTAAAACGTTACTCTTTATGTGCAGTGGAGCTTTATGAAGCAGCTGAACAGACTTCGACCCCAGAAGATTGCAATCCGACTGACTCTGAATCCGAATCTGACAATGAATCAAGCATCATCACCAAGGAATTCTTAGCGGAACACCCGTTCTTGGAGTGTTTCAAAAAGTTGTAAGTTATCTCTGATTTTTTTCGACCATAAGTCAACTTGTTGATTTCTGGAGGCATACGTGCTTGTATACATCACAGCACAAAACAATTTACCTATTTAGATCTGAAATTCTTGCTAAGAAGAGTGGTGCAAATTTTGGGATTTCGGGGCGTGCACCTTGAGTAGTAGGTGATATATTGATGATGTTATTCTGACAGCAGGTCCCCTAGCATACTCCTCCACATCCGATACTGATTGGGTAAGGACTGAACGCCATACCTAATTGTAGATTAAAGAGCTAATGGTTGATTAAGATATCCTTCCAAAAAAGTGGCCATTCGATGGTCCTTTTCCTCCTATGTTGACAAATAGCCCCTCGCTTGCTAATTGGCCATTAAGGATTATGGTTCATTAAACTACCGAACAAATCTGATTGAACATTCACTTACAAATTCACTTACATTGTATACTTGATCAAAGTATATCATAATAAATTATTATACCACCATTTTTAAGATTTTGTAACTATATCCCCCACACCATGAAAAATCCATCATAACTCTTAGATAATACGATATTTCAAGTGCATCAATTTTAGTGCCTTACTTGATTGGAGATTGAAGAGCTAAGGGTTAATTTAGATACCTTTCCAAAAGAGTGACCCTTCGAAGGTCCTTCGCCTCCTATTGTATGTTGTCAAATAGCTCCTCACTTGCTAATAGCCCATTAATGATGATAATAACGGGTTATTAAACTACCGAACAGATCTGATTGATGATTTTTGCAAAAATTATCTCAAACGGTATAGAATTTAAGGAAACTTACTAATTTTATAACAACACTATTTTCAAGATTTCATAATTATATCCCCAGCGCCAAGACAAATCCATCAACACTGTTAAATACTGCGATATTTCAACTGTATCGATCTTTATCTCAAGAGTGTAACCCAAAATCACTGTAATTCTGAATTTGCCCAGGTAAATTTCTCGATCACATCTGACATTACTATCAGGCAATTATGTGTATGCTACACCCAACTTTGCTGATGATTTTTGTTTATCTTACGTCAGTAACTTACTGGTTACTTTAAGTCACCTTGTTAATACACAATTCGTATTCATTTCCAATCCTACACTCATGTTTACCTTAGGATGTCAATGGAATTCATAACCTAACGAGTCGTGTTTTTATCCAGTTGTGATCGAGTGAGGCAAACTCGACGGAAAAAAATCTTACTTGAACGGAAAATCACCACTATTATGGAGGATTTGCTGCGCATAAGAAGTGAAAATATGATGCTGATGTCGGAATTTCTCAAGAGAATTCTGTAAGCTGTTTGAATATTATTGTACTTGTGATTTGACATAAACAGGGAGTCCCAAAAAAGGATAACCTTTGGAAATTTTATATGAAATTTAACGACGAACCAAAAAAATCGTAATAAGATGAGTCGGCAAATAGTGTCTCATTAGTGATAGAACTTCAAAAAACAATTTTTTTTTTTTCAGAAATTGCTTGTTGAATCCAAAAATGCCGCGGGGTCACCCTTTAGTTTATCAAATTTGCACTAGAATGCACCGACCTCTTGTTGATATCCCAGTTCATTCCCGAGATATGACTTTTCGAAAGGACACGTTTTTTTGTAATAATCATGTTTCGTCTCTCAAAACCTGTTTTCCCCCATAAATACCTGTTGGTTCTTTTTAATTCGACCTAATATTATGTTCAAGGAGTTGACTCATAGTCGGAGATATTTGATTAAATCGTCCTCTTAGCTCACTGTTGAGTTGTTGCAACTCAAGGAAAATTTTCTCTTATTACGAGGGGCGTCTGAAAAGTAACGATCCCTATCTTTGAAAAAAAAGAAAAACTTATTGAAAATTTAAGAAAGTACCTATTTACGTATGCACATGATTACTTCTCAACCCAATAGCCGTCTTTGTCTAGGCATTTTTGGTACCTGGGTACAAGTTTTTTAATACAGAATGTGTTTTAGCCAAACAAGCCGACGAAATGCGTAAGCTTTGGCGTCTGGAAGCGAAAAAACATCACAGCTGAGCAACAACATCGGGGTTTTGTCCGGTATTAAAAAAAAACATCTCAGCTGAGCAACAATTTCGGTATCGCTATATATTATCCTACTGTTCTGGGGCTGCAGTAAGAACATAAGGACAAACAGTCCATTTTTGGGTTTTCCGCCCTGTCATGTTGGCCACTCTGGCCGCGGCAGTCTCGTACTTGATCTGCGGTGCAATGTATGTGTGAGTTAATTATTAATAAAACTATTCAGAATCAGTCCAGTTTATTTATCGGAAGTGCACGATAAAACATAGTGCCAGCTAGGTCGATCAATTTTGAGTAGTTTCCGCGCAAGTTTTTTGAAACGTACACTAGTACGTTTGATGAAAAGACGGTAGACGGAATCTGGTGTCAACTGATAAGAAAAAATGCCCAACATGCAAGCTTATCCCATCGTCAGGGGTGGTGATACGAGTACAGGTGAATCGATTACGAGAGTTACACTTCTGCTGCAGCCGCCTGAGCCTTTCAGTTTTAACGATGGACTTGCCGAGTTGGAAAATTCGTTTTCAACGATATAGATACCAGTCTTGATAGGGCATTGAATGATCGTCAGATCGATGTGTTAATCTACCAGATGGGACACAGAGCCGAGGAGGTTTTTGCTTCATCCAGTCCCGAGCCAAAGACGTTTGATCAGGCAATGGCCAAGTTTGATATGCATTTTATCCCCAACTGCAATATAATCTACGAACGTGTCAAATTTCTGAGATCCCATCATGGTAATGATCCCGCTGAAAAGTTTATTACTGATCTCCATAACGTAGCTAGTACTTGTGAATGGGGTGATCTACACGATGATTTGATTCTGTTAGTGTTGATAATTGGCATGAGGGACTCAACTGTGAGCGATTGTTTACAGTTCGATCCAATTCTGAGCCCAGAAAAAGCCAAAACTGCCTTGCAGCAACACGAGGAACTACTGCGGCAAAAGGAGGATCTGAATGAGCCCATTTCTGTGAGTGCAGTCAGGGACAGTAAACCTAAGTGGAAGTTTGAAGTCACGTCCTCAGTTTTGGGGTGGACTGTCAACATTAAAAAAATTATATATTTGACGGGGCTTCCAGCCAACCTTCCTGCAGTGTCTCGTTATGAAGTCAATGTTTGGATCATTTCTCGTTGTTTTCTTCATTTTCGTTCGTCAGTTTTCGTCGTTGGTTTTGTTCATTTCGCCCCCATGGACTTCAACGAATGTCTAATAGAAGTACTTGCAAAAATTTAGCAAGAACCGGTGAGCCAATCACGTTACACACGTGGATGCCATTGATTCTCACTTTCTGGACTTTCTTTATCCATGTGAACGGGCCTTAAATTTTGGTCCCAACTTTATTCAAATCCCTTCCAAACCAAATTTGATCGCAAACATTTCTATTCCAGTGAGCGTCTCCTGTTACCAACATTGCAACCAAGTGATTTCAAAACAAGCGGAATTGTTCACTACATCTATTGGCTGAAGTAGAGAATAGGTAACCCCTAACTCTTATCAGGCTAATTTGATCATGTAGGTGTTTTATCGTGCCCTTTCGATAAATGAACTGGACTGATTCCAAATAGTTTTATTAATAATTCACTCACGCATACATTGCACCACAGATCCGGTAGGAGACTGCTGCAGCCAGAGTGGCCAACATGACAGGGCAGGAAACCCAAAACTAAGGACTGTTTGTCCGTATGTTCTTACTGTAGCCCCTGAACATCCCTCCTCTAAGAACTCAGTCTTACAACATTCTGGGAGTATCGGTAGGCCGGACGACAGCTATTCCTGAGCGGGTTGAAGCGGCAGTATCAGGCACAGGCTTTGGCATTGGAGCATGAACAGGACCACACGAGGAACGACCCTGACTAGGATGGCTGGGGAGACTTGGCTTAATTGATTGTCTTCCAGTCGGTGGAGTGACAGGCTTTTGTTTCTTCGGAGATGGAGCGGCTTCTTGCCCTGGACTGAAACCCGTTTCTAACAGAGTGTTCCTGTTGGCAGGAAGAGCTTAAAGGAAGGCCAGTTCCTGAAGTTAAGAAAATATTGACAAGCTGATTTCCACAGTCTTTGAGGACATTTACTGCTAATTTAGAATGAGCTGTCAAACCCGAGAATTTTTTTAACTTTATATAATGAATTGCAGCTTTTTCTTTTTACGTCCAGTGGGGGACTACCTTTAAATCTCTGAAATTCTTTCTAAAAGTATGTAGTCTGTGTTCATTTGATTGAGTTCAGAATAGTACTCCACACTAATGTATAGTATATTCATTTTACTTATACACTATTGGTGTTATGGTAGTGAGATGTTTTTCAAAGGGAATTCAAGAATTCATGATTTTATGCAATGTATCAGAACTTTTTTTTAAATTATGGTCATCTTATTAAATCATTTGCGTAACAGTTTCAGTTTCAGTGAGCTGGACGAACTGGCCAGGAGAGAAAGTTTGGAAGCTCTGACTTCTATATTCCCATCGTTATTTTGTGCGTCATCAGTTGTCATTACCGCTGTTCAGAAATATTTGCTTTCTTCGACCTTTTCACGTAAGTCTTCATTTCGGCTGGAGGTATAATGAATAGTCTATTATAACCTGAGATTTTATACATTTGATTTGGGTTGGACCACATTAGCTTCACTCTGGTGAAATCATTTCATGGATGAAATGAGAGTCAGTCAGCCAAAGCAACTGCTATGACAAGACGCCGCGTGCTTTCAGAGCAGTCTATTGGATGTGATTTGAACTAGAAACAGAGACCCTTTCAGCTGTCATACATGAACATGTAAATATGAATGTGGTACATAATCTTGACAATTTCAGTTACAAGAAATGTGAAAGTTTTCGTTATTTCTACTTTAAATTGAACAAGGCCAATAACGGAGCAATGAATTGCTCATCCAACAGTACTCTTGATCAACAAAGATACACTTTTAGATAATTAGTCTTCCTTTTCCTGCCTGCAAAAGTTCACTTTCTTAGAACAAGAACTATGTGTACCTATGTTGGAAAGTTGAGATGGCCTTACCCTGCGAAGACATCTATCCATTTACCAGTAGTATTACATGGGATATCGTCTAATATCGCTTTTTGGACCATGGTAAAGTGTTTTAAAATATCAAAGCTTATTCTTAAAAAAGTATTGAGCATGGTGATTAACTGATGACGTTAGTTCAATATGGCTTAGAAAAAGTGTATCAGCTATGGATTACTGCGTTGAGATATTTCTGCGAACAATTATGCCAATAAATATGCCTGAATGTCATTCAAAATTGCTAAGGGTTGCTTGTCATCCTCAGACCGGTTTGTTTAACTGATTAATGGTGCCATCGATTTGATAGTTGAGGATTTTTCTCTTCACAAATTTATCAAATTCAAACAAAAAACGCTGCCAATTCGAACACGTGGGTTTATTATTTTTTGAGCTGTTAGTGATTGCTTTGTACCACTGTGAGGTTTCGGAAGTCATTGTTAGCTTCAGAAATTGTCATAATTTGTTATGGGTGAATTTCTAAGGATTTAAAACCATTCCCAGTCGATTCTGCCTCCAAAATTACGGGGAAATGACACCATACTTGCCTATGTCACCATTATCTCAGGCAATGGCTTCTATCTATCTTCAGGTTCTTCAATTTTCCATTTTTTTTAGGTGCTTGAAATCTCTCTTCCAATCCCACAGCTTTGTTATTTTTCTACTATGCTCTTCCAATGATAACGATGTCCCCTATTTTACTTATATGTGAAGATTACTAACTCGAAAATTGATTCCCATTGCCCATTTTCCCAGATGAACTGGCGGAATCCAACATCGTTCTCCTAATGTCTTGCCACCGTTCGACGTTTTCGATGTTGGACACATCTGACGAGGAGGACGCCCTCTACGTCAAGTTCATTCCATACTACGAACAGTACCACATGAAGACATTAGGTAATCAGTCCATCGCAACTCATTCTTCATTGTCAGAGTTCAATTTCAAAGGTCATCTTCACATATCCAGAAGTACGATGGAGGTAAATAACTGATATTATGACGATTTTAAGGTATATTTGGTTGATTATTCCTAATAGTGTACTTATGTGTTCGACCAATAAATAAAGCGTTATTATAGCATTTCCAAGTCAAATCCAACCTTTTCCTAGAAGCAGATTCTTTTTTAAATTTAGTCTATTGGTTCAAACTTTTAAAAGATACTTTCGCCTATTTTTCCTAAATCCTTCATTTGTGCTTCCAATAATATGAAAACCCCAAGCGGGGGATCACATGGACTAATAGGCTCAAAAAATGTGAAGTGACATTTAAGGCTTGTGCGTGTTTTTCGTAATTATCGTGAAAAGGTTGAATTTGTGTTGGAAAAGGTTGGATTTGACTTGAAAATGCACTGCACCTTTCGATTTTGTCTTGTTAGCAGAGAGCGGTTCTGAAACATTATTCTCGTTAATTTTGAGAATGGTCTTCTGAAATCAAAATTTGCAAGTTCATAAAATTCAATTCACTACACCCTGGCGTATTCTGGAGTACTGTTATTTTGTAAAGTACACCAACAACTTTTAGAGCTTTGATAACATTTTGTTGGGCTCTCAAATGTTAGTTTTCAGAAGACCAATCCATGTTAAAAGTTAACAAAGCGATTCTGTTGAAGAAAATTGTTGGCAACCGTCATCTATTCTCCTCTTTTCTGAATCCATCCCCTCGCTTGATTTGTACAATTAAATTTAATGTATAATTTTTCAGGAACTGATAAGTCAAATTGCACCCATCAAAATCAAGAATCTGAACCCTCTGCGAGTACCTATATCAATTGAAAGACAGATGGTCGTGTTTATGTGGTATCTTACGCACAACGAAACTTGCGAGTAAGTTGTATTTCAATATTGAATATTTACCAACATATTGTTATGTTGATACTAGCTTAAAGGCCCTGCTACGCAGATTAAAAAGAAATAGGTGAATAACACAATGTGGGAGTATAATAACAATATGCAAAGTCAAAAAATCGTAAATCCCACGAAAGTTTCCTGTTCTGTTTCATTTTAACTATTTATTGTAAAACGTGCGAGAGGATATTTCAGTATGATTAGTTCGTTCCTATTGCTTAATGCAAGGTTATTATTTGTTCTCTCTTTCTCCTTATAATTATTAGGGTTTTTTTTTCATTTCTTTTTTACATGATTGTGCAAAATGTTCGTATTTTTTTTCAGGCAGTTAGCTCTGAGGTTTTGTGTATTGTGGAGCGAAGTGATCGTCATTATCCGTCATTTAATTGTACTGATCACCGAAAATTTATTTCTAATTCAGTGGCCTTCGACACCAGCTCTCAGAACTCAGGTGGGTCAGGTGCCTCCATCTTAACTTGTTTTTCTAGTTCAAGCTTATGAAAAAATAAATTAAAATATTTAAATTTTATGTATAAACCCGCAGTTTAATGACCTAACCTCAATTTTGGTTCTAACTATTTCCGTTTTTCCAGGCTGTCAAAGCATTTGAGACCACTCGTGAAGATTCTTTCCCTGGAGTGATAGGGGCTCTGGGCACCAAGTATCTGTCAGTCACGTTCCCAGCCTGGTTTAAAGACCCTGCTGGAAAAATAATCAGAAACGGGAAAGTTCACCAAGGAGTCGCTGTTCAGGTAAAATACACCATCCTACACCGTCCTATCATTTCCGTTAAAGAAATTTTAGGTAAAAGTGATCTTAACAAGAAATATTCAGGAAACAAACAATACCTGCCTCCCAACGTTAAAATTCTACTCGCATTTTGTATTTGGGCGGTCTTGAGGTAAGTCTGGGAGCTAGACCGTGTTACAGTCAAATTTATCGGAAATTAGACTCCGAATTTGATGAAAACGTCAAGGATTGTTTTATTGGTTGGTCTCTATTATGGTATCCCATTTTGCATATCAACACACACGAAATGATGAGAAAAACCCAAGAAAATGATGGCTTCCAACAGGAAATCCCTCAGATGGAAAAAAGGGAAGCATGAAGCATGTGGGATAGCTACGTCAAATGTCAAATTTGAGGTAGATGCACAAGAAGAAGTGGTTCAAAGATTGGGATCGTGATAAAAGAATTTGGAGAAATATAGCATTTTCCGAAGTAATTAAATCTCTCAAAAGGAGGGGATGGAATAGAAAATTATTAAACAACGTAACAGTCAGTGAAATACCGGTGAACACGAAGAAGACAGCACATCGAGAAAATTAAGTGCGAAGCTTCAAGGCTTCTACGCAAATGACCATAAAGTTTTTACACCTTACTCGTCGTTGCTAAATCCGGTGGGAAAAGCTTTCTTGAAAATCAAGCTTGCAATTCTCAAAACTCAATTCTCAGTTCATCGAGCAGTTTCCATGAGGCTAAGGGGCTCAAAACACTTACAAGGACTTGGACTGGAGGACGGAGCAGCAATTTCGCTACCAGAAGAATGAAATCACACACTTTTTTTCTGATAAATCTCCCCTCAAAGACGGAGGGAGCACGCCATTAAATAAAAACGAAGAAAACTAAATGAAATAAAAGTGGGGAGGACGACCAGGTTTACCCAACGCCAGCCCTTGGGATATGGGGTGGAAGGGAGGGATTAAATGAAGTGCCCCTATAAAATGACCACCGATTTAAGTAAGAGCCCCGGATGACGCGGTTGGTGACACCATGAAGTACTCCTGACAAGATGCCCAGCTCAAGTAACTCTGCGGCACTTTTCCCGCACCACACTCCGCGCCATGACACGGTCGCAGCCATAACCTTGATTCTGTTAGGCGCCACTCCTTTTAGCTCAGATACTGCTTGCCGCAGGTCGTTCCTATCATATTTACTTATCTTATCCCTCCAGGTCTGCTCCATGTCCACGCTGCCATTGACAACATGGACATCCAGGATTATAGCAGACCTGGCAGTAGCAACGATATCTGGCTTCTTGCCCTGGTCACTTGGCATTTGATACAGTCTCTCTCTCCACATCCCAGCCGCTGGATGGCAATGCACCTGCTATTTGCTTGGCAACTGCATCATGACGGAGAATGCGGCCACTATGAGTCCTAGGACACTGCAGCACTACATGATACAGGTTCTCATTTTTACCCCGACAGGCACAGCAAAGGTTATCTACGTTCCCACAACTACCTCTTTTGGAAATCGGGATATTGTAGAATAGGGGCGTTGGTGAGAAGGGTTTTGTAGTATTCATAACATTCCTTGTACTCTGGGTTTTCAAAATTTACTGAATTTCTTTTCTTTAAGCAGTTAGTGAGAGGTTTAGTAATTTTTGCAAAGTTGTTAATGAATTTTCCCTAGTAGCTGAGTAATCCTAAAAATTGTTTCATCTTTTTTTTAGTTTTTGGGAGTGGGAATTTTGAGACTGCCTCATTTTTTAGGGGATTTGGGCGTACTCCTTCTGGAGTGATGATATGACCTAGAAAGCTTCTTTTTTCTAAAGAAGAATAAATAAAGGCCCTTTATTGGCCTCACACTTATGTATTTGTGTATTTAGCCATGTAAAACAATGGTTCTTAATATCTATACATTTTTCCTTTTGCACTTACAGCCATGTCATTAAATGTTAGTTATAATTATATATATATTGGTTTACACCTTTTCATTAGTTTACACCTTTTTATTGGTTTACACCTTTATTATTATAATTATAATTTTTTATTATTTAAAACCTCCTATTTCTTCTTTCTATTTCTTTTCTAAGAAATTCGGTCTTAAGATTTGAGATTCAGATAAGAGATTTGAATAGCGGAGTCTTTTGAATACCTGCCCGAGTCTGTCGCAATTTTCTAGTAGGCTCACGCTATAAATTAAAATATCATCCAGATAAACGAGACATATTTCATTTTGTAAACCGCGAAGAACATTTCCCATGAGGCGTTGGAATGTGGGTGGTGCGTTCCGAAGACCCATCGGTATGCGAAGGAACTCGTAATGTCCGTTATCAGTCAAGAAGGTCGTCTTGGGAATGGACTCCTTGTCTAACTCGCATTGTTAAAACCCAGTATTTAAATCTAAACTAGTAAAACATTGTCATCGCCTAATTTGTCAAGCAGATCCGTGTAATTAGGCAGAGGAAATTTGTCCGAAATGGTTTTCTCATTCAATTTTCGATAGTCAATGACAATCCAGTATTTAGGTACACCTGATGCATCTAGTTTTTGTATCTATCTACCACCTGCAAGAGGTCTACACCCTTGTGGCAAGAGATGGTGTAAAGTTTGCCCCATAGTCATCGAGGACAAGCTGTTCTCATCGGCCAACAACCCCATCTCGTACAAATGCAAAGGACTGGCTGAATGCCAAACACCTATGTGGGTATACGAGTTGACATGTAAGAAATGTGCTGCATTTCACGTTGGAAATGCCGAGACAGCTCTAAATCTCAGGATCAACAACCATAGGGCATCAGTTGTCGGAAGGAACGCCGATTTGCCTGTGAGCCGTCATGCCACAGCGCATGGCGAAACATTCGATGATTGTTTTGGCATCAAAATTCTGAAGAAAATGGAACCTGAAGAAAACAAAATTATGCTGCTTCACTCGGAGAAAGCGCGTAGCAATGTGTTGGGTGCATACGATCCTCCAGGACTAAACATTAAACGTTAACAGGGCAACAACATTTCTCCACGGCAAACAATCTCTCCATTACAGTTAATTTTCTCTTACTTTGAAAAAGGCTAAAAGCCAAAATATAAAAATTAGTGTTGTTTTGTGAATTATTGTTGCTAAACAATTTGTACATATATACTTATATATAAAATCAGGTTAAGAAATTCGACAAATATTTGACACTCTTTTCTTTCTTCTAATTTTTACAAAGACTAATCGAAATATCAGTTTATACTTTTGACAAACCCAATTAATCCAACATTCCACCCCATATAATGATCAATAAATGTTTTTTCTCTCTCTCATCTCATTAGTACTCCTGGGTGTAAACATACTCTGTGTAACAGATTTTTATTGTGAGCTTGAATGTCTTTATGGTATCAATTTCTGTTTAATTTTTTATTTTTCTGTATTTCGTTTCAGGCTGTTGCTGACGCAAACTTCATATTCACCTCGGTTCATGTGGCCTGGCCTGAGCTCGCTGAAGTTGCGCCCGGAGTTCTGAAACCGGTACCGTCCGAAGAAACCAAAACCGTCACCAGATACAAACCCGCGGAGATTTTTTCTAAAAGTCCCTTCCACTTCACGTATTGTCGCGGGACAGGGCGGACGACGACCGGGATGGCGTCTTACTTGCCTGATGACGTGCACGTTGTGGCTGACTCCACTTTCCCTCTGATCACATCGGTGATGACACCTTACGACAAGACCATCGAAGAGTCGCCGTCTCAGTACTTGTACGATCAACAGCTTCACAGGTCCCGCTCAGCTGTCGAATTGGCTTTTGGGAAACTGTTGAGCAGATTCAGTCGCCTCACGTGAGTTGGTTTTGCAGTGATTGGTAGTACAGTTGAGGTACCAAAAACATTGGTATTTAAAGAACTTTTCTTTAACTACTTGAGAAAATCTACTAATATTCTACAGCAGTCTAAGACACCAGTAGTAAGAATGAAGAGGTATTTAATTACTTCGAAAGTACTTGCTATCTACAAATACAATTCTATGTGCTTGCGTTTCCATTTGGTATGAATGTGGCTGGTAATCGACCGTCATGGATATTTATAAAGTCGTTGGGACGACAGAATCCTACTGTATCTCTCCTATCTCTCAGTTGTCCACTAGGATTGATATTTCCCAATGGTAGTAGTGATGGCATCCCAATAGAGGTCCCCTGCCACCTATTTCCAAGTTTACATAGGTAGGTACCCACTCACATTCAACAGTTTAAAATTTCTCAAACTTACCTGATTGTTTCCTATTCTATCAAGGTGAGATCTACTTCGATAATCCAATGCCTCAAATTCACGAAATTTTCATTTTGTTCTACGATAGATGCAATTGCATCTGCCTGCCTCCTAGGTACCTCATTTCACTAATTTTCTCTATAGGTTTCATTTAGGTTGGAAAAGGTTTCATTTGATATGGAAAAGGTTTCGTTTGGCTTGGAAATTTTATAAATAATGTAAATAGAAATCGAGAAATTTCTTCTTATTCAGTTTCCTCATTGTTTCCAGCTTCTTGGACCATACACTTCTGCTCACCGAAGGGTTCGTCAAAGCTTGCGCCGGAATCCACAACTTCTGCTTGAGAAACGATGATGATTTCGATCCCATAGACTGCGAGTTGCCGGGTAAGTTCTTGAAACACTTTTTTGAAGGAATTACGTCTTACGTGATCTGCCTTAGTGGCCAACCATTCCCATAAAGCACCGCACATTGGGGTGAAAACCGAATCTAGCGGGTCAAAACTCTGTGATAACGATAAAAAATTGAAGATCGATTTACACGAATCTGGAATGTCTATCTTGATAGTTTTTGAGGTATTTTAAAACTTGTACTAAAAAAATCTCGAAAAATGAGGAAAACTGCTCAAAGTTGTTAAATTTATATTTATATCTATTTTGTCGAAGAATATTACTCGAATAACGTTGATCAGCTATGAACTAGGTCATTCACTAATTGAAGCTCTAACTCATGTCGAAAGCTGTACCTAAATTCCACTTAAACGTTCTTAAAATCGATAAAAATTCAGAATGATCTAAACAGCCAAAATTTGTCTTTGAATAGAAGAATATTTACAAATTTAAAATTTAAATTTGTATCCACAAAGAGTTTAAATTTCAGCTCAATTTAACATTGATAAAATACGACAGAAGTGATTTTTCATGAAGGATTTTTCGTCCTGGAAAAGTAACACTTTCCTCCGTTCCACCAAAACTGGCGAAAACTGGCTAGCAAAATTTGAATGATTGTGTTCAGGAGAACTCCTAGATTTAAAAAAAGAGAAAAAAAAAGTTAGGTATTCAGATGGATTTCTTTGGGAATGCAGCCCTTAAAAGCTTTGAAACTATCTTTATTTCTGAACAAAATTACCACATTTTGAGCTGCTAAAGAAATGCTAAAGTATAATTTTTTCTCGAAAAAGTACTGGATAATATTTTTTATGCCTCAGTTCCATAATTCCTTAACGTCCGAAGTTGGTAATAAGCTAAACAAATTCGTTACTACACAAGGCGAATTCGACGGGGAATGTGTGCGACTCTCTGACCATCGTGAAGTTCATGTCCAATCCCCTTCGAGGGGGTCTGAAGTTGTTTTCCTCAGTAAATTTTCTTGTTCTGGATCAGTCACGATATAAATTACTAGGTAAACATGATTTTATAGAAAACAAAAACCTTCATTTTACAACTTTTGACCTGCTAGATTCATTTTTCCTCCCACTGTGCACTGTAGGACCATTGTAGTCAATGGCTGAAACATAATTTACAGTATTTCTCCTTCTGATTCAACCTTCTTCACAGTGCATGTCAATAAAATGTGGTTTCGACGAGGGATGTAGATACTAAAAAGGAAATAAGTGATATTCAATGCGATAAAGGTTGAATTTATAGTAAAAAAAGGTTGCAGTGAATGAAAAAATACCATATAATAAAAAATTACCTATTTTTAGTGATCTGCCTTAGTTTACTTCTTTTTAGCGTTAACCTAATTTAAAAAAAATTTCCCCAGAGAAACCAATTGAAGATCTTGCAGCACCGGAGAAATGTGCGATGGTTAAACGGGACAAGATCTGCGATGAAATTTACACAGGTAAAGTCACTTACGTCGCCCGGGAACCACCATCTGAAACAGCCAGTGATAACGATCCAGCCATTCAAATGCTACTGAAGACTCTTAGTGAGTGATTAGCTAGCAGAGGTGCTTAAAACGAATTTACCCAGCAACTCTGTACATACTAGGTTGACACCTAGTATTCCTTGAAAATTTTTCTATTTTTAGAATGATACTCCTAGATATGTAAATACGTTGTACTAATAGAAAACAACCTTAGACAAAGTTTGAAAATCTGTAATTACAAATTAATACTGTACTGATTTGTATTCCCTTGCCAGTACTTTAAACTTGTCAATGAGAATATGAAGTGAACTATTTTGCCGTTTTGAACTCGACGTACTGAAGAAAATATTACCAATTTTACGTAAAGAGTTTTTATTGTTGGAACTCAGCGTAGTTTTTATGTGGCTCATTTTAAATTGTATACAGGACTTTCTCCTGTCATGTGCCTTCGAGGTCCCATAGGGCTGGTAACAGTTTCAGTTGACAAGTTCATTCTCCCCTGGAAATGTAATTCTGAAACATTTTGGAAAAAAAAGATTTTCTAGCCATCTCCTTGACCGTTATTGAAAAAACAGTGTTTTCAAAGAGATTTTATCATTTAAAAATTTAGGCATTTCGAAGATTTTTTCGATTTAGTGTAACGAACTGAAGGGATACCGCTGTTTAAAGATTTAGAGAATTCCAGCAATTTTGAGATATATATCGCTAATTTCTTATCGAATTGTTTTTTGCTAAATTTGTGTAATATCACTCATATTTGACCTAAATTCCTCCTATAATACTCAATTGTTGATGTTGTGGCCGTATTTAAAAAAAAAAAAACTCTTGATAACATGTTTTGTTAATTGAGTTATTATTAATTAGATTGTATAATCCGCAAGACTGGTTCCTTTGAATTCAGAATACCAATCATTTATAATCACATAAGCCGCTAGGGCATACACACAATCATCTTCACTATCGGTCATGGCACTACAGATTTGGCCACACTAGTGGCAACGCTGCATCACGCACGGACCCCCATCGCCTCTACAAGCTACTCCAGGCCTCCTCTACAAGCCTCCACAAGCCCATCAAGCCACAGGCACGTGGCGTGGCTCGTTTTAACACAGGCTGTGGGAACCTTAACAGTGCTGCAGGGGAGTTCAGGTTCCAGAAAGGAGAACGCACATGCATAAGTTTTAGAACGCATATAATAAAAATAGTAATGCACATCTACATGTCAAAGGAATAAACAAGTTACTGTAAAAATAGGCATAACTGCATGCAATGATGAAATAGGACAAAATTGAGATCCTTAAAACTAGGATATTATAGGTAAAAGCAAGACAATGGCTACTCAAGTTCACAGCATGAGATGCAGTCAAAGGTGAGTGAGGT
Organism: Creontiades dilutus; assembly: GCA_031894815.1. Lineage (NCBI taxonomy): Eukaryota > Metazoa > Arthropoda > Insecta > Hemiptera > Miridae > Creontiades > Creontiades dilutus. Next base: position 2,453,981 of record JAVIWC010001773.1, on the reverse strand, counting down.
TATAGAAACTATCAGAAATCACCGCTACTAGGTGGCATGCAGTTGGCAAAAATAAGAGATTACTAGCGATTTGCGCTCGAAACTGAATGATTCCCTTATGGAACTATATTCCAAAATGATTTGGCTAGAAGAGCCGACAATACAAATGATATGCAGCAGCAATGATACAATATAAAAGAAGAGATTACCATATTTCGGCGGCATGGACCTAACTCGTACACTACTACAATTTCTTAGCGAAATTATACAAAAAACTAGTAAATCAATCTTTAACGTGACTAAAACAAACGACTTGACTACTAGAGTAACCACAATTTCCAATCTATAAAGGCAATAGCACAACACAACTCAACAACTGCAAAATACACTGTTTTCAAAATGGACGCACGCGGCAATAGAACGTTTGTATGGGATAGAACTTGATCAGACGCTGGCAGAAATACTAAAGGCGCCTCGGCATGCCTTAGTGCCTAGACTGCCTTCCCTCTCCACAAGGGCTGCTTCAGCCAATCAGGAAGCGTCCAGAGGATCCCCACCCCCCAGTTGCAGGGTCTCCCCAGGCGCTAGTGTCGGCAGTGCCTTCTTCCTCTAGCTCTGCTGTTTCTGCCCTGGGGGGCGGTTGGGGCTTACATTATAATTAATTATTAAGAGACAAAACAGGGCACAATTTTTCTGACAACCCTCAAACTCAACGCAGACTATCTGCTGAAGGTACTGAGGCTCCCTGATGGACGTTTCCCCAAGGTCACTGCTCAAACTATGAGTGGAAAGGAAATTGGGTGGGTACGTGTGTGGATGGACTTGATGTGGGGAAGCCAGATGGGAGATGCCAGTAGCTCTTTCCATCCAGCTTGTTTTGGGAGTTTGGCAGAGGCAGCTGTGGTAGACCAGAGATGTCGCCTAATGGTTTCAATTAAAGAAAGATCACGTACCGCCCAATACCACTTTCTTTACCAGCACCTAGATCCAGAGGTGGACTATATCAGAAGTTTGCCAATTTATTGCTATGGTGGTCCTGATGTGTTGTGGAGAGCTTCTGAGGCTTAATTTCCAGCCTTGGATTCTAAATAGAATCCATCTTTGCGCGTTGTGCAACCTCAGGGCTGATGAGTCTGTGGAGCACTTTCTGGCTGTATGCTCCATCCTTGGATACGTGCGAATCAGATGCTTCGGTCAAGCTTGTCTGTCCAGGGAGGAGCTGCTGAGGATCCTGAATGGTCCAGACTGGACGAGTTTATGTATATACTTCAGAGAGGCATGGCGGTATAGGGAATTTCTCTTCTCTGAATTTAACTATAATTCATAAAAGGATTCCTTTATATTATTATTATTTTTGTGTTCTTGAATCTGTTATCTCCAATGTCTCCAGATGGTGTATTTATATTTATAAATTTATGTTGTATTGCTGTTGCCATTTCTTTGTTTATGCCTTAATATTTAATATAATATTTATTATCACATGTTCATGTTAAAGTTGATTGATTTATTGTTTGTTTGTATTGATTGAGAATTATCTGAGACCGAACTGTCGCTGATGTTCTGTAGACCAAAGCGTTTCATGTGTAGATTTTGATCCACGTTGTATGAATTAATCGAAATATAAACATGTATTCATTCATTCATTTCGGCGGCATGGACCTAACTCATACACTACTACGATTTCTTAGCAAAATTATACAAAAAACTAGTAAAACAATCTTTAACGTGACTAAAACAAATGATTCGACTACTAGAGTAACCACAATTTCCAATCTATAAAGGCAATCGCACAACACGACTCAACAACTGCAAAATACACTGTTTCCAAAATGGACCCACACAGCAACAGAAGGTTTGTATGGGAGAGAACTTGATCAGACGCTGGCAGAAATACTAAAGGCGCCTCGACATGCCTTAGTGCCTAGACTGCCTTCCCTCTCCACAAGGGCTGCTTCAGCCAATCAGGTAGCGTCCAGAGGATCCCCACCCCCAGTTGCAGGGTCTTCCCAGGCGCTAGTGTCGGCGGCGCCTTCTTCTTCCTCTAGCTCCGCTGTTTCTGCTCTGGGGGGCGGTTGGGGCTTACATTAGTATTCGTTTTTTTGTCCCATTCAACCTGGATAAAATCTGATAGGCGCCAATCTACTATCCAAGCCTCATTTTAGGCGGACTTAGTAAAAAACGAGATCGCGATGTCATGAGGTCCGCAGACAATACAAACAACAACCAGTACCTACGACAAGAAGAAATTCATTGCAAAACTACGCTGTTCCACCATAAGAGTTTCCTGATGCTAAATTGTCCACATAAAAGAACGAATTTTAAGATTATTATTTGTTTTGGTTTACTTACGGGATTGAACGCTCTTGTACCTACCGCTTTGAAAAAGTAACACGATACCTACTATGTTTATGAAATACCTACCTATGGTAAAACATTTGTTTTTTTAAAATTTCCTAGAGAGCAGGCAATAACACTGGTGGTATTCGAATAACTGCATTTTTGTTTGTGGTGAATATTATTTTTCTGTTTATTTGAGGTTTTGTTTGTTTTTCTGTCAACGTGCTTCAAGTTTTTGTTCCTTAGGAAAACGGCAATTGCTGTAAAAATGACAACAACTGTCAAAGAAGTTCAAGTAAGAGAAGTCCGCTAACTTATTTTGATGCTTGTGATTTCGGTACAAAAATGATACGACAATAACTAATTGTTTATTATTGCGAGGTGTCTCAAAAACAAAATAGGAAGCTTGAAACAAAATATATTCCGCTCAATGCGTCGATGTTATGGTCGACCAGATGGGCCGTACGGGTTTGGGTAAAAGGTGGTGAAAACACCAAGGTTTTAAATAAAAATCACCACGACTTTGGGTAAAAATACAAGCAATAAGACGAGTTTGGGTAAAACAACAATAGGTACATACAGGCGAAAGTAACTTATCGTGTTAACACATTCTGATCTATTTGTCCAACTAATCTATACTTTACTAAAAGGATTGATGTAGGATATTTTTTTGTTTTTGAGATGCGAGCATCCAGACCAGCAAACTAGACAGAACACATTCCTGCCTTTACCTGAACCCGTCGCCCTAATCTTACCGAAACTCGTTGTCTGAATAGAGACCTTTCATTCTCCGTTTACCGAAACCTGTGCTGGTCGACCAGATTTGGGTCTTGATGAGTTCTGATAGGAAATGTCAGGCTGAATACGGAAATACCTAAAGGTCTTATACCTAAAACTACGTGGATCTTCTTGAAAAATGTGAAGAATTCACAGTTTTCATCATAATTTCTACTTTAAATTTGGTACGTTCAAAGAGAATAATCCAGTCGAACCGTTAGAGGGTTGCAACTGAAGAGAAATTTCTCCTTAGTAGTACCTAAGGACACAAGTTCGAACATGTCAATAGTGGTCTAACAGCTACCACAGTCTGTAGGACACGAAATAATACAAGAGACAGTTATTAATTAAATCCCTCGCGTTCCAAAAGACTAAAGATCCCCTAACATAGCATTTTTCACTTCCTCACTAACTTGTACACTAAAACAAATTTTCAAGCCATTTGGTAGCCTAACCTCGCCTTTCCCGCCGAATATACTGTATCCACCTCCCATTGAATCTATCATTTTTTTTTCAAAAAAGGTTAACATCAATAAAGTACATTATATATCAAGTGCCATTGTATACAGACGAGGAGCTGAGGAGAAAAAACTATTGTTTCCGCCCAGGATAGAACTGGGGACCTTCTGCGTGTTAGGCAGATGTGATAACCGCTACACCACAAAAACGAAACACGAAATATTTAATTTAAAGAATTATAGCACAATACATGAGTAATAAGTTTTATAGATAACAATACCAGCCAAAATAGGCTTCTAAAGTGTAATCTTAAGTATGTGTAATTTAATAAATCGGTAGTTTAAGGAATTTCATACATAATATGGTGTAACATAAAAAACCTAACGTCCGTACACCGCGGAAACGGTATATCAAATAGTGTGAGCTGAACATTATATCAGCTACCGTTAGTTTCATTCATATTATATTCCTATTATTAGTAGCGTTATTAAATACTTTATTACGCATTGTAAAATGTAAGTCCCTCCTCCCGCAGAACCAATGAATACAATAGGTACTTGTACACTAACAAGTTCCAATCACGCATCGGATGAGCTAATTTTCCATAATAATTATGGAAAACAATAATTATTATCGTATTAAAATAAAATAAATTAATAATTATTAAATGTATACGAAATTGGAGCACTTTCTGTCCAAAAAATGGTTTACGACCAATGTTATTGCAAAAAAATTTCCCCTCAGTAATGTTCTATCAAAACAAAGATTTTGGATTGTTACATTTTTATCATTTTTTTAGCATAGATTTGATTTAAAAAAAAAAAAGGGTACATGCCGTAGAACTAAGAAACATTAAGCTGACAAACAGGATGTATCCTGTTGTAAACAGGTATATACACAATATATATATATGTAAACATTTGTATACACAATTCGAGGAAACAATATTTGTATAGGAAGTACCTTCCGTGTGTATTCCATCTCGGAGAAATTCCAACCTGCACGAACCGGATCGAAATATTAAATACCTACCTTATGTTTTTATTTCGTTCGCTCCAATAACAATGTCCCCGGCTGTGGCATCAACGTTTTCAAGATTGAAAGCGGAAACAATTTTGTGATTCTTTGGCTTCCCCTGCAATTGACGAAATGTGAGTAAAATGTAATTTTTACCCCACGTTAATGTGAAATCTGTTTTTTAGAAATTATGAGAAGGTGGGATAATACCGTCATTTGAAGTGAACTCAATATGTACAGGAGAAATTCGTATGTGAAACAAATCAAATATGATGTAGAAATGTCATTAGACAAATGCTCAAGGTAGTTCTGGGTCTACCTTGATTTTTTTGGTCATTTAGCTGAGCATTTGCTGGGTATTCTTTCATAAACAACACAAGCACCCGCTACAGCATTTCTTTGCTCAGCGGCTATGGAATGTGAATACTTGGTTGGCACAAGCAGCCACACGGGCTTCTCTGAACTGCCAGAAAACAACTCCAAGATGTGTCACGAAAGTAGCGGATTTTACTTTACTAACAGAGAGAAAAATAATGCCCATTATGCAAACGTCTCAGGCGGAACCTAAAACGTCTGCCAAGTTGCTCTCCGCCTAGAACACATAAATGTGTAAGTAATTGAAATAGGGAACGATATAGTGCATGAGCTTCTTCAAACGTTTCGCAGGACAGAATTGCCGCGGGACTTCCAACTCCTTCAAAAGGAGTTCATGTTTCGCGGGTCTGTTATACCAATTCCAGATTGTACCAGATAGAATACTGACAGTAGGCATTGTGCTAAAATTGATAAGAGAATATTATACGGTTCTTGAAAATTGGAACGCGATCGGACCACTAGGACTTGAGAAAATGATAGTGGTAGATTGTACGTGTGCGCATGCGCTGTTATTGATTTTTGATTAAAGGTAGATATATATCGATGGATAGAAAATAAGTGTATTGAAGGAAGAAACATATTACACATTACATTAAAAAAACATTTGTTGGACATGACATTTTTCCCCATTTTAAATTTCAAGTATTTTCAGAATCTTATCCAATTATATTTTGAACATGAACAATCGTGAACAAGGTCATTTAAAAATTCAAGATCGAACTTGCTGAAAATTGTTCTTAAATTAAATTTTAAGGATCTATAAAAAATGCAGAAAAATCTTAAATTTTCGTTTCAAAAGAAGAGAGTTCCCCATTTTTTCGCAATGAAATTGATAGTTAAAAATTTATTTTTCCTCACAAGTTACGTAAACTGTAGATTCTTTTGAAAAATTCCCTCTTTTGATTTTCAGTCTGAAGATATGGCGCCGAAAGTCAACAAAACATCGGCAACCAACCTTAGGACGTCGAAGACGTTGCAGCAAGAGAATCGAGTTCCCATGTTAGAAATGATCACGTCGGCCATCAAAGCACTGAGAGCACCTGGGCCGGCGTCTAGGAAGGGCGTTTCGTCCATTGCCATCAAAGCTTTCATATCAAGCAACTTCAGTTCAGATGTGAACAACAAACGTCTCAACACAGTGTTCAGAAAAGCGATAGAGAGAGGTTGGTATTTTGTAATTTGAGCTATTGAGCGTCTTGCTCGGGAGTAACACGTTTGGCCACCAAGGGGCGAAAAGGCAACACGTTTGCCCACCAGTACGGCGACCAAGGGGAACACATTTGGCTACAAGATAGCTGGCACGTACCCCGGGCGCCGCGGCAAGGGGAGCGCCGCAACGGAAGGGAAAAAGGGGATTTTGCGGCAGGGAGAACAGGAATTTAACTACCAGAATTACAAAAAGTCGTTTTTACAATAACAAAATTAACGTTCTGCAACAATAACTAAACTATTTGCTATCTTAAGTCATTATCTTCTCAAAATATAGTAACTAATTGAATATTCGTGCTTTTCGTTTACGTTTTTCAAAGCGGGGCCCGGACGCCCATACGCTCCTACTCAATCATTGCAGTTGTGCGCCCCCTACTTGGGCATACCAGAATCTCGCCCCAGGCCTCGCCACACCACGCGACGGCCCTGTCTGAGAGCCACATGTCGTCATAAGTAAAAGTTGAAGCAACCAGCTTCAGTAGTCAGCATCGTCATCATGTTCTCCGGTGTCGTTGTTTGTTTTGGCAAATCTTTCCCCAACTGTAGATTTTCACCTTATTTTCACTGTACTTTTAAAACGCAGACACCAGAAATTCAGTGCCAGTATGTGAGTTTTTACAAACGGAATTGAGTGTGTTTTTACGAACACTCCGAAGTTTCAGGTTTGTTTCTTCTTAAATTTCTCCAAGAACTACTGATTACAAATGGCCCTCTGACCCGTGGCCAAACGTCCTTCCCTTTCTTGCTCGTCCAAAACCATCAAATAGATCACATCCCTCATCCTATTGAATGTTAACGCTTCGGTGGAACATGAATGGAATTACGGATCGGAGGGATACCTGCCTGTAAGGCATAAACTAATCCTACACTCCAAGGGACAATGCCTTTTAGGCATTCCTCTCCTGATTTCGCTACGACCTCTGATGTAAATGTATGCCTTTCAAGTAATGAGGGCTAGCGAGCACAGTTCTTGAGGTTGCGGCGTCTTGCAAGGGGGGGTCCAGATCCGCGAGCTATACCGCCCGTATATGGGTTATTTCAAGCATCAATTTTCCTGCAAAAAATTTGTCTGCATTTTTGGGTTTTTTGTTATGCTAGTTCATCTATGGAGGTTCCTTGACGATCACCCTAACTAGTCATACAGTTCCATACTCAGTTTGTCAAATCAACTAATTTTCAGTCTTAACATCTGTTGACTAAGAATAAGATTCAAACAAGATTAATGAAGAACGCGAACAAAATGAAAAGTGTCATGATCTAATAAACAGGGGTGACCCCCCCACCCCAAATTAGACCCCCTCCCCATGTAATTTGGTAAACCCCCCCCCCCCCCAATCTAAAAAGTACTGGTAATCACCCCTTATTTTATCATAAATTGAAAGAATAGGTATAGTAAAAATAAACGCAGTCAACAATATTGTCTTTGTAAGATGCAAAGGAGGGACAACTAGGTGAGGTAAAGTACCAACAAAACTTGAAAATTGAGGAACGTCTCACAAACGCAAAAAGAAACTTTTTAAGTCGAAAGATTGAATAAACGTAGGTAAAATCAGAAACCTTGGAATCAATAGCAACAGAGACAAATATTTAAAAATCCGCTCATTGATACTTTTCCTTTACATGTGTATCACACAGTAATGGAAAGATCATTGTCCTGCTTTTGATGAGAAAATTTGGTGGCGGAATCGTTTGAATACTATCATTTATTAATCAAACATATCGTAATCTTTAATGACAAACTGATTCAAAGAGACATCTCAGTCCATTTATTCTGACTGTATCGTCAACGTTCACTTTTTCTTTACAGCAAACATATCAATAGCAATCCATTATTTTCTTGTTATAAGTGCTCTGGAACATGGATAAGAAGTAGGATCCTGGAATGTATACAGCGTTCTGCAATTGTTGAGTTGCAGAAGATGATGGTATTGATTGCAGCTGATGGTTTTGTAGACTGGTTGCAGCAGTTATCGACAAATTCCTTTGAATTACACATTCAGCCTGCCCAAAATTCCTAGGAAGTTGTGCTGGCTGGTCTCTAAACTTCAATTTGCGGTTCAACATTTAAAGGGAGTGCTGGATGAGTGAAAAAGGATACATTTTCAAGTTCTATACCTAAGTCATACCTCTAATGCAGTATTAATACGTTAAAAAAGTGAATGTTCTCTCCCCCTAGACATTTGTTTTTTTAGTGAACTCTAAGGAGAGAGGTTTATGAGGTTATTTCACATTTTGGTCCAGTCAGATGATAAATTCTTGAAAACTGTAAGTGTAATGCTATAACATCTCCAAGGCACACCTAAAACTGCAATAGAGTAATTAATTATCAGCTAACCTTTGTATTTTGATGGTGTCTGGGGAAGGAGGATCAAATAAAAAAACTGTTGGGACTCGCTTCACTTTCAGAGCCTTTTGAACTGCTGGATGACTCTGCAGAAATCAACACGTGGCTTTCTGTGACCGGCATTTTGATGCAGTGTTGTCCACTAATTCAACAACTCAAAACATCCGTTTCCTGCTGGTAGAGGGAGATTTAAAACAAAATGAGTAAGGGAGAATCTCCTGGTGTGATATTTGATTTGAGCAACGTGAAAAAGTGTACAAATGCTTGCCATAAAATTAGGGGAACTGAGTAACCTGCAGCTTGTGGCGTGCCTAGGGAGAGAGAATTGTGTTGAATTAATTAATTTTAATCATAAAACTAATCAACATATCTACCACAAATTAATTTGTCAAGTGGGAGGCACTCAGATGCATCACACTGAAAAAATGGGAAATCTCTGCTACCGAAGATTCTCTCTCAGTAGCTCTGTGACACAGAATAACCCATAATTTTGAAATGGCTCATATACTGTAGCCTCACTACTTGGCTTCAAAACGTATCAACTAACTGAGGTCACAGAGATTACTACGACAACCTAGGTAAGAAATCTACCACTGATTATCAATTGCTCATCACACAGGGGATGCAAAGTTCGTAGAGGGTTGTACACTTGTTAACTGCAGAAAAACTAATGGCTGGCTGTTTCTGGTGTTAGGGGCCCAAGTGACCTGCCTCCCCCACACCAAGGGCACCTCCCTCCACTTGGTCAGGGGGCCACACTGGAGAGAGGGAAGAGTCCACCGAGTCTGGGGGTAGTTCCACCTCTCTCTTTTCCCTCGTCTCGTGCAGGGGGTGAGACATGGTCCTGGGGGGTTCCTCCCCCCCAAAAGGCTGAAGTGTTAATCGATTGAGTTGGTACTGCCAGGAGAATGATTTCTACTCCTGTATTCTACCATATCCAGAGACCCTCCCTATTCATTGCCTTGAGTAGAATATCAACGAAATTAGGCACGTAACTTTAGAGTGACCCTCCTACTGCTGATATACATGGCCACACTCTTAGAGGTCCTATTAGAAAGTTGAGCATCTTAAGTCGATTAGGAACCAAAGTAACTACACAGACCTCACTTACCTACACTGCACCTCAGTGATACCTATGGCACTCTCAATTAAGGTAGCTGTCTATTGTTGAAAGAATTTTCAAAATAGGTTCAGTAGATCCCTCGACATCCTCACCTCTTTATAAAATTACTGTAGGTTATAGAGTAGGTTGGAGCAACAGCCCACATGGGGCAAAGGCACGGAGGACTTTGTTCAATTGAAATATTGGTCACCAGGAAGGAGTTCTTCCTTGATAAAAGTCATTCGTTTTGAAGCCTTGGTTCGTTATTTCGTTTATTTCTAAGTTAATTATTTCAATAGCAATTTGAGCTGTTTTCAAAGTACAACTTGGAGGGATGTGCCTCATCGTTTAGCTTCACATTCCTGAACCAAATCCCTCGAGAACATTTGTTTACATTGTTTGGGTACCTCCATTTTGAAAGTATGAAGATGAGAGCACCATAAAAGGGGCGAATCCCCGCAGTACAATATGGGCAAATTTTCCTGTAGAAGGGTGTGGATTTGATACGTGTCCTTTGCCTATCCTATGAAAGCCAAAGTTAGAGTCGTTTATGGAAAAGCTAGGATAATTAAATAAAAATGGATTGGTATGACAGCGAGTTACCAGATCCGTGATCTTGGAATTAGTGTGATAATCTATTTTTCAAAGCCTGAAGATGAAGAAGCCTGTTATACTTTCTAATACTGATTAATTAGTTGACTAATTGGTTTTTAGAATACTTTCCTCATATTCTTGGAGCGGTCCAAAACCTTCGATTTGCGGGAACTTACCCCTAAGTCCTGGACGTTTAACCAGGAAAAACTAAATAATTTGAGTTACTCCATTCCTTAGTAAAATGCGGCTGTTCGCCCCAGCTACCGAATAAATCATAGAATTTATTTATTATATATAAATAAACCGTTCTCAACAGATAGACTCAATTTCGCCACGGTGGAATAACCAACATTTCTTTTTCAGGACAGCTGATACACACCAAAGGGTTGTCTGGAGCTAACGGGTCATTCAAACTCCCTCCACCTCCACCGCAGAAACGATCGAAATCGAAGAATCCGACAAAGAAGAAAACGTCGCCGGAAAAGGCGAGACCGTTGAAATCGAAGACATCGAGGAAGGCAGCTGCCAAAACCAAAGCCGCAAGACAAAAAGATCAACAGAAAGCAATAGATAAGAAAATCCCATCAAAGATGCGGCTCCCCATTGCAAGAGCATCAGTGGAATATTAAAGACCATTGGTTTTGCGTTTCCCGACTTTTCGTCGTAGTTTTTGTTGTTCAGTACTTTTTGCAAGTTTCAAGTTTACTGATCTTAAAAAACCAAATAACTAAATCGATACCTTTAAGGTAGAAAATTGTGTTACATGGCCATTCAGGACTAATGTCCTAATTATTGTTGTTTTTCTTCAGGGGTTGATATTTACATAAGTTAGAATTGATTGTCGATGTTTTAATGTTATATTAAGATCGTTATAAACACCAAAATAACCAAAAGTTGGGCGTACAAAAAGTTAGTATTCGATTAGAGTTGTTTCGAATTTTCTAAATCCCTTAACAAATGTTATACTGTCAGGTTTAATTAGAAAGATCGGAAAGCGTATTGAGAGTTCATATTTTCCTGTTCAAATTAGTTATTATCGAAGCAAATCAAGCTGTTAGATGTTATTAATGAAACAAACCCTCTTGAACAGTGTTTCTCAAAGTGGGCGATAACGCTCCCTTCTGGGCGCTGGAGGCCCTAAAGGGATTAGGGACTTGACAGTAACTTTTTCTTTCCGGTAGTTGTCCAGTGGTGGTAGTTGTACCTAGTAGAGAATCCGGTGGAGCCGAACATTGCCAATCTGACTATAGCCGAAAACTCAATTTTTTTTTTTTTTTTTTTTTAATCGAAATAACCTACTGACAGTGAATGTGGATATTGGAGTGAACTCCTAAAAGGGCTTATAGCCGATACACGGGTTGAAGCATTCCGATATTCATGAAACTAACAAGAACTGCACAGGTCACCTGTGACAGGTGCTTTATTAGTTATGTTTCACAAACCGAGACGTGGTCCGTTTTCAATCCAAATTGAGGTTTTTAAGGAATAAAACGCAAAACCTCGATTTTTCCTTGTTCCTTGCATGGAAAGTAGAAATCGAAAAACAGACCACGTCTCGGTTTGTGAAACATAAAACACCTGTGAAGTTCTTGTTAGTTTCATGAATATCAGAATGCTTCAAACCGTGTATCGACTATAAACCCTTTTAGGAGTTCACTCCAATATCCACACTCACTGCATCACTAGGTTACTGCGATCAAAACAAACAAAAATTTGAATGTTCGGCAATAGTCGAACCGGCAATGTTCGGCTCCACCGCATTCTTTCCAGACTCTCCTCAACCTCATCACTTCAAACAATGATATTGGGTACCTACTTGACAGACCTATATAAATTATTTAATGTTGTGAATCTCCAACTTCAAGGTGACGATTTGAATTTGATTAAAACAAAAAATGTCATTGCTGCTTTTGTAGGCAAACCGCTCTTATACAAGAATAATATCGGCAGACGTGAGTTTCACAATTTCCCCAATTTCTCAGCAGTATTGGTCAACAACGACGACTTGCTTGTTTACTGCCTACATTTGGAGAACCACCTCAGTGAATTTCACTGAACGATTTCAGGACATTTTAAAATTGTAAATACCGAACTGGGTGTTGGACCCTTTTTCAAATGTCAACACAGCAGGATCACACCAGCTGGAAGAAGAACTCATGGAACTGATAACGAACGAGGAAATAAAAATAAAATTCAAAAATGGATACCAAGATTTTTGGTTGCAAAAGCCAATCCCGCAATCGTACCCTGGATTGTGGTCCATCGTTCAACGATTTTTGATAGAGTTCCCATCATCGTATTTGTGTGAACGTGGATTTAGTGCTCTGGCAACGTTGATAACTAGAAAGAGGAATTGGTTGCAGATCACCAAACGCTGTGACTTACGACTTTTTTGAGTAAATTCGAGCCTGATGTTAACAAACATGTTAAAAATCATCAGATACTCCCTTCACATTAGACAAGTTTTAAAATTCAATTTGAAATGTTTGTTTTAATAACATAAATAAAAGTTTTTCTAATACGTTTTCGTTTTTACAAAAAAATTTGGGATCTCTACCTTAAGACATGATATAGTACAGAAAAAAAAATGGTGGCCGCTAAAAAATAATTAATTAATTCTCGAAGTGGGCAGTAGATGAAATAAGTTTTAGAATCACTGCTCTAGAATGTAGCCAAAACTTAAGTTTTCTGGACTTGTTTGCTGGACAGGAGGTAATAGAGAGCTCAGGTGCGATAGCAAAGACTGACCACCAAGCTTTTGATATGAGAATGCCAAGTCAATTTCGTATCTAGAATAATGCCCAGGTATCTGGCATTATCGCTTCTTTCCAATGTTTCATTGTTTATTCGGAGGTTGTAGAATGGTACTGTTTTTCTATAAGTGAAACAGACAAGCGTTGTTTTGTTAGGGTTGAGTTTAATTTTCCATTTAGAACTCCATATGAAGAGTTGGTTGGTGTACTCCTGAAGAGTTTCATGCGCTTGCTCTGCGTCTATGTGTTGGGAAAGAATGGCTTGGTCGTTTGGAAACTGGGCCACTTTATACCTGGCTGGCTGGGGACATCATGGATATAGAAGATATACAACAGGGGACTGAGTGTGCTTCCCTGTGGGACACCAGCCTCGATCCTATGTGACCTTGATTTGGCATGTTGATACAGCACAGAAAATGTCCTACTGGTGAGGTAGGATTGCAAGATCCAATAATATGTGTCAGGTAGGTGGACCTTGAGTTTGGACATTAGTTCATGTGCCACACTTGGTCAAAAGTCTTCTCCACAAAGCACTACAAAGCAACATAATGTACTTCATTTGATTAGGATATTTGGTTTTGAAATTGATGCATTGAATTGCTAAAGAACATGGAAGTCTGTTTCGTTGGTTGTTTTCAGATTTCCGTAATAAAGTTGACTCTAGTTAAAACACTAGTGCTGTATGTCACACCTCATATTTTCTGTGGTCTCTAGCTTTTGAGTTCGATAACAGGATCCGTAGTTTGTAATGGGGCATCACACGTGAAAAGTTGAACGAAACAAATTAAAATTGAACATTTATTATTCATATAATCTCACTAGTTTAATGGGCCTGCTGCGCAGGTTAAAAAGAAATAGGTGAATAACACAGTGTTTTTTTTTTCGTGCTTTCTTAATTGCGACTGAAAAATCAAATACATTTCATCTAGCAATTTTACATATCAATAAAGGTACACTCCAAGAGGGTAGGTTTACAGCAAAATCTAGCCCTTTATTATATAGCTCAATTAATTAGCACTGAGTTCGATTGCACTTCTATTCACGCAGCACAACTAAATCCAGTGGTTTGTTTCGCTTGAGACGTCGGATTTCACCTTCGTTTTCCAAAACGTAGAGCATCTCCGGGTTCACGTGTTTGTGGAGGCAATGTTCATGCTTCCTTGCGTATTTTGCAATAATTTCATAGACTGTCTCCATCCTCAAATCTCGATGAATATCATCGTTTCGCATGTACCAAGGGGCTCCAACTATACTTCTCAGTATTTTATTCTGAAAGGTTTGGATTTTCTTAATATTTGATTTCTTGGCACAGCCCCAGATCTGTATCCCATAGGTCCAAATAGGGCGAAGGATCTGCTTATATATAAGCAGTTTGTTGTGAAGTGAGAGATGGGAATTCCTTCCCATTAGCCAATACATCCTTCTGTACTTGATTTTAAGTTCTTATTTCTCCTTTTTTATGTGTTTATTCCAGTTTAATTTGGAGTCAAGTGTCAAACCCAAGTATTTAACTGCTTCAGTATGCGGTATTTTATTCGAATTGATCTCAACATCCAAGATTGGGACTTTTCGGTTAGTGAAGTATATGTGGGCTGATTTTGATTCGTTCAGCTTCATTCTCCACATCTTGGTCCATTTATAAACCTCAGTAGTAGACGTCTGTAGTTTGCGTGTTGCAGCTTCTATATCATCTCCAACAGAGAGGATAGCCGTATCATCTGCAAAGGTGGCAACAGTTGTGCCTTCTTGTTGGGGTAAGTCCCGTGTGTACAGGAGGTAGAGTACTAAACAACACAATGAGGGAGTATAATAACAATATTAAAAGTCAAAAAATCGTATATCCCAAATCCCCGAGGAGAGGACCGCGTCGCTTGCCCTGGGAGACGCTTCCCCCCGCTTGGGCCCTCCTTCCTTCACTGGCGGGGTCGGGGGAGGGGGGAGCAGGTCGGTTGCCCTGGGAGACGTCCATATACTCCTGAAACGTCGATATACTCTGATAAGCTGGTTTTTATATAGTGTGATTATAGTAGGCCTAATTAACAAGGAACATGAGTGTGGATTTCAATCCAATGAATGTCCCACAAGCAAAAAATTAGAAAATGAGGAGTATGTATAAATGAATAACGTGGACGTGCAAGTAAATAAATAAAGTGGACAGGATTCAGTCTTCGGAAATAAGATCATGGGTCCTTTTTCTTTTTAAACGCCTCTGGTTTCGGGGGGGCAATGTTGTTGGCAATGGCAACTAGCGGCACGTTGGGGTAAGTACTCATTGAATAGTGCAGGTTTGCATACGCCTTGCGCAGGATTCCGTCAACTTCAGGTATATTATGTAGGGTTGAGTTAAGGATGTACTCCGGGTTTTGGAGCGTTTGATAACGTTTAATATGTGAATTTGCAGCAGAATTCATCCAGATAGGACGTATCAGACTCAAGTGTCTAAGACAGGGTGTTGACCCAGAAGGGTTATTAACCTGAATACTAAGGGTAGCGGACCTGATGGGTCTGAATACGTAAGCAAGGGGGAGTTTTACCAATATGATCCACCAATATGCTGCCAGGGAAACAAGGAAGTAAATGATCGAGACTGGATACAAACGATTAGTTTGTTAATTAACGATCTTCGACAATCACAAATTGGAAAAACGTATTAGGAACCATCAACTTATTGCTAACTTATGGAAATATGGCAAATTAGATCTATCTACAATCTTAGCTTAGGCAATTATTTAAGGGAATTTCAACTATCGATACCATCAATCAGAACACAGAATATCATCAGAACTTTAGTAAGACAAGGTGAGTTGACGACACTTATGAATTAGTTAGTTGTTTCAGACAGTATTATGTAACAAGGTTATTCAATGCAATAGTCATTCAATTGACATGTTGAGCAAATCAAGTTATATTCCATTTACTGCACCAGCTTTCCACCTGATGAATGAAGCGCTGAGTGATTCATTCAGCCTGAGCCTTATGCCCTCCGCCTTGCTTAGAGCAGCTACATCATCAGCATAGTGTGCCAGGGTTAAATCCTCATGTATAATGTAATCACTTCTATGTATTAAATAGAATAGTGGGCCCCAGATACGACCCTGCGGGGCCGAGGACACAGCACTAGCCGAGCTTGAGATTGCTCCCCTTCAGCTCACTGAAAAGGTTCGACCTGACAAGTATGACCCCTAGATGTGAATAAAAGTTCCAGGTTGTATTTAATATTTCCCCATCCTTAAAACAAGAACACTCTTTTTACTTTATTAGTTTGAAAATTAAGATTTTGAACCATAAGTAAAAGTAAGAGTAGGAAATGCTTCAGCCCGGTTTGATTTACTTAACTTCCTCGTCTAGGTAACGTGACCGTATAGATCTTTTGAAATGTTTTAGATGATCTCGAAAGATATAAAATTTAATTCGTTTCAACGATTCCCGGGAAAATCAACGCCTTCAACAGTTTGGTCGACATGTATTGCGGGTCTGTGGTGGTAATACTACAGCGGATAAAATGATGATACAATCCTGTTGAAATTTATATAACCTTATTTGATCGTTAGTCTCCGATTATCTTGAAAGTTTTGGAATCAGGGAAAATGATACTCGGGGGATTTTACGTTAAAATTAAAAAACATTTTTCTAATTGAAAATCGGTCTTATAGGTTTGATGAGCAAAACGCTTTCACAATTAAACTCCGAATTGGCTGCCCTCTGCGCAAAAAACTGAACAACTATATTTTTGGACATTTGTCATTAAAATCCCAGTCCTTCAGTCCTTGTTTTAGGCCCATCCATAAAACAGAGAGAAAATAGAATTTGCTCATCTCGTTCCAGCTTATTACGTCAACCGAGACTCCTATTTCTAAATATTGTGTCATCCTAAAGCAAATTTATTCGAAGATTAAACACCTGTAATAGTAAAATTCGGGTGGCTGATAAATAGTCAATGTAGTGTTGAGCAGCTTGTAGAATTGCTTCATTCCAGTTGTGAACAATTTCGAGATAATACAAGTGCGAGGATGTCCGATGTAGATGTGGCCAAGGGACTAAAAAACGTGTACTCAAAAATCGATGCTGTGTGCAGAGATCATGGGCTGGTGAGTAGCGTATTCGGTATTTCAATCGATATTTTCGATGCAGTAATCGCACAACTACAAATGAAATATCCTTTCAAACTCTTTTGTTTCATTATTTTTCAACTAAATTAGGTTAGTATTTAGTTATACTTGTCCTTCTGAGTTCATTTAAGGTACTTTGCCACCCTTTTTGGCGAATACTCGTTGATTTACAATTTACAGGAACTATTTAAAACTGTTCTATAAACAAACTTGTCCTTCTACATATACCATTCCTAAATCAAATTCAATCTTTTCCAAGTCAAATTTAACCTTTTCTTTTTTATACATTATTATATTTTAATGAAAAAGAAATCAACCAAAAATTCCATTGAAAATACACTGTCAAGGAGATGGTACAGGAGCTTCCTCGTTACATCCTTTATCACATGAGATCATTTGAATCAAAATTGTGAAAGTTATACCTGTTGCAAGAATTTCACGTTAGCGCATGCGCAGAGTGTACCGCTGATTATATTCAGATGGAATTCGTATGGGACCTCAAGAGGGATAGTCCCTCAAAATATGAGCTAAACTCATCCAAAATTGTGGAAGTTATGGCTGTAACAAGGAAATGCGGACAGACAGACTGACAGACACATAACCAATTTTGTTCAGTAGGCTATGAAACGCAAAATGCGAGTGGAAATTTTGAATTCGGACAACAAACATTTTTTGGCTCTCGAAAGTGACCACAAGGCTTCCGCTGCTTCGCAGACTCGGAACCAAAAAATAAACATTAGGTACTCACATTGTGTCATCAATTACAGCTACGTATTATACTATTTTATGGACATGATGCTCCTGCTCCCTTAAGCGTCAGTTAGACAGCCGCTCCACTGATGTCATATTTTATGGCAATTTATTGCAAGTACCTACTCGTATTTCACAAAAGTACCTATCTGTACCTACTCTCTTTTCTGAATGAAAAAAAAATCGAAGATAAATTTTCTACAAGTAAGATTTAAAATGTTACGACTTTTAAAATATTAATTATGTAAAGAAGTGATAAAAGTTTTTCTTTCAGAGAAATGGTGATTTTTTTCTCAAATTATATTTCGGGTTGATTTCTGCATAATAAATACAAGCTAAAAGCGTTTGGTACTATTTTTAGGGCTTGTGCATATTTTTCGTCATTCCCCAAATAATGATGAAATGGTGGAATTTGACTTGGAAATGCTGTAGAATCAGTCCTTTTATTTCATATTTTAGCCACATGAACAACAATAAAAACTCAATTTGTTTGGGGTACAACAAAAATTGAGTGTTCCTTACTAGGAGTGTACCACTTCATTGGGAGGAAATATGCCACCTTCTGGAGAATACCGTCGGGGTAGAATGCCACCATTTTATTTTACCTACTGTTGGGATCTTACCCCAAAAACTCGAGCCAGAATTATGCTATGTAAAATGCTGTCTATGCTATGTAGAATGTCTATGCTACTGTAAAAGCCCGGTGTGCGGTATATGTTAGGATTTACCGGGAAATCCTACCATTCCGCACTTTGTTGGTGAAAGCTCGAAATGTATATGAAAAACGGGCATGTACGGTTAATGGCAGTTGCCTAATGTTAGGATTGTCTGACCAAAAAACCTCATGTGAATGAGGCATTTCGGACTGTTAACAATCTCTCTTGGGGAATGTGCGGATTTCCCACGACTAGAACCCAAAGAATTTAATAGCTGCTGTCCTGAAGAAAGAAAACGATTTCTACCAATTTGGAACATCTTCAGGAAAGTTGAATACTTTGTATTCATGTAATCAATCCAAAAATTGTGCAGAGACCTTCTTATACCCTGATGGTGTACCTGGAGAAGAAGCCTTCGTCCTAAAAGTTGGTTTATTCTGACCAAAATTCTCAAATCCAAAGTTTCAAATGATCAATAAATCCGAAACTAACTATAAGACATAAATAAGGAACGCCTTTTTCTAGGAGAATTTGTTTAGACATTCGGGTGATGATTCATTTTCGACAAAAGCACAATTTCTTCTCACATATTTTGTTTCAGAGCGTTCTCAACAAATTTCCAGCAACGGTGTAATAATAAGATATTCAAATCCTTCTATAAATTCATCGAAACGTTGTTTTTCAGAGTATCAAGCCCAGGTTAGTTGCTGTCGGAAAAACGAAACCCAAAGAGATGATAATTGCATGTTATGAACATGGACAGAGGACTTTTGGAGAGAATTACGTTCAAGAACTGTACGAAAAAAGCACGGACCCTGAAGTGAGTGCGCTCATACATCGGAACTAACAGTCTTCCGTCAATAAAAATGAAGTTAGACGGAGTCAATAAAAACGGAGTAAGACAGAACGTTGTCTATATTTCCACGAAAGTAAAGAGTTACACAGTTGAATCGATTTCGACGGTTAAGTCATCATCAGTAACAAACATGAACTCATTTATAACATAGACCCCTTCAGGGAATCAGGACCTTTCAGGTCAGCTACCACAACAGAATAAACCTAAGATCTCTTCAAGATCGGGGATTCCATTTAGAAAGGAGGCTTACATGAATAACTGACTTTACATTTACTTTTAATCTAGAGCTCGTCCATCACCACGATCTGTTGCCCATACTTCTGCTGACAAGATACGTCAGTGCTTCATGGAGAAATCTGCACAAGAAAGGGTATAGGTTTTGCTGTAAATTTCCAGATTTAATTCAGCAGAAAGTGCAATGAGAAAACTGGAAATCTTCAGAGCGTGTATTGAGATTCCTGGAAGATACTCAAGACGTCAAGGACACATATGTGCAAACGAGTGATCCTCTTGTTGGGTATCTGGACTCCTGTGGAGAAGTTGCGCGTAAAGATTGCAGTAAGCTTCAAATTTTCTGAAGTAGCCAACAGTTGGAAGGTGAAAAAGCAAAGGACATCCCTCTGAAGTACTGAGGCTGAATATTTACCTATTGCCGAAGGATTCAGTGGCAGCTGGTGTAAGGAGCGTAGGGGAATCTGCACCTCCAACCAATAGACCTGTAGAATGTGCTTTTACTCCAGATTCGGATTCTACACTCAATTTCATGGAAATTTGAACCCGCAATTGATTTTTTCGACAAGGCGCAATCTGTTCCACAGTGCCACACCACAGTTCCCTAGCAGAAAAGCAGCAGCAAACCCTAAGTAGAAAAGGTGCGGCAAAAAAAATCCATTGCGGGTTCAAATTTTCATGATATTCAGACTGAATCTGGATCTGGGTTAATAAAAAGGGTTCTCCGATAAGGAAAAACATTTAGGCACGTGTGCAGGGCTCCATTTGATCATATTCAAGATCCTTCTTGAGAAACATGCAGATACTTGGAAAAATATCGATTTAATTGGCGAGTGTATCGATAACAAATTAAAAGAGATTTATGATGCATTACAAATGTAACTATGTAACTACGTACCTATAAATAGCCAACATCCTTGCACGTTAATGTGACGGCTAGACAATTGAAAATCATCGTCTTCACTAGTCGATATGTCACAAAAGTTGTCATAAATTCTACTTCTTTTGATCAGTCAACATCAATTTTGCGAGAACTAACCCTACAGAATATGGTTTTGAATTATTCCAGGTGATGGATAAATGTAAGGACATTAAATGGCATTTCATTGGAACCGTGCAAAGGAATAAAGTGCCGAAATTAGTCTCAGTAAACAATCTGGATGTAATTGAGACTTTGACGTCAGAAAAAATCGCTGAAGCCATCAACTCAGCTTGGGAAAAACTCAAGAAGCATGAGCCCCTGAAAGTAATGGTGCAAGTGAATACCAGTCGAGAGGAAGGTTTGTTTGTCATTAAGTCTTTAATTAATGTATTTATTTGTTGCTCATTGGCAGGATAAGCAATAGAATACAATACAATGTAGAGAGATACAGAAAATAAATGAACACTTTAAAAATAAAAAAAATGAATGAAATAAAAGTTACTTACATGTTCCTGCCAACCAAAGAAGAAGTTGCAATGCTCTTTGGTGGAGTTCTCAAAGAAAGGTTTCACAGCAGGGTCAATCAAAGCGTCAATAGGATGATAACAAAATTTATTAGATGATAATGTAAGCCCCCGGCTTACGGTAGAGGCCCCCAAAGAGGCTCCATCCAGAAGGGGCCCAACCAAATCACCCCCACCAACCCCTTTTCGCAGCTGGCATGGGAGGAGGGTGAGCGGAAGGGAGGCTCCTCCCCCAGGATGGCGGAGTCTACTAGGGGCCCGAGTCTACAAAAGCCTTGCTCCCCCCCATTCGCCAGCCACTAGTATTTTTGCTGCCGTCGTGAATCGTTGAGAGTCTCCAATTGTGAGAAGGACCCAGGCTTGCCATCTACGTTTGCAAGCCCCGTCGTTTTAAGGTAGTGATCAACTCTTTTAATTTCACCCTTGCTGCATTGTTAGTCCCGCGCCTAGAAAACAGGCTTGGAAAGAAGAGGAATCGTCCTTCTGGGATTACGCACCTCCTTGTGTAAGCAAGAGGTTGATGGACCTCCAAATGCTTGTAAGCGGAAGCTCGGGCAAGGAATTGGAAGGAAAACCCCCTAGCGACGTGGTCTCAGTGGTCCACAGGAGGAAGTTGCAGACAACCGCGGCGAACGACCGCTCCCAGTGGAGCTCTCGCGCGCTGATTGACAGAGGGGCGTGGGGGACGAATTTCTGCAGGAAGTTCTATTGCCCGCACTAGCTGCGCACGCCAAAAACGAGAATATGGATGCCACCTGTGGTGAGGCGGATGACTTGGATGACCAGTTGTCATCAACAGACGGAGACTCAATCGCCATCACCCTTCCGGTGGAGTCTAACGAGGTAGAATCGTCCCCCGTCAAAATTAAAGTCAACGTGACGGAGTATCAACCCAATTCGCCGCAGATGGAGGCTTGCGAAGAGAACCTCGGAACTGAGGAGAGCCGACTAGTCACAATGCGAGGAGGGATACTGACGGTCCATCTGTGTGATGGTTGAGCGGATTTACATGTCCCCATACAGTGAATTGTAAGGGACACCTGCGATCAAGAAATGAGCAAGCGTCGACGGAGATCGAAGAAACCAACTGCCGAAGAAAATTGGACGGAGCAGGAGCCCAGTGTTAGCGCCAGCATCTGTCACAATAGACAAATTGACTGAGGTCTTTTCGCGGTTTGGTACACCACGGTCAATTTCAACTGATGGAAAAAGATGCTTCACAGGCACAGAATTTTCCAATTTTCTACAGCAACTCGGCATTCACCACTTAGTGGGAGTACCATTCCGTCCACAATCAAATGGCGCAGCAGAATCAGCAGTGAAAATTGTAAAAAGATGCTTACTGAAAGCATTAACTGATGGAGCACCACTAAACCAATTCCTCCTCTTACACCGCAATGCTGAACATACAGCTACTGGAGACTCACTGGCCAACATCTTAATGAAGAGAAGATTGAGGACAATTTTCGATCAACCGAAGAAGAGGTAGAAACTTACCAGGACAACATAATCCAGTGTAGTGGTCGCTGTGCTATTCATGTCACACCACAACAAGTAGTTTGGCCCAAGGATTATCACCAAGGATCACCCAAATGGTCAAAATGTGTGGTGACCAAAGTATTGGGAGCTCAAACTTGTGAGGTGACAACCTTGGACAGTTTGACCTGGAGGCGTCACATAGACCAGCTTTGGCCTACAGCAGACAGTTTTGAAGAAGAAGGCCCGAGAATTCCTGACACCAACTGTTTAGGTAAACTCCGATCCGGAGATAAGAGAACTTTCTTTTTTTTTTGTGGAGTTAGTTATTTAGTTTTTTATCTGATTGTTCCCTCGCAAACTTTCGCCGAAAATCCTCCGCTGCAGGCGTTTAAAGTCTTTGCCCAGCGCCCGCTAAACTCAGAAATCAGAGGCAACATATCCCTGATTCTCGAGTGCTGTCTCACTCATCAGCTACTTATTGAGGAGCACCTATGGTTTCAGTATCCTCCGTGCCAGGTAATTCGCGGAACGCTACGATTTTCACGTGGGCGCAAATTGGGTCGGATCGATCCTTATTTTATTTATAATTTCACAAAAGACATTCCACGAATTTATTTTACATTTTTATTTTCAACATTAATCAAGGGGGGGTCCTTATAATATGTATTTTCTTCATAGAAGTATACTTATTTTCTATTTCAATTTTAATTTGAGTTCGAGTAATCTATTCATTCATCTCCTACCCGTATTTTCGAATTCATATTGTTAAGTTCATTTCATCAATCGAATATTCGTAACAGATTCAACACCAACTGTCCTGACTTCTAAGGATGAGAGATCACCAAAATCAGCCACAAGACATGACCCTCCACAGACTTCTAAAAAGTCCATCAGCAGAGATTAACAGCCATGGTCAGCACCCCCTATTCTTTCAAGAACATCATCATTCGCTAACCCTGCCAGTCGAACCATTGTGGACTCCTCAGCCACTGATACAAGTCCATTCTGTGGATTTGACATCACACCACCAAGGATTAACACACCAGGACTAGACCAAAAAAGTTTTAAATAAGAGTGCTTTGTGTAGTAAAGAATTGTTTTCTATCTTCCAACAGAAAAAGGTGGAGTAGAAGTGGAACATTGCAGCAAACTAGTTAAGTACGTGTTGCGAAATTGCCCTGCTCTGAAGTTCATAGGATTAATGACCATAGGGAAATACGGACACGACCCAAGCGAAGGGCTAAACCCAGATTTTTTGGTAAGCATATGTTATCTGAATTGTTTTATAATTCGATATTTCTCGACCAAGTTGTCAGAACCGTTCACTTTTCTTCTCGAAGTCAATACAGAAACTTTTTAAAACAGCGTTCATTTGAGACATCTTCCTACTACTTAGATGGAGACACAGTCTTCAGCTGATGAACTTTTGAGGTTAATTTCTCTCCTGATTGACAGAACATGCTGCTCTTTCTAAGATATCTAGAAATCAAGAAGAAGGTACCGAGGCACATTGATCAGCTGGCTCTGTCGGCTAATTTTATTACTAATCAATGTACACTGCTGAAATAGTGCTTCTTTGAAGGCGTCTAGGTTACCATCACATGGCTTAGAGGCACACTGAACAGCTGAGTGGCCTTTGCAGCTAGTTTCTTTTCTAACTGATCTCAGTTGCTGAAAGCTCTAATGTTGCTCCTTCTAAGTCATCTAGAAAACAAGCAAAAGTTATGGAGGAGATTGTTGCTTTTTTAAGGTTTCTAGAATATAATTACGGGGGGCATATTTCAGATAATGTGCCGCAGTACAAGTTTAACAAACTAAGTCCTATGATCGAAGTAAGAGAAATAATACTAAAACCAATACAGAAATAACTAACCTTTGTGTAATGATGTTTCAAATTTCATCAAGTTTCTGTGGGTATATAGGTATGCATTAATCTAAGAAGTCGATCAGTATTGTCAACTGACTGTCTACTAAAGCAAAGTGGTTTCGTTTCATTTCACTGATTCGATCTGCTTGGTGAAATTCAGAAATAGTAAACCTGTGTGTAACGATTTACAGCGTTTTTCTGTAAAATGTATTTGTTTAATGTCCTCATCTTTACTTTCAGGCATTAAAAAGCTGCCGAGAAACTGTCTGTAATGATTTGGAACTTCTAGAAAACGAAGTGGAGCTTTCTATGGGAATGTCAACAGATTTCGAGCAAGCGGTATGTAAACAATTTAATTTTTGAACATTTTCATCTGATATATAATATTCTCGGACTTAAACTATTTCATTTATTTTATATTTACGACTGTCTATTGCCAGCCCCCTCCCTACATTTGGAAAGCCGTGGGAGGATGGTGGAAATGCTTAGTTTCCCCTTCCCAATTCTTGAACCAACACCTCTGGGATATAGACGGCTTCTAGTCTCTGGGATATACCGTGTTTTGCGGGTATTAATCGCTTCAGACTTTGAAAGGGGCAAATACCCTGAACCCTCAAGTATTTGTCACATGGTAGCAGAAACTTGGTATGATATCTGTTCTGACACCCCTTCCCCTCGCAATAACTTTAAACAATATTCCTTAACATCTAAAAATTGTCCCCATCTTCTGTCAATTGCTATCCCCTCTCCCAACTTTTTGAAAGGGATGGATATGATTAGTCCCCATTCCCGATTCTTGAACTGATAGTTCTAGGCATCTACCAGACACCTTCCAGCATCTGGGATATCTTGTAGGTGTTGCAGGCATTACTCGCCTCAACCCTTTTAGGAACAACTACCTCATACACATCACCTCGTTGTCATGACTAGTCTTTTCTTAAAATCTCTTAGGATCATCACTTCTTTGGAATATCAACGAAAAGAGTAGGAAATAAACGAAGACATTGATAGCGTTGCGTTAATGTTGAGTAGCTGTGATAATTTCATGATAACTCAAGAAAGAAATTAAAATTTTATTTATCGATTTTGCAGATTGAACTGGGAAGCACCAATGTTCGAGTGGGCCAGTCAATATTTGGACCCAGAGAGAAAAAAGAACCAAAATCTGTTGCAGATTGACGAAACTCAGGATTGACAAACGAGTATATATGGGAAATAGACGTAAACTGCTGGCAGGTTATGAGTCACGTAGATTCCTTTATAAAACACTAATCAAATCCAGTTAACAGAAATAGATTACTAATGTTGCAAGGAACGTTCAGGACAGCTCTACGAGTCTTATCTCCTTTTTGTTCAGAGCTCTATCCCAGAGAACCTAAAGGCGTTCTGGAACTACTTTAATTACCGGGAGGGAGGAAATAGCCTGCCAGACTGCATGACCTTGGATTGGGTCCGGGTGTCTGGACCTGAGGCCATAGCCGAGCTTTTTGCCTCTCACTTCTCATCCGTATTTGAGCCCCCAGTTTCAGGCGTTCCGGTTTATCCTCCTCGGGATGTCGTATCATTGGGCTGTCTATTTGTTTCTGAGGAGCATGTTGCTCGTGGACTTGCTGCCTTGGATGTGGGGAAGGGTATGGGACCGGATGGTGTGCCGCCTGTCTTGCTGCGGTCATGCACGGCCGTGTTGACCCACCCTCTTACAGTGCTGTACAATAAATCGCTCGAGACTGGCTGCTTTCCCATGAGATGGAAGATTTCCTATGTTACACCTGTGCTCAAGTCTGGGGATAAGGGTTCCGTCACAAACTACCGTCCTGTCTGCTCCTTGTCCACTATGCCCAAGCTGCTGGAAAAGCTGATTGTTGACCAGCTCTCATTCAGTTTCTGCTCGTTCATTGCTGTTGAGCAGCATGGATTTTTGCGTGGCCGTTCAACAGTGACGAATCTACTCGAATTCCAGGACTTTGTGATGGACGGATTTTGTGGGGGGCTCCAGACGGACGTTGTTGCCACTGATTTCGCCAAAGCCTTTGACAAACTGTCTCACCTCCACCTTCTGTCTCTGCTGGAGTCACTGGGAGTCCACGGATCTTTCTTGGACTGGATGCGGACATACCTCGTGGGGCGTGAACTTGTTGTTCGGGTGAGGGGTGCACTCTCTACTCCTTTTCCTGCCACTTCCGGAATCCCACAGGGTAGCCACTTGGGTGCCCTGTGTTTTCTGTTACTAATAAACAGTGTTGTGGACCATGTGGGTGCTGGTGGTGTGCGACTACTGCTCTATGCCGACGATCTCAAGCTCCTCTGTCATTCTGAATCCTTGGAGGATTGTGTGCTCCTGCAGGAGGCAGTTGCCCGGCTGGAGGACTGGTGTGTCTCCAACCATCTCTACCTGAACCCTACCAAATGCTCAGTGGTGTCGTATTATCGGTCGTCGCAGCCAGTTGTATTCAACTATGTTCTCTGTGGAGAGCCTCTCCGAAGAGAAACCAAAATTGTCGACCTGGGAGTCCTCTGTGACGAGCGTTTGTGTTTCTCCGGCCATATTGGGGGACTGACGGGAAGGGCGATGCGAGCGCTTGGCTTCGTCAAGAGAAATACAAGGGAGTTCACGAGTGTCGATGCAATTGTTGCGCTCTACAAGGCTCTTGTGCTGCCTTTACTGGAGTACGCCGTGGTGGTATGGTCCCCCTTGTATGGAGTCCATAAATTGCAACTGGAGCGCGTCCAACGAAAGTTCTTGCACTATGTTGCCTACAAGTTGGGGATCCCTTCTGATGAGGTTGATTTTGAAAGTTTGATGCGAAGATGCCACCTGGACACTCTTGAGGGAAGGCGGAGTTGCTCAGACCTCGTGCTCCTCTTCAAGATCCTGAACAATAATCTGGACTGCCCCTCGCTGCTCTCAAAGATCCACCGTGCCGCATCCCGCACAGCCACTTGATCGACTCTGTTGTTTGCCGTCCCGTTTTCTTCCACCAACTATGACCGACATCGCCCCCTCCACCAGCTTCCTCGCAGTGCGAACCTGTTTCTCACCACAAATCCCCAATTTGACTTTTTTCACTCCCCCCTTTCATTGTTGAAGTCCTTGTTTTTTGCCTCACCCGTTTCTTACACCTAGCTCTTCTAATATCTTCTTTCTTTGTTTTTCTTTTTCTTTTCTCCCTCTTTCCTTTGTAATTTTCAATCAGTCTCCGTTTTGTTGTATGACACTGTAAATATTACTGTATTCTGTGAATTGGGCTTGCCCGTAAATAAATAAATAAAACAATCAAATTGTAGGGTTATGATATTGCATCTCAATATTCATTCCCTGTATTAATTTCAATCGTTTTCGCTACAAAATTACCAGGCCATTGATTTTTGCTCCTTAAGGTTTCCAACAAAAAAGTTCCAGTTAAGTATATATTTTGATAAACAAAAAAAATCAAAACTTCCAAGTATTAAAAATTTTTTGAGCAATCGCAACAGCTTTATTTCTTAAGAAAATTCCCTAAAAGACGAATCCTTACAACACGAAGTGTCCCATTGAGTTTTTTTACTCAACCAAAAACTTTTTCAACTTCTAAGATTTTTTTCCGTGTTTAAGACCTTATGACCATATCATTAAAATGTTCATAACTCCCTTAATTAAAAAAAAAAAACTCAAATTTGAGGATGCCGTTGAAAAGAGCGTTAAATGTTCTATCCGTTTGGCGCAAAATGAAATTCCTTAAAGCAATTTTCTCGGATAAAAAAGAAGGACAAAGAGGAAATTTTAATTTGGCTTTGGAGGCAAATTGTTTATCTGTAATAAACAGTGCTATCGCTCAACATTCTCAGTGTTGCCTCCGTTTTATGGGATTCCGTACCCTACTGACATTATATTTTTTCAGGTTCGAATTCCTGCCATTCTGTCAGTTTTGGACGTGTAAACAATTGAAGGATTTCGGGAACTATGACAGTAGGAACTAGTAGGTAGATGCGTCCGTAGTTTTGGACAACACCACCATTGAGTGTGTTAACAGGAAAAACTAGCCCAGAATCTCAGCTTTCCAACAGTATAATCAATTTTAATTTTATTTTAATAATCAGGGTAGAAAACAACAATTTAAGAAAAATTTAAAATTTAAGAAAAAAGGAAGTTTTCTTTAAAAATTTTGCTTTCCGGAGCACCTTCACTTCACGCTCATTAAGTACCTCCTATAGCAGTCGAGGACGAAAATCGGTAATCATTGCTGGAGATTGCATCTAGTTCATTCGAAGTGAGAAAATTGTTGTCTTCCATTTCAAAATTTGTGAACTACAAACGTGGCCTCACGGAGTGCTGACAATAAAAAGGGTACCTAAATGAAAATTGGTTCTTAAGATTATAACTTGAACAATAATGATTCTTCAGAAATGAACAAACAATGATGTGCATGTTCTTCAATATTGGATTATCTTCTTATTTTTCCTTTTACTTCTTGTTTTCAGAGTTCACTGATGGCAGTAGCTTGACATCACAACAGATGCAAATCTGGCCATTTGCCATAAGGTGGTAGAGGTTATATGTCTATTGATGAAAATGTATACTTTAAAAATACAAAGATGTCGTAATTTAGAGGTACAAAGTTACTTTTTTATTCTTATTCCTCTAGCCTTGTGAGTTATTTATTCTTAGAGTTGATGTTGTTCATTCTGATCATTTAAATAGGTTTTGGGTGGAGGAACCTATAATTTATCCACCTCCCCTGCAGTGGAACCTATAATCTTAAATCCTGACACCTTTTGATCAGAAAATAATTTATGTATTTTAGTTTCTTTCCAATCAATATCTATGAATTACCAGAGAGATCAGGCTCCTATCGGATGACTGGGGCGAGCCCATTCATAAACCAATCAATCCAATTAATTTTCTCACATTTCTGGTCCTAATGTCATATGACAACTCCCTCCAGAGGAGGCAATAGAAATTCAGGTGGGCACAACTAGAGTCTTGGCTGAGTTGTGAGAATATGACAGCAAGCCACAAAAATCAAATTTCTTCATAAAATGCATAGAAATAGTGAATATTTAGGACTAAAGCCATTTTCGACTTTCAGACAAAATCATCTCCCGCCAGTAGGGAAATTTCTTCATTTCTGTCATTCGAAAACTTCCGCACTGAATGTTAACATGAATAATGGTTCTACGATGGTTCTTTCTACGGTTCTCAACTAAGGCAAAGAGACGCAATTCTTGGGTTTACTCCTTTGATGGTAATTTATGTTTACCATTAGAGAAATCATAAATCCTGCCTATTGTAAGCATGGATTGAAAATGATAATTTACCCAGATTTCTCCTATTGTTGAAATTGGTGCCTATTTTCCCAAGGAAATTACCTCTTCTGTCCCTTTTGCGAAAAACAGAAGGAAAGTACCACACAAATGTCCAAGTCAACCAATCAAAATCGCTCATTTTCCTATACTTATATAATTTATTTTGATATAAAGATTGCACGTAATACAAAACCATAACATACGAAACACTGTGCATCAACTTCAATACTTTTTTTTATAACATTCAAAATATAACGGAAGTAGCTGGATGTTCATAGGCTATGATATGAACCAACAAAACCAAAAAATTAAATTAAATATTTGACTTAAAAGTAGTAGACATTTAGAAAATACATAGCAACTTAACAATGTTAACAAGGAATCAAATGTCAACTTCTTAATTGCCTGAAAGTCTGAAGTACATCTATTGAAATTGCTAGGTGGATAACTTCAATTGAACATAATTCCTCCAAATTAATTTTAGTACACAAGCCGAATCGTTAGTAATTTCTGGAGATGATTCGCGGTAAGGTTTTTAAAATGTAGTCCATTCTGAATGACTACGTCTTTGTCGGCCGTTTTGAAATTGGTGGAGACGAAATAGCAGACTCACAAAAATGTTTGAAATTGCACATTTTAAAATTGTTTTCGAATAACTCTTAAGCTGAGTTACAGCTCATTTCAACCAGGAAACTCGAAGAAATGGAGTCATATTTGAATATATGCAGTCATTTAAATCATATATTCATATATTCATTGAATATATGGAGTCATGCTTTCTCATTTGAGCGACATCTTGTTTGGTATAAACCTTCGGAAAGTGGTTACAACTGGCTCAAATGAACTTTGGAAGACTCGAATCAGAGTAATATTGAGGGTGGTCAGGTCAATTGGAAGGGGCAAGACAAAAGGAAGAGAGAACACCATAAATAGACCTAAATTTCCAAATCTTTGTAATCTTCCTAGTGTTAGTAGATGATGTATAATTTTTTGGGAGGAATCGCAATGTTTGTTAATGCTGTGCAACATGTTTGCAACGTATGTACCTTTCTGTAGCATACGGTTTAAGAATGATTCGCAAAAAACCTTAAAATGTGCCTTTTCGGCCATATTCGTGAATCCATATTTTAGTCCATTTCCAAGATGGCAAACTGAAGATTTTCTAGCTCAAAAAGAGGCAAAATTTTTCTAAATTTAATCACACAGAATCTCTGGAAATCGCTACCAATTTCCGGACTTGGCTGTTTAGAATAGAATTCAGAGAGTCCTACTCTCTCTGATATAACATAGGTCAACTTAAATTGAGCCAAAAATTAAATAATATAATAAATATTTATTTAATAAAATATGAATTTTAGAGATCTGCACTATGATGTTGAAGAGTTTGGCAATTGACAGCACTACTAAAAAAATATATAAAGTGAAATTCATTACTCTTCAAACAGACTAAATAATTCGAACAGATGTTCAACTGGTTGGGTTGGTTGAGTTCATTCAGCATCAAAGTAACGAACCCTGGAATCAAAGTAGAAGCGATAAGTAGACAGTCAACATCGTGGGATATCAAGTGTGTAACAAGGAGCGGACTAGTTGCCCGTTCCGGTGACTGAGGCGATATAGCAGCGACACATACAAGGGGTGTCTTGAAGTTGTAAAGCTTCAAGTTTATGATCAACCTTAGTAGTTTCAAGGAACTAATTGCGTAAGTTCATGTCACAAAAAGTGAGAAATTATTGCCCACCATTCTATTTGCAATTTGTCAGATCTTCTCCATGAAAGACTAAGTCGAAATTCGACTTGAAATGGACCCCTTTATTTATTTTTTTTTTTTTTATCAAGTATTTAGTTGTATATATATTATGTAGTTGAGAAAGAGCAATATATAGCACAATGTGATTAACATGCATCAAAAGACAAAAGAGCAGCTTCAGTAATTCGCTCTTATACGTGAATACAACATGAAGACAAAATGTGACATAAACAAGGGCGCATACAACAAAGATGGGTTAAAATAGGGGTTTGGGGGGTCGAAAGGTATGTCTACACGCCGAACCATAAGGGTTGGACTTCTGTGCGTCACACCGTTCATCTTGCGTGAGTTTTCCATTGAAAAAGTGCCATCTTCAAGTTCTTTATTATTTATAAAATGTCTAATGCCAAGGAAAAGCTTGTATTCTTCGAGGATTACAGTAAATTTCCTGTTCTCTGGCATGTAAATGATAACATACACACTAACAAAATCTTGCAGAATGATGCTTCGGCCATTTTGGGTGCAGAGTACAAGTTGGACACCAAAAGTGTTGAAAATAAAATTAAAAGCTTGAGGTTCCACTGTCAAAAGTAGTAAACTTGCAACTTCTGCTGACTCCATCGCTAGGGTTGAAAGAAACCTAATGTGGACCAGAATCGCTTGCTTCTAGGGATGCGTCAGAGGCAATCTTTATGCAGCAAGTTGAAAGAAGAAAACGCACAAGTGTAGATATACCTAAAGAGGGCCAATTGAATCCGTCGGCATTGTCTGAATGACGTTTTCTTTTGAGGAGGAGGCCAATACAAGGAAATTGAATTCACTAGAGTTTTTGTATGGTAGGTAGCAATAAGGGTGTCGTGGACGGTAAGAATTTCCAAATCCTTGTGGGATTCCCCGTTCCTTATGTATCGAGGGGCGTAACATCACACCTAAATGCGGTTTTAGATTCTAACTGTCGCCTAGAAACCAAAAACGCTGTGACTGATTTTGTGACTGAATCTCCGGTACTGGCCTACGCTAGACTTGAATGTTTTGGACGTTTAACTCTCTCAAGGGCATTGTTTTCTTGCAGGCAATGAATGGCTCTGATTGGTCCGCGATGTGCACAAACGTAAGTAAATACTTAAAAACAATAAAAGAAATTAAAAAAATGAGTAATTCATTTTGTTTTTAAAATAATTCAGTTGTTCGTGTTGCCTCTATGTTTTTCCTCATGGGTACATATTGTACAGAACAGTAACTTTCTATATAACGGTTGGTGTTTAGATCTAATCCATCAGAACTTCTGCTGACGAATCTTCATGATCCAAAACCTTTTCTTGGCATTCAATTGTTACCAGTTAAATATTATGATTAATTATAATTAATATGTAAAGCTAAAAATCGTTACTAATAAACAAGTTAGTATGATTTTGGATAAAATCGTTTCCTAAGAAAAAGTTCGAAACGGCGAATTTAAGACAGAAACGCCCAAACAATGATTGACTTGAGTCAAATGAAGTTCAAAAGACTTTCTAGATTGGAATCTCATATACCCAGTTTATTAAGGGACAAAATTACCTTTGTTTGTTGTTGAATCGTTTGCTTCCTTTTCGCAAGTTGCTCTGTGGCATAGCAGAAAACCTTTCAGTCGGCTTCCGCTGTACTCGCAACTCTCTTTCTTCAACAGACTTTTTCTGCAGATCAAAAGAACTAACCTTAGCCTAACAGTCAACAGCAAATTCAGTAGGAGAGTAAAATTGGTCCGAATCGTGTACCTCTTCAACTTTCTGCAGAAATTTCTCAAGAATTTCCGTCCCTTCCAAATGGTTTTCTGGTTCCCAAGAGTCATCTTCGGGTGGGTAGCCTTTCCAACGAACTAGGAATTCTCTGCTTCCGTTTCGGCAAGTGTGCATGTCTACAATCCGAAGGACCTGAAAATAAAACAAGTCTGAGAAGAGAAGAAAAGTTTTTGGTGGTTACGGGTTACAACAACTTAAACCACCTTTATAGTAAGAGCAACACAATATTGACCGACGCATGCCATGCAGTGGTTACTTAAGATTAGACACCAGGGTCATATACCCAGACGCCTCCTCTTATGGTTCACATGACTGGCCAACGATCTCACAAAATGCAGCCAATGAAAAGCATCAGAAGTATGACGCTACGGTAGAAGACTTGCAAGGTTCTTTCGCACCTCTAGTGGTGCACAAGGAATATTCCCGTTTCCTGAAATGGATGGCCGAGGTCTTGGCTGAAAAGTGGTCGAAGCCTTTGTCCCAAGTAACCTGCAGGGTCCGTGTGAAAACCCAGATAGCCGTAGTGAGTTATGGATATCCATGCATCTCCACAGCTGCCGACGGAAAGTGAGGTGCCTTGGCCTGGAGGACCTTTATAGAAATGAAGAAATTTGGCCCACAAGCTCAAATCAGCTATATTCCAACCGAAGGTTCCCCATCCAGCGACACTATTGTCAAATAAAGTATACACAGAGTTCTTCTTCTCTATGTTAGAATGGTTATTGTAACTTCGTAACTCTCTTTTTCAATCTTACTAATTTCACGAGTTTAGTCAAGATGCACTATAAATTATAATATTACTTGTATAATTTGCTTTTGATATACATCTGAAAGGCAAATAAAAAATATTTATCTAATCTTTATCTAGCGTGTCTTTTAAAGTGACGTGAAGGTCAGAGCAGTTACGCTTTTTGGGGCATTCGAATTGAAGGGACCAATTGAACAAAATGACAATCCCCATTATTATTTAACGGAACAACTATGCGCGTAAGAGTCTTGGTTTCTGCTATTTGAACAGAGGTGGTCCCTTGTGGAGCAGAAAGTTCGCGATTGGGTGGTTATCTACCTTTCAATCCCTTGATTGGTATTTGTATGTGGAATCGATAGATTACCTGTTTAATAAGATGGGGTGTGATGGGATGGGGGATTGATCTTGAATGTGTTGAGATACATTGAGAGCTTTCTTTCTACAGAGTTGTGAATTATTTGCATGGGATGAAGAGTAATGGACTGACATTCCCATAGTAAAGGAGCAGCATACCTATAGTTTGCTCATGTGTGATTTACAATTTTCGTGTGAAACAAATGTGACGAAATTTTTTGGTTTACACCCAAACACAGACATACCCATTCCAAAATTCCAAATTAAGGCATACAAGGATTTATTATTGGTTCAAGCTACAGCAATCTGATAAATCTGGAGCAGCAACTTAGAGAAATCTAAGTAGGTAAGTATTCATGTAGCTTACCTCCCACTCTCCATTCTGAACTGGGCCTTGGCGCTCGTACTTGTGCCTCTCCCCTCGGGGCTTCTTTGACTTTTTCTGTTTGTGTGAACTGGTCGGAGCAGAACGTGAAGGCGCAGAAGTTGGAGCTGACGAAGATCGATCAACTGCGCTTTCACCCTTGGCATCGTTGTACTCCTCAATCAGTTCGTTGCAGTCCAGGGTTGACTCGTTTTCCCACGTGTCGTCTTCTGAAGCGTAACCCTTCCAACGGATCTTGTACTGTATCCGTCCTTTTATTGCCCTATCCCCAACTATGGCACCAACCTGAAATACAACCAGTTTAGAACATTATTACATTACGTAAATAAACTATGTACTGTGAATAAACTGAAAAATTTACGCTGGAAACTCCAGTTACAGAGGACTGCACGTGAAATTCGAGATGCTTATGGGTAGTTCCTCCTTCCCTTTTTTTGGAATTGCTAACCCTAAGCCTAAACCTGAAGCTCTGCATCTTCAGAGGTATCTTGGGGGTGTTGCAAGCATATCAATTCTGTCCTTTCAAGAAGCAGCTAGACCATTCTATCACCTCCTTTTGTTATGGGTAGATCTCAACATGTTGTCTATCGAAGAGTTCACTTTGGTTTCTACACTCTGTTGTAAATGTCAAACAATTCTACTTTAGTAAACTGACAACTACACGGTAAATCCAAATTGGTATTGTAACTAGCTGAGAACGTAGACTTTTAGAGAAATAGTACTCCTAAGTTTCCCTAATGCTTAGGGAAAAGGTCTCCAAGACTTTAGCTAATGAGGTTGCCCAAAAATCTCCAACTGAAAATGGTAGTAATCACACTTTGAGAAATATTCATTCACACCTACCTCGTATTCTTGGTCAAGTTCCGCCTCTTTTTGAACATCCTTCGCCTTTCGTTTCGAGCTCTTTTTAGTGATGGCCGTCGGTGGTTCATTCTGAAACGAGAAACCTGACGTTCTACAGACACATCGTGGAATAGAAATGTCTCAACAGTCTGAAACATTAAATGTAGACAGTCTGAAACAAATTTCGTTAACAGGGGAAAATGAGCTTTCTGCAATTTTCCTAGGTTCGAGGAAAACAAATTTAAATGGCAAAAACTCAATAAATCATTACTTGACTGTAAACCAAGCCTTAAGATCGCATAATGGGATACGTCGTCGTAGACTGGGGATCTTTTGTGGAGGATCGCCGATCCTACACCGGCTATTTATTCAGTGTTATTGATCAATTACAAAAGTTCATCATTTACAAAAATTATCCAAATTGGCTTTTTCATCAGGTATTTTCAAAAGTTCAATATGAGATTGAATAGGATTTACAATCAGTTTACTTCTGAATAGCCAACATATTATCATCAGGTACTACAACTGTCGAAATAAAATCACAAAGCAAGAACCCTTCTAATACAAAAAGTATAGTAATCAACAGGGACCGGATTCTTAGGTAATAACATGTTTTTTTCCTGAACAGATATTCCAAAACTTCCAAGTTATTTATCCGTTTCACGTCAAGCTGATTACAAAAATGCACTTTTTATTTGACATATAAACGCATATTTCTGAGTTAGTAACATATTTCAGGAATAAACGCACATAAATGCATATTATAAGATTTTCCAAAAAATGAAAAAATAAAAAATACGATTTTACAATAATATATTTGGTGGTTACCCGTATTCAAAATCAAAGCGTACCCAGTACTTACAGCTTAAAACTACCTAGGTATTTAGGGTCTTTATTATAGTTTTTCCACGGGTTGGTAAGTACCTATGTATGCGTTGTAGGAAGATACCTACCTATGTATAGGAAGGTACCTACCTGTGTATCGTTTTCTATGTACAAGACATTTCTTGCTGACAATCGCCGTAGGCTGACAGTCGAGAATTTGAAGCACACCCTCGTGTCAAATTACTTCTTCTCAATTTCAGAGGAGGCGGTGGAATGAGTTTACTTCAAATCAGAATTACCCACCCCCTAGTTACCTACCTAACTTACCTATAATGTACCTGTACCTACTTTTGAGGTTTTGAGTTCAATTTCATTTTGATTAAATTTTTATCTCGACATTTGACTTCAATTTCATGTCATTGAATTAAATTTCATGACATTTTCGTCGTTTTTGTATGGTGAAGGGTTGTTGGGAAATCGAACGATAGTTCCTGTGTGATATTCGAGTCATTGAATTACGCAAGTATTTTGTATACTTGAACGTAAGTACTGAAAAAAAGGCATTTAACATTATTTTCCAAATATAAAAATATTTTTTACCAATGAAAGCGGCCTCTTAGGAGTTATATTCTTCCTCTTTCATTATATTTATAACGGCATATAATGCTATTTTAAAGGCATAATTTCAGTTTTAGCGACATATTTTAGGCACCTAAAACGGCTTTTTTAGTGACCTAAGAATCCGGTCCCTAGTAATCAATAACATAATTGACCGATTCGATAACGAGCAATACAAATTAGTATTACAAATAATACGAGGTTAGCACTCACTTCGTCAGTTTCCTCCTTCACAGTGGACAGCAATAATTTAAGAAATTATATTATTCACTAGGTATCAATGATAAAAAGTTTGGCTATCAAACACAAAAACAAATGGAAAAAACAACTACTTCATTTTTAGCAATAAAGAGAGCTGCTTTACTTTTAGAGATGTACATCCAAATAGCGATGTGAACGAATTTCCGAAGGAACGAGTCCTCTTAAAGACAAGTTCAGGAACGAATCCGAAAAAAGGAATCGTCGTTCCAGGATACTAAAAATAGAGTAGCATCCACCCACTTTGCATGAAGAAGACAGAACTCACATAGATGGATCCGATCAAAAGTAGTAGACTAACTAAAGGTAGGGGCCGTGAAATGGGGAGGCTGGGAATCCCCAAGGGGTGACGTAATGCAGTAAGGAAGCTCGAGAAAAAAAGTAATCCGCCAAACAATCAACCAATGTGAACGGGCAGTACGTTAAGAAAATAAAAATAATTACCATTTGAAGATTACCACAACATACTTTCTGCAATATTACTTAGATATCTACTGAAATCATGTTAAATAATGAAAATTGTTATTTCTGTAATTGGGAGTTATCTACCTGCATTAAACCTTTGAGTCATAGCTCATAAGTAATGCGAAAATCCTATGGTGTAGTATGGAATGAGCATGGGCCTACAAGGCTATTATTAGACCAATGGTCACATATGCATCTGTCACATGGTGGCCAAAAACCTGCCAGTCCGTGGCACAGGTGGAGTTAAACAAACCCCAAAAGCATGCCTTGGCACAACCCACTTGGAACACATCACCCACTGCAGCACTAGAGGTTCTTTTAGACCTACACCCTTGCACATTTATGTGCAGAGGACAGCCTACCTGGGGGCAATCAGAATGCTGCACGTGGGTGGTTTCAGCAGACCCTGATCTAAAGATAGTCACTTAGGAATATTGGACAAGATTAAAACAGAGACAGTGACTATGTCAGTTAGCGATATTGTGTTGGAAAAAATTAACTTTGACCTACCCTTTAGGGTGATCATAAATGATCATGAATTCTGGAAGAGAGGCCTACCTCATTTTGAGCCAGGTTCACTAGTGTGGTACACGGATGGGTCGATGAATGGTGCAGCAGGATTGGGGATCACAAGATTACCAGGAAACGACTCAAAGGTGCAAGAATTTACATACTCTCAAACAGCCAGGCAGCATTACAGGCCATTTTTGCCTCCTCAACAATATCAAAGCTGACCTGGAGTTACCTCACCTCACTCAAGGCTGAAGCCCTTGGCAACCAATTAACGTTGCTTTGGGTACCAGGTCATGAAGGAATGGAAGGCAACGAAGAAGCTGATCGACTAGCTAAAAAGGGATCAGAGTCCAGCTACAAAAAAGATGTTGCCCAGCTACTGTCTTTCAACAATACTAAGCCAGTTCGGCTGATCAGTGGATGCCCCCTCCTTCAATTACATAAAAGTCGAGATTTCTGGAGTAATTTGTGTGGATGATCGATAGGACGACCTTGCCATATGGTTTTATTTTGTGACCAAAATAATCCGATAAATTTAAGTAGTTTTTCTGGCAGGGGAATTTGATGAAATTATTACGAAAAAAATGGTATGACATCACATTATATGTAGAGCGGGTGTTCACTTCGTAGTCACGTTTGATGTTAGCAACTTCCAAATTGACAAAAAAAGGAGAGGGTCTCCTGATGTCCTTGGACTCGTCGGAAATCATGCAAAAGAAAGAGACCGAAAGCAAAATTTCTTCATCAGTGCATATGCCCTATCACCCAATGACGAAAGTAGGGTAGCTTTTCCTCTTCACTGAAGAGGTTGAATACTTCATGAAAGTATTTTGCATTCCCTTCAAAAATAGTTTCCACGAGCCTCTATCGAGCTCAAAAAGCGATGGGGCTGGGAATTGAGCAACAACGGTGACGGTAGACTTACTGGTTCCAGTTTCTGGAGCCATTGCGAAAGAAAATCTTTGCAATTACTAGAAAAGAAACTATTCCAGAACAAGCACAACGCGTAAATCCGGAAAAACAAACCACCGCCAGTTGACGTATTTTACGTATAAAATTGGACGGGAGAAATAAAGAAACGGTACACGCTCGGATTCAACAATAACAACTGAACCTCTTTATTGGGTAACCCGTTGGAAGGTTATAATCACATTCAGAAGATATAACACCCCCCAGCCCCTTCCAGCGCCTATCTACAAACCACATAATTGCACTGGAATGCCACTAGAGGGAATAGACTGTTCCATGTTTCTCCAAATTCTAGCTGAAGGAAGGTCACAGAAATTGAGGGTCTAGGGGGCCACCCTGGCAAGATAAGGCTCCCAGTTGGAAGATGTATTCTGCTGTCTTCGCTTTTGCACAGCAGAACAGAGACCCTAGAGCCCAAAACTCAACGGTCTGGTTAAGGTTACCCTGCCAGTGACTGACCTCCTTCTTTCTGTCTTCCAGAAACGGGTAATATTTTTAGTGCTACAAACAGTAAAGTGGTAGGCATATTCATGTCAGGCCAGCGACCATTCTAGCCTGAATTTGACGGATTTGGACTTGTACAGCCTGATGGGGAGAGCCCGAGTCTGCAGGTTTACCAAGGGTCACACCGCCAACTGCCTGCCCTCAAGTTAAAGGTGACTTTGTGGAGGTAGTGATTTTTCATCTTGCAATTGTGGGAGGGTTTCGGAGGACAGGACTTCCAGGGGCCATGAAATTGATATTTTGTCTGGCTTGTACGATAGCCCAGGCAATGACGAAGTCGATGTGCCTTTATGTAGGTTAACACAGGCACTTGGGCTGTTTGACTGTTAAACAGTCCCTTCCTGGGGAGGCTGCTTTGCAATATGGGGAGAGAACACAAAGAAAGGTAGGCTTTATTTTCTTACAAATGACTATGATTATTTTCCACCCACATCTGCATTGCGCAAAAATTTCACCGAACAACCAGAAAATTAAAGATAACACGTAAAAATGGAGATACTTTTATTGCTCCAATAGAAAAATGCATAAATTAAAACCCAAAAAAGAGCGATATTGTTCAGAGTTCTGGCAACTTCAGAGGATGCAAATTGCTGATCATTTTGGGAGGATATCCAGAGTTTAGTTTTGGTTCGTTGAAAAGTTAAATGATAAAAGTCAATACTGCGATGGGTCAACAACTATGAACACTGCTTACATCAGCACCATTTTCATCGTCTGATGACACCTTCTCTGCCGCAGAAGTTTCCTTCTTTTTCTTGAAACTCTTGGCCTCTCCTTCGTCCTACATCCAGAATTATAACTGCGATATAGTTGATATGGATTAGGACTCAAAATTTATCTGTGGTTGACTACAGTGAAAGCACACATACATCATCGCATACTTACACCATATGTTTTAATATTTATGAGACTGTTTTGATTCAATAAACGTTAATTGTATGAGTACAGTTTAAATATTACAGTCGACATATAACTGTCGTCAAAACAAAGAAGCTGATCTTACATCTGAGATGTCACTCTCCTCATTTTCTTTGTAAGATTTCCCTCTCTTGGAGCTTCGGGCTGCTTTAGCTTTCTTGCTCTTAGCCTCAGATTCCTGAAGAAAAACAACCATGTGTTACGGGAGAGAATTCATTTACTTTAGAACTATGAGAAACAGAGATTGAATTCATCAACAATTCAATAAATCTGATTGATTTGTGTCAAGATATTTTTAATATTTAGCAAAATTTTCGGAAATGTATTGCTCTACGACTTTGAACATGAATAATTTCTCACAAATCTCACAAAACACAAGGAAAAAATGTTTTGAAGGGGGTAGACAATCATGTCGATTTCTCAAAGTAAAAAAGAACACAGTACCTGTTGTACTAGTTCCATGACCAATTCAAGACATTCGTGTAGTTATATTGGTAACAATGTAAAATACAGAGTCAGTTCGTTTCATAGCATAAAAACTTGTTGATTATCCCCGATTTAGTGTTAATCAAAACTATAAATTACATCACTTTACTTGAATAGTACATGGTGTGAGGTTTTCAGAAGTTCTGTTAACGTTACTAAAATAATACGCGTTGTGAGTTTCGAATAAATAATCGGATTTCGCGATGTAATAGACTGATCCCGCCGGGTCAATTTTCAAGATTGCACTAAAAACGATTTGCGATAAAACCCTAGCTCAGCGCTGGCCGAAGTGAAAGAATATGTTCAATTTACATCTGGAAAAATTAATTTTAAAGAGGAAAACCAGAAAATTGCGTTGCTGTTAACCAACATGGTTGAAGCTGTTGTGGATGTTTATAGTACGTTCCTAGACACGGAAAAGGATACTTTAGAATAGAATAGAATAAGATTACGCATGCAAAAGAGCAATCATTTGACAGCTAGCTAACTGAACTAAAGACCCAGGCTCAAAACTGCAGTTTTGTCTATATAAACGAGGCATGTAAGACTTCGTACGCTGATCGGATGGTCCTTGATCACATTGTTACTCACATTAATGACCCTGAAATTCAGCAACAGTTACTTCGTTGAAGAGAACAACAACTTTAACTGAAGTTGAATCGATATGTCGAGCTTACAAAGCTATATAAAGAAGAAATTGAAAAGGATCAAAATACTGATGGTAACTATAATCGTAAAACAGGTTCCCGGTTTAGTCGGAAAGGGTCCAATGAATAGTGTGGATCGAGACGTGGGCCACGGTCATGCCCAGCTTACGGAAAATTTTGTAACCTCTGTGATCGTAAAAACAATTTTTCGGTTGGATGTTATGACCGAAAGAA
Source organism: Creontiades dilutus (assembly GCA_031894815.1). Taxonomy (NCBI): domain Eukaryota; kingdom Metazoa; phylum Arthropoda; class Insecta; order Hemiptera; family Miridae; genus Creontiades; species Creontiades dilutus. The sequence goes on along the minus strand of JAVIWC010001773.1, from coordinate 2,412,060 downwards.
ACGACGTGTAAATAATATTAATGCCGAAGAAGAGAGCAGAAGTAGCTCCGATGATGAAGACATTTTTTCAGAAGAATGTAATATTGTTGAAATTGTAAAAGACTGCAACAACGTTTCCCTGTCTAATAAAAATGCCTGGAAAGAAGTAATTTATCTAGGTAGCGAACCCGTAAATTTTAAATTGGATACTGAATGAATGAATGAATCAAGATGTTTATTAATCAAACAAAAAATACAAGTGAAATTCTTAACATCTTAGGCAATGGTAAGACCGTCTGCCAGGCTGGTCATTATTGTGAATATATATCGGTAGTCAACGTCATAACAGAAATCAAGACAATAGTAATGTTTAAATATTATATCAATGTATATGAACAGTTAGAAATAGTTGAATTCATTTAAAAGGGATTTTCTATAAATTTTTGCATATCTTATAAAGTTATGCAGGCCCTCCCAGTTTTCTCCATTTAATATACATAGCAACTGTTGATGGGTTAGGCCTCCACTACCGAGATGACGAGCGAGGAACTCAGATAGCACTGGGCAAACTGCCAAAAAAAGCGCCGTGTCTTCTGGTGTGTTCATGTTGCAGAGGGCACAATTATACTTCCTGTCCTCCCTGTGTGGCATCGTATTAAGGCTCAGGAGCTCACCTCTTGCTTTTATTATACTGCTGACCAGCTGGCTGCTTCTTAAGTGGACGTAGCCTGTCTTGCTATGATCCAAGGAAGCATATAGACGATGATGAGCACTCTCCCGGATTCGTCGCTCAGTCGTGTTCCAGTCTGCCCTCCCTACATCCATCAGCAACCTTTCACCAACAGCTTTTACTTTTAGCAGATCCGTGAGTTCGACCTTCTCACCCACGTACCTCTCCAGTTGCCTTGACCACTCCTCCCTCCACCCACATCCAACCCTAACCTAAAGGAATAGAGGCAATCTGCCATTCGGTAGGGAGGTTACCTTTTTGATGTATTCAACATGTAGCTTCAGTGTGTGCTCATACAATCTTTTGATGCCTAGCTCATTATATAGTACATAGTCGGGAGCTGTGGTCGTCAATCTAAGCACTTTCTTGGCGAAGAACTTGAGTAACTTTTCAATGGCATCGTACTCTTTAAAACCCCAAACCTGTGCGCCGTAACAGATTATGGATCTTGTCAAGGCCTGAAATATATCTAACTTCGTTTGGAACGGGATTTGGTCACTATTCAAGAGCCTCGGCCAGAGACTTATAAGTGCATATTTAGCTGTGGTCGTTTTTTCTCTGAAATGCTCTTGCAGTGACAAGGTTGGTGTGAGCACTATTCCTAAATATTTATAATGGTTAACTATTTCTATTTCTTCTCCATTATAGTACCATTTTTTTTCTTGCCAAGCGGCCCTCATGTCTACGACAAACCATAATTTTTGATTTAGATGAATTGATTCTCAAGTTCCACTCCTTACAATAGCTCGCTAGTCTATTTATCATTTGTTGCAGTATCGATCTATTATCTGCAAGAAGCACCAAGTCATCTGCATACAGCAGCACATTATTTCTCCTTCCATTTATGTTTATGCCCCCTTGGAGTGCTTCAACGATGTCATTCAAAAACAAAGAAAAAATCATAGGGCTTAAAAGAAAGCCTTGCTTCACTCCCGTACTTATTTCCAATTCTCTTGATGGCCCCTCTGCAGACCACACTTGAGCTGTAGTATTGGTATAAAGCCCATCAACAATATTTATGAACTTCGTGGAGAGACCCATATTGGACAACTTGAACGTGATTGCGGCCCTAGACAACTTCTTGCTCTTTTTGAACTGCAAATTAGCTATACTAATTAGATTAAATAAGTTATCCACCGTGGAATATCCGGGTTGGAAGCCAGCTTGGGCTTCTGAGAGAATGTTGTTTCGAGAAACCCAGCCACATAACCGTTCACTTAGCAATCCAACAAACAGCTTACATATAGCATCCATGAACGCCCGCCCCCTGCAATTTTCCGTATTTCTCACATCTCCTTTCTTTAAGAGCGGATAAATAATTGATTTTGTAAAGGCAACTGGTACTTTTTCATTTGTGAGAATATTATTTAAAAAACACAGAATACGTTCAAGTAGACAATCAGGTGCGTTCTTGAAAAATTCATATGGGATCCTGTCCAATCCGGGAGCCTTAAGCTTTAGCAAGAACCTTCCTGAACTCAGCTATTGAGAGACTTTTAACTAACTCCTCCAAATAGGTGTATGGAAAAATTCTGCGTATTGGTGAAATTCTGACCGCAACGGTTCGTTTAGTAAGGCTCCAAAATATCTTGCGAACTGATCCAATGGAATACTATCCATTGGGGAGAAGCTGCCTTCCTTTAATGCCTTTGCCGCATTCCAAAATTCTTGCGAGTCTCTCGCTGCAATAATCCGTTCGATTACGCCCTCGTCATACTCCATTTTCTTTTTTTCACACACCTCTTGATATAGGAAATTCTCGTTTTGATCAAATCGGAATTCCTCCTTCTCCATAGATTTAGCAGCAAGAACGACTTTTTTCGATAGTTGCTTGCGCCATGTTCCTTTTACCCTGCTGCTTTTCTAATCAACTCTACAAGGCCATTCAGTTCTTCATCCTCCGAGCGCTCCAATACCCCCTGATTACTAGTTTCTTCCCTCATAGATAGGATAACATTATTGCAGCGTCCTTCCTTCATAGTCTCTTTCCAGATCAGTTTAGGGAGCGATGGTAAAGGCTTAACTCTTTCTTTTTCACTCTTCGTAATTTTAACATAAGGTTAAGGTTTCTTCCAGGAATCTAAATTCAGACACGATGGGTATGATCTCCAGGGCTATACATGCCAAGTCTATGAATGATTTCCCATTTCTTGATACATATGTAAATTTACCTTCTATATCGCCGACGGTTCTCCCATTCAGTATCACGAGTTCATTATCATCACATAACTCTAGAAACTTCCTACCTTTCCTGCAAAGCACCCCATCCTCCGACCTTCGCCAAACATCTAGCACATTATCCTCAACAACTTCCCTGGGTAATTTGATCCCGCGGCAGGTCTTGAATAAATTGAGTCCCCAACCCAAAATTTCGAAGACAAACGTGCGAATAAAATCATTTGGTGGTTTCATAACAAAACCTGAAGGACAATGTCGACTAATTAGCACTTTTAAAAATAAGAAATTCGATTTAAATTTTGTGGTTGTGAAGAATGACTCATTGCCAATGTTAGGGCGATTCCTGTTTGAAGTTCGGATTGCCAACAAGATTGCACGAGATTCAGCAGACTGAAAATTGATCTAAAAAGACTGATATTAAAACTAAGAAGACTGAAGCACCGAAATTGGCATGTGATAAAAAGCTGAGAGAAAAAGAGCAATTCGTTCAGAAAAACGTAGATTTGTTTACTGGACATGGAAAATTGCCTTACACAGTCAAAATCAGGTTGTCTGACAATGCTGCCCCAGTCGTCTGCCCAGAATTTAAAAAAAAAAAAAAAAAAAAAAAACTGAAGAAAGACTTGACCGGTTGGTAGGTTTAGACATAATAGCGAAAACCGATGAACCTACCGATTGGGTGCACGATGTGGTGATAGTTGAGAAAAAGGATGGCTCAGTTCCCCTATGCCTTAACCCAATACCGCTCAATAAATATTTGAAAAGAGAACATTATAGCATACCTACTCAAGAGGAGCTAATCGCTAATCTCAGCGGCCGTAGTCGGTTCTCTGTTTTAGATTATAAAGAGGGGTTCCACCAATTTCCTCCCTGCGAAGAGTCACAATGCACACAGAATTTGGAAGATACCGTTTTAAACGAATGCCTTACGGTTTATCATCATTTCCTGAAATATTCCACAGGGAAAATAGCAAGATTTCTGGAGCGCTGAAAGGTGTGCAGGTGCTGTACGACGACGTTATAGTACCAGGTACCTCAGAAGAAGAGCATGATAAAAATTTAGAAGCAGTATTAAAAAAGGCCAGAGAGAATAACATTAAATTTAATAAAACCAAATTGCGGGAAGTTCATTATAATGACCTAATATTTTCAACACCAGGAATACGAGTGGATCTTGAACGAATTCGAGCAATAACACGACTTGAGGTTCCTAATACCCTAACTAGTTATTAATAGAAGCAGCAGTATAACAAATTTCACGAGTTTACGACCCCTTTTGAGTTTTGGGCTCACAGAATAGGGTTTTCAAACACTGTGCAGTGTCAGAATTTTGTCATCCAGGATTTAATTTCGCAATAATATGAGGCGGTGTGATTTGGCGGAGGTAGGTGAACACATACTAACAAAATATTTTATTGTAATGATTGGCTAGATCCTCGATACTCCTCAAATAGAACAAGGCCAATGACTGGAGTGCGAAAGAGGCAGCCACAGCTGGAGTCCTCGTTTGTCCTCGGTTGTTTTCCTAGTTTCTGGATCAAGATGTGTGATTTCATTCAGATTTACGTCGTCGTGATGAGGAAAGAGGCTCATCCATCTACTGCCAGTTTTGAAATTTTGCGCGAATAACCATAAAACTGAACTTTTCCAAACATTGGAAAAGAATATCCATAGTGGTAGTGCGGTCGTGTTGAAATGGCTTCAACCTCTTCCTGTAATTACAGTAACATCACTCCAACCAGTAGAGTTGTTCTTCATTTCCCTGGGAAGAGGAGCCCCACCTAAATGTAGTGGCCTATCTATGATAGCCCGGAAACAAAAAAGCTAATGGCATTGCTTACTGAAAATGGGAAAAGCCAATATCAACAGCAGCTGGTTGGGAGAAGATAATGTTGCAGATTGCCGTTATATGGGTCTAACTGCGCCTGAGGCACCACCACCTCTTTTACGACCATTAAACGCAACCTGATGTACTTGCCTTGGAAACAGGGTGATTGGAATCCCACACTCCAGATTAAACTAATGAGTGTGTTACTTAAAAAATAAAAGGATAGTTTTTAGAACATTGTTCCGGTTTCTTGCAAATTTCAATCATTAAACTTTAAATTGTAACTGCAATGGGTCAAGTGTTATAAACACTGCTTACGTCAGCACCATTTTCATCGTCCGATGAAACCATCTCTGCTGCAGAAGTTTCCTCCTTTTTCTTGGAGCTGTTACCGTTGGAACTCATGGCCTTTCCTTCGTCCTACAACCAGATGTAGTTTTTATTAGTCATCAACTCACAATATACCATTTCCAGACCAAATGAAACGTTTTCCAGACCAGATATTTTGATTTAATAAATCTTCCTTTGCATTCTATAATTGAACGAGTAAAGTCCAAATATTACAGTATCAACGTAGGGACATGACTATCATCAACATAAAGAGAAACTAAACTTACATCTGAGATGTCACTCTCCTCATTTTCTTTGTAAGATTTCCTTTTCTTGGAGCTTCGGGGTGTTTTGGCTCTCTTGCTTTTAGCCTCGGATTCCTGAAAGAAAAATAAATAAATAAAACAACCAACTGTTACGACAATGAATCCATTACTTCATACCAATAAGTCACAGAACTTAGGTTTACCAACAATTCAATAAATATGATTGATTTCCTGACATATGACTCCTGACTACTAGTTGCTTCTCCTACCTTTGATTGATTTCACGATGTGTTAGCCGTTTTATTCTGCTACCAATCTAATCATTTCTGAGTAAGCGTTACTAGAATTCATTAAAAGTCATTGTATATGGTAAAAAGTGGGGTTTATAAACTAAAATGTTCTCGTGGGCATGACTATTGAGGACGAACTGCTAAGAAATCCTGAGAAAGCAAAAGCGAACATGTGGTGGATTTGTGAGGAAGTTGTACGCAGAAATCTATTTCTTACAAGTAATCTGTTTGGTTCAGAAATTTGCTACCAGAGTGAATTGGGCATCGTTACTGAACCCCATCCCAGATATCTGATCAGTTAGGTGTCACGTACATGGAAAAACAGTGATCTACCCTATCAATTCATACATTTCGAAATATCATGTCGGCTTGAAACTTCCAGGATCTGGGCTTTAAACGTTTCCACACACAGTTTATACAAACATTTCTATAATTTCTAAAGGCTTCAAGAAATAGCTTCCCCAAAAGCGAGTGTAGGCAAAAATGTGATCTATAGTTTCAGCTAACTATTGTTTTTCTATTCTCAAACCGATAACACATTTGAATTTCTGTAAATTTTAGATGTGCAAACTCATATAAATGGACACACATTAATCAAAAATTCTTCCAAAAGCAAAAACGTACATCAGTTGAGATATCAAAACAGCAGAACAGGCATGGGGAGGGGCGGGACACCACAGACCAGAGAGGTCAATTACTCAATTCAAGCCTATTTTTAAGCATGTTGCATGTGAAATTTAATCAAACAGATACTTTATAGGTAGTTTTATACATTTTGATTATTGACTTTCAAATAATAAGGAAGAATTTTTTGTATTTTTCAAACGAAAAACGAGTTTTTGCTTCCTCAACCCTTGGGCATTTTTTCAATGGGCCAGATGACCTCCCAAACCCCACTGTTCCACTATGTTATTTGCATTGGTGTAAAAAGGTGTGAGAGGCATCATCAAGGCAAAATCTCAATCCTTCTAGCCTCAATTTGAATACCCAACTAATTTAATAAGAGACATTTTTGAAATTAGGAACATTAGATATGTCATCTAGATAGAATCCAAACATAGCAGAAAAACGAGAAAAACACATTGCTTACATCAGTTTCATTCCCATCGTGTGAGGTGGCATCATCAGCCACTAAAGTATCCTTTTTTGTAGGGTTCCTCTTATTGGAACTTTTCGTTTCCTCTTCAGGCTACAACCAAAATCCAAAAACAGCACTCATTAGTTCATCTACATACGACCCATAAACAAGAGACCTATCGTGACAAAATGAAGCCATCCGTACATCTGAGTCTTCAATTTCATCGGCATCTTTGTAAGATTTCCTTTTCGTGGAGCCTCGAGCTGGTCTAGATCTCTTGTTTTCATTTTCTGATTCCTGAAGAAACACAAACATCATTACTTGAATGAATCAATAACTTACTATAAATGACCTTATTTCTTTACAAAAAAGACAGCTTAGTAAATCCTTTAAGCAGGATTTGAAAGAGATTTTTGAATTCGGAAATATGACAAAATCTGGGTCATTAAATATTTTTATTATAAAAATGAGTAGTTTTGAAAGAATGAAAAATCAAATCTTTCTGCAGGATTGAATCAGCCATGAGAGTTGTTCTGTGATTTTTATTTTTGTAGACCCACGAACGTCACAATCTGATTTTTATAATAAAACTTAACAAATATTTATATTTTGGTTTTTTCAAGTCCAAAAATGAAAATAATTTCTCTCTTAGAGTCACATAATAACTGTGACTCTATTTCCAACACCAACAAAATACGGCAACAACGTTTAGCAATCTCAAATTAATAGAGATATTCTGAACAGTTCAAAGATGACCTTGTTATATTCAAATGTAAGTCCCAATAATCTAATTAGAACGTATTTTAGGCGTTAACTTATACTTTTTCGTTTCAAGTTAGTTTGGGACAGCCTATATATTGAATACCAATTGGAAATTCTACAGTTCACGCCTTCCAAACTAACTAATCAAGGTTTTCTAAGATAAATTAGTTAAAAAATTGAACGATTACCTTTTTAAAAAACAAAAATCACTTCTTACTTTTTATATTTTGATTCCAAAAATAAAAAAAATAACTCTTATCAAGGACTTTTAAAATGAAAGATAAAAAACCTCCATTAGTGATTTCTATGATTCTGAACTAAAAGATCAAATTAAGGCATTCTCAACGGGAAATGAGTCGTGGTTAAACTGCTTACCAAGATGGAAAACATTTCAAATCGAAATGTCATTGATCGAATTGTAATTTTTAGTATTTTCATACAAAAAATGAATCACATTTTCGAACATTTCTTAAGAATAAAATACTTTTGTTTCTAGCATACTATTCAACATGTGATTTCGCCCTCCTGATTACCTAATTTGTTAAATTTGCCTACCTACCTAGGAACCTATTTAGGTACCTACAGAAATTTCCGTACGAGGTACGGTTTAGAAATTATGGGAGACAAGGAATTTTAACGCAAACTTCTAATTAACACTATTCATAGAGGTGGTGGGCAGTGCTGCAAACATGGCAGGCACAATGTACGTTGGTAAGAATACCCAGTGGGTGCCCATCTCACTATTTTTACGACGGCCCTCTGAAGGCTTCAGATATTAGAATTCCTCAACATCTACAACCATTTTAAATTCATAAAATGAAAATGAATGGAAACAACCGACCACGTACCAGGTTAATAAAAGGCCCCAGAGCACTTTTGTTATGAAAGACCCAATGAAACGAAGTCTGGGAAGTACTGCAGAGACCCAAGAGATGAGGTAGATAGAGTTATCTAAAGAATACATTTCAATAAACAATCAATACTTACAGCAGAAGTACCCTCGTCTTCATTATCTTCCTTGGTATTTCTGTAGGATTTCCGTTTCCTTGCACTTACACTGGCTTTGGTGGTAACTTCCTCACCTTCTGAATCCTGAAAAACGATTCAACCAACCATTAGCTCAGAACAAGCTCTCATACTGTAGGTACTAAACTATAAATAGTACCGGTAAAATGGAATAACCTGAAAACTACTAAAACGAACAAATCGAAATATTTAGATTTGATTCACTGATAGCATATTATTATCAATGATAGGTATATTAACAATCTCATTTAATATTTAATTTTGAAAAAAATTAAAACCGTAACAGTACGCCACTCTGCCTTTTGTTGAAGCTGATTCCATTCGTTCCCCAAAATACATGCAATTACCACTGCAGCCTCACTACCGGCAACCAGTGGTGCACGCCAGGATGGACAGGCTCAGGATGATCTACTTAGGATGAACCTACAGACCAAGCATGGTCAGTTTGGATAAAGGAAGCTCAAAGTGCTTCGCATTTTATCAATTTTCTTCAATTGGGCCATTCCCAATCAGTGCCATGTTTTGTTTGTAATCGCATTATTGGCATCAATGATGTAATTTGAGAACAAAACATTAGTACTTACCAATATGGCCTCAGATCTCCTACCCATTAGGACTCTCGTTGTGGAAACGAAGTAAGAACTGAAAAAGAAAATTGTATTTGATCAAATTGGATGAGCTTCTCTGTTAGTAATAAGAAGAATAATTCGTTGATGGCCTACCACTTCATCCTAAATTATTTAGGATGAAGTGGTAGGCCATCAACGACTGTGGAGAAGTTAAAAAGCGAAGTGGTCAACATCCTCCTAAATGAGGATTGCCTAAAGGCAATTGATCTCTATAAATTTGAGAGACCTACTACGGTGAAATTGGTCAGAATAACTTATGCATATTAGGAACAGTAGAGAGCGAGGAGGCACTGGGCCCAATGCCCCCAGGCCCAAACTTCATTTTCTTGAAAAATACAGAATTGAAAATATACACATACAAAGGTGAAGAACTCGATCATTCTCGATTATCCAAATATAATTCCTCCTAATTTTCCTTTCTCTCCAAATGGCTTACAATTTAGTTGAAGTTTGGGGAGGGGGGAGGTGAATTTTGCCCCTGGGCTTGGATTCTCTCTCCACGGCTGTGATTAGGAAAGAAATACACAATATGATCGAATCCAAACTCCAAGAACTTATAGGTATACTTATACTTGATTACAATATTTTCAGTAAAGCAGGGTTCACATCCATCTGGAACTTCTGGAAATACGGGTAGGGGAAAAGCAGTGGAAGAGATGGAGGGGAATCGGTCAAGCACAAGCTAACAACTCGTTTCCCACGCTTTCCCCACAGCTGTTTCAGTTCCTGACGCCATTCCGTATGTGCGGTAGTGAACAGCACAGATGCGGAGCGAACAACATCTGAAAAATCTGATGCGTACAATAGCTTCAAAAGTGCTTGTCTAGAAAAAATATTCATTCTCCCCAGCTGATGTCCAACCAATCAGCTGTTTATACACACTTACTGGATAGCTTTCCAGGAGGATGTGAATCCTGCTTGTCCAACCCATCAGGTGGGGAGAGGGAATATTTTTTCTAGACAAGCACTTTTGAAGCAAACTGTACGCATCAGATTTTTCAGATATTTCTCGATCTGCCTCTCGTTTCAGACGTTGAGCCGAAAACATCTCTCCTGAGAAGTGTCACTGTTTAGTAAATACGCGAGTTCGGGCGCCCGGGCGTTGTGCAATCGTGTCCGAGAAGCGGAGCCTTGGAATGCGGCTTGCAGAATGGAAAAGGAAGGAATTCATGTAGCCGAGGTAATAAAACGAGCGAGAGAAGCTCTTTCTAAAGAATTGAATATTTCAAATGATATAAATTTGTTGAAAGAGGAAATACTCACCCATCGGAATACGGTGGTCTATCTTGTAGATGCGTTGGAACAGGCCGTTGCCGAAATTTCAAAAATTCGGCTCGCTTACGAGGCAAGTGAGAAAAACTTAGGCTGTCTGAAGGCTGATACGGAACCTGCGCCTAACGTTGAGTATACAACTGATGAAGGGGAACTCGAGAGAGAAACCAACTGGATTTTAAGCAGAAATAAATCTAAAAAAAAACGTATGGCTTCCTCTTCTCCTGAGGTACTACAGCCTAAACCTAGTAAAAAGCCTACTCACGAAAAAAATGCAACTCCTCCTCCTCCGCCCATTAACGTAGTGGGGGTTAAAGAATACAAAAAATTAAACTTGGTAATTAAGTCGGCAACTAACTCCGAGTGGAAAGTTACTGCCCTCAATAACAATGTTTGGAAAATAAACGTTAAGGACGCTGACGCCTATCGGGAAGTTACAAAAAAACTCAATGACGAACGCCTTCAGTGGTATACCTTTGAGAATAAAAACGATCGCCCTATTAAAGTGGTCGCTCGGGGCTTACACCATTCATGTTTAGCTGAGGAAATAGTTGAAGACCTGAGAGATAGAGGTCTCAAAATACTAGAGGCAGTCAACCTAGTGAAAAAGGAAAAGCAGGAAGATGAGCATGGGTCATCTGTCACTGTTATGAGAAAACTTCCTCTGTTTATGCTCTCCTTCGAGAAGGAAGAGGATGTTAAAAAAATATACGAGCTGAATCATATACTAAACATCAAGGTTAAGATAGAGCCGCTTAGGAAAACTACAGCGCTCATACCACAATGTAAAAACTGCCAAAGCTACAACCACACACATAGGTACTGCCAAATGGAACCAAGATGTGTAAGATGTGCTGGAAAACATGGCACAGAAAAGTGCCCTGTCAGTAAAGACGCGCCCCCTAAGTGTGTGAACTGTAAGGGGGACCACCCAGCCAACTATAGGGGTTGTGAGGTGGCAAAGGAGCTCCAGAAGCTACGTAATAAGCCAAAAAAGCCTCACAGGAAGCCCCAAGTCACTAGCAGAAGAGAAAGCACTGCATCCGCCATTGTAGACTTCACCCAGCCTACTAAAAAAACAGTGACTTATGCGCAAATAACCGGAGCTCATGTCCCTCAAAAGCCCAAACTTACTGTCGAGGAAATGCTTTCCCAGGTGCTTACTAGGCTGGAAGAGCAAAATGAAATAAACAGAACCGTGTTAACTCGTCTGGGAAAACTAGAATCTAAGCTGAAAAAATGACACCATCTAATAAAAGCCTACGCATTGCAACATGGAATGCGAATGGACTAGTCAAGCATATATCAGAACTTGAAATTTTCCTCTTTGAGGAAAAAATAGATGTGTGCCTGATCTCAGAATCACACCTCACACGAACATCATACATAAACCTGAAAGGATATGACACTTACATTGCAGTGCACCCTGCAGATCGTGCTCGTGGAGGGTCTGCTGTTATCATTAAACATAACGTCAAACACTCAGAAGACATCAAGATAGAGTTAGATGAAATGCAGGTTATGTCTGTAAAAGTGGGACTGCAAAATAAGCTAGTCAGTATTGCTGCAATCTACTGCCCTCCCAGGCATCCACTGAATAAAAACGATTACCTGAGTCTCTTCAACGAAATTGGTGATACTTTCATTATAGGTGGAGACTTCAATGCCAAAAATGAATACTGGGGATCACGG